>JARHVA010000251.1:2565000-3765000 GCA_037957365.1 Torreya grandis | reverse complement strand
CAAATTCCCTTAAACATTCATCAATCATTCAAAGTAACTTATTGATCTAACAGTGCATTAAGAACCATCCACATGAGTATGAAACAAGAGAACTAATCACATATTTTGGAAAACCTCATGGGGAATAAAACCCACTAAAAAAAATCTTGGAAAAGCTATCTTAAAAGACAATGTATCAAATTTAGTTGAGCACCAACCCCAAATTTATCAAGCACCCACTTGATTTTATCAAGCACTTACTTGTTAAGAGGCTATAACCCCTTATGAATAAGCACCAACTCAATAAAACGAAAATTATGTAAGCACCAACATACAAGTAATATATAACTCCATCTTGATGAAGCATGAACTCAATGAAGATCAATTCTACAGGCACTGACTTGCAATGAAGCTTCAACTCCCTCTTTGACCAAGCACCAACTTATCTAATCAACCTTATTTCTTATAATATATCACTTAGCTCTCTTTATTATCTATGCACTATCATACATAAATAACACATCTATAATGAAAATTTGATAGATTCTCAATAGGCAATGATCACTCCAACTATGATCCACTTGGTCTCTCTCAAAACTACCTTAGGCTTCTTTGCTCAACTAGCCCTCATCAAGATTGAATAGGCCATATGAACTTGGTATTAAACTATAGAACACCTATATGATCTTCATGAAATGATTCAATTATATTTACTTAGGTTTTATTTCATGTTACCCAACCTCCTTAGGCTCATTGATTTATTAATTAATTCACTTCATCTAAGCTTATTCAAATAGGCCTAAAACTACCTTGTATATATACCATTCCTTATTCGTATACCCCTTAGTTGGATATACAACCTTAACCTCTTATGTTTTCCATAGAATAGGTATTAGTAAATATCATAAAAAATATTCAAATTACCTTTGAGTCCCTTGTGGTCTGTCATAACTCAATTAGACCTCATTTCACTTTTAGGTCTAATGGAGACCTAATTGCATTAGGCCTTTCTTTTTAGTGTTAAAGCTTGATCCTCTTAGCCCCATATATCCTTATTCAATAACTAAAAAAATTAAAACAATTATAAAATGACGTCTACTGACATCCTCCATGACCTGTGTCTTTCATTTATTCCTTGAAACCTTCTTTAGGCCAAACTACCCTATTAGGCCTATGTAGAGTCAAAAATTATCTTGCAATAATGAAGCTCAAACACTTTTAAAAATATTACTCACGAAAAATGAAACATGTATCCATATAATCAATGAATTAAATATCATATCCAAATTATTTGAATACATTCACTCAGGTCATAAAGGCTCAAGATCATCTCTACTACTCACTCACTCAAAAGTACCAGTTTACCTTAAAGACCAGTCATGGTGACTTAGAACTCTAACACTTGTGTAGAAAATTTAAATGAATATTGATGAATGTAAATTCTCATATGATATCACTAGAATATATTTAGGTATACATATCATATGTTCTATTGGAAGATATTGGTCTTTTAAACCAATCTCATGACCTTATATCACACTGTCTTATTTGAACTAGACTAGTCATTTTATGAGTAGTTTTTTCACCATACACATGACCTCCAAATATTATTAAAAAAAATTATCATGTTTTAAAAGTATTAAAAAAATCACCATGAACTTGGTATCATTATTATATCATGAAAACACATTCCAATTCATATGCTCACTGCTACCTAGGTTTTTCACTGTTTGTTTCATTAAGCTTGTTAGTAACTGGCTAACTTGGATGACCAGTTTAGCATAATTGAAGGGTGGAACCTATCCATAAATATTAATGGTCATGAAGTATGAGTCTCTAAATTATTATTCCATCCACTTTCTTTCCTTGAATAATGTAACTTTTGAGAGCTACAACTTATTGACAAATAAGCCTATATCTACACATTTTCCCTCTCATCTAACTAACCACCACCACTTGAAAGTACATAGGAGAGTTGAATACATGATAAAAAATATTTTATAGTAAATTTAGACCATTATAGGCTGTTTTTAACAAGATATTCCACATCATGTCCTTATTAGGTTTTAAGGGAGGTTTAACATAGATTTTGGTGTTAACGATTATTCATAAAGGATTGCCCCTTAAATCCAAAACCAATGCCTAGATATATTAGATAGGACCCTTACCTATATATAATTAATATATTAGGTTCCCATATAGAGGTTACACATTATAAAGAACACCTAAAATTCTTTCTTAGGTTTACATGCCTTCATTCTGTGCACTTGAGAGACATCAAAACCACTTTTCATTCCATTTACTACAAACTATGGCCTCAAATTTTGTGAACATGATTAAAAAAACATATATTAACTTTTTCCATGCTAACATATGCATACCTTCCTTAAAATATGATCTTCATATCTCATTAGGCTAGGTAGGGTCTAGGAGTGGTCTAGGTGTAGACTTGGTCTAAAGGTCCTACCCTTATAGGCTCAGCCTAAGAATCTCATGGATGCTTCAACACCTTACTCACATGATCAATAAATTCCATAAAATCTCTCACATGCTTGAGATAACTCACCTCATTATGCCACCAACTCATACCTTTACCATGCCATGACTAGGCTCAATATTCTAATACACTTGACACCTTGACCCATTCCTTTCATGTCATGACCTAAATAAAACATCAAACAAGAATATATAAGATGACAGAACACACTCATGTCACTACACCAATCACTTCCTAATGACAAAAATATCTCAATGCCTCATACATACCTAACACCAAATGACCAAGATTCATATAACTTGACATCTCTCTTCCATGCACCTGAACACCTTTGACGTCATCCTTGACATCAAATTTAACTTTCATGAAACCACAATACAGTAGTTTATTTCAAATTCTCTCTTGACTTCAAATTGTCTCTTGTCTTCAAATGCATCTTTTCACATGGCTCACCCTAAAACTCTTCATGTTATGACATCAATGACTTGTACAAACCTCTTCATACACTATGCTTCCTATGTAGACATTAGTTATCTTCAAACACTCTTCCATGACTTGTACCTTCCATGCTTACAAAATTCATGATAGATTTCATGACCATACTCTTGTTTCTCATATAAATACTCATGGCAACACTCTTTTAATGTAACTATCATGCTCAATCACTTGAACAAAGAGAACTTTAAAATATCAAGTACTTTGACCAATTAGAACTTTGGCATCAATGATCATTATGCCTTTACATGATGCACCCTTTTGACATCAATGACAAAAACATGCCAATAAACTCCCCTTTTGTCATTGATGGCAAACACACTATACAAATGAAATCACTTCAAAATGATACTTTTCCCATCTATTCATTCTTCCCCTTTTGAGATTAATTAGAAAGGCTCTTCCACACACTACCATCTAATCCTTGGACCTAAAATTCAATAAAAAATACAACAACTCACCTTAGGCTCATACTAGTTGTTGAAGACAACTTCTGGAACACTTGAATTATACCTCAATAAACCATGCTTTTTATCACTATCTTGAAACTTCACAACACAAGGCTACAAAAATCCCCTTAACTCCATACTCTCATCTTGAGTCATAAGATGGAATCCACTCTCAAAAACATGTCTAAATAGGTTACTTCTCCCCATTTTGAACTTTCTCCCTATCTGAGCCCTCTCCCATTTTGGTAACAAGATCATAAAGTTTATGAAGCATCATACAAACTTGTTCCCCCTAACTTCATGTATACCTTCTTCAAATGAATTTAGATACATAATAATTCATCACATTTATAGCTCTGTCAACACCATTCAAGTTATCTTAATGACCATATTGGTCTTGTAGACTATCCATATTCCATATATCTCTAGACACAATCATGTGATTAGATTTACATTCCATATCATGACTCCTCATGAACTGATCTCTAGAACTAATTCTCATACTAACCAAAACTCCTTTCACCTTGTCATATACATATAAGGTACAAATAAAATAACTCATACCTTGCAATATAGTCAACCTATAAGCCTCTCAAGATGAATCCTTATTTGATTACAACTTCATGCTTTTATTGATAGGAGAGTGTTTCCATGAAGCTTAATGAATTCACCCCTTTCCATAGGGCTCTCAAGACTCCATAAACTTAGGAGATTCTTATATCTCCAAACCACTCTACTCATCTATCTTGCAATTATGAGATTGATAGTCCCTCCTTAGAATCCACTTGGGCTTGACTGAAGCATTTGAATCATCTACCTTGTCATCCTTCTTATCTTTAACTTCCTTGTTAATACACGTAGATAAAAATTGTTCTTGACATTATTTCACTTATGATCCTTGATTTATCTTAGCAAAAAATTCATCTTGACTATTAGGACTAATATGATTAGTCTTGACTTTCTTTGGCTTTCATATCAATGTTTTACCCTTCTCATGCACTTTAGGAGCTCCATATACCTTGTTAAGTCTTGAGGGCCTTCTAACTCCATAAGGACATAATATTACATTGTGTCCCATAGACAACTATAACAAGAAACATTTTTGTACATACCTTTTGACTGATCACTCTTTCTCCTATGTTCCCATAATAATTCATTCCTTGAGACCGTTCTACAATCACTTGCTCTGTGACCAAATTTATGACAAATAAAATAATAACCATTGAAATAATTAGAATACCTCATTGCATTGGGTTAACTGATTTCTCTCTTTATGTTGAATTTCATGTTGGTACTCTTGACTTGCTAATGACCACTTTGAGTTTCATATTTGAGAGTTCATATGTCTTTGAGGTTTGACTCTCCTTGTTCGCATTTTGGTCTTTCTTGAACCCAAGACCTATTTTTTCATGTGGAGGCCTTTGCCTACTCAAAATATCACCAATAACTTTCAGTACTCTTTTCAAATCTCTAATGTGTCTTCAACTTGACTATTGCATGATCCAATTCTGCCTTCAAGGACTCCATTTCTATTCCAAACTTGATGCATTGTTTTTCTTTGGTCTTAAGACTTGTAATGCCAATTTCAATATGAGTTTCCAACTATTTGATGATCTCCTCATGTTCATTAGTGTTGCTACTTAGTCTCTCTTAAAAGAGATTTATTTGATACTCATAACTCTTAACTAATGATTTTAGTTTTTGATTCTTCCTTATTGGAAACTTAAAATCCTCTAGAGCACTTACTAATTCTACCTCAAGGCTCACTTTAGCCTCTTCTACATCTAATTCTTCATCATTCATAAGAATTTTACCTTTTGATCAGCCCTCATTATCTATTTCTATATCCATGAATAAGGTTTCATTGTTATCATGCTGATTACACTCATCATCACTATTATATGTACTAGTGTCACTTATATCAGATGAGATACTATCTTCTTTGGTATAGAAGCTTCTCTTGTTCTTGAATGACCCTTTTTTGTCTTCATACTTTTTCAAACCTTTCTTAATTTTTTCAAGCCTATAGACCTTCTTATCATCATCATGTTCTTTATCATGATCAGTTTTATGCTTGTTAGGATGTTTAGAGGCAAAGTGACCAATCTTACCACAATTAAAACATTTGAATGGCAAGTTGCCCTTATATTTACCTGAACCTCTCCCTACTTTTTAAAAAAGCATGGATTCTATCTTGTCATCATTAATGTCTATGTCATCCTCATCCTTAGCCTTCTTACCTTGTAATTTTTTCTCTGCTTTGAATGCAACTTCCTTCTTGGAAGGTCTTCCATCACTTGTTTTCATTTCATAGGTAGTCAAGATGCCATGAAACTCATCCATATATAGTATGTTAAGGTCTTTGATCTCTTCCATGGTAGACACCTTTGAATAAAACTTAGATGTTAGATATATTAATACCTTTTGTAATATTTTTTACTCTTCCAACTTCTCTCTTAGGCCTTTGATGACATTTACCACTTCATCTATTCTCAACAAATAAGATGCAATGTTTTCATCTTTCTTCATTCTCAAACTTTTAAATTACCTTTGGTGAGCTTATAACTTTGCCAACTTAACTTTGGTGTCTCTTTCATAAATGGTTTACAAATTTTCCTAAATCCTATTGGCTGAATCACAATGCATGACCTTAACAAATTTTGCTTCTAAAATACCACATAGAATAGCATTCATTGCCTTAGAGTTATTCTCCCTTGCCTTTTTGCCTGCTACATTAGTTATTGGTGTAGAGGGTGGAGTGAATCCATCAAAAATAGATTTCCATATGTCATAAGCCAAGGACATTAGATAAGTCTTCATTCTGATGCTCCAAAATGCATAATTAGTCCCATTAAAGAGGAGCCTTATTAATTGAGAAACCTCCTTGTACTTGTTGACTAAACATGCTTATGCTTTAAGGATCTCCTTCAAGTTGTTAAGCTTGCTTCAAAGGACCAAGATCTAATACCAATTATTGGAAGCATAATGATTGAGAGGGTGGGATGAATTAATTTAAAAAAAATCAAATAAATTACCTTAAACATTCATCAATCATTCAAAGTAACCTAGTGATCTAACAATGCATTAAGAACCAATCACATGAGCATGAAACAAGAGAACTCATCACATATGTGGGAAAACCTCATGGAAAATAAAACCCACTAAAAAAAATCTTGGAAAAATTATCCTATAAGATAATGTATCAAATTTAGTTGAGCACCAACCCCAAATTTATCAAGTACCTACTTGACTTTATCAAGTACTTACTTGCAAGGAGGATGCAACCCCCTATGACTAACTACCAACTCAGTCAAAGGATAATTATATAAGCACCAAGTTTAAATATATCTAAAACTCCCTCTTGAATAGGAACTAACTCAACCAAGACCAATTTTATAAGCACCAACCTGCAAAGAAGCTTCAACTCCCTCTTTGACCAAGCACCAACTTAGCCAATCAACCTTATTTCTTCTAATATTACACTCATCTCTCTATCTACTCTATAAAATATCATACATCAGAAAAACATATCTAATTCAACTATTATAGCTTCTCAATAGTTAATTATCACTCTTTCAAGTGTGCTCCACTTGGTCTCTCTCAAAACTGCCTCGAGGCTTCTTCACTCAACTAGCCCTCATCAAGAGTGAATAGGTCATATGACCTTGGTATTCAACTATATAAAACCTATATGATTATAATGAAATTATTATATGATATTTAATTAGGGTTTAAAATATGTTACCCAACCTCTTTAGGCTCATTTATTTATCAATTCATTTTCTTCATCTAAACTTATTCAAATAGGCCTAAAATTGCCTTGTATATATACCATTCCTTGTTCATATACCCCTTAGTAAGCCACACACCATTAAAATATTAGGTAATACATATAATAAGTCTTAGGAAATCTCATAAAAAATATTCAGATGACCATTGAGTCCCTTATGGTTTGTCATAACTCAATTAGACCTCATTTCACTTTTAGGTCTCATGGAGACCTAATTGCATCAGGCCTTTCTTCTTAGTGTCAAAGCTTGATCCTCTTATCCTTAGATAGCCTTATAAAATAACTAAAAACAATTAAAATAATTATAAAATTAATTATACTGACCTCCTCCATGATTTTTTAGACATGTGTCTTTTGTTCATACCTTGAAACCTTCTTTAGGACAAACTGCCCTATTAGGCTTGTGTAAAGTAAAAAACTATCTTGCAAGAATGAAGCTCAAAATTTTTAAAAAAACTTACTAATTATAAATGAAACATGTATAAATATAATCCATGAAATCAATATCATATTTAAATGCTTGTAATACCTTCACTTAGGTCATAAAGGCTCAAGATCAACTCTGCTACTCACTCACTCAAAGCTACCAGTTTACCTTAAAGACTAGTCATGGTGACTTGGAACTCTAACACCTATCTAGACACTTTCAATGACTCCTGATGCATCTAAATGGTCATATGATAACACTATACCATCCTTAGATATAAATATCATATGGTCTAATGGAAATATTGGTCTTTTAGACCAATCTCATGACCTTATACCACATTATCTTATCTAAACCAGACTAGTCATTTTATGAGTAACTTTTTCACCATACAAATGACCTCCAAAGATTTTAAAAACATTAAAATGTATTAAAATTCCTAAAAAACATCATCATGCACTTGTTTTTATTATTATATCATGAAAACACATTCCAATTCATCTTCTTACTGTTGCCTGGGTTTTTCACTATTTGCTTCATTAGGCCTGTTAGTGATTGGCTAACTTGGATGACTAGTTTAGCATACTTTAAGGGTGGAACATATATATAAACATTAATGGAAATTAATTATGAGTCTATATATTATTCTTCCATCCATTTTTTTTCCTTTACCAATGCAACTTTTGAGATCTACAACTTCTTGATAAATAGGCCTATATCTACACATTTTCTCTCTCATCTAACTAACCACCACCACCTAGATGTACCTGAGAGAGTTAAATACATGATACAATATATTTTATAGTCATTTAATACCATTATAGGCTATTTTTAATAATATCCTCCACATCAAGTCCTTATTAGGGTTTTAGGGAAGTTTAACATAGGTTTTTGTGTTAATGATTGCTCATAAATGACTGCCCTTAAATCTAAAATCAATGAATAAAGATATTATCTAGGAACCTTACCCATACATAATTAATATATTAGGTTCCAATTCAGAGGTTACACATGCCAATGGACACCTAAAATTCCTTCTCAGGTTTGTATGCCTTTATTTTGTACACTCTAGAGACCAAAAAACCACTTTTCATTCCATTTCATATAAACTTTGGCCTCAAACTTTGTGAACATGTTTAAAAAAACATATATTAAATTTTTACATGATAACATATGCATAATTGCCTCAAAATCTTATCTTTATACCTCATTAGTATAGGTAGGGTCTAGGAGTGGTTTAGGTGCAGACTTGGTCTGAAGGTCCTACCTTATAGACTCACCCTGAGACTCTCATGGATGCTTCAACACCTTAATCACATGATCAATCAATTCCATAAAATCTCTCACATTCCTAAGATCACTCATCTCATTATGTGATCCGTAAACTACACTGATAAACTCAAAGTGAAATTTAAAACTACGGATTCTGAATTTCTCAAACTGAAACAATTTCTCAAAAGTGTTCTCAGTTGTTGAGTTGGATTGGAATTGTCAAAAGACTTGTTACTTCCATTTACCAATTAAAACCAGTTTTTGTTTTAAATCAAATGTCGTAAATTGTCATTTTATAAAACTTGCATATGTTTATGATTAATTAAAAATTAGAAAACTAAACTTAAAACATGTAATAAATGACAAATTACCACATGAAATTGATAACGCATTTCAACATCTCTTGCCTACATCTCTGGGTCTGCCCAATAGTGAGGACTATTTCTATTAAATTTACACAAAAAATGGCTTACAAATTATTTGAAACGCTGCACAACTTCCCTCAGGCCTGATCTCTATCCAAAAATTCCACCTACGCTAATAAACTCAAGCTCAGTCACACATAATCCTTCCTCAATCTTCAATCCCTTCCAAATGTGCTTTGGTCCCTTCACTTAAACTATTGGTATATCCAAATAATAATAATATACTTCTCTTTTCAATTACAAACATAATTAAAAAGACTTACTTACTATGTATAAGGTCGGATATTGGAGAAAATTTCATTTGGTAGCTATTTCCAAGCTTCCATCTAGCTCTTGGCTTGTTAATAAAAAAACACAGTCCTGTGAAGCTTAAATTAAAATACAAATTTGTGCCTTTTATAACACTTCCAAGTGCACAGCTTGGTCGGTCAAGGCTTATCCCTTTTACACGGGAAGTCACATGTTCAAGTATTGTCCCATCTATTTGGGTGCTTAGCTTATCATTTAGTCCTACTTGGGTATTTCAAATGGTTTCCAAGTCTTTTAATAATGAGACAGCCACCTTACATAATGCTGATGCCCCTTTTGGTGGGCTCAAGGTGCAAAACATATCATACACATTGGTTAGTGTGCCAAACATAGCATTGGTTAATCGGCCTACCCTCTTCTCATGTTCCACGAGTTAGATGGATGTGGCATCCATTTCAGTGACCCATTCTAGAGGTTGATGACTCAGCATAAGATGTTGGAAGATAATCACGTTTAGCATGGGTTGTTGGTTCAAGTACCAACTTAGCCTTATCTATTGGTTGTTGACTAGCATATATGGCAACTTTGAGAGGGAATATGGCTTAGTCTTCTAACTTAGCTTAAAACTGCCAATATAGACAAGCATATATATCTCGAGTTAGATTGACTCATCAAAGTAGTTTTTGGAATGCCTTTATGGTGTGTTAGTTCTCCATGTGACGTATGAGCTTGGTAAGTAAAATATTACCAAGGAAAATTACAAATTGTTTAAAAACATGTAATTCAATTATCCCACATGCATTCAGTGGGCACAATTTAATTCTTAAAAAGCAAATTCAAATACATTGCAATATGAAATGGAGGCCAAGGCACCCCTCCTTAACAAAGTGTGTCGACCCTCACTGAGGGCCCCCAACGAGCCAATAGTGGGGCCCATAGTTCTCCATATGACCGCTGTCAAAGACCGAAGGCTGAAACCAAAATAAACACCAACCAAATTTTTTTACACGAATGTACAAAATTGACTGCCACGTGTTAACCTATGATTGGTCCATTTATCACATTCGCATTACAACATCTTGTAACACCTTATTTTGCCTGTCATAACATAACTTCAACAGCCTATAACTTGGGCATACGGTGTCCGTTTTACAAATCACAAAAAGCATCAGAAAGCTCTCAACGATCTCTATGCTGTGAAATTGTTTTAATCACGACTTGGAAATTTTTTTGAACTAAACTCTAGATCAAACCTCCATACAAAAGAGGCTTTTGGTCTCCAAAAGTTGACTATCTCCTGAAAAATTGATAACTGGTCTACTGCATCACATCACATAGAACCCAATCATATCAAAGAGATAAACATTGGAAAAATAAATGATTCAAAACTCAGCTGAAAATGCTTACACATGGCATGAGTAAAGGAATCTACAATTGCCAATAAACTGATCACAACATACCAAAACTGTCTACCTAAGTCACATCCTGTAAAGTGGTGAACTGTCAATAAACTGAAACAATTCCCAATGTAATTGCAAAACAAGTTTTTTAATGTCAAAAAAATACAATAAATGTTGTAGATATGTTGCAATAAAATGCCCTAGTATGGGACTTATATGCTAAGCAAATGCAAACAACATAAAGTGTATATTGCCTAACATCCAAACATGCCCATAGGGTCTTATAATGCATCTATACATCCATGTGCCAAAAATATATACATTCTTAAAATAACAGTAAAATTTGAGACAAGCATTGTAAGGAATTAACTCAACCTAAAACATGCATTCTGCTATTATCTCCAACTGATCAAATGAGTTCAAGTCCTCTAGACAACTCACTCAGCATAAATAGGAGATTCCAAAACATAGAGCTATTCAACATGAGAATTGAAATACTTCAAATGATGAACCTATCTTGAAGTGTTCTCACAAACTCTACTAATGCATCATCAAATCTTGTTCTTTCCCTTAATAGAATTCTTAACAATGCTTTGAAAGCTAAGTGCATTATTAATCCACTTAATCAATTTTTTTGCCTAGTTAACTTGATTTCCTTAGTGGATTCCTTAACATCATTATGGATTGATTTAAATTCATTGACCTTATTAACAGGTTGATAAATCTTCTTAGTTTTACCATGTTTAGAATGAGAAGATGATTGAAGTTTAAATTAATGTTTAATCCGATGTCCACTCATATGGCAATGATTGCAAATAATCTTCTTAAGTGAGGTCTCCCTTTTATCTCTTCTCATTTTTCCATGATGAGAATGGTTTTTAACACCTACAATCTGCTTAAGCAAAGCATGTCTCTTCCAACAAACTGCAACACTGTGGTTATGCATCCCAAAAAAAGTGTATGGAAATGATTTCATTATCTTTTGAATGTTAAATCCAAATTTCTTAAACATAAAAAGTGGATCAGAAGATTTAGTGCTAACTCTAGTGTAGGAACTAGGAGGTGGAATCTCAATACCCCATTTACCTGTTCTCTTACACTGCACATACTCTAATAGTGGCCTCGGTCCTTTGCTATTAGAAGCTTGTCTTCCTTTAGACATGGAGGAAGTTTCTCCAATTTCCACCTGTGCACTAATGTAATCCAAACCTGCATGAAGAGATCTATGCTCTACCTGTATTGGGTTAGTAATTTCTTGGCCATCTCGACCAAGACCTCTTCTATTAAAGCCCATTTTCATCAACAATTTGGATCCTATACCCTTAGTGTGTTGTTCAAAACTACCAAAAGCATCATTACTTGAATCTAAATCTAAATGGAAATAAGAAGTAGATGAATTACGTGGTGAATAAATTATAGTGCACTCAGTCATAGTCTTTGCATCTGAAGTAGAAGGTATGGCCTTCTTTGGTTCACCACACTACAATTTGATCAAGAGCTCATCCTTAGATTCAAGCTCTAATTTCAAACTTGCAATATACTCATCCAAGGAGTACAATCAAGCTCTCAGGAAAGCATTCTCTTCCTGGATCTGTTGGTTATATGCTTCAAGTTCATCAAGCTTGGCTCTGTTTGATAACTTTCCCATTGCACCTGTCAAATCACAAAAATCAAAACAAATGCTGAAATAGAAGCAAAATCAACAACCAACTGTTAAATCCCATTGATCAACTGCTTTAATACCAATTTGATCCATAAACTACACTGATAAAATCAAAGTGAAATTTAAAACTATGGATTCTAAATTTCTCAAACTGAAATAATTTCTTGAAATACTCAAAATATCTTGCAAATTGTTTGGCAAAAGTGTTCTCAATTGTTGAGTTAGATTGGAATTGTCAAAAGACTTGTTACTTCCATTTACCAATTAAAACTAGTTTTTGTTTTAAATTAAATGTCATAAATTGTCATTTTATAAAAATTGCATATGTTTATGATTAATTAAAAATAAAAAAATTGAACTTAGAACATGCAATAAATGACAAATTACCATATGAAATTGATAATAGAGTTCGACATCTCTTGCCTACATCTCTGGGCCTGCCCAATAGTGAGGATCATTTCTATTAAATTTGTGCAACAAATGGCTTACAAATTATTTGAAATGCTGGACAACTTCCCTCAGGCCTGATCTTTGTCCAAGAATTCCACCTACACTGATAAACTCAAGCTCAGTCACACGGAATCCTTCCTCAGTCTTCAATCCCTTTCGAATGTGCTTTGGTCCCTTCACTTAAACTGTTGGTATATCCAAATAATAATAATATACTTCTCTTTTCAATTACAAAACATAATTAAAAAGGCTTACTTATTGTGTACAAGGTCGAATATTGGAGAAAATTTCATTTGGTAGCTATCTCCAAGCTTCCATCTAGCTCTCAGGCTCTTAATAAAAAAACACAGTCCTACAAAGATTAAATTCAAATACAAATTCATGCCTTTTATAACACTTCCAAGTCCGTAGCTTCGTCGGTCAAGGCTTATCCCTTTTACACGGGAAGTCACAGGTTCAAGTCTTATCCCATCTATTTGGGCACTTAGCTTATCATTTAGTCCCACATTGGGTATTTCAAATGGTTTCCAAGTCTTTTAATAATGAGGTGGCCACCTTACATAATGCCGAAGTCCCCTTTTGGTGGGCTCAAGGTGCCAAACATAGCATACACATTGGTTAGTATGCCAAACATAGCATTGGTTAATCAACCTACCCTCTTCTCACGTTCCATGAGTTAGATGGACGTGGCATGCATTTTGGTGACCCATTCTCAAGGTTGATGACTCAGCATAAGACGTTGGAAGATAATCACGTTTAGCATAAGTTGTTGTTTAAGTACCAACTTAGCCTTATCCATTGGTTATTGACTAGCATATACGCCAACTTTGAGAGGGAATATGGCTCAGTCTTCAAGCTTAGCTTAAAACCACCAACATAGACAAGCATATATATCTTGAGCTAGCTTGACTCAGCAAAGTGGTTGTTGGAACACCTTTGTGGCATGTTTGTTCTCCATGTGACGTATGAGCTTGGTAAGTAAAATATTACCAAGGAAAATTATAAAGTGTTTAAAAACATGTAATTCAATTGTCCCACATGCATTCGATGGGCACAATTTAATGCTTTAAAAGCAAAGTCAAATACATTGCAATAAGAAATGGAGGCCAAGGCACCCCTCCTTAACCAAGTGTGTCGACCATCGCTGAGGGCCCCTAGTGAGCCAATAGTCGGGGCCCACGATTCTCTATACGACCGCTGTCAAAGACCAGAGGCTGAAACCAAAACAAACACCAACCAATTTTTTTTGCATGAATGTAAAAAATTGACTTGCATGTGTCAACCTATGATTGGTCCATTTGTCACATTCGTATTGTGACATCTTGCGACACCTCCTTATTTTGCCTGTCACAAAATAACTTTAGCAACCTATAACTTGGGCATACAATGTCCATTTTACAAACCATGAAAAGTTATAGAAAGCTCTCAATGAGATCTAACACTATGCAATTGTTTTGATCATGACTTGGAAACTTTTTCCAAACTAAACTCTGGATCATTATGCCACTAGCTCATACCTTCATCATGCCATGACTAGGCTTAATCTTCTAATGCACTTGACACCTTAACCGGTTCCTTCCATGTTATGACCTCAATAAAGCATCAAACAAGCATAAAAAAGATGTCACAACACATTCATGTCACTGAAACAATATATTCCTGATGAAAATAATCTCTCAATGCCTCATATAGACCTAAAACCACATGACCAAACTTCACATGACTTGACATCTCTTTTCTAAACACCTGAACACCTTTGAAATCATCCTTGACATCAACCTTGACTTTCATGCAACCATAATACATTAGTTACCTTTATGTTATCTCTTTCCTTAAAATTCTCTCTTATCTTCAAAAGCATCTTGTCACATGGCTCACCCTGAAACTCTTCATGTCATGACATCAATGACTTGTACAGACCTCTTCATACACTATGCTTCCTATGTAGACATTAGTTGTCTTCAAGCACTATTCCATGACCTATACCTTCCATGCTGACAACATTCATGACAAATTTCATAACCAGACTCTTATTTCTCATATTAACACTCTTTTAATGCAAATATCATGCTTGAGCACTTAACCAAATAGACCTTTGACATATCAAGTACTTTGACCAAACAAACCTTTGACATCAATGATCATTATACCTTTACATGATGCACCTTTTTGACATCAATGACAACAACATGCCAAAAACATTATCCAAAATTTTCATAGCAGCATTTTAGACCTCTTCATGATTTGGTATTCCAAAGTTAAGGATTACATTTGGACCCATACCAAAAGACACATGCCAATTTTAATTTTACAATATAATTCATAGAGTCTAACAACAAATGAAAAACCCAATCTTATTAAATAAATATGGTTTGCTCTCAAAAACTCAAATGGATTCACCATGTTTTACAAATTAATAATGAGTAAGCTCATTATAATAACCATTGTATTGAAGTCCACATTGGTGTGGACACCTAAAAATTCCACCTTGTCATTTATTTAGTGTTATTTTGTATTTGTTTTTTACATGTTTCTATGTATAGGTGATTGGCAAAAATAGAACATTATTCAATTATTATGATAACTTTTGCATCCCAAAACCCCTTTTGTGCATCCTCATGCTAATAAACATAACCATTTTGATATTTTTATATCCTATTTATAGGACCAACCATATGATCCTAACACATCTTGAGAGCATCCATACGGTCTTGGACCTATTTCTTGTGCCACCCTTTTGAAAAAATGGTCCTTTTTGAACCTTTTTCCCCCTCTTGTTTCTAGCTATTAAAATATAAAATGCACATAAATATCACATTTTTTTTAAATTAATGTAATTTTTAAATTGATGAATGAATAGGTTCATTTTATCATCAAATATAATTGAGTACTTATCAATTATTAGTTAGTATTTTATTTTGAAACACTCGTAGAGCAACTACAAAAGTTATTTATGTTATGAAATTCCTATTAATCAATATATGTGTAATCTTTGAGGGGTATGAAAAATTAAAATAACTAGCTAGTTCATGTTAGAAATAAACCCTATTTCAATTTATACTAAAAAAACAAACTCTAACTATTGCATATTTAGATATTTCAGGAGGACAAAAGTCAAAGTGCACGGGGTGAAAGAGGAAAAGTAGGTGAATAATCTTAGTAAGTCATATCACACGTGATAATATTTTTGTAGGAGAATTTGTATAGTCTTGAAATCTTTCTCTAATAAACTCTATATTTGGTATTGACATGGAAAATGTTTTCAAAATTGCATGAGTAGATTTAGATTACAATGACATTAAATTCAACAACACAAATAATTTAAGAGCCTTGTATCTCCTTACATGTTTTATTGAAGATTTATTTATAGTTTTTTTTAAATTTTTTTACATGTTTATGATGCTTAATTTAATGTAGGCATATTTATATGCATATTTTTTGGTGAACCAAAACTATCTTACATGTCCTCGGGTTTCATTTTTAAACGAACCCACTTTGTGTATGTTAATAGGTCTAACATTATGAATGTTTACATGTTTAATAGTGTTTAATCTAAAAACCTAGTTCCTCTTCAATTTATAAAAATATTTCAAACACTATTGTGTTTGATCTTATTGTCATAAACCCAAAATTTTGAGTTTTCAAAAATGCTACTTTAAAGGAAGTTATGTTTGTATAACCTTAATACAAGTCAGATTAGTGACTAAATAATTTCATAACTAAATTTCAAAATGCAAGATAAAACATATTTTAACATAATCTTGGTTATAAATGGAAGTAGCCAGGAACACTATAACATAAAGTATGAGTACTTAATATAAATAATAACACCTTGAAATACATTAAAACAATAACAACATTCACTTAACCATGAAGAACAAAAAGATAATCATTTACAAAATTTGAACTCCATGTTATTTTTTTAAATGTTTAAACCGCTGTTAAACTTATATGAGGTCATCAATGTCATCCATGGCCATAACCACAATTGAATCACCTTTATCACTAGTTTTAACATAATTAGGCACTCAATAGAACCAATAAATGATATCACATCATAAATAAATAAATTAAAAAATAAACTATTTGATTTTAACACAACATCAAATAGTTTTTAAAACTAAATAAATTGATTTACACATGCACACTCAAAACACATGTAAGCCTGACACTCATTTGGATCATATTCTAGATGTGTAAACACTTATATATCTTGAATTCCATCCATGAGATCTTATTAGGTCATTGGACCACTTATGGATCCTCAATACTTAAACATACATTCAACCAGATAAATAAACCCACAAAAGTAACCGCATCAAATAACTAGCTAAGAGATTTGAGTGAAACCCAACTTAACCATTCATTGAGTTATTGTGAACCCGTTTAATTCCATACATACCTCTTGTGTAGTTACTGATGATCTTGATGAGTTTATAAAACCATACATCAACTCTTCTTAATTATAACATAACATAAACAACTTAAATAATATAGTCTTTACCAACACTCAAGCATACCCTTACACCAATATTAATAACAATTATGACTTATGATTTATATGTTTATTACATCAACATCTATTTAGTCATGAGATTAAATATCACAAGGGATCATGAATTGATATAATATAACCAATACAAAACCATTAACGATCCACAAGTTAACCCCAGGTTTCCTATTCATGTTCTTCAATGTACTATCCAAACATATCATAATTGATCAATTGAACATAATTCAATTCCAACATTTAATCATCTCTACTCAACTTCCGTAATGGTGTATCAAGAGATAAATGAGAGAAAGCTAGGTAATGAGGTAATCAAAGCTCATACATAATCTCTACATTTATGACGTAAAATTAAAATTAAACCAATCTTATAATTAATTCTTAAGAACCAATTCAATGCATGAGAACCATAATTATTCAAATCAATACTTCAAGGAATAAAACAATGTTACCTAGCATACCCAACGTATAGTTCTGACACAAATCTAATCTTATAGTAAATTGTATTTACATTCCAATAATAATATTAAAGAACTCTAGTCATTACAATTTATTGATTATTATTAATTGACCTAGTGATTCCCCTATAAAACCAATTTTAATAAGTCATCATGCATATTTACAAACAAGTAAACCACATATATATGTCAGTATATAAATAATTGACTTCATCAAGTGCAAACACTTCATCCATATGCATGTACATTTCAAATGATAACCCAATAAATGATAAATATAACTTACTTCAACTATATTATAATTTACATTCAAATTTAAAATTAGAAACTTGGTAACTATTCTATAAATTTTAGGTTAACATTCAAATAATGTTCATATCATAACATCAATCAACACCTAAAATAATATTCATAATCATTCATTCACAAACCTACTTGAGGAAAAATGGTTTGAATGATACAAGTCAAAGAATGCATAACCTCATTACACAATATGTAGGAAAGTATAATGATTTCAAAAAGCTTCATTTCACTATGAATTAAAAAAAAACTCATAGCCAAGTCTCAAATGCAATTCTTTAAGACCAAATACTCTTCTATTTTGCCATTCGATACTAAGACCTTCCCACTATACAAAGACACAATCCTAAAAAAATCATAGTAATGAATAACATTATCCATTTACAAATATAGATAAAAGATCATAATAGTAATCTATATACGAATAACAATATCCATTATCAAATGAAATTACAAACCCAAATTTTTGAACTTCAAAATTAAACTTCGATAAATCCTTTTAAATTGAATATTCTATCTTCAATTTAAGTCTAATATATTATTAACATATAGAATAGTAACTTGAGAACATTTCCAACTTGCTATGGAACAAAATAAGGTAAATAAAGTAATACATAAATTGACCAACAAACATCCACTCAGGTCTAAATCTTATTCTATAATCATTTCCAGACCACATTGAAATACAAAAATCACAAATCTTTCATTTTTCCCAAGCATTTATTCATTGTTACAATAATGAATGTATACAATGAAAGAAGTGAAATAGTAATATAATAAGAAGTTTATTCACTATGAAAAATTATAAGATTATCATAATGAAGGAACTCTATAGTTGAATACCAAAACTATTATTGAAACAATCATATAAAACCTTCCCAAGCATCATCCACATCGAGATACAATAATGTGTTAAAAATAGGATGAAAAACCAATTTTTTATCCCATTGTCTGAGTCTAATGAGAGAGATCAAACATGCAACCCATATTTATGTGAAAGATAATCCTGACCATTGGTAGGTATACCTACCCACCCCAACCATCGGTTGGTGGTAGAAGTAGGTACCCAAAGATAAAGCTTGTATCACTTAGATAATCCAACAAGTATGATGTTATGATGTCACATGTTTAAGCATGGGTTTCATGATAATGAAGGGATCAAGACAAACAAAACACATAAATCAACAAGTCCATCATAACCAAGCTTAGCTAGACACACACATATTCAAGACATAAACCATCAAATACAAATTAAAAAAAAAACCATGGTTCAAAACTCAAAACACCCAAAATCATCCAGAAGACCCAAAACATAAAACCAAAACAACAAAGCAACCAATGAGTCATTTTGGCATTTCAGACTACCCATATGCTATCCATGGGTGAGGTATTCTCATTGTCTCACCCTTCAGGGTTTCCTTCACCAATTTATGTAAATAATAAATAGATTTAGGTCAATTTAGGAACTCATATGCTTCCAAAACTTAAACCATTAGTTTATTTAAAGTAAACAAGCACCCAATACCACATTGCTTCATAAAATAAATATTGAGAATGCACTTACTTGGTATTAAGATGTAATGTGATACAAGATTGGATCAACCCAAATCATATTGCTTCTATTTTTCCTTATTTTCCACCACAATCATCCTCTATCTTATTCTTTTCTTTTCTTTATACTACATTTTTTTGTTGTCAAAGTTACAACTAGTTGAACTCCTTGTTCCACTAGATGGAACTCTAACCTAAAAAATTACATGCTTAGATTTTGCAGTCATGAATTCAAGTTCAAAACCCTTGATTTCCTACATGTATCCCATAAAACTACCATGTGTATTGTCCACCAAGCCATCAAAATGAAATGACTAAATGATAACCCTAATTGAGTATACCCAAATTCAACCAATGAATCCGTTCATGATTGTTTACTTGACCATGGTGAAATATATTATGCCATCAACCTAAGTCTATTTGACTTATGGTTTTATTTTTAACTAATGCCATCACCTTGGTATTTCAAACCATAGCCATTTCTTGGCTTAGTGTTTATTCCTTCCTAACCCTTTCATGGACTATAATAGATTATACAATCAGTTTAGTTATTTTGATAAATTAAAACTTATTCAATTGCCTCAGTCTAATCATGGATTAATAATATTACAGTGTCAACCCTTTCTGGTAAACACTTATTATTGCCACTCAGACTTGAATTGGTATTTTGAGTAATGAATCATAAACTTATCAAAGGTCTTATGATCTCTAACAACTTTTTATTTGCATTTAGATGCTATCTACATCCAACCTTCTCAGAACTCTTCACATTGATGTTAAAAAAATATGATCTCATTTCAATGTGTATTAAGTTTCTTAAATCTGAAAATTATAAAGAAAAATGAAAAATTAAAATAGTAAAGGGATTCAATTAACACAAAACTATAATCATAATGAACTGATATAGTTAAAAATTAACAATAAAAGACTCAAATTAGATAGTGGCACCACTACACAATACTTCCACATTCACTATGTACTTCACCTTTATCATTGCACACAAGCTTTCATGATCAACCTATATTTATCTATAATAAACTTGCAACCAAACCCATAAAGGCATCAACGGTATCTAATCATCATCAAAATTATGTAAGGTACATAATATAATGTTGTATAAATATCATTTTAAAACCAAATTAAATGTTTAGAAATGAATCATCATATCCATAATATCATGTCCAAAAATCATAATAGTATCAATAATTAGTCAAAATCAACGTATTAGGCAAGTGAGGTCATGAAATCCACATCCCTTAAGAATGGCACAATCCTTAGAGCCTTAATTTTCATCTTCCCAGGTAGTACTTATTTTTTCCATTTGATCTCATTAGAAAAGAATATGATGCAACTTTATTTTCCTTAGCTTAATGCCATGTTGAGCCATAATTTTGATAGTTTCAAAATGAATTATCTCTTTATCCTCCACCTAAAGATTATTACAATTTAAAAAATGTGAGGGGTCTAAGACATATTTTCTCAACAAGGCTACATGAAAAACATCATGGATTTTTGATGGAAAAGGAGGAAGGGCAAGATAATAAGCCATCGATTTGATCTTTCCACTATGTTGAAAGGTCCAACATAGCATGGTGCTAACTTAGCAGCTTTACCAAAATTAATTAAACTTTTTGAAGGCCTTACCCTCAAAAATACTTTACCCAAAACTTTAAATTCTCTATGTGATCTTTTCAGATCTGCATAGCTTTGTACTGATCTAAGGTAACTTTTAATATTTGTTGTATGATAGCTATTTTCTCATCATACTCTTTCAAAGTTTCAAGACCTAAAAATACATGGTTTTTTAGGTTAGTTCAGCCCAAAGGAGTTCTACATTTTCATTCATACAAGGCCTCAAATGGTGCCATCCTAATCACATAATGATAGGTGTTATTATAGGCAAATTCTACCATGTGTAAGAAATATTTCCACTTGTATTGTTAATCCATGACATACATTCTCATCATGTCCTCAAAAATCATGTTCAACCTTTTAGTTTTTCCATCCATTTTTGGAGGATAGGTTAAACTAAAATTTATCTATGTACAAAAATCAACCATCATGATTTACAAAAAATTGAGAAGTGAAAAATTTATCTCTATTTGAGATAATCACTTCAAGAACTCCATGAAGGTGAACTAATTATTTTAAAAATATTTTGGCAAGGATGGAAGCATCATTAGTGATATTAATTGCAATCAAGTGTGCCACTTTAGTGAGTTTATCAATCAACATTAGGATTGAGTAATGTAAATTATGAGATTTAGGCAATCCCATGATGAAATCCATTGATATTACTGTTGTCCCCCAAAAAATTTCACTCATTTTTGGAACAACATTTGAACTATTTTGGTCCTACAGACCAAAATTGTCTCTTCCCTTTTCAAAATTTATTCTGAGCATTCAAATTCCTCATTTTTAAAGCTTCTCAAAAATCTATGGACTCTGCAAGCTTGAAACTACAGACTCTATAGGCTTGAAACTACAGACTCTATAGGTTCATTTCTATGAACTCTTTCAAGGTTAGAGAAAACTACGGACTTGGTTTCTACGGACTCTGCAGGCAGGTTCATTTTTATAGGTTCAAAGGCTTCTGCAGGTGAGTTCAATCAAAAGAACCAGTTTCCAACACTTAGTCATTTTTAGGATTGGTTCAGTGCCTTGGTTCAATAAAAAATGTCCATCGGCAAGCATCTAATCAAGGATCAAACCATTGAACGATTGAACCATTGAACCATTGAACCGTTGAACCTTGAATCATTTTGGTTCAATGGGTTCAATAGGTTCAAAGGTTCAAACGTCATTGGCAAGAGTTAAGCGCTTCATCAAGGTTTAAAGTTCAACCACTTCAAGGTTTAATAGATTTAAAACACTTATCAAAGAGAATAAGGCTTGAACCATTAAACCGTTGAACCATTGAACCACTTTGGTTCAAAGGTTCAACAGGGTCAAGGTTCAATAGGTTCAACGTGTTTGGTTCAACGAGGATCAAAAGGACTTAGCCAAATCAAATGGAATGAACCATTGAACCAAAGTTGGTTCAATTCAGTTGTTTCAATGCTTCAGTTCACTCAGTTGGTTCATTGGCTTGGTTTAAAGCTTGGTTCGAATGCAAAAGTTCAAGAGAGCCTCCCGAAGGACAAAAACCCTTGCAGAGGGCACTTGGTCGATAAAAGCACCCTTCGGAAGGGTCATTTTCAAGGAAGCCGCAAAGGTAAGTTCTTTCAAAATTTTGTTTAAGGCAGTCAAAAGACAAAGGCATAATTCCTTCAGACTTTTTGTTTGAAGGAATTCCTTTGGACAAAAAGTCTAAAAGAATTCGAAGAGGCTGCAAATGAAACTCCCAAAAAGACCAAGGCAAAAAAATGAATTCTTTCAGACTTTTGTTTGAAGGAATTCCTTTGGACAAAAAGTCCGAAGAAATTTGGGAAAGTTTGTGGGAGAAAAGCTTGAAAGAATTCCTAAAGGCCAAAGATAAAGCCAGCCGAAACAATTCTTGCAGACTTTTTGTTCGTGAGAAAATGTCTGCAGGAAACCTCTAAAGGACTCTGAAGACAAAAGGCCACCAAAGGACCCTGAAGGGTAGGTGCCCTTATGGGGGTCTCTCAGCTACCAAATTAAAGGACACTTCCCCTAAGCTGAAGGGTCACCTTCCCTTCGAGAGGATGCAAAACAAGAAATATGAAGGAAGCAAGTAGCAAAAAAGGCTGAATCAAGAGAAAACCGAAGAAAGCCCAAAGGGTGATGCACTCAAAGACGTCAAAGTCAAGAATGAAAAACTAGCAGTTGGAAATTTAAATGTAGTGATAGGTGCATGAACGTCAATTTCAAAGATCATAAAATAGCTGTTGATTTTGAAAAGCCTTAAAGAAGAGCCAAAGAACTTAGCGACCTGCTGGAAGAAAGAAGCTTGAAGGCCATCCAAAGACCACTCGAAGGGTAGATACCCTTATGGGGGGCTCTTCCTGACCCAAAGTGGATCATTTCTCAAGGCCCAAAGGGCAATTCCCCTCCAGGAAAGCTCAAATGACCAAGCTAAAGGAATTGTCAAGGAAAGTGACATGCCCGTGAACGTCAAAGTCATGATGATGAAATAGCTGTTGATCCTTGTAGGTTTAAATCTATGGACTTGAATGCATTCAAAGGCTTTAAGGCCAAGACCAGTAGGAAGTGACTAAGGAACAAAGCATCAAATTGAATCAAGAACCCGATTCAATTAACCAGAAAAGGAGGAACGATGAGGAAGGATCAGAAACATTTGTGCATCAGATATGTTTCTAGAAGTAGATTTCCAGGTGGACATTGAAAGATGCAAACTTTCAATAGCACGACCCATTTCTCTGCATTGAGAAAAGCAAATGGGTAAATGCCCCTAAATTCTAAAATGTTTTCTTAATAAAATTTAATGCAACATAATGTGTTACTGTTCCTGAGTCCTTCTTGAAGAGGCTATATAAGGGACTCTCTTTTATTGTAAATGGATCTCTTTTTGACAATCAAAAATGAAACTCTGCCCAAATTGAAAGGCATTACTGAGACTTTGAGCTTAGATTGTTGATCATATTTTGTTATTGGAATAAGAAAGCAAGTGACTTTTTAGACTTTGTGCTGTGATATCTTTGTTGTTGGGGAAACTGTTCTTATGTCTTTTTTCTTAATATATTTTCTGTTCCTTTAATTCAACAAGCAGATTTAGTGAAAGTAGTCAGGAAGGTGTCATGAAGTCAACTGTGGAGAGACTTTGTGCCCCCATAATTGCCTTTAGTGTGTTTTCTTTTTATTTTTGTGTAAAGGACCTTGGGATGACTTTATGCCCTCATTGTCCTTTGTATCTCACTCTTGGGCAATTCAAGTGGAGACTTTGTGCTACATCTCAATTTACTAGTTACTACATTCTTGGTTACATTTTGCAATTACTACTAGGATAATTCTTGTGGTTTGCTGAATAGTACTTCTGAAAGAAGAGGAGTGCTTTTTGTCATTTCCCTTGAGATTTTTCCTTTGATCTACATGCATCATCTCTGAAAAAAGAGAGATGGATGGTTTATCTTACCCTTGAGTATTATTGTCTATATATATATATATATAGCATATCTATAGGGAACCTCCCCTTGATGAGAGGAGAGATTAGTCCCCTTTTGATGTGGTAAACCTACACATTTGGATGACCAATCTTCCTACTTTGGCTGATCAGACCTATTTTGTTCATCAGTACGTTGATTGACAAAATATTCAACCAACAGTTTTTGGTGACTCCACTAGGGATATACATAATTTTGTGCAATTTGGAACCTCAAGTTTTAGATTGAAACATCACCTATGTCTTACCCATTATCATTATAAATCTTATCCATTATAGACTCTGGCGACTTCGTTTCATGTCTTACCCATTATCCATTATAGCCTTACCATCTTCCTCCACCTCCATTATTTTATCTGGTCTGCAAAACTAGAGTTGCTGGGAAAGAGTGAGCAGTTTGAAGCTTCAAGCCTCAAGTTGAAGCTGAGCCAATCCTTTTCAATTTTTTTATATAATCTAGTTACTCCATCCAAATTTGTTATCTCTATTTTTCTTAATTAAATCATGGCAGTTTGAGGCCCTTGGGGTAACTCTTTTGGCCCACTCAACTTGAATCCACCTCTGCATGAACTCCCATGTAGTTTAAGAAAGAATTTCCCCAAATTCTTTGGTGATGGGATAGTTCACCCTGATGAAAACATTATAGCCTTCAGCATAGCTTGTGGTGTTATAGGGGTGGAATTTGAAGACGTGGCAGTCAGGGTTTTTATGGAGACACTACAAGGTGTTGATGCAGACTAGTTCTACCATCTGCAAGCTGGATCAGTGACTGAATGGGATACACTCAAAGCCAATTTTGAACCAAGGTTCAAGCCCATAAAAGATGCACATGCCTTGTTGGCCCAAATCACTCAAATTAAGAAAGAGCCTCATGAGCCTATGAGGGATTTTATTGCCAGGTTTGATAAGCTAAGGCACAAGATTCCCATGGTCACCCAACTGACACCTCAGAACCTTAAATGCTTCTTCATCAATTCACAACTGCCTAAAGTGAGTTTTCTCTTGAGACGAGCTGGTCACATAGACCTTGCTACTACTTAGGACTTGGCTACTGAGGTAGAAGATGACCTTATCTTGGTAGAAAAGATAAGGAGAGACCCAAATAGAGGCAAACCCTCTTCATCTTCTGAATACTCACCCATAGTCACCACTAACCCAATGGTAAAAAGCTGGCAAATGAATTGCTAGCCTTGAAAAGGCAAATGGCACAAGGTATGAATTCCACTCCTCTATATAAAGATATACCAAGGAGGACATTCCCTAATCAGCCATATCAAGGCAACACTGTCAGAAGTCAAGGGCAACCAAATCGTCTTCCTCCCCTACAGAGGAACCTTACCCTTGAAGCACCTCTAACCAACTCAATAGTTGGATATCTAGAAACAAGACATGTTTCCTAATTCTACCCTAAATTCAAGCAAGAAAATGGTGCTTATCTCTTCAGAGAGGATCTAGAAGAATTAGCTGGCAACTCCCACATTGGTTTCCTAAAATTCTAGGATGAACCCAGAAGTGAGGGTGAAGCAGTTGAAGGATCATATGCAGTATTCACCAGGTCTAAGAATCAGTCAGCCCAGTAGGTTGACAAAGAGAAGATAGAGGAGTGACCCCAACTAGAAATTTCAATTGCTAAGTAGAGAACCCCTCTTCCTTTCGAGTCAAAGGACTTAGTGATTGCCAAAGAAGTAAGTACATCGAACATCTCTGCACCTTCTACTTCAAATTTGCAGATCAGTCTTCCTCCTCCCAAAAACCAAAAGGATGAACTCCCATCCTCTCTTCCAAGTCTATCTCAGTCATTTGCCATGATTGATCATGTCAAGAAATCCAAAATTTAGATGACTAAGTTTGAATCTTTGCAAGCCAATCTTGAGTAATTAAACATTGGTGGAGAACTAAGTGTGGACCTGTCTGAGGCAAAAATTGTGGTCACCCAAATGTCAGTCCCTACAACTCAAATTCTATTCGAGCCTTCAGGTAGGGATAATTACTTCTTGACCATAAAGGATGCTCATGTCTCAGCTGATGAAAGTCCCGTAGCTAACAATCCAGGATTTCATCCAAATAAGGCATCAAAAAAATTGGTAGGGTGCAGTACAAATCAAGTAGGATCTTCCATCTCCCATGAAGAGAAATCTGATAGAAGATCAACTTTTGATGATGCTTGGATCCTGGAATCTGATGGTAGTAATTCTTCCATAGCTAGATGTGGATCTCTGTTGCTCAAATTGAAAACTACTCAGGGTGAAGAGGTCAAACTCCTTCACACCAAAGGAGATGCTGAGCTGATGGTTTTTCAGGAGTTTGAGGCTGACAATCAAAGCATGTGTTGGACTGAATCAATAGAATAACAAGTTATGATGGTAGACCATACTACTGTATTCTGAAGCTAGCAAAAGGAATTATTCACAGAGGGAGCAAGGAGTTATGGTTTTCAATTTGAAGACCACATCCCACCATGGGGCAAGAAGAAGAAAAAGCCAAGAGGAAGACACAAAAAATTGGTTTCTTGGTGGAAATTTCCATTTGCCCGTCACCATTTTTGGGGACAAAATGTCTTCTTGCTAGTTTATCAGGATAGAGCACTATTTTCATTACCTCTCAAGAAGCAACATCTGAAACACTTCAAGTCTTGAAGTATCAGATCATTTCATTTGTACATATGTATATTTGTATAGTTTTTAATTCTATTTTGTTTTGTTTGTTTCCATTTTTGATGCCTTCCATTTTTGGGTAACATGACTCCACAACCCAATGGTACACATGAAGACACTAGAGATTCTGGATTCTACTCCCTTTAATTCTTTTTTACAATTGATAGAAGTTCCCCAACTAGAGCCAGCTATTGTCCCCCAAAAAATATCACTCATTTTTGGGACAACATTTGAACTATTTTGGTCCTACAGACCAAAATTGTCTCTTCCCTTTTCAAAATTTGTTCTGAGTATTCAAATTCCTCATTTTTCAAGCTTCTTAGAAATCTACAGACTCTACAGGCTTGAAACTATGGAATCTACAGGCTTGAATCTATAGACTCTACATGTTCATTTCTATGGACTCTTTCAAGGTTAGAGAAAACTACGGACTTGGTTTCTACAGACTCTATAAGCAGGTTCATTTCTACAGGTTCAAAGGCTTCTATAGATGAGTTCAATCAAAAGAACTAGTTTCTAACACTTAGTCATGTTTGGGATTGGTTCAGTGCCTTGGTTCAATAAAAAATGTCCATCGGCAAGCATCTAAGTAAGGATCGAACCATCAAACCATTGAACCATTAAACCGTTGAACCTTGAACCATTTTGGTTCAATGGGTTCAATAGGTTCAAAGGTTCAAATGTCATCGGCAAGAGTTGAGCACTTCATCAAGGTTCAAAGTTCAACTGCTTCAAGGTTCAATGGCTTCAAAACACTTATCAAAGAGAAGAAGGCTTGAACTACTGAACCGTTGAACCATTGAACCACTTTGGTTCAAAGGTTCAATGGGTTCAAGGTTCAACAATTTCAATGCATTTGGTTCAATGAGGATCAAAAGGACTTAGCCAAATCAAAGGGAATGAACCATTGAACCATTGAACCAAAGTTGGTTCAATTCGGTTGGTTCAATGCTTTGATTCACTCAGTCGGTTCATTGGCTTGGTTCAAAGGTTGGTTCAAAGGAGCGGTTCAAATGCAAAAGTTCAAGAGAGCCTCCCGAAGGACAAGTGCCCTTGTAGAGGGCACTTGGTCAACAAAAGCACCCTTGAGAAGGGTCATTTTCAAGGAAGCCACAAAGGTAAGTTCTTTCAAAATTTTGTTTAAGGCAGTCGAAAGACAAAGGCATAATTCCTTCAAAAATTTTGTCCGAAGGAATTCTTTCAGACAAAAAGTCTGAAGGAATTTGGAAAGGTTACAAATGAAACTCCTGCAAAGACCAAGGCAAAGAAATGAATTCTTTCAGACTTTTGTCTGAAAGAATTCCTTCAGACAAAAATTTAGAAGAAATTTGGGAAAGTCTGTGGGAGAAAAGCCTGAAAGAATTCTCGAAGGACAAAGATAAAGCTAGCCAAAACAATTCTTACAGACTTTTTGTCTACGGGAAAATGTCCGTGAGAAAGCTCCAAAGGACTCCAAAGACAAAAGGCCACCGAAGGACCCTGAAGGGCAGGTGTCCTTGCGGGGGACTCTCAGCTACCAAATTAAAGGACACTTCCCCAAAGCTAAAGGGTCACCTTCCCTTCAAGAGGATGTAAAACAAGAAATCCAAAGGAAGCAAGTAGCAAAAAAGGCTGAATCAAGAGAAAGCTGAAGAAAGCCCAAGGGGTGACACACTCGAAGATGTCAAATTGAAGAACGATGAACTAGCCGTTGGAAATTCAAATGTAGTGACGGGTGTGTGAATGCCAATTTCAAAGTTCATAAAATAGCTATTGATTTTGAAAAGCCTTAAAGAAGAGCCAAAGAACTTAGTGACCCATTAGAAGAAAGAAGCTCGAAGGCCATCTGAAGACTGCCTGAAGGGCAAAAACCCTTATGAGGGGCTCTTCTCGACCCAAAATGGATCATTTCTCAAGGCCCAAAGGGCAGGTCCCTTTTGGGAAAGCTCAAATGACCAAGCTGAAGGAATTACTGAGGAAAGTGATGTGCCCATAGATGTCAAAGTCACAATGATGAAATAGCCATTGATCCTTGTAGGTTTAAATCTACGGACCCGAATGCATTCAAAGGCTTTAAGGCCAAGACCAGTAGGAAGTGACTAAGGAACAGAGCATCAAATTGAGTCAAGGACCTGATTTAACTAACCAAAAAAGGAGGAATGATGAGGAAGGATTAGAAACATTTGTGCATCATATATGTTCCTAGAAGCAGATCGCTAGGTGGACATTGAAAGAAGCAAAATTACAATAGCACGACCCATTTCTCTACATTGAGAAAAGCAAATGGGTAAATGCCCCTAAATTCCAACATGCCTTCTTAACAAATTTCAATGTAACATGATGTGTTACTGTTCTCGAGTCCTTCTTGAAGAGGCTATAAAGGAACTCTCTTTTATTGTAAATGGATCTCTCTCCGACAATCAGAAATGAAACTTTTCCCAAATTGAAAGGCATTACTGAGACTTTGAGCTCAGATTGTTGATCATATTTTGTTATTGGAATAAGAAAGCAAGTGACTTTTCAGACTTTATGCTATGATATCTTTGTTGTTGGGGAAATTGTTCTTATGTCTTTTTCCTTAATATATTTTATATTCCTTTAATTAAACAAGTAGATTTAGTGAAAGTAGTCAGGAAGGTGTTCTGAAGTCAACTGTGGAGAGACTTTGTGCCCCCATAATTGACTTTAGTGTGTTTTCTTTTTGTTTCTATGTAAAGGACCTTGGGATGACTTTGTGCCCTCATTGTCCTTCGTATCTCACTCTTTTGCAATTTAGGTGGAGACTTTGTGCTACATCTCAATTTTATAGTTACTACGTTCTTGGTTACATTTTGCAATTACTACCAGGAAGATTCTTGTGGTTTGCTGAATAGTACTTCTAAAAGAAGAGGAGTGCTTTCTGTCATTTCCCTTGAGATTTTTCCTTTGATCTACACGCATCATCTCTGAAAAAAGAGAGATGGATGGTTTATCCTACCCTTGAGTCTTATTTTTTGTTTATATATATATAGCATATCTAGAGGGAACCTCCCCTTGATGAGAGGAGAGATTAGTCCCCTTTTGATGTGGTAAACCTACACATTTGGATGACCAATCTTCCTACTTTGGCTGATTAGACCTATTTTGTTTATTAGTATGATGATTGAAAAAATATTCAACCAACAATTACAACCCATTTCCTTTCCAGAATGGAATGAGGATAAAATAATCCTACATGATGATCATGCATAAATTTCACATGTTGGTATTATAAGTACTTGGATACAAAGACAAACACATCTTGATTTAATCTAGGCCAAAAATATAACTCTTTCAACTATTTTATCATTTTATTGACACCTGGATGAGTGTAATGGGGTGCAACTTGCACTTCATTAAAAAATTGTTCCTTCAGATCCCCTAAGTTTGGAATAAAAATTCTACCTTTGTGTCTCAATAAATCATCTAGATCATTTAAAAAATTATAATCAGAACCTTCTAAGTCTATTTCAACATAGATTTTAAGGCATTCAAAATCAAATTTATACTATTCAAGCAAAAAAATTAAAATCATTATTGGAGACTAGTGATGGCAGTAATGTAGGTTCACCTACTTAGACCATTGGCCATCGTATTCTCTTTCCCTTTCACATAATCAATATTAGTATCAAAATTATTGATAAATTCTAGCCACCTTTGCCTTGCATTTAGCTCTTGAGAAAATAAGTGTGTAAGGCTGTGATGGTCAGATTTAATCTTGAAGTGCTTTCCTAATAGGAAATGCTTTCACTATTTTAAGGCATGAACAAAAGTAGCTAATTCTAAATCATGAGTAGGGTAATTATTCTCTTGAGTTTTTATTTTTCTAAACTCATATGTAACCACCTTTCCATATGAGTCAAAGTAGCACCAATTCCTAACTTGTAGGCATCAACCCAAATTTCAAATCTACCATTTAGATTTGGTATAGTTAGAATAAGAGCTGAAGTTAACAAATTCTTTAGTTCTTAGAAGGCAGATTCATATTTAGGGGACCAATAAAATTTTTTATCCTTATTTTTTAAGGAAGTTATGGGGTGAGTAATCCTTGAAAAATATTGTAGAAACCTGTGGTAATAACTAGCAAACCCCATGAAGCTTCTCATTTCATGTACTTTCATTGGAGCTGGCCACTTATTAATGGTTGTAGTATTTGTAAGGTCTACTTCAAGTCTGTCATTATAAATTACATGTCTTAAATAGTGAATTTTAGATTGGAAAAAAGAACAGTTGGGTAACTTACCATACAATTTATTCTACCTTAAACATTGTAGCACCAACCTTAAGTGTTTCTCATGTTCTTGTTCACTCCTTAAATAAATTAACATATCATCTAAAAATACCAACATAAACTTGTCAATAAAATCTTGGTATACATTTTTCATTATATTAATGAATTTTTTAGGAGCATTAATTATTCTAAAGGGCATAACTATAATTCATAGTGTCCATATCTAGTTTTAAATGTAGTCTTATGGACATATTCATCTTTGATACGGAGTTGGTGGTAACCCAATCAAAGATCTATATTTGAGAATACAATAGTTCCTTTCATTTGATCAGAAAATTTATCTATGAAAAGAATGGGATATTTATTATTGATGGTGAAATTATTGAGCATTTTATAGTCAATACAAAATCTAAGTGTCCCATCTTTATCATTTAAAAACACCACTAGATCTCCCCAAGGTGACACACTAGGATGTATCATTACCTTGTCTAGTAATTCTTATATCTAAACCTTAAGTTCCCTTAGATTAGCTATGTTCATTTGATAAGGTGATTTATATGTAATTGTTGTTCTAAGTTTTATATATAATACAAATTCAAATGTCCTTTCAGGAAGTAGTCATGGTAACTCTTTTGGAAAAAAAATCTATAAATTCCTCCAAAATTAGGTATTTTTGGAGTACAAAGGTGGTTTCCTCAATAATATCATTTAATTTTATGGTATACAATTGGAATCCCTTTCTAACAACCTTCTTAAGTTGTATATCTAAAATAATTCATTAATTTAAAGGTTTATTGATTCCTTAAATAATTATTGGCTCTCCTTCAACATCTAAACATTGAGATCTAGGCATTCATTAACAACCACTTTCTTCTTGATGCTAAAATCTACTTTCCATCTTTATAATAAGTCTAATTGGTTTGGTTTTACACTTTAAAACATTAAAAGGAGAAATAAAACTATATGTTTCTCCTAAATCAACCAAAATAGAGAATGAAAAACTTGAAATTATACCTCTAGTCTCAATAGGTGTTGACTGAATTTTTTTATTTTTATTTTGTCTACAGCTACATAGACCTTATGGTTATTCTTCAAATTTTGCATTAATGGTGTCTCTACATTCCCAACATGTCACAACAATATTATTTGGGATAGGAATGGTATTCATTCCTATGGCTGGTCCATAAAAGCTTTATTGATTATTAGTTTCAACATTCTTCTTTACAAAAGAGTGTGATTTAAAACTCTTTGTATTTTGAAATTTATTTCTAAAATTGCAACCTTTTTTAATAGTCCTGTTAGATTTATTTTTATTTAAATTATTATTTACTAGAGGTATTGATAACTTGGACTTTTCTTACTACTTGCTATTCCAAAATTCTTATGTTGCCTTTTGGTGAGATTTCTCTTTTTCTTTAGCATGGTGTGCTACTTCCAAAGCAACAACTAAGGTTTTTGGATTGGTCATGTTTACATCATGCATGAGTATCTAATTCAACCTCAATTTGAACTTGGTTACCTTCATTTTCTCATCTTTCATATAATTCACATGCTGTAGGAGCCCCATAAACTTGTTCTCATATTAAAAAACTATCATAGTTCCCTGTTTTAGTAACTAAAACTCTATGATTTTCTACTCTTTATAGATGTTGTTCAGATACCTTTTTTTAAACTAATTTTCAAACATTTTCCATGAAATGTAAATGGGATCATAACCTTTTAGATCACACAAATGATTCCACCACAAAGCAACATCACTTACCATTTGATAATCTCTAATGCATGTTAATTTTAGAATCTAGATTATGTAAAGTGAAATATTTTTTAAAATTAATTAGCCATGCCTCAGTGGCATCACTAGTGTATTCACCAAAGAATTTGGGAGGAATTATATTTATAAATTCCTTAATAATAGGTTACAAAACCTTTTATTTTTGTGGACATTCATTATGAAGATCTTATTCCTGCCCATCCTCTTGCAAGTTTTCCAAATGAGTCATCTTTTGACTTAAGCCTTTCATTTATCCCTGAATGCCATGTAATACACCCCAAATTTCATGAAATACATCATTTTGTTCCTTAAGAAATTTCTATTTAGGGTTATCCTGATTCAAAACATGGTTGCCACTATGTTCCACATCTATGTCATCATGATTATGTTGACCTGGTTCATGATTATCAATGAGATCACTTCCATTATTATAAGGATTACATTTTTATCTAGTTCTAACATTTTGACACATTAAACATACATTTTAAATCAAATCATTCATATATATTTTTATTTATCTTAATAAAGGCTATAAGCCAATTATTATAACCATAAAATTTTGAGTTGTCAAAAACCCTATTTTTAAGGAAGTTATGCCTACATAACCCACACACAAGTTAGATTAGTGACTAAAGAATTTGCATAACTATCTTTCACAATGTAAGATAAATTATATTTTACCATAATCCAAGTTATAAATGAAAGAAACCAAGAACACTATAACATAAAATATGAGTACTTAATATAATGAATGACACCTTGCAATACATTTAAACAATAATAACATTCACTTAACTATGAAGAACAAGAATGCAATCATTTATAAATTTTGAACTCCATGTTAGTGTCTTTAGTTTAAACACTTGTTAAACTTATGTGAGGTCATCACTATCATTTGTGGCCATAAACACAATTGAATCACCTTTCTCATTGGTTTTAATGTATCCAGGGACTCAATATAACCAACAAATGATCCTAACATCATAAATTAATAAATCAGAAAACAAACTATTTTATTTTAACACATAACATCAAATAACTTTTTAAATTAAATAAATTGATTTACACAAGCACATTTGAAACATCTGTAAGCCTGATACTTAGTTAGATCATATTCTATATGTGTAAACACTTATACATCTTGAATGCCATCCATGAGATCTTATTAGGTCATCATACCACTTATGGATCCTTGAGACTTAAACATACATTCAACCAGATAAATCAACCCACAAAGGAAACTGCATCAATATACTACCTAAAACATTTGAGTAAAACCCAACATAAGCATTCATTGAGTTATTTTGAGCCCATTAAATTCTATACAGACCTTTGGTGTAGTTACTAATGAACTTGTTTAGTTTATAAAACCATCCATCAACTCTTCTCAATTAGAACATAACATAAATAACTTAAATAAGATAGTCTTTACCAACACTCAAGTATACCCTTGCACCAATATTAATAACAAAAATGACATGATTTAGATGTATTACATCAACATATATTCAATCATGAGATTAAATATCATAAGGGATCATGGCCTGATATAATAAAACCAACACAAAACCATTAATGATCCACAAATTAACCCAAGGTTTTCTATTCATGCTCTTCAATGTACTATCCAAATTTACCATAACTAATCACTTGATCGAAATGAAATTCCAACATTTAATCATTTATACTCAACTTAATTAATAGTTTATCAAGACAAAAATGAGATAAAGCTTGTCAATGAGTTAATCAAAGAGCTTACATAATCTCTATATTTATGATGTAAACTTCAAATTACACCAAGATTATAATTAACTCTTAATAACCAATTCAATGCAAGAGAACCATCATTATTCAAATCAATGCTTTGAGGAATAAAATAATGTTCCCTAACATACCCAACACATAGTTCTAATATAAATCTCATCTTATAAGAAACCAAATTTACATTCCAACAATAATCTTAAAGAACCTGAATCGTTAGAATTTACTCATTATTGTTAATTGAACTAGTGATTCCCCTATGAAATCAATATTAATAAGTCATCATGTATATTTTGAAAAAATTAAATCACATATATATGTTAGTATATAAATAACTTACTTCATCAAATGTATGAACTTCATCCATAATCATGTACATTTCAAATGATAACCTAGTAAGTGATAAATATAACTTACTTCAACTATATTATAATTTACATTCACATTTTAAATTTAGAAACTCAATAACCATTCTATAAATTTATTTTGAAACAAACATCAAGTACAACCATGTTACAATCCATACTAATTTTAGTAACATAAAAATAAACATACAACCTCTATATTCATATTTTCTTTTGTGTGAAACCCACATTTCCTTCTTACTTCATACTATGCATCAAATCAAAAAGACACTCAATTCATTTTTGAAGTGAATAAATAACTATTTAAAGTTATAAATTTAACATTCAAATAACATTCATATCATAACATCAATCAATACCTACAACACTAAGCATAATCATTCATTCACAAACCTATATGAGGTAGAATGGTTGGAATGATACAAGTCAAAAAATGCATAACCTCATTACATAGTATGTAGGAAAGTATAATGATTTATAAAAGCTTTATTTCACTATGAATTCAAAAATAACTCACAACCAAGTCCCAAATACAATTCATTCAAGACTAAACACTCTTCTATTTTGCCATTCGATACTATGACCTTCCCATTATATACAGACACAATCCTATAGAAATCATATTAATGAATAACAATATCCATTTACAAATGCAAATAAAAGATCTAAATAGTCAATATGTATGAATAACAATATCCATTATCAAATGAAATTTCAAACCTATATTTATGAACCTAAAAACTAAACTTCGATATATCCTTTAAAATTGACTATTCTTTCTTCTATTTAAATCTAATATATATTGAAACATAGAACAATAACTTGAGAACGTTTCCAATTTGTCATGGAAAAAAAATGTAAATAAATTAATACATAAATTGACCAACAAACATCCTCTCAGCTCTGAATCCTCTTCTATAATCATTTCTAGACAACAATCATAGATCCTTCATTTTTCCCCAAGCATTTCTTCATTATTACAACAATGAATGTATATGATGAAATAAGTGAAATAGAAATATAATAGGAAGTTTGTTCACTTTGAAAAATTATAAAATTATCATAATGAAGGAACTCTACAATTGAATACCAAAACTATTATTAAAATAGTTATATAAAACCTTACCAAGCATAATCCACATTGAGATACAAGAATGTGCTAAAAACATGATGAACAACCAATTTATTATATGAGTGTCTAAATCCAATGAGAGAGATCAAGTATGCAACCCATAATCATGTGCAAGATAAGTCCAACCATTAGAAGGTATCCCTACCTACCCCAACCATTGATTGGTGGTGGGTGCAGGTACCCAAAGACAAAGCTTGTAACACTTAGAGAATCCAAAAAGTATGATGTAGTGATGTCACAAGTTTAAGCATGAGTTTCATGAAAATCAAGGGTTTAATCCAAAAACAACACATGAACCAAAAATTCCATCAGATCTAAGCTTAGCTCGACACACACACATCTAAGACATAAACTATCAAATAAACATTTAAAAGAAACCAGGGTTCAAAATCCAAAAGACCCAAAATCATCCAAAAGACCCAAAACACAAAATCAAAACAATAGAGAAAACAATGAGTATTTTTAGCATTTGAGATTAACCATATGCCATCCATGGGTGAGGTATTATCATGGGCTCACCTTTCAAGGTTTCTTTGGCCAAAATTTTCAAACAATAAATAGATTTAGGTCTATTCAAGAACCCATATGCTTCCAAACCTTTAGCAATCAGTTTATTTAAAGTAAGCAAGCACCCAATAACACATTGCTTTGTGAAACAAAACTTTAGAATACACTTAATTTGTATTAAAATATAATGTGATACTAGAAAGTCTCAATCCAAATCCTATTGCTTCTCTTTTTCCTTCTTTTCCACCACAGTCATCCTCTACCTTATTTTTTTTCTTTTCTTTATATTGCATTTTTATGTTGTCAAAATTTCAGTTAGTTGAACTCCTCATTACACTAGATGGAATTACCACATCAAAAATTACATGCTTAGATTCCATAGTCATGATGTCAAGTTCAAAAGCCTCAGCTTCCTGCATGTAGCCCCAAAAATAGCTATGCACACCATCCACCAAGCCATCAAAATTAAATGATGAAATGATAACCCTAATCAAGCATACCCAAAGTCAACCATTGAATCCCTTTGTGGTTGGGTTATTCAAGCATGGTGAAACATATCATGCCATTGACCTAAGTCTCATTGACTTATGTTTACATTTTTAACTAATGCCATCACCTTGGTCTTTCAAACCATAACCATATCTTGGCTTAATGTTCATTCTTTCCTAGTCCCTTTCATGGACTATAACATATTATACAATCATTTTAGTTTTGTAAGAACTTAAAACTTATTCAATTGCCTCATTCTGATCATAGAATTATAATATTATGGTGTTAAACCTTTTTGGTAAACACTTGCTATTACTATTTAGACCCGAACTGATCTTTCGAGTAATGAATCATAAACTTATCAAAGGTCTTATGACCTCCAACAACCTTTTATTTCCATTTAGATGCTGTTTACATACAACCTTCTCAGAACTCTTCACATTGATGTTAGAATAAACACATTCTCATCACAATGTGTATTAAGTTGCTAAAAAATGATAGTAATAAAGAAGAATGATATATTAAAAGAGTAAAGGAATTCAATTGACCCAAAATTGATAATCAAAGTGATCTGACACAACTCAAAATAAACAATAAAAAGACTCAAATTGGATAGTGACAACACTACACCATGCTTCCATATTCAGTGCATACTTCACCTTTGCAATTGCACACAAGCTTACAGAACCAACCTACAATTATCCATAATAAAATTTTAACCAAACCCACAAAGGCATCAGTAGTAAATGATCATCATCAAAATTATGTAAGTACATAATATAATTTTGTATAAAAATTGATTTAAAACCAAATTAAAAGTTATAAAATGAATCATAACATCCATAATATCATGTCCATAAATCATAAGAGTACCAAAATCAATGTACTGGGTAGGTGTGGTCATGAAACTTATGTGATATGTTTTTTTGCATAATTTATTTCATTATAATACACCATTTTTTTATAATATTTCAAATAGAATAAGTACTAGGATTAATAAAAAAGAACTAAATACTATTAAAAAATCTTTGGTTACATATAATAAAGTTTCTATAATAAAATGGAATCTCAAATTATACCTTACTTTTATTGTTTTAATATAGATAGTCCTTTGTGAGATGAAATAACTCCTTTGAATGTGAATGATAATAATGTGTCTTTGAAAGGTGACATGCCTCATGTTGAATACAAAGGTTATCAATATGTATATCTAAAATCATGCAGATGATTTTGATCATGATGGATATATGAATGCTCAAGATAATGATGTTATTGATATATAATTCAACTATATTTGTCTCAAAATGCTTCAAAGTCCATTTGTGAGCCAATTGGACCCCCTAGTGTTTAATTTAAGAAGATTCTATTAGAAAACTTCTAAAAGACTATAACTATGTCAAATGTTTTATTTTTCATGTGAAAATTTTCTTCATGATGTGCCCATTTCCTAACTATCTCTTGATCATTCCATTTCCATTCCATCTCCAAATCCTCTTATTTCTATACCATCTCTTAATTCTCAGATTTCTCAACCATTTATAATCTTCACATGCCAAAGTTTCTTTCCAACCTCAATGAATTAATCTTAACATAAATTATAAGCATCAATATGTAGATACTAAAATATGTTATTAGATATTTGGTAATGTCAATTTTGACCTACCTTCACCTTACATGGATTGTGCATATACATATGTCTCTTTTTCTTATTTATCTCACATCCACATGTTTTGTATGGGTTCAGTGTTCCCAATTTTATATTAGTCACCTATAAGGATTATATATTCTATCACTAAAATGATTATATTCATTTTTATACTATCTTTAGATCATTAGATTAGTTTTCCTACCTTGTGGACATAACTGTTAGACTTAATTCTAGACTAGTTTAGTGCTAAGTAATGGTAAATTTTAAAAATAAAATCCTTCCTATGGGTTGGATCATTGTTTCACATGTTAGTGGCATGAGAAAGTACCCAAAACTTCCCATAGAAATACAAATTATGTCTAAGCCTATTATCCTATCTAGTAAACACTTATCAATTATACTCAAACACGTACATATTCAAAAGGACTGCCCTATTCTTTCTAATTTAACAATAAATCACAAAGATTAGGTCCTATCCAAGTCTACAACACCTCAAATTTATGCCCAAGTTATCATTTTCCAATTAGCAAATTCTAGATTATAGGTTGCATTCAATAAAATAGCACTATTGTACACATACACCTAATGTGGAGAACTAACAGTGGGTTGAATTCCCTTGTGAAGTATTGAATATGTAAGAAATGCTCAAAAATTCATGGGGGAGTGGTTGGGATCAGATAAACCCACTTTTTTCCCATTTTATAGACAAAAACCTAGTGTTGAAAGTCGAACTTGGGTTTCAAAGGGAAGGAGACAAATTGTCAAGATTAGGTGCATAATTAGCTTCTAAAGATTTCACATAGAGATGAAATATTAGTAGGCATAGTGGCCTATACTAAAACAAATAATAAAAATATAAAGGGATGAAACCATTGGATTCAATTGCTAACATCATTCGATACTGACTAGAGTATGATAGTTATGTTTATACATACCCATAGATGTAGTTCCCAATTTGAGTGACTCATAGTTCAATTTCCTACCTTTCCTACTACCTAAATTTAATCTCATACCTACATAGAACAATAAAATGTTAATTATCTTATCCCCCTTAGTAATTTTCATAAATAATAAGTGCAATTATTAAATCAATTTCTTCCTTTTACATTCAAATTAGTGCTCAATTGTAACAAGTCATACAATCTAAATTAATTCAAAGTTATATCTTATTAAATAAAAATAATCCAAAATAAGTAAAAAACAATACCACAAATATCCACTATAACTTATGCTACTTCTCCACCTATCACTCTTATATCAACACCATTCATAAATCCATTTCCACAGTTTTCACCCTAAGCCAATAATTTTATTCTTATTTACATTATCTGTATTCTTCAATCAATAATTCTCTCTAAACACCACCCTTCCAAAATATTAAAATGGATACCATGATGCATACCCATCATGTCATATAAAATCAAATTAAAAACCTTTCTCAAGTAATGCAAAATAATAATAATAAGAGGCTCAATTATGATGATATTCTTATAAATCCTTTGGCTCATAAAATTATTTCTTATCATTTTATTCCAAGCTTTGTTTCTCTAAAATTTGAACAATTTAATGGAAAAGGAGACCATACACATCAATTTAGAGCCTCTTATATGTCAATTTTTTTGAATAAACTTGAGATGCACCTTAAGAATATCACTCAATGCTCATAAAATCAAGATATCTACTCACATAACTTCATACTATTTTATCAAAATTTAGGAAATAAGGATAATAATGACCTTGATTAGATAAAATACTATGCAAAATTAGACTATAACAAATATACAATAAATGGCACACTCGATTTAGAAATATGATAAATCTAGAAAGTTATTATATAAGGAAAGTGAAAAGGAGAATTGTAATACTTACATGGAAAACTGAGATGTGGGATGTTGCAAGATCTAAAATTAACTGTGTTGACTAGGTTGAACCTTGAATAAGAGCTGGCAGAGTCATTGGATATGAGCATTATAGATTAACAATGTAGGGGTACACCATAGTCCTCTTGGAGTGATGTTGTCTAATAATTAAAATATTCTTGGGTTTTTTTTGCCTCCACTTGGTTAGCCTACGAACCGTATAGGATATTTTGATTCACTTTTGTGATCAATGTGTGACTTATTTTATTCTCAAAACCCTAGTTCAACATGTAAGAAGACCAATGCAAAACTATGGATTAAAAATGGGTTAGTGCTTGAAGTTGGGAAAGACTTAAAAACCCCACGTGTTGAACACTACCTACATATCACTACTTTTAAGAGGGATCAAACTTCATATAAATATCCCATGCTATGGTGGTGTGTGTGAAATTGGGGAAATATGCTAAATATTGGTGCAATTCTTGTGTGATTATATGCTTCAACTATGAATTGTGACCTTGTAGATATATTTGTACTTTAGCTAAGGGCTACTAGGTCTATATGTAGTCAAAATTGGGAAAAACACAAAATTTACTCTCAACATGTAATTAAAATTTTGGTGTTTTTATGTGTGAAAGCCTCTTGTGTGAAAAATGACTTAAATGTGTTTATATCATGTTATTTTTATAATTCTTTCAGATAGATCTCATTAAAACTCCTTGGTTGGCCTTTACATGTATTCAAATTTTAGAAAATAGCCATTAGTTGGTAGGAAGATAACATCCTAGATGGTGGACAATAATAGGGTGCGTTATAGTCCAAATGGGGCATTCCTATCCAAAAGGTGCAAAAAACTAATGAAGAGATAAGAATCACTATGGGTTTGGGCCTAGGCTATTGATCAACTTGGGTAGATAGGTCCTATAGTGATTTGAGATGTTTTTAAGGGTAGATCACCATGCATAAAGTGAATGAAGGTAGTTGAAAGGCCCTAAGATAGGTCATGAGCTAAGTGTGTCAAATGGATGGTAAAAAGTGCATGATTTTAGTTTAAATGTTAATTTATGTGACTACATGTGCCCCCCTTTTATTCTAGTAATGCAACAAAGTGAAATTACTAGAGTAAAAGGAAAAAGAGTGTGCACCTAAACTTACCTGTGAAACATAGTGTTGAATGTAGGTCACAATGCTAAATTGTGCTCCATGCAAAATCTTATAATTAAAAATTTATAAAATTAGTCATTACTTAAGATGGAAATAAATAATCAAAGATAAGAAATCAAGATAAAAATAACAAGGAAAGAATACACCAGATTGGGTACATGAACCATTATGTTTTCTAGTGAAAAATTGGTGATTGTGGAGGATAGGCCCCTTAGAGATTTCATTTGCATTAAAGAGCTTGGATTGGATTATGCATATTACAATCCTCATTTATTATTAAATTTTGATTAATAACTAAAGGTATGTTTGAATCCATCATTGCATTCTCATGGTAGTGAAGTGGCTTGGAATCCTTGTATGAATCCCAATAGCATATTTTAGTGCAAAACTAGTGTAAAAGGGTAAACCAACTACTGTAGATGGAATAGTCTCATTTATGGTGAAAATTGGTGTAAGTGGTTTATATAATCTGAGTCTAGTGTATACAATGTGGATATGACAAGTATTATCATTTTATTTGTAGAATAGGTGCAAAACTAAGTAAAAGAGGAAACAATATGTTGTGCACATGATCCCAATATGATATCTGTTGTAGATGGATTCTAAGACTGAGTAATAACACCTAAAATTATAATCAAAATTTGTGTATTAACTTGGAATACATTCCACACATGATGCCCCCAATTTGGGTAAATATGAGAAAATTTTGATTAAATTATAAGAACTAGAACTATAATATTTTTGCAAACTAATCTGGATTGCCAATGATTTTGAAATCTTCTGGAAATAACTATTTTATGAGCACTGAGAGAATAACATATTTCCTAGAAAATCATGGGGTGTACTATTGTCCATTTTTAATGCTCTTATCCAAGTTATAATTCTAAGCATTTTCTTAGTATGAACTATGGCTTACTATCTGAAGACTACAAAATACTACTTATGTATTGTCTATGTCTATTTGAGTGGGTTAAGGATCTAAGACAAAACCATTATGTGTGTTCCCTCTTTTGAGTTGAGTTGTTGTGCCTATGTATCAACTTAAATAAAAATAAAAATTTATGTGAGATATGTTATGAAAATATATGTAAATATGAGTAGTAATGATAACATGGAGAAGTATGACATCATCATATAGATAAATTGAGTATATACCAATGTGAGATGCTTGCTATAATAAGCATACATAGTGTGAATGTCTAGATAGATTTTAGCAACTTAGGAATGTAGATAAGTGATGTAGACTGAGCATCAAACACTAATTAAAACTACTTGGGGAGTGATGGATGATATCCATCATGGCATCAAAACTAGGAGGATGCATGATATCCACAATGGAATTAAACTTTGATCAAACTAAGTAATCAATAAAATAAGCTCCATGGCCATGATGCACACATACATATATTACATGTAAAGCACACAAAGCACACACATAGAAGGCCACGGGGCCACATACAAGGTTCATGCTCAAATGTTGCTCACCTACAAATAAACCACACAAAGACATGTTCAAATGTTCTCACATGCATAGAATCAAATAATAGAGGCTTAGATCCATACACACAATGACATATTAAAATGTAATCAATCAAAATAAAAAACACATAATAACATGTTCAAATTCCCCTATATGCATAGAATCAAAGAATGAAGGCTTAGATCCACACACACAATGACATATTCAGATGTACTCAATTGACAAGAAACACACATACAATATGAAGTAATAAAAAATAAACATGAGAGCATGCATGGATGTTTAGTTTACCAATGCAAGCAATTTGGAACACAAGTAGGTTTAATAGTTTATATAACCAGTGGTATATCAATGTGTTAGTACATGAGAAATATTTATAGATGCAATTTAATTAAATAAATGAGCTTTGAGTAAGAAAATATGATGAAGGAATTATAAAACCTTTATACATGATGCCCCCAATGAGCTAACTAATGCATATATATATATATATATATATATATATATATGTATATATATATATATATGTATATATATATATATGTATATATATATATGTATATATATATATATGTATATATATATATATATATATAATATGTCATAGAAAGCTTTTGTGTGGTCTGGAATTGATAAATGATAGTTTGGGCTCACTAGGATAATATCTGGGGATCTGGATAATAGAGCAAGGTGCTCTTATCTAATAGGGAAATATTGTCTAGATGTAATTTATGAGTGTTTGATGGTGAAATCACCTACAACTAGGTCTATAAGTTTAATAATGTATGCTATGCAGTCACTCATGTACACTTTGTGAAGCATATATGGCATAAACTAGATAAAAATAAGCATTGAATCAACTACACACAAATTAGTTAGTGTATAATGAAGCTAAACATATGCATGCATAGATCCTAATTTTGTATATTTTGGAATATTTATTATTTTCTATTTTGAAAATATATGTAAATTGAAATGATATGATAATGCACTCATCTAGTAATCACATCCCATGGATGTGGATAATCAAAAGGTGGATTGAATGGAAGGTTACTAAGGTATGGGTATTATATGATATTGAATTCCTCTATATCATCATCATAATGGTCATCATGCCATTCGTGCTTTATAACTATGACTTTATCTTTGAAATTTGTTTGAATTATGTATAAGAGGCCTCATATGTGGTTTGTGGATAAACCAACCTTGGCTATTGTTTATTATTGGAATCTGTAATTATCATCGGTACCATCATGAATAATGTGTATTTTTTTATCCTAAATTTTTAATGCGATGCATAACTATACCTTTCCCATTGTAGCACTCATATCATGTAACCATGTTTGACATAATGTGGTATTGGGATGAGTTATTTTTAGAATAATGAAAAATAATGTGTCCACCACTTTGGGGCCACATGATACTAAGAGTGTAATGTGACCTATTGAATCTTGGTAATAGATTATTTTTTGTAATTTTTTTTGATCATGTCCAATGTGGTGAAGAAATTCAAGTGTGCATATATTAGGCCCTATGTCCTCATATATTCCCACATGTTGTTTATGTTTGTTTTTGATAAAAACATGAATGGTTAATAGATTATATTAGAAATGATTGTAATTCATGTGTAGGTAACCCTATTATGAATCCTTAATTGGATTTTGAATAGGATCTATAATCTGAATAGTACCCTTAGCCTTATAATTTTGGATTTTTTATCATAAGTTCAAACAAGTATTTGTATCATGTCATGTGATTGTGTGAAAATAACAAAATGGATTTCCTTCCTAGTTTGTCAGTTTACCTGTATCTCTATGTTGTATTGTCGACAAATAAATTAAATCTCTATCAAGTAACATTTGTAATAATATATGTGGCCTATCATGTGCACTATTTTCTTATATTCTAATTATTGGTTTTACATCCATGAGCTCAACATTATCGATAGAGTCCATATGTGGATAACTATGGATATTTATAATACATTGAGTAATATATTATGCCTTATATTCTCTAGTGATGATGGATTGGACAAAAATATTAGTCCTTGGTATATAGTCTAGAGTAGTGTATTGTGTGTTGTTCACATGACAATAAATGTTCTTTCTATTAGTGGCATGTATTGTAGTTGGATATTATTTATTGATATGTATAGGAATGATAGTTTTTGAATCATCATTATATTCCCTTGGGCCAATCGATGTAAAGTTTAAACCACATAAATAGTTGTCAATATTCATTGGTGTTGTGTTTGTTTCATCATTAGATGTGGACTCAGAGTCATCATTGGCATCCTTTATAGATATAAAATTTGGATCTTTTAAATTTACTAGTAAAGGCAATTCCTGAGTATGATCTTCATGGTTCACATTTTTAGGTGGTGGTTGCAGTGCTAGGATATAAATAGAATGTGACTTTTATTCATTCATACTAGATTCCCCAATCTCATATATGTGAATTTGTTTTATAAGTATGATATGTGGTGTTGGAACTATAATGGGTGTAGTTTTTCCATCTATAATGGACTCTCTATAGTATACTATGTAACTTTGTAATATCAAAAGGGTTGGTTGTTAGCTAGACATGTGTATAAGTATCCATCATGCATAAATTTGATGCACCTATGTAAAGTGGAGAATATGTATTCCATAGTGTGTATCCATGGTCTAACTAATAGTAAATTGTAATGCAAATGGTTAGGCATAATTTGAAATTATGTAGATAAAGTTTTGGGTCCCACTGTGATATCTAATGTGATAGAACTCATTGCTTAACTAGGTACATCATGAAATCCTTTGATGTTTTTATATGACTTCTGAAGAGTTGACATTTTGACACCCATTATTTGTAATAATTTAATACTATATATGTTTGATATAGATTCATTATCAATTAAAACCCTTATGATTTTCATGATTATAATTTGAACTTGGATAAATAATGACAAGCTCTGATCAATATTAGATTGTGAGAGTAAATCCTCACTAGAAAAAGAGATAAAATATTCAATGTCTTTTAAAGTGTTCATAACAAATGTAATGTATAAAGGATTAGTGTCATGAGCTATGTATGCCTAATTTAGTATGTGATACGAGATGTCCTTGAAAATAGTGGCTTTTTATAGTAATTTAAGCATGTAAATCTTTGTTGGTGTATTTCATAATTGATCAATGATGTCATATCTTGTATATTTATTTTGTGATCCTATGATATTAGGTTGGGTATGAGGAGGAATTCACTCCTTTGGGCTTGAATGAGGAGGCACACAACCTTGTCTAGTAATAACAACTCAAATCACAAGATTTACTATAAGCGGTGAAAAGTAGGGGTGGGAGATGAGCTAAGATAATTATGAGGTATAGGTGTGGGAGGTGTAAAAGAAACCATCTGATTCATTTTACATATGGTTGTAATTTTAAGTGAGCCATAAAAAAATAGTCAGCATAAAACTACTCATTATTATGTGTTTGATTAAAGTAAGACACAATCCTTGACTTTAAGTTATATAGCCATGGGCTTACATATATGTTGAAGATCCAATAAGATATGGGAAATGAACATGAAAATAAGACCAATTTTTTTTGAACCAAGGAATGGTATATGTATTCATCCATTATGATCAAGAAATTTTGGAAATCAACAAAAACTGAGATCTAGAACCCTAATGGGAAGATGGAAGGAAAAAACCCTAGGGTAAGGTAGGGTTTGAGCAATGTTCAACAAAAAGTGGGTTCACTAATATGTTTTATCAAAAATTTGGTAATAAGGAGATTAATTACCCTAATTAAATTAAGTTTTGTGCAAAATCAGACTATAAGAAATATGAAATATATGGCATACTTGATTTATAAATATTTTAAATATATAAAGTTACTAAATAAGAAAAGCACAAAGGAGAAATATAAGACTTAGTTATAAAACTGAGATGTAGGATGTTGTGGGATATAAAATCAACTGTGTTGACTAGGTTGAACATGGAATAGGAGTCGACACAGTCTCCAGACATGAGTGTTGTGGATAGAAAATGTAAGGGTGCATTGTAGTCCACATGGAGCATTATTGTTCAATAGTGAAAATATTTATGGGTTTTTTACACCTCCACCTATTTAGCCTATAAATTGCATAGAAGAATATGATTTAATTTTATGACCATTGTGTGACTAATTTTCTTCTCAAAATGATAGTTCAACATGCAAAAATACCAATACAAAACCATCGAGTAAAAATGGGTTATCAATTGAATTTGGGTGAGACCTCAACACCCCCTATGTTGAGTACTACCTACATACCACAACTTATAAGAGGGATTAATCTTAATTTAATTCTACCATGTTATAATGGTATATGTGAAACTAGTTTAATATGCTAGATGTTGGTGAAATTATGCTATGATTAGATGATTTAACTTGGACTTGTGACCTTATATATGTATTCAAACATTATCACAAGGCTACTAGGGTTGTATGTAATCAGGATTGGGATAAATAAAAGGTTTAATCTTAATGTGTAATTATAATTCTAGTGATTTTATGTGTGAAATTCTCTTGTGTGCAAAATGACTTAAAATGTGTTTATATAATGGTATTTTTGGAATTATTTTAGAATGGGATTATCAAAATTCCTTGGTTGGCATTTACATGTAGTTAAATTTCAAAAAATAGCTACCGGTTGGAAAGAGGACAAAATATAGGATGGTGGACAATAACGAGGTGTGTTTTAGTCCAAATGGGGCACTCCTATCCAAAAGGTGGAAATAACTAAGCAAGAGGTAAGAATCACTATGGATTTGGGCCTAGGTTGTTGAGTAAGCTAGGTAGATGGGTCATTGGGTGACTTGAGATGTTTTCAAGGGGGGGTCAGCATGTCAAAAGTGAATGAAGTTGGTTGAAAGGCCCTAGGATAGGTTGTGAAATAAGTGTGTCAAATGGATGGTCACAAGTGCATGATTTTAGCGTAAATGTTTATTTATATAACTACACATACAATCAATTGAATCAAAATTAATAAAAAATAATATTGACATTGTTGAATAACTATCTTACAATGAACTTCCTCAAGTGCTCTTATGTGGCCTCTCCAAGTTTTTCACTTAATTTACATGATAAAATGAGAGGGGGAACCCTATTTTTATAAAAACTACAAAAATCCATTTAATGCATGTGGTTAGACTACACTCATAACTATAGGTTGTTGGAAAAAATGCCATATGGTTTAAAGATAACCCATGTAGTATAACTTATTCTTTATATATGGTAGGTGTGTTGTAGGTGTACATGAAATTTATATATTCCTAATTAAAAAAAAATGAAATGTAACATATCCTAACTTAGGGGCATAACCACCAATCTTAGTAAGTTTAAAAACTATGGTGTAGTATCAAACTACACTAGCATACACTCCTTGAGCATAATTTAAGGAGTGTGTAGCAAAAATATGTCTATAACCTTTAAAATGGGGCTTGACACCACAAGGAAATTTTAGGTACCCATGTACAATATAAAACAACTACATGGAAATAGTGAGATACACCTCAATTATTTAATGCAAGAATTAATAATCACTCCCCCTCACATCCTAATGTTAAACTAGATGAGATGGATGAATGTCTTATGATAAGTAGATATTGACCATACAAAATCAAGATGCATAAAAATAACTCTAGACAAAGATTTACTAATAGGAGACTATCACATGGTTCTCAAAACAAAACATCCATCAAATAAGCAAACACCAATGTGAAAACCATTCATTATGGTAAATAGTTTTGAATTAATAGATGCACCTTAAGGATCTCACTCAAAGCTCAAAAATAAAAGGCATATATTCACATAACTTCATGGATCAATTGACTTAGAATTAACAAAAAATTAATATTTGTGTCATTGATTAAATATATTATAATAAGATTCCTTAAGAGAACTCATGGCCTTTCTAAATTCTAACTCACTTTACATGTTATATTATGCAACTCTCATGTCTATAATATGCCTCTAATAATTCATATCCCTGTACTCTCTAAAATTACCAAAACTACTCTCTCTCTCTCTCTATGTGTGTGTGTGTGTGTGTGTAGGTGTACATATTTTACATTATATTAAATTAATAAAAAATAAGTTTTAATTATGTTACTTGAATATAAGTAAACTTAACATGTGTAAATTACACCAACATCACCCCTTAATTACAACTTAGGGATTTTATATAAAAAAGAGGATAAAAAATCTAAAATGCATTCAAGCACCACAAGCATATGTTGGTTACCCATGTAAAATATGCACAGAGAAACAAAGAACCCTTGATAAGAGAAAGTGGAAGAAAAATATTCTAAAATTGAGCCCTAGAAACAAATTCATGATTAATTTAACAAAGGGATAGGAAAATACAACCCAATAGGGGGTGTTTAAACTTAAATTGAGATGGGTCAATATAGTATAGGGTTAATAATATATAAATAAATAAGCACAAGGGTGATAAACAAATCTAAAGAAAATCAATTAATTTTCAAACATATAAAAATAAGTATTTTGAATTTAAATCCTGAGATATGATAAAAATAGAAATTACAACTATTAATTGATATTAAAATAAAATAAAAATAAGAGTACTTAACTAGTCTATTGTGTGCATGAAAATCTAAGTTGAAATAGGTTAGAAGTGGACTGGATCAAGATCTTGGAACAATCATCACATTATATAAGTTTGCATTTTGTGTCCTTAGATGCTTGTGTTGGATTTGGATGGTTACGTAGATGATACTATTTGACTTGGACCTAGGTGTTTAATATGGAATATCAATTTTAGATGGGTGTGACCACCTATAAACTCTTAGGTTGTTTATCACTAAGATCTTGCACATAAACTATCACTCTTTATCAAATGATCAAACCATATATTTTTCACCGTTGGAATGATTATGGAAAAAATGGATTAGGGGGCACATAGTGTCAATCTAACCCAATGACCTCTCTATCAATACTCCAAAGATGGCCTCAGACTTATGTAGTTATCTGCTTCATGTTGGTTTGAGTTGGTATTAAGATGCAACATGTGAAAATCAATTATATGGATTGACCTAGCTTGTAACTTGGAAAATATGTCTCATAGAGTGTTGTTTCAACACTTCAGACCTATATATGGGTTGTCCCTATGATTGATATTGACATAGGAAAAAATAGGGAAGCTTTGGTCACTTGAATGCTTGATTGAGTGCTTTTGGTAAGTTACCTTATGAGTTGTTAGGACTGTGCTAAGTGAGGAATGAATGAGGGTTGATCTTGTATATATATAAATACATTTTTTAAATATTTTACATTAAAACATTTAAGTTGACCATGGGGATACATTTCATTTGTAAATTTGATGACTTTAGGGCATTATACACTTAGTTTGGCATATGACACTAGCATCGATGTAGGTGTCTGATTGGGACGCAATTGTCTAGGAAGATGGAAAATAGGTAAAGGTCTAAATCTTGTAGAGGATGATAATAATTAGGTTTATATCATTTTGAGTAGTATAGAATGTCTGGTCATAAAAATAACATATGGTTGGAATAATAAATAAGCAATAAGAATAAGAGATAACAGATGAAAGCTTTTCAAAGTTGGAAGGTCTTAGAAGTGAAGGGTGCAACCATGAGAAATACTTTTTAGGTATACAATATCGAGGTGATATAATTTAAATTTAATGTCTACATTCCCCAACTTTAATCTAGTAATGGAATTTCTAGTTTAAAGGAAAATGAATAGGTACCTAGGTGTGTATAACACACCTTATCTTTGTATGAGTCCCACTTGAGTGTTTTACTGGTGACTGAATTGAAACCAAGATCATTTTATAATATATAATCAGTGCATATGATATGGAATTGAAATAATTTGAAATGTTTGAAAGTAAAGAGAACAAGGTTAAGAGTGCACCTATGTATCGATGCAACCATCTTTCCTTTTGGTAATTTGATTTGAAGAGATGCTTTATTGTGAATATTTGGATTTGAGATTAGGATAATAGTAAAACCTATAGTCCCAAATAAATATAAATAATGGAGGTAAATTTGCCCTCAATATTAGATAAAAAGGTGAGTTTCCACCTAGAAGTTGAGTCTAGCTCAATCGTGCAACCCAATCATACTTTTAATCTGTGGAGCATGAGTGATCCAAGTCAACTCACACTATGAATCTAGTGTGAGGGATGATTTTATCACTCCATATTATAAAATTGGTAAGATTGAGTGATGTAATCACCTCAAGCTTACCAAAATTTAACCAACTACTGTAGTAGATTGGCTCAATAACACTTTGTAAAATTCCATCCTAGTGTAGGCTAAAGTTTGTTGAAGTATATGTAATATGAAAGATGATTTGATTTTAAAATTTAAAGCACTCTTTTTCATGGAATATGCACCTCATATATGTCTCAAGCTGGAACTTAGGTGTAATAATGGTACCAATGTATATAATGTTACCAAAAGTATGTATTTGAATCATATAACTATGTATTTTTCACTAATTTTAAACTATACAAGTGTGGAAGACATGTTCCCATGGCATTCCCCCACTAAAATCTAAAACTAGAACTGGTATAGGTGTGATGAACATGTTTTCACAACATGTCCCCACTATAATCTAAGAATAATAAGTGTGGAAGTCATGCCTTTTTCACACACCCCCATTAAAATCTAAAACTATGAATATGTGGAAGCCATGCCTTTTTGGCATGCCCCCACTGATATGCCCCCATTTTTAGGTGAGGGGAAGTAGAAATTGGTAGTCACCTTACCTCCAAAGGATAAGATAATTGTATAATCTATGAATGTATCATGTAACATATAAATGGAGAAACATGTCTAGGTAGATATAACAATGAGGTATTATAGTCGATATTTTATCATTATATAACAACTCAGTCTTATACACTTAACAAAATGAGACCTTGGTTGTTCCTCTGAGTTATCTACCTTTCCTACTTCTATAAGTCTATTATCTACTTTATCTTTATTCCCCTTAACCTATATTTCTTAGTCTAAATAGTCTTATATTGATGGCCCATGTCTTCTATCTTGCCCAGAATGTTTAAAATGTACTTATCTTCCATCTCTTTAAGTTCTAAACCTATACCTATTCTCTTGCTCCCTAGATACTAATGTCTAGGTCAGATAGTAGCATCGATGTTACTATCCTATCTTGATGCAAGTCTCTAGTGCCCTAAAGTCATTAATTTATAAAATAAATGTATCTTAATGGTCAAACTAAGTGCTTTAATGTGAGTTATTACTCCAAAGGGATTGATATAAATATAAAATCAACCCTCATTCATTCCTCACCTAGAAAGACCTATAAACACCTAACAAAATACCAAAGAGCATTCAATTAATCAAAAGCTTCCCTATTTAAGCCTATTTCTATCCCAGTTATAGGGACTGTACATCTATAGGTCTGAATTAATAAAGGAGTAACCCAAGAGCCCAATTTTCCAAGTTATAAGCTAGTTCACTCTTGTAATTACTTTTCACACATTGTATGATTCACACACAAGCCAACACGTAGGGGAGGACTACATCAATCTGAGGTCCTCTTCAAAATATATGTAGGTAACATATTTTGATAGAGGGGTTATTAGGGTCAACTTGACATCATGTGACCACTAACCCATTTTTTCCAAGGTCACATTGAAGATGGAAAGCTAGGGTTTTTCCATTTCACAAGGAGTGACTGTCCATGACCCACATCTAAATACACTAGAGTGAAGGCAAAGAAAAACCTAAAAGCATCTAGGTAGTCACATCTTATTTTAGTAGATATTCTATATAGGACATTAGTGATAAACCTAGATAGTAACATCAATATAATCATCCCAAGCTAGTGTTATTATCTAGAGACTAAAGTCATTATAACTAAAATCTGATGATTCTTCTAGAATCTTCTTGCCTACTTTCAACCTTTTCTACATCTAAAATTGTATTAACATCAGAATAAACTAAGTACATCACTTCTTTATTATTTCTATATTTATCATAATTTTACTTTCCATATTTATACTATATCAACATAATAAATTTAGTGTATGATTATATTTGAGTTTAACATCTAATTAGCCTATTATAGATTTGATTATCACCCTTGTGCCATTTTATTTCTATATACCCCTTTAATTAATATATACAACTCCAATCTATATTCCATTTTAGGGTTAAACATTTGGTAAACTTGATCTTTGAACATCAAACCCTAGGACAAATTAGGGTTTTCTAATTTTTTCTATTGTTGATCCCTAATTTGCTAAAATTTTGAAATTATGTTTCTCATGGGTAGTTCTATTAATTATTTCATGGTCCAATACCTTATAGTGGTTCTTACTTGTTATATTTCATGCCTAATTATTTCATTTCGATCTATAAGGGATTCAAAACCTGCATTCCTATAAGCTCCTCCATTTTCTATTATCTAGAATAAGAGGGTTTTAAATAGCAAGCAACACTTGACCTCTCTTCAAAATTCCTTTTGAAATGCCATAAAACTAGAATCTAAGGGATATGACATTGTTTAAAAATTAAACAATACGCATGTTAAGATTTCAATACTCGAGATCATAAAGCAATCTACTATTTATAAGGATATCTTATACGAATCATTACACGAAACATAATTTCCAACCAATATTGAGCTTACTTATTTTTCAAATATCATGAAAAATCTCAAAAACTATAACAAACTTATTACCTTTGATATAATAGACTTACCATCCAAATACATTGTTGACCAAAATTTTCCTTTGTTCATACAAGTCATAACCTAAAGTAAATGTATCAAAAGAGTGCTCATTTATAATGTATCAAACCTAAAAATTTGTAGCATACAATTCCTAACCACCATAGGTGTTAACCCAAAACTTATTTAAAAAATAGTTATGTAAATAAAAAGGTTTTATAATTCATAAAGCCATTTGGTTGGTCAAATTACATTAAAAAAATTGTAGGTCCTCATACATTACCCACTTTGTGCCAAATTATGCCAAATGACTTGAACTATAACATTCTATTGGGATGGTCTTAGATACATAAAATGTATGTGATTCCTTCTACTTTTGTGCTTAAAATTTTGTCATTAGGGAATCCTATACAAATGTCTAGCATATCTTAATCCCTTCAAACATTATGTAATGGTCCAATAAATAGATAATCGTAAACTAAAATAATTTGAATATGAGTCAAAAATTTACACACTAATATAAGAACCTAATCAGATTATGATATCTAGGGTACTAAAAAGATAATTTACATCACCATCTTTATTACTCTAGTGGTTAATATAGTACGAGCTCATATCTATACATCATACTATCAAGGTTGATATGAGTTGACCCCTACCCAAAGGATATGATGCAAATACTTATTATGATTATCGTCAAGGACCAAAACATTCTATAAGTAGATGTTTTACCTTGAAGCACAAGATCCAAGATCTTTTCAATGAACAAAATATTATATTTGAGGATCCTACAAAGGAATTAGGTTCATAACAACCCAAAAATCATCCATGTCAATAATATTTAACAATTACCTTATACATGGGCAATGCTTATTTTGGGTATAACCATATTAACCCTACACAAACCAAAATCACTTGCCATATAAATCATTTTCATTAGCTTGGTTTTAACCTACAAGACTTACAAAAGGAGGTCACTTGGAAAGAATCCTTGGGAAATATACTAATACCAATTGATTTTGGTCTTTTTTCCATTTTTAGCCCACATACCAAGTTTATACCTAGATAGAAAAGCTGAGTAGAGTTCCTGACCCATAAATGATCAAAAGATGGCAAAAACAAACTTTAAGGAACTAGACCGTCATAACACATCACATAGAAATGAACAAAATAATTTTCTTGTGAATTTTATAAATATGATTGGAAGGCCTCTCAAAGCCAAAATATCACATGGATATAAATTTCTTCATGACTTAAACATTCTCTCCAAACTTCATGACTTGATGAGTTGTCTATCTCAAGTTATAAACATTCAAAGATGAATTAGCAGAGTGGGATGTGTGCAGGGACATCAATTTTGAGCTTCATGAATTAACCATTTAAATTAAAATTTTCCTAGGTTAAACATGTATCTGATAGGTGTCAAGATATTAGGATCTTGGGTAGAAGATCTATGGTGCATGGTGACTAAAAAATCTAGTGGGACCCAAAGATCTAATGATGCACATTCGATCATGCATCTAAGATCCAACGGTACAAGATGGGTCAATAAGGTAGAGGATCTCAAGATTAAATGTATTGGTGCCAAGTGTCATGATCATAATGACCAAGTAGATCAATGGTGCATGTTTGATCAAGTAGAAGGAAATTGATGGCACTTGTTCAAGAAGCTTAGATCAAATGCAAGGCCACCATGTGGCATAAATGCATTAAATCATGGAGCTGATAGCAAGATCCTAAAGATGAATGAAGAGTTTCTAAGTGTCACAATCTGAAAGGCCTAGTTTAAGATCAATGAATAAAATTAGAAGCTAAAATCTAAGGGACTTCAGAGATCAAACATGTGACCTAGGTCAAACTAGAGCAATTTTCAAAGGGCATATGTTGCCATTAGAGCTTAGTCGAGCATCGATAAGCATGAGACATAGTCATATATTTAGTATCATTAATAATAAATCTCTGACAACATTGAAGCTTAGTACAAACCTCTAGTTCAAATATTTGGAACATGCAGGGTCCCATCTTCTAGGGTTGCAGTATTATTCGCTAACTGTGTTCATTTTCTGTTTAAATAATATCTATGCATATAATGAGTTCTCAATTCCTCCAAGGTTCAAAGGCAGAATAGGTCTATTTAGACCTAATGGAGATCAATAAGGAAGATATGTATCCTATAGTATTTTTTATCAATATATAGTAGCTCTATGAAAAACCAATAATTGGATTGATTTTCAATCTATAGTAAAGACCTATGCTCATATGAACTAGGGGCAAATATATAGTTATGAAGAAATGTCTCATCTATCAACATGGTTATATCCTTGACAAAGTAGGTACTTACCACTGGTCAAAGTAGACGTGGTGATGGCTCTATCAGTTTCAATATATGAAGATTTTGTCTTCATAAAAAAGCAAGTGGGAGATGGCATAGAAGTTCAAAGAGCTATTTTGGGGATTGGAGAAAGCAATTGGAAAATTCATTTATATTTTAAAGAATTTAAAGATTTTCTCCAATAAAAAACCCATGAATCATCATTCAAAATATATTCTTGTCTTCTAGTGGATCTCTCAGCTTATAAGAAATCTTGAAGATTATTAGAGCCAAAATCAAGTTAACTTGTTGATGAGGATTAGTCCTTATTGGATTAAAATGTGGAAAAAATTTCAAGAAAGTGGTGATATCTCATTGATTGATTTATGTGTGCACACTCCCCCTCTTCTCTCTTCCCCTTTTATATATATCACCCATTCTTTCTCATTTTTAAGGATGCTCATTTTTTGGGAGTATCAGGGGACTCTTTGAGATATTAAACAATATTCTCCTCTTGATTAGGCTAAACCCTATCAAGCATTTGTAAGAACTACCTCTTGATGCTTATCTTTTAGGAGTCTTAAGAAGGAAGCAATGCATCTTATAGGCTTTTTATCGATATATAGTAGCTATATGAAAACCAATAATTGGATTGGTTTTTAATGTATGGTAAAGACCTATGCTCATATGGAGTAGGGGAAAATATATATTTATGAAGAAAAGTATAATCTATCAACATGGATATATCCTTGACAAAGCAGGTACTTACCACTGCTCAAAGCCGATGTGGTGATGGCTCTATCAGTTTCAAGATATAAAGATTTTATCTTCACAAAAAAGAAAGTGAGAGATGGCATATAATTTCAAGGAGCCATTTTGGGGATTGGAGAAAGTAGTTGGAGCATTCATTTATGTTTTAAATCCTTTAAAGTTTTGTCCAACAACAAACCCATGACTCATCATTCAAAATAGATTCTTGTCTTCTAGTGGATCTCTCAGCCTATAAGAAATCTTGAAGATTATTAGAGCCAAAATTATAGGTTAACTTGTTGATGAGGATTAGTCCCAATTGGATTAAAATGTGGTAGAGATTTAAAAAAAGGTGGTGATAGCTCATTGATTGATTTATGTATGCATGTTACCCCTATTCTCTCTTCCCCTTTTCTATATATCATCCATTCTTTATCATTTGTAAGGATCCTCATTTTTTAGGAGTATCAAGGGACTCTTTGAGATATTGTAAGATATTCTCCTCTTGATTAGGCTAAACACTATCAAGCATTTGTAAGAACTACCTCTTAATGCTCATTTTTTGGAGTATCAGGGGACTCTTTGAGATATTTCAAGATATTCTCCTCTTGATTAAGCTAAACCTTATCAAGCATATGTAATAACTATCTCTTGATGCTCATTTTTTGGGAGTATCAGGGGACTCTTTGAGATATTTCAAGATATTTCTCCTCTTGATTAGGCTAAACCCTTTTTAAGAATTTGTAAGAACTACCTCTTGATGCAATAAAAGACTTTATTTACCTATCTCTTGCCTTGGATTTGTGTTTGGTGAGTTGTGCATGATGGCCTTATGAAGGAGATTCTTCCATATCCATTGTCCTCCTTTCTAACCTCTTTTAGGGTGTTTTCAAGCTATTTATAGGTTTGGATTAGTGTTATTTTTACCATTAATTTAAGATCTTAGTGAGTTTTAGAACTCCTCTTTGTTTGCATTCATTGCTTCTTGAACTTAGTCTATGAAATACTTATGCAATTAGCTTAATTTTGAGGTTGTGTGAGCTAGCATTATCTTCTACAGATCTAGTGTGGGCTCAAGCTTATGGAAGTTTCCCATTTTTTTTTGTGCATCACCTTTTAGCCTTCTTAAGAGCCCTTTCCCCCTTTCTAACCCTTTTCTCAATGCAAGCATGAGTATAGGGGATTCATCAGGAGGGAGTCGGCCTTCTCTGAAGGTCCATCCCTACCATAGGTGACCCACAGGTTGGGGTTGTTCCCATAGTGTATCTCAATTGGAGAGAGCCTAAAGAACCCTCTCCAAGGGTACAAATTGATTCTAAAACAATTTTTGGCACACCTAGTGGGACTTTACTATGTTTTTAATTTCACTAAAATTTTCTTGGTATTGCCTTTTAATGTAATCAGCCTTTGGTGGCACATTTTCAAACACTAATGGTGACTCCAATATGAACATCAATTGGTATAAGTATCCTAGGTTCCTACTCACCATAATTTGGTATGTATCATTACTCATTTGATCAAAATGCATGTTCTTTCATTCCTTATCTTTCATATCAAGTTAGAAATGCTCATGGCTTCACCCCAAGTGGCCCTCAAGATTCAATGTATCAAACTTATCAAATTTTCCTCTCTCTAGTCAACCAAAAAAGAGCCTTAAGGAGATACAACTTTATCTTGAAAGAGAATTCAGAGAGGTTGGTAGGAAAGATGATTACTATAAGCAACAAGAGAATATTGAATACCAAGCCTATGTTTAGGGGTAGGAGTTGAGGTTTTAGGAAAAATGATTTGTTAGGCAAGACTAAGACAAAAAATAAAATGATTATTATTTATTCTTTAGATAGAGAGCAACCAAATCTAGACCCCAACTATCCTCTCTTACTCCTATTCATGCTCAAACCTAACCCGTTAACCCACCTTGTCAAAGCTCATCTCTACCAAGAGTTAGGCCAATCATTAAGGGCCATTCAGCTACAGAACATGAAGCCCTCCCATCTTGGATCTTTTCCTATGTCAATGACCCTAACTATGTCATACCCTCTCTTGTGAAACCATGTTCTCCAACACCCATTCAAGAAAAAGAGAAGGTGACCAAACCTTATGCTTTCCCCTAATGGAAATCAATCAAGGAGGGCCAAAAAAAGAGAGAGGAAGTGATAGCTATGGAGGTCCAAGAACTAGTTCAAGAAAAGGAGGTTTTTTCCTATAATTTTCACTCATGAAAGTCAAGGCAGAAAGTCTTTTAGAAAGAAGAGGTGCTAGTTGAAGCAATATAGGAATCAGTCTTAGAGGAGGAGTTAACTGTGCCAAAAGTAAATCAAGCAACCATAACTCAACTCAATGAGATTAGTGTACAAGATTCTTGAGACTCTCTCTCCTTTCCTAAAGAGACACCAAAGTCCTTAGTTGGAAGGACACTCTCCTAAGATGCAAGCTAGGTGAACTTATTCACCCTCCTGTCATCTCCCTCTTGAATACAGAACCTATTTTACAAATAATAGAGGAGGAACTTGTAAGCATAGGTGAACATGAAGAATACAACACATGTTTCTATGATGAGGAGATCATTATAGGTAGTCCACTCCATCTAGAGGAGGAGAAATCAAGTTTGGACTAGCTATTATGGCATGGATTTGACACTAATGAATTAGAGTCTAAATGCAATATTAATGCCTTCATATTTGAAGAAATGGGAATTTAAGTTGAAGATAAGAGAAAAGGATATTTTTATTTGTTACAAGAGCTTCCATTCGGTGGGGTTGAAGATGAGGATAAGTAAGGTGCAAAAATTTATGTGGTTGCAACAGTCAACCAGTCAGATGGTAAGGATGAAGATGAGGAAGAAATAAAGAAAAGGAAGGATCAGGATGAAGTATGGTAACAACTATACCATGATTTTATGGAGTAGGTAGAGTTTGTAAACAAACTTATGCCTCTTCTAGATCATGAAAATAAACTTGAAAATCAGGTTTAAGAAGTTGACCAATATCAAGATGAATTATCTATTGAAGGCAATACTAATGTCTTCAAGACTGAAGGAGAATGGTCAGATCTAGAGCCACAAGAACATGAAATTTTGAACTTTGGATGGGTTGATGAGATACAATATGGCTAATTTAAAATCAATCAAAGCAAGGATGATGTTTAATTTGGCATTGTCCTAGATGACTAAGAGTAATCTTCCTTTTGGGATGACCTAGAGATTTTTTACCTAAGCCTATATAGTTAGCCTTCATGTTCAAAGGAGCCATCACATGTTGTACATAATTTAGAGCAAAAAATTGAGCCATTAGATTCAGAGGTTCAAGATGATACTATAGTCCATTTTGGAGCAAGCCTTGAAGAAATAAACCAATATGTCTACATTGGAGGCATGTTTGTCCTATTTCATCCTCTTGAGAGCATGCCAAAAGAGTCAACAATTAGGCATCATAGCTCACCTATCATGAGATCTTAAAATCAAGGTGTTTTTCATCCTAATTTACCATAAATGAGGGATACTAAATATTTTTAATTTGATCTAGGAGGAAGATACTTGTAAGTTACATCCTTTTACATATTAGAGTAGATTTCTTGCTTTTTTGTAAGTGCCTCTATGCACATTTATTTAATAGGTTAGTTATTTTTCTTTTCTCCAAGTGCCTGCATACACTTGCCTTTATTTATTTTGTTCTTGTTGTTTTTATTGATTCAATAGAGAGTTACCTAGAGGGGCAATTAGTTTTACATTCAAATCAAAATTTTGAACAAAGAGAGGAGACTCCATGCCCAATGGACTAGTTAAGACAAATGGTCTAGGTTCTCAAGCATAGCAGGCATACTTCCCTGTGAGTCACCAAAGATGATGAGAAAATTTATTGACCCATAAATGATCAAAAGATGATAAAATTAGGCTTTAAAGAACCAGACCATCATGGCACATCATGTAGAAATGAACAGACCAGTTTTCTTGTGCATTTTATAAATATTCTTTGAAGGCCTATTAAGGACAAAAGCTCACATGGACATAAATTTATTCATACCTTGAACATTCTCTACGAAATTTCTGACTTGATGAGTTATCTATCTCAAGTTATAAGCATTCAAAAATAAACTAATAGAGTGGGACATGCACAGGGACATCAAGTTTGAGCTTCATGAAGTAACCATTTAAATTAAAATGTTCCTAGGTTGAATGTAGATCCAATAGGTGTCAAGATCTTAGGAGTTTGGGTAGAATATCTATGGCATGTGATGATTGACAAAGCGAGTGGGACCTAAAGATCTAATGACATGCATTCGATCATACATCTAAGATCTAATGATGCGAGTTGGGTTAACAAGTTAGAAGATCTCAAGATTAATTAAACATAATGGTGTCAAGTGTCATGATAAAAATGACCAATCAAATCAATGGTATGCATTAAATCAAGTGGAAAGATATCAATGGCATGCATTTAATCAAATTGGGGAAATCAATGGTGCATATGAGGTCAAAAGTCAACAAGCTCAAATCAAATATGAGGCCACCACATGGAATAAGTGCATTAAATAATGGAGCTGATAGCAAGATCCTAAATATGAATAAATATTGTCCAAGTGTCACAATCTAAAAGGCCTAATTCAAGATCAATGGATAAAATTAAAAGTGAAAAGCTAAGGGACTTTAGAGGTCAAACATGTGACCTAGGTCAAACTAGAGCAATTTTCAAAGGTCATATGTTGCCATTGGAACTTAGTCAAGCATAATTAAGCATGAGATAAAATCATATAGTTAGGATCATTAATAATAAAGCTTCGATGCCATTAAATCTTAGTATGAACCTTTGATTCAAATTTTTGGAACATGCAGGGTCCATCTTCTGGGGTTGCAGTATTATTCCCTGACTGTGTTCATTTTTTCTTTAAAGAAGATCTGTGCATACAATGAGTTATTAGTTATTTTAAGGTTCAAAGGCATAATAGGTATATTTAGACCTAATGGAGATCAATAAGGAAGCTATGCAACTTGTAGGATTTTTATCAATATATAGTAGTTATATGAGAACCAATAATTGGATTGGTTTTTAATCTATAGTAAAGACCTATGCTCAGATAAAATAGGGAAAGATATATAGTTATAAATAAATGTCTCATCTATCAATATATATATGTCCTTGATAAATCAGGTACTTATCACCACTTAAAGTAGATGTGGTGATGGCTTTGTTAATTTCAAGATATGAGGATTTTGTCTTCACAAGAAAGAAAGTGGGAGATGGCGTAGAAGTATAAGGAGCTATTTTGGGGATTGAAGAAAGTAGTTGAAACATTAATTTATAATTTAGAGCCTTTAAATATTTTCTCCAATAGCAATCCCATGACTCATCATTCAAAATATATTCTTGTCTTCTAGTGGATCTCTCAGCGTATAAGAAAGCTTGAAGATTATTAGAGTGAAAACCAGGTTAACTTGTTGATGAAGATCAATCCTAATTGGATTAAAATGTGGAGAAGATTTTAATAAAGTTGGTGATAAATCATTAAATTATTTTTGTATGCATGCTCCCACTCTTATCTCTTCATATTTTCTATATATCACCCATTCTTTCTCATTTGTAAGGATGCTCATTTTTTGTGAGGATCAAGGGACTCTTTGAGATATTGTAAGATATTCTCCTCTTGATTAGGATAAACCCTATCAAGAATTTGTAATAACTACCTATTGACGATCATTTTTTAGGAGTATCAGGGGAATATTTGAGATATTACAAGATATCCTCCACTTGATTAGGCTAAACCCTATCAAGCATTTGTAAGAACTACCTCTTGATGCTCATTTTTTGGGAGTATTAGGGGACTCTTTGAGATATGACAATATATTCTCCTCTTGATTAGGCTAAATCCTATCGAACATTTTTAAGAACTACCTCTTGATGCACTAAAAGACTTTCCTTACCTATCTCTTGCCTTGGATCTATGTTTGGTGAGTTATGCATGATGGCCTTGTGAAGGAGATTCTTCCATATCCATTGTCCTCATTTTTGACCCCTTCTAGGGTGTTTTCAAGATGTATGTAGGTATGGATTAGTGTTCTTTCTACCATTAATGTAAGCTCTTAGTGAGTCTTGTAACTCCTCTTTATTTGCATTCATTGCTTCTTAAACCTAGTCTATGAAATACTTATGCAAGTAGCTTGATTTTGATGTTGTGTGAGCTAACATTGTCTTCTACAAATCTAGTGTGGGTTCAAGCTTATGGGACTTTCCCATTTTTATTTGGTGAAACACATTTTATCTTTATTAGGAGACCTATTCCCATTTTTAACCCTTTTCTCAGTGTAATCATTAGTATAGGTGATTCATCAGAAAGAAGTCGACCTTCTTAGAAGGTCCAACCCCACCATGGGTAACCCATAGTCTGGGGTTGTTCCCATAGTATAGCTCAATTGGAGAGATCCTAAAGAACCCTATCCAAGGGTGAAAATTGATTCTAAAACAAGTCCTAAATTAATTCATACATAGGTTTGGGTTATGCTAACCACATCTCCATATGCATTTATAATAGGAACTATTTGGCTATACCAAATGGAAGCAAAAATTGATCCAAATCAGCAAGGTATTTCATTTTCTCATGAAGGCACATGAATACATATTTAAAATGATAGAATTACATCTTATAATACACATGAAAAATGTAATGAGGAACATGATATGTAACTTTTTAACCTATCTAATTGTGATGCAAATAATGTAAAAGATCTAAATTAAGGTTTTAAGGTTCATAGGGGGAGATAGATATGGCCATCCATTATATAGCATCATAGGATGATCTTTCCTCTTTAAAAAATCCAAAAATACTTTTGGCACTTACAAGTTCTATTGGATCCTTGGCATCTGTGTGTTACTTCTATATTGATGGATGACATACTCAATTACTCTTACATACACATATGTGTCATACTTTTACTCGAGTGTGATACCATCATACACAGTCACATGATACATTCCTATTTCAAATGTTGGGATTTCCCTCTATTCATGTCATATTGACTTTAGGGGCATCCACTTCTTTGGTCTTGATATACATAAGCTATATAATTCAATGATCACTCTACATTATCATGTTTGAGCTCACATGTGTACTTACACATGTCTATTATCCATGATTATATATTACATAGGGTACTTAATATGTTATACACTTTAAATAATATTCCTAACACATTGGATCCATGGGCTACTATGCCATGTTTATGTTGGTTGCTTATGCTTTACTTTATGTACTTCTTTGAGTGTATTTCTTTTCTATTGTCTTACTTGTCTAAACATTTGAATATGTTCCTTTGCTTGCAGCCCCTATGCCTATGTATGATTTCATTGACATTTTCATATGTCATTGTTTGTTGTATAGAAATTTGAATATGTCATCCTTGATTTTATAGACATTTAACTAAGTCATGTCCCTTTGATTATGAGACATTTGAACATGCACCTTATTTTAAGTCTCCTTGGACCATTGCATTTTAACTTGATTTTAAGTGATCTTGTGTGTGTGTTTGCTTATTAATATTGTATTATTACCATCTAAATGTTTCCATGATCATTATCATGCATCTTAGGCCTACATGTGATTACATTAGTCATTTGTGCTCCAATGTTATATCTACCTAGACATGTTCTTTTGATATGATACATGGTTACAAACATAGATTATACAATTGTTTTATCCTTTTGAGGTGAAACATTTATTATATTTACCTTACCTCAAAGGGGTCATATTATTAGGGGTATGTCATAGAGATGCGTTATCTACACTTGGCATAGTTTTTAGATTAAAATAGGGACATGCTTTGGAATCATTTTATCCACACTCATTTAGTATATGGTACTTATATAAATTTTCAAATTCATTGGGGGTATGTCATATGGGCATGGCTTCCACACATTCACACTTCTCAGATTCAATGAGGGCATGCTTTGGAAGCATGTTCTCCACACATATTTAGTATTCAACATCTTTAGTTTATAGTGGGGGCATGTTTTGGAAACATATCCTCCACATTGCTACTTATATCAGTTTTTAAAATTCTTCATATATAGTGAGGGCATGATTTGGAAGCATGTCATACATAATTACATAGCTATCCAAATTGGATAAAGCACATAGTTATATGATTCAGATTCATAATTGTGGTAGAATTGTGTACATTGGTCTTATTGTTATACATAGTTTCATCATGAGACATATCTAAAGTGCATATGACATGTAATATTTGCCTAATATTTTAAAATATAAATTATTTTCAGATTACAAAACCATTACACATATTGATACCCTGTGGACTGTCACCATATCATGAACTTTTTCATATTGATACCTCATGGAATTTGTAGACTTTATTGAGTCGATCTGCTACAGTAGTTGGTTCACTTTTTGGTATGGTTAAGGTGATCAAATCACTCAATATTTCCAAGTTTTCAAGTTAGACTTGATCATCCAGCCTCACTAGGTCATAAGTATCATTGGGTTTCACAATTAAGCTAATCTCAAATTTTAGGTCGTAACTCACTTTTGCTCCAAAGTTAGGGGTATGTGCTTCTAATCTCTCTCTCTCTCTCTCTATCTATCTATCTCCTTGGATATACGAAATTTAAATATTTATCTATATTTTTCCTAATATCAGTTTCAAATCCTTAAAATGATACATATTTTTCAAAATAACTTGCCAATAGGCAAGATGGTTATATCAACACACATGTGTACTCTTAAACCTTGCTCTTTTAATTTTATTCTATTTCAAGTAGTTTAAACCCATATTATTTGCACTAATTTTATAGTATAATATGTTATTAGTTGAAATTTAGTCACTAAAAAAGTACTCAAGTTGGACACATGCAAAGGTAAGGTGTGCATACACACCCGGATATGCATCTATTTCTATTAAAATAGCAATTTTATTACTATATTAAATGGGGGGAAAATATAGATGATATTTGATGATTATATATCACCTCAATATTGTAAACTTGGAAAACTTAGACCTTGGATTTTTCTCTCAGTTATCTACCTTTCCTACTTCTACAAGTCTCACATCTACTTTATCTGTATGTCCCTTAGTATATATATCTTAGTTTGGCTAGTCTTATATTGATGACCTAGGTCTTTTATCTTTCCCATAGTGCTTAAAATGTATTTATCTTCCATATCTACAAGTTCTTAACATGTAACTATTCTCTTACTCCCTAAACACTAATGTTTGGGTCATATAGTTGTGTTGACATTATTTTCCTATCCTGACGTAAGTGTCTAGTGTCCTAAAGTCATCTAATTTGTAAATGAAATGTATCCTAATGGTCAGATTAAGTGGTTTAATTTGAGTTATTACTACAAAGAGATTGATATAAATACAAGATCAACTCTCATTTATTCATCACCTAGCAAGACCTACGAATACCTAGTAAAATACCAAAGAACATTCAATTGATCAAAATATTCCCTATTTATTTATATTTATACCAATCATAGGGAATACACATATACAAGTTTAAAAAATTAAAGGAGTATCCCAAGAGAAATATTTTACAAATCACAAGCTAGGTCACTATTAGAATTTCTTTGCACACATTATATGATTCACACACAAACTAACACGTATGAGAGCACTACATTAGTCTAAGGCCCTCTTTGGAGTATTAGATATATAGGTAGCATCTTTTAATATAGGGATCATTGGGGTTAGTCGACATCATGTGCCCACTAACCTATTTTTCTCCAAGGTCTCATTGAATATGGAAAGCTAGGGTTTTACCAATTCATAAGGAATGATTTCCCATGATCTAGATTTGAATGCACCAAAGAGAAGGCAAAAAAAACCCCAAAAGAATCTAGGTGGTCTCATACTATTTTAGTAATGTTCTATACATGATACTAGCATTGAACCTAGACAGTAGTATCGATGCAACTGTCCTAGGCTAATGTTATTATCTAGAGAGCTATAAGCATCCAAACTAGAATATGATGATTCTTTTAGAATCTCCTTCTTGCCTACTTTTAACTTTTTCTAGATCTAGAACTGTATTAACATAAGAACAAGATAAGGACATCACTTATTTGTCATTTCTATATTTATCATAGTTGTACTTTATATATTTAGACTATCTCAACATAATACATTTAATGTATGCTTATATTTGAGTTTAGCATCTAATTGGCTTGCTATAGATCTGATTATCAACCTTGTACCATTTCATTTATATATACCCCTTTAATCAATATAGATAACCCCAAATCTAGATTCCATTTTATGGTTAAATAGGTATATAGTATGTGATCACATTAATTCTTATGGTGCATGATGTGAATCATGGTAATGTCTAGATAGTAACAATACAATCTCAACAAGCAATCAAGCACACACACAATAACACTCAAAAATAAATTAAAATATGATGATCCAAGGAGACCTTAAACAAGGGTAATTTTCAAACATCACATAATTAAAGGGGCATGACTTAGTAAATTTTCTATAAATCAAGAAATGACATATTGAAATGTCAACATACATTAAACTATGACACATGCAAATGTCATAATAGGCAAACATAGGCATGGGGGCCACAATCAATGGAACATATTCAAATGCTTGAAAAAGCAATAGAATGAAATATAAGACACTCAAGGAAATGCATAAATGGAAATCATGGAACATAATCAACCAATATAAACATGTCATACTAGCTCCTGGATATATTTCTTAGCAAAAAATATTAAGTACATAACATATCAAGTACACTATGAAATATATAAGCATGGATAAAGGCATGTGTAAGTATGTAAAGTAAAACATGATAATGTAATATGATCATAAAATTTTATAACTTGATGTATCATGATTAAATAAGTGGATGTCTCCGATGGCCAAATGACATGAGTAAATGGAAGGCCCAACATATGAAAGTGCATAGATCATGTGCCTAGGTATGACTGTATCACACTCAAAAGATGTATGAAATGTATTTATATATAAATATAGGATATGTTATCCACCAACATGGAAATAATAACATAGATTCCGAGGAGGTAATTTAACATGTAAAATATGAAAATACTTTTCTATTTATTTTATTTTATTTTTATTTTTATTTTTTGGTATTTTTAGAATATTTGGAAAGAAAACACTATCCTATAATCTCATAAAAATTATGCTCATAGGTATCTACCCACTAAGAACCTAGTGTAATAAACTAGTGGTACTATTAAGGAGCACGTATAAGTTTAATATCTAGAAACATAATATCTGTATATATAAAATATGACTCTGAGATTGTGAAAGGATAATAGGAGTAGGGTTTTGTGGAACCCATCATTGAATGATTTGTGTTTTTTTTGAAATAGTAGTAATAGGAACACATTTAGGTAATTTGGATATTTGAATATGGTATGTAGGAGATAATGATTTCATGGAATCCAATGTGTTTTTTTGATGCAAGGGTCTCTCAAGTACTGACCACCTAGGAAAGGGGTTTACTAGTTACTTACCCTTTTGTAGAGGATTAAACTTAATAAGTTTTATAATTAACTACCTTGGTATAAACTTATTTTTTTCAAGTGGATGTTCATATATAATTTCAAAAACTATAATTAACCTATTGCCATGAATGTATTTCACACACCCATAAACTATAGAAGGTACTATGTGTAGTGTTTGTATCCAAGGTCATCCCAATAACATATAAAAAATACTTATGTAAGGGATAATATAAAAGGTAGTGACCACATGTGCTAGGCCAACCTATAAAGGTAAGTCAATAACATCAATAACCTATTGTAGGGTCCCATTAAATGCTCTAACTAATTTAGTCAAAGGATGCAAATCATCATGTGTATAACCTAAATTCATAAGTACTATCATGGTGTAAACATTATTTTTTGTACCATATCAATCATAACACTATGTATACATTGTTGATCAAGGTATGTTTGAATGAATAAGAAATGAAGATCTGAGCCATCAACCATAATCTCACTATCATCAAAAGTAATAGAAAGTATTTAAATCATAAGAGGTGTATCCCACGTATAAGTACCAATAACCCCATCTAATGGGTGACCATAATATGATGGATGAGGATGTGAATGATATTCCATTTGCACTTTCAATTCCTTCTTAGAATGGTATTACAAAAGATTGTTAAATATCTTCTAATTTTGGTGATCACCAGGTTGTGAACCTGATTCCTTTGAAAAATCATCAATAAGGTCTTGAATCTTATGTTTTAAGGTAAAACACTGGTTCATAGAATGCTATGGGCCATGGTGATAGTAATAATAAGCATTGCATCTAATATTTTGGGTAAAATTAAAATCATATCAACCTCTATAGGATGAGGGAGATATATGAGGTAACACTCCACAAGCTTCAGAAGTAACAAAGCTGGAGACTCTAGTAAATGTGTAAATTGTCTCCTTGGTGCATTAGATAAGACAAGTTGATTAGGTTGTTGTGACACCACATTAACCATAGTTGTTCTACTTTATAGCTTAGTTTGATAGTAGACTTGGTATTTTATGTATTTAGTGTGTTTGCTACATACTTAAGTTTGCTTAATGAAATAAGTTTCATTTCATGATCATAAACTATGTGGCATAAGCCACCAAAATATTTGATATTTTTTAAAATAATAGACTCATGTAATGGGGCAAGAAAACTTTGCTTGAAGATGTATTGAAGCCCTTTATCCACCATTGGATTGGTCATCTTAACCAATATTGTCTTGTACCTTAAGATATATTCATTGATAGGGTCATTGGCTCCTTGTTTGATTTTTTAAATTTTGGCATAGGATTTTTTTTATAAAAAATATTGATAGATAAGTGTGCCAAAAACTAATATAAAATATGTTTGAATGTGTTTATTGATTAGATTGGTAAATCATAGAACCACCTTAGAGCATAGTCCTTGAGGCTCCTTAGAAATAGTTTAGTGAAAAGTTTATCATTAGAGGCATAATCAAGGCATGCCACATAGAAAGATCAAAGATGTTATTCAGGATCACCCTTGTCATCATAAAATGTGAACTTAGGTGCAAAAAAAATAGTTAGTAAGGGGCAAAAAGATATCTCTATTGTAAGAGGGTTATGCAACACCTCTTGTGAATCAATAACATAAGGTAGTTTCATATAATTTTGTTTAATATTTTTAATATTGTTTACAAAAGTTTTATAGTTCAAACAAGAGCTTAAACCTCTTGCATTTAGGGTTTCAAGTTTGGGAAGTCACCAAAGGAGGTGTAACCATAGGTTGAGTAGATATAGGCATTGAAACTGGTAATTAAGTTGAAGTGTTAATTTTTCCCATGTGAGATGTAGTAATAATAGGATTTGTTCTAGGGAACAAAGGTTTAAATGCATATCTCATGCACCCATTATATGTTTGAAGTGGTGATATGCCCAACGGGAGGGTTATTGGTATAAAATTAGTTGTAGTTCCACCTAAGGAGTCACCATCACTATGTAAGGAAGCTGTAGCCTTAACATGTTTGCTAATTTCATCTATTGTAACATACAAAAATGCATCTATTAAACCCTTGTTGTTATTAATATGATTAATTAATGATTCATTATCTTTCATTTGAAAAAAAAAATTATTAACATTTTCTATTACTTAGAAATGAAAAATTTAGAGTTTGAAATAAATGACAATAATAAAAAAAAATAGGAGACCCTAAGCCAAATTTTAGGGGTTTTTATGAAAAGACACAAAGGTCATGGTCACCAAATGTTTAACCCTAAATTGAGATGGGTCAATATCATATAGGGTTAAGAATATAAAATTGAATAAGCATAGGGGTGATAAATAGATCTATAATAGGCCAATTAATTTACAAACTCAAATAAACAAGTATTCTAAATTTAATTACTAAGATATGCTAAAAGTTGAAAGTACAAATATTGATTGATATTAAAATAAATTAGAAATAATAATATTTATCTTGTTTATTGTGCACATAAAAATATAGGCTAAAACAAGTCAAATGTGCACTAGATCAAGATCTTAAAATAATCATCACATTCTATAAATTTGCATTATGTGTCCTTGGATGTTTGTGTCAAATCTGGGTGGTTACGTTAACACTACTATTTGAATTGGATGCAAGTGTATAGTATGGAATATCAATTGTATATGGGTGTGACCACCTAGAAATTTATAGGTTTTATGTATCCTTTACTATGGTGTGTTCAGATCTTGCACATAGGTTGTTGTTCTTTATCAAATGATCAAAACCTAACTTCTTCACCCTTGGAGTGAATATGGAAAAAAATGGGTTAGTGGGTACATGATGTCTAGCTACCCCAAGGATCCATCTATCAATAGTCACTTCCTACATAGCCAATACTCCAAATAGGGCCTCAAACTTATGTAGTTCTTCCTTACATGTTAGGTTGTGTGCATTATGAGATACATCATGTGATAAACAAGTACATATAATGACCTAACTTTTAACTTGGAAAATTTAGATTATGGAGTGTTACTTCGGTACTTCAAACCTATAGATGGATTTTCTCTATGAATGATATTGAAATATGAAAGAATAGGTAATCTTTTATCACTTAAATTCTTGGTTGAGTTTTTCTAGAAAGTTATCTTGTGTTTTTAGTTTTTAGGTTTGTGTCAGGTGAGTAATGAATGAGGGTTGATATATATATATATATATATATATATATATATATATATATATATATATCCCTTTTGTAAATATCTTGTGTTAAATCACATAGGAAAACCATATAGATACATTTAATTTACAAATTTTATGACTTTAGGGCACTAGACACTTAGTTTGGCACATGACTCTAGCTTTGATGTAGGCATCCAACTAAGACACAATTATCCAAGAAGTTGAAAAATAGGTACACATCTAAATATAGGAGAAGATAATAATAAGTAGGTATATATAATTTTGAGTAGTATATAAGGCATGGTCATTAGAATAACATATGGTTGGACTAAGATATAAGTAATAAGCACAAGAGATAACAAATGCAAGTCTTTCAGCAATAAGAAGGTCTTATAACTAAAGGGTAAAAGCATGATAAGTACTTGAAAAGTATATAATTCTAAGGTGATATATAATTCATATTTAATGTCTATAGGGGGACCATAGGTTACAAAATAAAATATCGAGTGATACCACAAATCTTGGGAAAAAAGGCTAGTAGGAAAAATGAACTCTATTTCCCCATCCCATGAGTTTCATACGCTTATTCCTTCAATATAATATTAATTTATCTATTTAAGAATCCCATATAAGCTTGTTGAGTGAGCTAGTTTCAATATGGAAAACACTCTAATAGGCAAATTCATGGGAAATGGACCCAACATTGATGTATTTATAGAATGGTTAAATAGAAAATGAAAACCCAAAGACCAACTAGAAATTTTACCTTGGATAATGGTTTTTTCCTCATTTCCCTCTCGAACCAAGAAAATTATGAAAATTTTCTATTAAGGGACATTAGTTTTTGTGTAAAACCAATCTAGTCCTAAATACGTAAAAACCTTTTTTGGACCCAGAAAAGGAATCCTTCAAAGTTTCCCCTATTTATATCAGACTATCAGGTTTCCCCTTGGAGTTCTAGGAAGAATAATTCTTGACATGAATAGCTAGAGATATAGGTCATATTATAGCCTTTAACAGTCACCAAATCAAGAAAAATATTAAGTTACACCAAATTTTGTGTTAATGTATATTATGAGATGGCTCTCCCAAAATCTATAAAGCTGAAATCTAAGTATGGAAATTAAAATTAAGAGATTGAATATGATATAAAAATGGAAATGTATACTAAGTGAAATAATTTGGGTCATGGAAATATAAGTTATAATTACAACAAGAAACATTATCTGGTCTATAAAATAAAAGAGGAATCAATTGATCCCCATAAAATTAACAGGGAGGTTAAGGACCTTAAAGAGCATAGAAAGGAAAAAACTGAGCTTAGACAAGAACTCAGGGAAGATGAAGAACAAAACTAGGAAAAATATAAGCTTAGACATGAGCTTATGGAAGATAACAATGAATAAAAAAATTAAGGATAACCCATGGATATTTCCTTTGTCTCTTTAGTTTGGGATATTCATCTAGAAATAAATATAATCTTAAGTAGCTCAAAAGAGGAAAGACTAAAGGATAGAGAAAATAAAGAAAGCCCCATATATGAGGATAAAGTTTTATAAGGGGGGAAATTATTTAGGAAAGATGAAGTGGAAGATGGAGAAATAGCTTGTAATGAGGGATAATTCATAGCAGAGGAGGAAGTGGTCCCATGCTCACTTCAAATCATGGAAGTCAAATTTCCTTGCTCAAAATAGAAACTCAGCTCTAGAAATACAAGAAGTACCAAGAATAAAGATAATGTGGGGATGGAAAAAAAAACATGGAAACCCAAATTGAGAGATGTCTGAGCTAAAGAAATGACTAAAGAGGTAGCAAATGGATCCAAAAATCTGAGAGGTGAGCAGGTTTTCCTCAAAATTCAAAAATTGAAAATCACCTTTTGGAAAAGGGAGGAAGGAGGACTCAAGAGGTCTAAGATCATAAAGGATATTAAGTATAACTTGGCATGAGATATAATAGGTAGAGGAAGAAACAAGATAAAAATAAAGAGGCACAAGGGTTAAATATGGGGATTTTGCTAGTTGAATCAGTGTGGGTAGTCCCTTTGGAAAAAATATCTATTTTTTAATCTTTTGCTCTTGGTTGGGTGATGTTATGTTGATGTTTAAATTGAAATTTACCATGGTTCAATTTGATCTATGGTTGAGTGGACCTATTTTATATTTTTTGGGGGTGCTTTCTTAATTTATCTATCTAGTATTGTACTAAGTTTTGGGATCTTGTCTAAACCCTCCGTTTACCTTTATCAAAAAATAAAGACATGATTAGGTACTCATAAATTTTGAAAAAGTTAATTTTCATCTGGACATTGACCCATCTTACCAGACTACATGGGTAGTTATCCATTGTAGTGGCCAAGTTAAAATAAGAAATGATGTTAAATACAAGGGTAACTCTGAAATTATAGAATATCAAAAATATAAAGGGATCACAATAAGGAAATAATACACAATTTTCCTCCTTAATGTTGAATTGGGTTGACTTATATAATATATTGAGGACAAAGATGAAGAATAAGAGCTCCAAAAAAATATGGTGTTGTATCAATACCATAAAGGTCTCCTTGATGGGCTAATATACCATATGAATGAAAGTGCCATAAAAAGGATAAATCACCCAAAAAGTGTCCACTAAAATAGGTCAAAACATGCTCTTGAAACACATAGATGGTAAAATTACATGTAGGTTAAACCTCACACATACCATCACTCTCTCATGGTGTAAAATTGCATATATAGGTGGTAGAGTATATGTACTTAGTATGAGTCAAAAATGAGGAGTCATAATCATCAATGAAATGGCGAGTTGCATAAATAAAGAGTTAAAGGCCAATAATGGCCTCAAGTACAAGATAAAAACATGAAATATATCAAAGAGAACAATTATGTTCTATAAGTAGCTATGAGATCTGAATTAAAACTAAAAGAATAGACACCAAAGGTACCAATGTTCCATATGAAGTTGTGAGATCTATCTAAATGATTGATTGAAATCTAAGAGAACATAGTTCTATATTAAACTACAAATAATGTGGCTTTGAACAATACTTTTCTCCTTACTATAATTTTCTCATACCATAAAAATTAGTTATGTGGAGTTAGAAGAGGTATTTGTTTATACATTGTGCCCACACAAGTGCAAAAAAAAAAATAAAAAACAATCATAAAGAGAGTCACCATGAGTGTACCTAGTGTTGCACACACATAAGAAGAGTAAGACACTAATAAAATGGATTTGGAAATAGGCTAGGAACTAACCACGAGTGTGTCATTGAAGAATCCACATAAAAAAACATGCAAAGAATGAATCATAATTTTTTTTCATGCAAGTGTCCCAAAAATACCAATGCATGAACCTCAATATTTTCATAGATATGTATCCCAAAAAACACAAGGAATGAAATACAAATGTCTGATATAGGTGAAAAAAATATAATTCCCCCAAAAATTATTTTTTCACTTTATCTCATATCTTCAATCATATCATTCTCCTTGATTTTTATTATAAGAACTTTGAGATACTCACGTGGAAATTTCCCTCTCTTATTACTTCTTAATACAACCTTCTTTTCATTTCTATCAAGTATCAAGACTTGGAGATTATTCCACCATTTTTATACATATTTGGGGCACAATATGACCCATAAGTTTGGGAACCATATGTTCCCAACTACTCACTCTTATTTCCTTTTCTTTATCTCTTCTTTTGGAGATCTCACCAATACACAACTAAATTTTCACGCTCTTTTTCTTGTAATATTTACCCTCATGTGGTCCTCTATATAATCCTCTTAAAATAAATTATATAACTCAACTATATATTTCTAAGCTCTGTTTGTCTCACTCTACCGCAAAACATAACATAAATTCTAATAGGATTACCTCTTTCTTCGACCTTGAAATTTTTTGGTCTCTTATCTTTTCTTTCTTAGCTTCTCTTTAAAACATTTAATTGTGCTTGTAGCTATAAAACCCCCATCATAATTTCATATTAATTATCTATACTCACAACTACAACACTTTATCCATTTTTATAGTTTTCATCCTACCCAATATTAATTGAATTTCCTTAAACATCTCTATCAGGTCTTCTACTCCTGGTGATCTTCAATTTTTGTGTACCATTTCTTTTGTACAAATAAGATTATCTTTTACAACCTATAATTTAATCAAATAGGCTTATTTTTCACAACCTACAATGGAACCATACAAAATCCTTTCATACTCTATTTACATGAGTATAACTTCTCACACACCTAAAAAAAACTTATCATCTCTCCTATGCAATATTTTATTTCACAACTTGAAACTAACTCAAGAATACTTATCTTTCATAACTTACATTAAAATCAAACAAGAGTCTCTCACACTTTCATGCAACTTCCTTCTCTTGTAGGACTTCTCTCTTACCTAAAATAAATTTGTCTTCACTCTAATGTAATATTATCTTTCATAAATCAATAAAAACTCAAGATGCATCTCATACTTTTCACATAACTCTTATTTACTTGCATTACTTTCACACACCTATAACAAAACTCACTTTTATTGTTCGGATACCTATTGATACAATCATGGTAGGGGGTCTTAATGAATGAATTCCCTTAGCCATGTATATTGGTAACATAGAAGAAAACACATTCATTCTTTATTATTAAATGAAAATAGGCCTTAATGATATCTAAATTCACAATGATTCTCTATTCTCTACTTTATCTCCCTAAACCTCTTTGGGTTTTACAATCATAATCTCTCAGTTTTAACCTTTGCCACTTTCTCTTTTGAGATCTCCTTTTACTCTATATATTGATAACAAAAACACAATTTATTGTATTCAAAATAATAATAAAAGTACATAGAGATGAGGGTATATATATTTAAAATAAGATATATCCCTCCTTTTCTTATTGGCCACACTAGTGGTGAAGTTTTTAAAATATGGTGACATGTGAATATCCTACAGGCCACAATTAATATTTTCACCAACATTTATATATATTAAGATATAATTAATCATTCTAACATCCCCACCCTTAATTACTCACAATATTAAAGTTATGAGAGAGAGATAATTTATGAATGCCTCAAACTTCTCATGTGCAAGTGACTTGGTGAAGACATCTGCACACTGATCTTGAGTGGGGTAAAATTGGAGGTGAGTGTTGCATTGATAAACATGCTTTAATATGAAATGGATTTGAAATTTTATTTTCTTCTTTCACTCATGAAACATTATATTGTGAACAAGTTATAAAACACATTGATTGTTACAATATAGAGTCATCAGTTATACTTGCAGTACTCCCAGTCGTAAAAGTATGTGACATAGCCATATCAATTTATAAATAAATAATCTTACTACATGATATTATTCTTTAGTGGAATATTGAGAAATAAAGTTTTGATTCTTTCTTCCCCATGATATAAGATTGGATCCTAAAAAGAAAACAAATTTAGATGTGGATTTCCTATCATCAATAGATCTTTTATGATCTGTGTACATGTATCATATCAAGAATAAATTATCATTATTTGTTTATTTTATGCCATGATCCAAAGTACATCAAATATATCTCAATACTCTATTTGATACTTTCTAGTGACTTATCTTTGCTTCTTTCATGAATATTGAAAGATAACTTATAACATAGTTTATATCTAGCCTAGTGTAAGTTAACTAAATGAGACTCCAAATTAGATGATGATATAGAGTTGCATTTATCAGTGGTGATGGATATAAATGACATAGATAAATTCTTGTATCTAAGGGTGTTAAAATATTATTACAAACCATCATCTAAAATTTATCAAGCATTGCCTTGGAATATTTATTTTGAGACATAAATATGTGATGCCCTTTTTATCATACCTTTAAACTAAAAAAAGAATGTAATAGCCCAAGATTTATCATGTCAAATGATCACTTAGGATCATTATTTATTACATTAATCATCTTTAATAAGCTTCTAGTGATGACTAGATTATTGAAATATATAATATTATTAAAATTTTCCCCCCCTTTCTCCTTGAGGTAGAGGTTTGGATCATATGGACTCAACTAGAATCCATGTTGTATGAGATGATCATCAATCATGATGTACTAGGCTCGAGGATAGTAGTTGAGACCATATAAATACTTGATAAGTCTACACATATTTTTTTATTGAACAAGTGTGATAATACTCTTTGGTCAGGTTATTTAGACTTGTTTTTGTAACTCTCTATTTAGGAAGGCATTTTTTACGTCCATCTAATGGAATTTACATCAAAATTGCATAGCCATAAAATGACTATTTTGATAGTATTTATCTTGATTGTGGGAACAAAAGTATCATTATAGTTAATGCATTATTTTTGTGTGTAGTCCTTTACTACAAGTCTTGCATTATACTTGTCAATGCTACCATATGCTTTGTATATGGTCTTAAATACCCACTTGCAACTGATAGGCTTCTTCTATGTTATAATTTAAACAAGTTACCATGCATTATTCTTCATGAATGAATAATGATCTAATTCCATGGCATATTTATAGGGTTTTGAATCTTAGTCTTCATGAACCATTAATGGGTCAAATAATTTTGCAACTGTTCTCATAATGGCAAAGTTCACCACTTTAGGAGCCATGTTAGGAGTCCTTGGTCCTGAAATGGAAGTGCATGTGAATCCATATAATTTCACATCTCAAATTATATTTATATACAACTTTGGCATACATTGAATAATATTTTTAGGTGGTGGAGATGGAGGGCAAGGCTAACCATCATCATTATCACCATCCTCAATACCACTCTCAAAATTTAAAATGTTTACATGAATAATGCTATATCATGTGCATGTATAGAGGGTGGATTGGAATCACCATTATCATAAAATACAACATATTTGTGTAGACCCTATCTTTGAATTACATATCACCTTAGTCTTATACACTTGGCAAATACATATCATGGATACACCTTTAGCTTCTATACCTTTTTTATTGTCAAAAGGCTCACGTACACTATCTCTCCATGATTATTGATTATCTATTAGTCAAACCAATGTTATTATGATGAATCAGACATTATATCATGATTAAAATGTTATAAACCTAATTATCATCTATCTCTACAAGTTCTAGACCTATGAATATTTTACATCTACCTGAACACTTGCATCTTAATCAAATGCCTATGTCAATGTAAGTGTCTTATCCCAATGTAAGTGTTTAGTGCCTTAAAGTCATAAAATCTACAAATGAAATGTATTCTTATGGTTGGACTAATTACTTTAATGTGAGATATTATTAAAATGGATTATTATAAACACACGATCAATCATCATTCATTCCTCACCTAGAACAAACCTAGCAACTCACAAGGCAAAATACCAAAATCATTCAATCAAGCATTCAAGTGAGAAGAGTGTCCTTATTTTCTCATATATCCATATCATCCATAGGGACAACACATATACAGGTTTGAAGTATTGAAGGAGCATCCCATGAGCCACATTTTCCAAGTTAAAAATTGATCACTCTATGTACTTATAACACATTATAAGATACACACACAAGCCAACATATAGGAGAGAAATACATAAGTCTTAGGCCCTCTTCATAGTATTGGTTATGTAGGCATTGCTCTTTGATAGAGGGGTCTTTGGAGTAGATTGACACCATGTGCCCACCAACCCATTTTTTCTATAGCCACTCTAAAGATGAAGTATTAGGGTTTTCTCATTTGACAAAGAACAATAGTCCATGATCCATATCTAAATGTACTTGAATTAAGGTGAGACATAACCTCAAAGCATCCAGATGGTCACATCCATTGTTAGTAGATATTTCATATTTGACACTTGCATCTAAGTTAGATAGAAGTATCAATGCAACCATCCCACATCGATGTAAGTGTCCACAGCTACAAAGGTACAATTTTCAAAATTATACAACTACTCTAAAATCCATATCTAGTTTATTCCCTTCATGTTCTAAATCTAGATCTATATTAGCATCAGAACCAACTAAGTATATTGTTTTCATTATTATTATAATATATATATAACATAGTTGTACTTTTTATTTTAGTATATTTTAGTGCAATAAATTTAGTATATGCTTATATAAGTTTTTTAATTAATTTTACTACTCTAAAGATAGTCTACCATCCTTGTTCCCTAGCTTATCTCTACCCCTTTAACCCTAGATTACCCAATCTAGATTATAGGGTTAAACATTTGGTGAACCCAACCTTAGAGAATCATTGTTGCATAAGTATTTTATTTTTGATGATTTTTACCTACTTCATCCTAATCCTAATGTTATTTATCTATCTCATCATGGATTATATTAATTTCTTTGATGATTATGATTAGGAAACTCTCTAAATTTTTATCAAGGGGTAAAAATTTATTACTCTTATATTCTTCCAAGTGTTAAATTTTATAATCTCAAATATTTAAATGGAGGTATCTACCATCCTTATAATCAGGTCTATGTTCTCACCATTTCAAGAAATGAGTTGATTCATCTTATGGAAGATATAAATGTTACATTTTTAGCTTTTACACTAACATGGGTCTCACGTCATGAATATGTTCCTTCATTTGATCATGAATTTTTTTGATAAATCCATCAAGATATCATGGAGTATTTAAAAACTATTCATAAAGGGCATATTATTTCATGTAAATTTATTCAAACCCCTATAATTCCAACTTTCCCATAGAATATCCCCCTTATCAAGGGTGATGATTCTCTTTTCCATTCATTTGACATTGAATTTTTTTTAAAGTGTTGGAAGAAAAATCATTGAGAGGGGGGTGAAATTTTTTTTAAAAACTTTATTTCAATTATACTCAATCATTAATGAAATATTAAAGCAACATAGAGATCTAACAAAGCATAAAGAACCATTCAGATGAGCATGAAACAAGATAACACATATATGAGTGGGAAACCCTCAAGGGGAAGAAAACCCACTATGATATATATAAATGTAATATAGTCCTATAAAAAAAATACTAAATTTATTTAATCACTAATTCAACTTGAGGTACCAACCCTAATAAAGTCAAGAACCCACTTGACTAGGCTTTATCAAGCACCTACTTGCAAGGAGGCACCAACTCCCTAAGTGACTCAAAACCAACTTATTCATCTCATAAATTTTTATCAAAACACCTATGATATTATGTTATGGTATCATTTCAAGACCTCCTTTTTCTCAACTATGCATGATTTTATTTGCTTGATTTAAACACATCAAATAGGCCTTAACTACCTTGTATATATACTAGTCTCATAGTCACACACCACTTGGTCAACCATATACATTCAACCTCTTAGTTTAGCCACAAAATATGTCTTATACATCTTATGATAATGTTTAAATAATAATTTTAACCCATTTTGGTCTACCATAACTCAATTAGGCCTTACTCCTCCTTTAGGTCTTATGGAGACCTAATTGCATTAGGTATGTCCTCTTAGTGATAAAACTTTATCTTATTGGAAATATATGGCCTTATAAAAAAATAAACCATTAAATAATTTATAAAATTAACCATATTAACTCATCCATGCTTGATTAGACCTATATCCTTCATTCATATCATGAAAGCTCCTTTAGGACAAACTGTTGTATTAGGCATGTATACCTCAAAAGTTTGTCTTGTAATAATAAATATTAAACACCCTTAAGCTACTCAAATATGAAAAATGAAACATGTATATATATTATCCATGAAATCATGTTCATCACCAAATTATTGTAACACATTTATTCAGGGGATAAATACTTAAGTACAACCCTAAAACTTGCTTACTTAGAACTACCGATTCACCTCAAAAACCAGTCATGATGAATTAGACCTAAAATGCCTATGTATAAATTTTTAATTAATTATTATCAATAAAAATGGTCATATGATATCTCCATATAATCTTTGAATATAAAAATCATATGGTCTAATGGTAAATATTAGTCTTGCAGACCAATTTCTTGACCTTATATCTCACAGTCCTATCTGAACTAGACATGCCATTTTGTGAATTTTTTTTCACCATATACACTATCCTAAAAATATTATACAAAAAATTATTATGACATAAAATTCATAAATATATTCTTCATGCACTTTATTACATAATCTACATGAATAGACCCTCAAATCTATCTCTTCATCTATGTTTGGGTTTTACACTATTCACACCATTAGGTCTGTCTATGATTGGCTTACTTGGATGAAAAAATTAGAGTGATTGAAGGCTATAAACTATCCATAAAACATCATGTAAATGTAAAATGAGTCTCTATCTTATTCTACCATCTATTTTACCAATTTTTTGAGAGCTACTGACCAATTCAACTTTTGAGAGCTACAATAATTTCCTGACAAATAAGCCTCTCTTATCTGACTAACCACCACCACCTAGAGGTACCTAGGAAAGTTGAATACATGATAAATTATTTTATATAGTCATTTTAATCCATCTTGAGCTTTTTTAAACAAAATATTTAATATCAAGTACTTATTAGGGTTTTAGGGAGGTTTAACATAAGTTTTGGTGTTAACAATTGTTCATAAAGGACTACCACTTAAATCCAAAACTAATATCTAAAAATATTATTTAAGACCCTTACCCATATCTATTTAATAGATCATACTCCCATGTAGAGGTTACACATGCCAACAAATGTTTGAAAGTGATTCTTAGATTTGAGACCTCATTCTGTGAGCTCAAAAAGACCTAAAATAGTGATTCATGAACTTTTCATTCAAATATTAACCTAAAACTTTGTGATCATGCCTAAAACAACTTATCTCACATTTTTCCATGCTCATAATTGCATAATTTCCTTGAAATCTAATGTTCATACCTCATTAAGCTAGGTAAGGTCTAAGAGTGGTCTAGGTGCAGACTTAGACTAAAGTTCCTACCCCTATAAGCTCAACCTAAAACTCTCATGAATGATTATATACCTTTTTCACATGCTAAAATAGTGACATACCTTCATATGCCTGAGTTCATTCATTTTCCAATGCACATACCTCTTCATGTCATGACTAGGCTTCCTATGCACTTGTCATCAATGACTTTTACCTTCCATGTAGACATGAGACATTATTTGCCTTCAAATTATCTCTTTCCTTTTCAATAATGACAAAATTATTCCATGCACCTTGTCACATCACACACTGCTAACTATCCTTGATCACCTTTGACATCATTCTTCATAAGATGCACCTTTGACATCAATGACAATACTTAACAATCTACCCCTTTATCATTGATGGTAATTACTCTTAAAAACTTCTCTCAATAGGTAATTTCTCCCTCATTATAAAATTTCTCCCCCTTTGACATAAATGGAAAAATGATGCTTGTAACTTCTTAGATCACACCTCTTGCAACCAAAACCATCAACACACAGGATTATGAGTCAATGAAGAATCATACAAACATGCCCCCCTTATCTCCATACATACTTTATCAGCACTACTCACCTACTCTTGGAGATAATGAACCACTTGATTATCCCCCCTAAGCACTTGAATTCCTTGATGAATGATAAGTGTAGGATATTATACCTAATTCATGTCTTAGATGTTTAAATGTTGTCTTTATAAGTGGCTTGGTTAGCATATATGCAATCTGATCCTTAGTAGATACATACTCAATCTTGATATTTTGTTCACTTACTTTTTATCTTAAAAAATGATACCTAATTAGAATGTTATTAGTCCTTGAGTGCATGAATGGATTCTTTGATACACTTATGATACTTGTATTGTCACAAAAGATAGGACTAGGACTATCATAGTCCACTTTGTAGTCCTTTAAGGTTTGCCTCATCCATAAGAATTGAGTGAAACATGAAGCTATTGCAATGTACTTAGCCTCACAAGTAGATAATGCCATTGATGGATGCTTCTCGCTTATCCATGATACTAGGCACTCTCCTAAGAATAAAACTCTTCCACTAGTGCTCTTTTTATCATCTAGACTCCCTGCCTAGTTTGCATCTATATAGGCTATTAAGTTAAATTCCTTGATCCTTAGATACCATATCCCAAACTCCAAAGTCCCCTTGAGATACTTAAGTATCCTTTTGACTGATTACAAATTATTTTCCTTTGGGTATAATTAAAATCTTCCCACAAGACCTATTATGTGCATGATATTAGGTCTAGAAGTAGTGATATACAATAAACTTATAATCATTGACCTAAATGATGTCTAATTGACCTTTGGATATTCATCCTCCTTACATAACTTACACCCTATGATCATAGGTGTGCTAACTACCTTTCAATCTTCTATGTCAAATTTATTCAACATCTCTCTTATGTACTTATCTTGTGAAATGAATATATTTTTTTTATTGAATGTTTTGTAACCCAAGGAAGAATGATAGTTCTCCTAGCATGGAAATCTCAAAATCCTTCATCACATCTACAAAGGCCTTATTCATACTTTCATTATTTCCACCAAATATGATGTCATTCACATAGACAACCACTATCAACTGATGATAATTTTATGTCTTTATGTATAGATTACTATCTAAAACTCCTCTCTTGAATCTTTTATCTAATAGGTACTTGTAAAATCTAGCTAACCAATCTCTAAGAGATTTATATAGACCATAAAGAGAATTTTTTCAATATACATACATAGTCCTTAATAACTTGATAATGAGAAACCCTAAAGTTGATCTATGTACACCTCCTCTTCCAAGTTCGCATTTAGAAAAGCATATTTCACATCCATTTGATACACCTTGAACCTTTTAAATCTTTCATATGATATAAATAATATAATAGCCTCCAATCTTGATATTGTAGCAAAGGTCTCCTCAAATTCTACCCATCCTACTTGGGTATACCCCTTGCATACCAATCTAGCCTTGTTCCTAGTGACTTCTCCATATTCATTCAATTTATTCCTAAACACCCATTTTGTGCCAATGACATTCTTATATTTAGGCCTAAGAAATAGTTCCCAAGTCTCATTATTTTCTATTTGGTCTAACTCTTCATTCATAGAACCAATCCAAAACTTGTCTTTGCTTACTTATACAAGGTTATTAGGTTAAATCTTAGATAATAGAGCAACATTATCTTGATTTATGCTACTTACCAGCCTTCTTCTTGTTTACATACCTACATCCTTATTGCCAATGATTTGTGATTTAGGATGGTATCTATGAATCTTTTATTTCTTGAGCAAATTATTCTTCCTCATCTATCTCTATAGTCTATTATTCATTCTTGAAATCCAAATTCTCTGATGCATTCTTTGATTAAGAGTTTGACTTTTTAGAACTTGTCTCATCAATCTTCATATTGGAGCTTTCCACTATATTTTGAAACCTCTTATTATAGCATATATATGTTGAGCTTACTGATGAGTATCTCAATAATATTCCTTCATCATATCTAGAACCAAACTTACCTAAGTCTTCATCATCTCTTTTGATGAAGTATTTGCTTCCAAACACTCTAAACTGTTCCACATTAGTAGGTCTGCCTTTCTATAGTTCATAATAAATTTTATTGCCATTAATCCTTATCTATGCTCTATTCAAACTTTAGATTACAATACTCATTATCTCTCTCCAATATCCATCTGATAATATTGATTTATTTATATAGTCCTTTCTATTTCTTGAATAATCCTATTCTTTCTTTCCACTACCCCATTTTGCTAAGGTGTCCTAGCTTCTAAGAACTGTCTCCTTATCCCATGGATCTCATAGAAGTCATAAAATTCATTGGACCAAAAATATCATTTTATTTAAAATATTAGGTATTTTATCTTTCCATTCTCAACTATAGCCTTGAATTCCTTAAAATTATTAAGAGCCTCTAACTTTTCTTTCAATAATGCTACCCAAGTCATTCATGTGTAGTTATCTATGAGTAACATGAAATAGCTTTCTCCTTAAATGTTTGGATTCTTGTAGGTCCATAGAGATTAGTGTGTACTAAATATAAAGGTATTTTAGTAGAATACTTCTTATAATTGAACCTTCTTCTAGTTTTCTTACCATGTTGACATGCCTTGAAAAGTGTGTTTGTAGGTTTGGTGATTTTAGTCATATTCTTCATAGAATTCCTAGAGCTTATCTTGACTATTATCAAAGTTTAGGTGGCAAAACCTTCTATTCCATAACTAAAATTTATCCATCTTGCTCATAAGGCATCTCTTTCTTGATATCATTCAATACAAATAGATTGTTCTCAGTCCTCTTTGCATTGGCAATTAGCCTTCCTGATTTGGCTCTCCTTATATCACACCCTTTATCATGAAAGTTCAGTGTGTGTCCTTGGTTGCACATTTAAATTACAATACAAAATTTATATTTCAATCCTTAAAAATATAACAAATTCTTTATCTTGGTCTTCCCATTGTCCAAACTCAAGATACCCTTGCCAACAATATTGGTAGTAGTGTTATCTCCAAATCTCACTGTCCCTGCAGCATTCTTCTTCAATGAAATTTACTTGCTCTTGTCCCTGTCATGTGGTTTGAGAAACCACTTTATATATACCATTTCATGCCTTCATTTTTTATTTTAAATTTAGTTTGAGCTAACATAGATCTTCTCCTTTAGTATTATACTCCTCCTTCACCTTGTCCACAGGGTCTAGCTTTTTAATCCACTTCTTACTGGTATGACTAAATAACATTTTCTCTTGAATGATCTTATTCATATACCTCTTCTTGAAATCCCTTTTAATATGTCCTCTCTAATCATAATTATAGCACAAAATTATAATTTTACTATTGAAATGGGTATTGATCCTATTCCTCTATGAGGAATTGATTCTAGCATGATGCCTACAATCTATATCTCTATGTCCATATTGATTGCATTAGAAACATTAACCATTGAAAGGATTCACATACCTTGTATGTCTGATTTTGAATGATGCACCTTTATCTTTGTTGTCTCTTGAAGGACTCACATTCCTTTTGACTTGTTGATGATCAATTTAAGTCTTAGATTTGAGAGTTTATACATAGGTCTTTACTCTATTAGTACTATCACTTATTAGTAGTCCATTATATTTTGATATTTGACTCTCCTTGTTTTAATTTTGGTCTTCTTTGAACCCAAGACTTATCTTCTCATGTGAATACCTTTGATTATTCAAAATGTCACCAAGGACTTTAGTGATCTTTTCAAATTTTTGATGTGTCTTCAATTTGATTATTGCTTGATTCAATTCTACCTTCAAGGACTCCATTTATATTCTAAACTTAGTACATTCTTCTTCCTTGGTATTAATACTTGCAGTGACAATCTTAATCTGAGTTTCCAACTATTTGATGATATCCTAATGTTTATTGGTGTTGTTTCTTAGTCTTCTTCAAAGATATTTAGTTGTTCCTCATAACTCTTAACCAATGATCTTAATTTTTTTATTATTCCTTCTTTATAAATTCAAATACTCTAGAGCACTCACCAATTTTTCCTCAAGGTTTATTTCATCATCTTCTTCATCTGATTTTGTATATTACATAAGACTTTTCCCTTTTGAACAACCTTCATTGTTTGTTTCTATGGCCAAGAATAAGGTTTTATTTCTATCATGATCACTACTATCCTCATCACTATCAGATATACTTGTGTCATTTATATCAGAGGAGTTATTGTCTTATTTGGTATAAAAACTTCTCTTATTATTTAATGACCCTTTCTTGCCTTCATACTACTTTAAACTTTTTTTACTCTTGTCAAGATTATATAAATTCTTATCATCACCATGATGTTCATCATGCTCTCTATCATGCTCATTCTTATCCTTGTTAGGACACTTGGATGTAAAATGACCAATCTTACCATAGTTAAAGCACTTAAATGGTAACTTACCAATATACTTACTTGATCCTTTCCTTAGTTTTCTAAAAAACATGGTTTCTATCTTGTCATCATCAATATCTATATCAACATCATCCTTAAGCTTTTTACCTTGTGATTTTTTCTTAGATTTGAATAAAACTTCCATCTTATAAGGTATTCCATCACTTTTTCGCATTTCATAGACATTCAAGATGTCATGAAGCTCATCCATTTGTAGTATGTTGAGATCTTTGATCTCCTCAATAGTAGAGATTTTTGATCTCCTCAATAGTAGAGATTTTTGAATAAAATTTAAATGCCAAGGATATTAATACCTTTTTTACTAATATTTATTATTTGAACTTCTCTCTTAGACCTATGATGATATTTACCACTTCATTAACTCTTAATATATAAGATTAAATGTTTTCATCCTCTTTCATTCTCAGACTTTGAAACTACCTTTGATGGGTTTGCAAATTTTACAACTTGAAATTGGTGTCTCCTTCATAGATGGTTTGAAATTTTTATGAAATACCTTTGGTTATATCATAATTCATGACCTTTACAAATTCTATCTCTGAAAGACCACACAAGATGGCATTGATGGCCTTAGAGTTGTTTTCACTTGCCTTCTTACCTACTACATCAGTTAGTGGTGTAGGAGGTAGAGTGAATCCATAAATAATATATTTCCATATGTCATAGCCCAAATACATTATATAGGTCTTCATTTTGATGCTCCAAAATTCATAGTTAGTCCCACTAAAGAGAGGGGCCTTATTGGTTGAGAAACCTCCTTGTACTTGATGACTAGACATGTTTGTGCTTCTAGGATATCCTTTAAAATATTATGATTACTTAAAAGAAATAGTATATGATACCAATTTTTGGAATAATAATCACTTTGGGGTGAATCAATTTTTAAAAAATTTCTTTCAATTATACTCAATCATTCATGAATTATGAAAATAACATAGAGATCTAGCAAAGCATAAAGAACCATTCAGATGAGCATGAAATAAGATAACCCATATATGAGTGGAAACCCTCAAAGGGAAAAAAACCAAATATAATAGATACAAATGGAATAAATTATTATAAAACAAAATACAAAATTTAGTTGAGAACCAACTCAACTTGGAGCACCAACCCCAATAAAGTCAAGCACCCACTTGACTAGGCTTTAGAAAACACCTACTTGCAAAGAATAACCAACTCCCTTAGTGACTCAAAACTAACTCATTAACCTCATGAATTTTTATCACCACACATCTGCTCCCAATAACTCATTCTACTCAAGTATGCTTGATTTTATTTTCTTTATTTGCACACATCAAATAGGCCTCAATTGCCTTGTATATTACTAGTTTCATGACCACACATGACTTGGTTAGCCATATACCTTCAACCTCTTCGGTTAGATAAATAATAAGTATTATTGAATATTATTAACATTTTTAAATCAAAATTTTAACCTTTTTTGGTTTTCCATAACTCAATTAGGCCTTACTCCTCCTTTAAGTCTCCATCTAATTGAATTAGGTTTGTCCTCTCAACACTAAAACTTGATATTATTAGACCCATATGGCCTTATCCAACAATAAAAAAACATTAAATAATTTAAAAAATGAACTCTAATGACCTCATCCATGATTTATTATACTTGTATCATTTATTCATACCATGAAATCTCCTTTAGGATAAATTGCCCTATTAGGCCTGTGTACCTCAAAATTCTATCTTACAATAATAATGCTTAAACACCCTTAAGATACTAAAAATGAAAAATTAAACATGTATATATATTATAAATTAACTCAGGGTCATAAAAAGGTTCTTGTAATACCTTTACTCAAAATATAAAGGCTCAAGAATATCTCTGTAACTCACTTAAAACTGCGAATTTACCTCAAAAACCAATCATGATGAATTAGACCTCCAATGCCTATGTAGACACTTTTCATGACTTATGATGAATAAAAATGGTCATATTATATCTCTATAACATCATAAAATATAAAATTCATATGGTCTAATGGTAAATATTGGTCTTGTAGACCAATTTCTTGACCTTATATCTCACAATCCTATCTAAACCATACAGGCCATTTTGTGAGCAAATCTTTCACCATATACACTAACATCCAAAGATTATCTAAGAATTATTATGACATAAAATTAATAAATGACTTATTAATTCATTTTATTGCATCAATCTATCATGCACAGACCCTCAAATCTATCTCTTCATCTTTGTCTGGATTTTACATTATTCACACCATTAAGTCTATCTATGACTAGCTTACTTGGATGACCAATTTAGAGAAATTGAAGGCTAAAAACTATCCATAAAACATCATGGACAAGTAAAATTATTCTCTATGTTATTATACCATCTATTTTCTTTTCTTAACCAATTCAACTTTTGAGAGTTATAGTAATTTATTGACAAATAAGCTTGTATCTATACATTTTCTCTCTCATCTAACTAACCACCACCACCTGGAGGTACCTGGGAGAGTTTGATACATGATACAATAGTTTATATAGGAATTTTAATCTATATTTATCTATTTTTAACAAAATATTTCATATTGGGTCCTTATTAGGGTTTTAGGGACGTTTAACAGAGTTTTTGGTGTTAATGATTGTTTATAAAGGAATACCACTTGAATACAAAGCTAATGCTGGAAGATATTAACTAGGACCCTTTCCCATATTTCCTTAACAAATTAGACTCTTTTTTAGAGGTTACACATGCCAAAGAATGTTTGAAACTACTTCTCAGGTTTGAGACCTCATTTTATGAGCTCAAGAAAGCCTAAAATAGTGTTTCATGCATTTTCCTTTCAAATCATGACCTAAAACTTTGTGATAATTCCTAAAAAATATTACCTCACCTCTTTCCATGCTCACATGTGCATACTTGCCTTAAAATATTCATACCTCATTAGGCTAAGTAGGTTCTAAGAGTGGTCTAATTGTAGACTTAGACTAAAGTTTCTACCCCTATAAGCTCATCCTAAAACTCTCATGAATGCTTATATACCTTAATTACATACTCAAATAGTTCCATACAACCTTAATATGCTTAAGTTCATTTATTTTCCAATGCACATACCTCTTCATGTCATGACTAGGCTTCCTATGCACTTATCATCAATGACTTGTACCTTCCATTTAGACATAAGACATTAATTGATTTCAAATTATATCTTTCTTTTTCTCTCATGAAAACATTATTCCATGCACCTTGTCACATCACACATTGATAACTATCCTTGATTACCTTTGACATCATTATTCACAAGATGCACCTTTGACATCAATAAAAATACTAAACATAAAGGTTAACTAAGACATCATGGCATCCTTACCAAGTAATATTAAGGAACTAAGAAGAAAGAAGCATTAAAAACATAAGGTTACAAATACTCTTAATTCTCCATACTCAACATACTAAGGGTACCACAATTCAGAGATCTAATACCATTACCAAAGTATCCTAAATTTAGTGATTCAAAAATTACACTTGTTATCCATGAGGATGATGATACTCATATCCCTAGATTTAAGAGAGGTGGTGGATTATAATCAATGATAACACATATTCCTAACACCATTACTCCCATGGAGTATCTTATTTCTATGATGAACATTATTAGGAATCTTCAAAAATAGGTTTCTATACTTTAAATGCAAATGGATTTCCATAATACTAACATAAATGTTACCTCAATCAATAAGCAACCTCTTACACAATGTATACATGAATACCTATATCCACAAGATTTTTAACTACCATATTTAATTCTATTTTTTAGTTATAAAGACCCATTCAATTGTATGATTAACTATGTACATTATTTTGGTCAATGGGCAAAAGAGGATAAATTATTCCTAAAGGTATTTGATATGAGCATTTATGATGAAGCTCATAATTGGTTTTGTATCCAACTATCAGGTTGCTTAACCACTTTTTTATAATTAGAATATGTGTTCTTCAAGGCTTTCAATATCCATAAGGTTCCAAAACTTACCTTAGAACATTTTCACAATTTCAAACAATGCGATGATGAATCCCTTCTAGATTATATCATTTGATTCAAAAGTACATCATATGAGATAGCATTTAGAACTTTAGATTTAGATTTAAAATTGATTTTTCATAGAATTCTTCTTTCTCCATTAAAAGAAATATAAATGCATAAATAAGATGAACCATTTACCCATTTATGTGTGGATGTTCATAGATATAATTTATTAATACTTACTCATCCAAAGGAGATTAACACATCCCATTATAAATACCAAATTTTTATCCCTCACACGAAGGAGGGACATAAATTACCAAATTAAAAATTTGAAAAAAATGTGGTGTACCTAACCTTTATATGGGAGCTTTACAAAATTTACTCAATGTGGGACCAATCCAAGGTCCACATCCTATCAAAACACCCTAAGTTGAACAACCTAAAAATCATCCATGAAAAAAATATTTAACAGTCACATTATTCATGGGTGATGAGTCTTTTTGGCATAACTATATTGATCCTACACAAATAAAAACTACTTGCAATGTAAGACAATTTAAACAACTTGGCTTTGATCTAAAAGACTTACAAAGTAAAGGAGGATGGAAAGACTCCTTGGGAAACATAACACTACCAATTGATTATGGTCATAAAGTGATTCAAACATGGGTTTGGGTTATGCCAAAATAATCTCCATATGAATTTACATTGGGCACTCTTTGGTTGTACCAAATGGAGGCCATAATTGACCAAAATCAGCAAGGTATATATTTTTATCATGAAGGCAAATTGATTCATATTCTAAATGATAGCGTTGATTCTTATACTAAACATGTAAAACGTCAGGAGGAACATGATATGCACCACTTCCATCTATCCAACCAAGATTTAAATGATATAAAATATCAAACTTAGGGTTGTAAGGTGATATATTCTAAAAGTACCAAAAAAAAAATTTAAAAATCCATAAATACTTTTAGCATTTACATGTTCTATTAGCTCCTTGGCATTTATGTTGTTAGTTACATGTTAATGGATAGTATATCATTTTTTTCTATATACACATGTGTTCACTTATATTTCGAGTGTGATTCAAGCATAAACATATACATGATCTATGCACTTTTAGAAATTGGGCCTTCCCTCTACTCATGTCATATGGACATTGGGACATTCACTTCTTTGATCATGATACATATAGGTTATATCATTTTATGGTCACTTTAAATTATCATGTTTGAGCTTATATACTTACACATGCATTTATCCATGATATGTTTATGTTGGTTGCTTATACATTTCCTTTATTCACTTTCTTGAGTGTCTTCATTTGATTCTTTGATAATTTGAATATAATCCAATGTTTGTGACCCCTGTGCCTTTTTTTGCCTCTTTGAAATTTAATATGCCATTCCTTTCTTTGTGGACATTTTAATAAGTCAAGCACCTTCAATTCTGTAGCATTTAAACATGCCCATTATTTGTGATCTCCTTGGACCATTGTAATTCGATTTAATTTTGAGTGGTCTTGTGTGTGCTTGATTACTTCGTGAGCTTATACTATTACTATCTATAAGTTTTCATGATTTATATCATGAATTTTAGGACTTGATATGATCACATTATGCATGCTTCAATGGTGTATCTACCTAGGCATGTTATTTTTATATGCTACATGGATTATACATAAATTATATAATTATATTATCCTTTTGAGGTAAGGTAACTACCATTTTATACTTCTCCTCACCTCAAAATGAGTTGGGGGCATGCATACATGCATGCCTTCCACATTATTCACAATTTTAGATATATAGTGGGGGTATGTTATGAAAACATGCTCTCCACACTTACACCAGTTCATCAGATTCATAAATATAATGGAGGTATGTTATGGAAACATGTTCTCCACACTTACACTAGTTTTTAGTTTTAGATATACAATGCGATCATGTTTTATAAACATGTTATCCACACTTATACTAGTTCACCTAATTTAGATATACATTGGGGGCATGTTATGGAAACATGTTCTCCACATTTACACTAGTTTTCAATTTTAGATTATGGTTGGTGAATATTTTGGAAACATGTTTTCCACACACTAATGTTCAATTTCAGATTATAATGGGGTCATATTTTATGAACATGTTCTCCATACTTACATAGTTTGAAAATTGGCCAAATTACATAGATATATGATTCAAATACATAGTAATGGAAAAATTCTATACATTGGTATCATTACTATACCCAAATTTCATCATGAGACATCTATGAGGTGCATATGTTATGTAAAGAGCACTTAAAATTTGATAAAATAAAAACAACTTTCATATTTTAAAACACTTTTATGGACTGTCATCACCCACCAAGTTGGACTTTCAAAGACTGTATTGAGCCAATCTACTACATTAGTTAGTTTACTTTCAGTATGATTGAGGTGATTAAATCACTTGATCTTGCCAAGTTTATAGGTTGGAATTAATTACATCATCCAACCTCACCAAATTTATAGTGTGAATTGAATTTGTTCACTCATAATCACCTTGTTATAAGTATGATTGGGTTGTATAAGTAAGCTAATATTAACTATCAGGTGGTAACTCACCTTTTCTACAAATTTGGGGGCATGTGTCTTCTAATATCTCTCTATATCTCTAGATATATGCACTTTCTAATTTTTATATTTTTCCTAATCACAACTCTATTGATATATAATGATACATAATTTCAAATCAAGTTTCCAAAAGGCAAGGTTGTTGCATCGATACATAAGTGTACTCTTAAACATTGTTCTTTTTCAATTTCAATAACCAAATTATATACACTGATTACATATTGTAACATGCTCTTTGTTTTAGGTTAGTCACCAACAAAACACTCAAGTTGAGCCCATGCAAAGATAAGGTGTGTTATACACACCCAGGTACACATTTGTTTTTCTTTAAACTAGCAATTTCATTACTAGATTAAATGGGGGACAAATGTAGACATTATTTCTCAATTATATATCACCTTAGTGTTGTAAACTTATAAAATAAATATCATGGATGTACCTTCAAATTCTAAACCTTTCCTATTATTGAAAGGCTCAATTACATTATTTCTTCATGCTTATTGCTTATATCTAGTCTAACCAATGTTATTCTGATGAATAAAACCTTATATCAATATTATAATGTTATAAACATGCTTATCATATATCTCTACAAGTTTTAGACTTGTAATGATTTTGTAGCTATCAGACACTTGCATCTCAGTCAGACACATATGTCAATGCAAGTGTCCTATCCCAACGTAAGTGCCCATTACCCTAAATTAATCCAATTTAAAAATGAAATTTATTCCTATGGTTGGTCTAAGTGATTTAACATGAGATATTCTCAAAAGGGATTATTATAATTACAGTATCAATCCTAATTCATTCCTTACTTAACATAAACATAGAAAATCACAAGGAAAAAAACCAAAAACATCCAATCAAGTATTCAAGTGAGCAAAGCTTCCCTATTTTATCCTATTTCCATGTGAGTCATAGGGATAATACATCTACATGTATGAAGTACTGAAGGATAATCTCATGAGCCACATGTTACATGCTAGGTCACTCTATGTACTTACTTATCACATATTGAATGATACATACACAAACCAAAACATAGGGGAGAACTACATAATTATGAGGCCTTCTTTGTAGTATTGGATATGTAGGCAATGCTTATTGATAAATGTTTTTTTAGGGTGGCTCAACACCTATGTACGAGTGAATATCACATGTTAAATTGTGCACTCAACTCCCTGAACTCAGGCTAAGGCAACTGATGTAATGGATGGGCTATGGATTGGGCTAGTTATTGGGTGGAATGGCATTTGAAATGGGTGATGGAAAGGGCTTATTTTTATATAAAAAAATACTTTATCATCATCATAATTCTCCTTAAGAGCATCAAACTATGTGGAAACAAAGTTGTCCAGCCCTTCAATCTCTAAAATCATGAGGAGGTGAAGCTCTTCATTAATGCTAAGACTAGGGAAATGAGAGAGATTAGGATAAATGACTCATGGTAAAATATATAATTTTTTTGGTTTGGCTATTCCCAATAAATTTCATCCACAAGTGTGAATGATATAAGAGGAGGCTAGACCCGAAGAGAAGAAGGAGGAGGGAATGAGAAACTAGGCTTAGATAACATTGTGATGATGACCTCTATTTTGAGAGAGGACAATGATCAGTGGATTAGGAATTTATTCTTGCTCCTATAAGGCACTGATAGAGTCAATAATGAGGTGGGGGATTGGAGTGGAACATAATACCTTTCTTCTAAGCTCAATATTAATATCAAATTGTATACCAATTGTGGGAATATGTGTTTTAACCACAGGGAAAAGACCTTATCTAACAAGATCAAGTGTTTTGGGTAGTATCATATAAGAGGGATTAGGTAATGTGTAAGTGTATGAGATTATTTTTATATATTGTGTAAGTAATTTCCATGTTGTTATAATTAAGGTTTTGTGGCTTGCATGGTTGGACAAGGCTTTTGGCAATGTTCTTGATATTTTTGTTTATTTTGTGAATGTTTAACTGAACTAAAAACTAATTACTTAAATGAAATAAATGAAAGTATAAAACAAAAAAAAAACTAAAACCAAATAAAAAAACACTTTTTTATTTTCCAATTTCTTTTTAATGAATACAAAGTGAGTGAGAGGGAGAGATCTATTCTAGCTATGCAAATGCTAATTTTTAACCTCTCTAGATGCAAGCTATATGAAGCTTTTTTTTGTACTTTTTATTTTTATGTGAATGGATATACTATGAAAACTATGTTATTTTAACATTAAAATTATTTAATAAAATATCTAATATCCAAACAACACATCCTATGAGGTTCCTAGAGTTTTCTCTCACCCAAACAAGTCAAAAATAAGTTTTAGGCTTTCTAGGTGTTGGATGATAGTTAAGAATAATGTATTTGAAATGGAAATGAATGATATATGTTATGATTTTTATAATAAAATGAATTATAACAAATATTTAATTGACCCAAGCAATGAAAATCAAAATCACAATGGCACCACTTGTTTGCCTAGGTTTGTATAGGGTTTATCTAGTCACTAATTATTTATTTTGAGAATAAAACAACTTGTTCCAAAATTGAAAACTAGTTATTGTAATGGATATAAATATATGATATACTTTACAACATTCACTTAAGGTCTAAATTTAGGATTATGTTGTGAAAATTATTTATTGAAATGAATAACATCAAACAAGGAAACTAATTATTATTTTTTAGTGCAAAGACAGAAGAGAAAAGAAGTATTTTTCCTATCAGAACTTGTTTTTTCCAAAATAAATATTTAAGTAAATACAAGAATGGATGCTAATTTAATATAATATAAATAATAAATAAATCTAAGCTAAGAACCTCCAACCTGATCCTAATATAGACTAGTTGAAGGTAAGAGATTTATTATATTGTGGTCCTCAATATACTTTATCCTTTTGCTCAAATGAATATGTCATCAAATATCCAAAAATGAGGGTGAAAAAATGACTAGAAAAATGGGAGAAGAAGAAAATATACACAATTACAAATAAGGAACAACTAACTATGGTTGGTTGAAGACACTATTTATAAAGAGCTGGTTACAAGAACTATGGCTCTCCTTATATATAATTGTGTAGTCAATCATGAAATCAATCAAAGAAAAGATCAAAATAAACTATAGCAGGATATGATTATAAATTATTTAAAATTATTAATCTCTAATGAAAAATTTTAGATCCAAAATAAAGACAAATTTAGCTTAATTTTAGAAGAGCAATGGGGCTTGCATGAAGAAGTTTAATTGAGTTGAACTCAAAGTTGAACTTAGGAGATACTCAAAATGAATAAAAACATAATAAAGAGTGAGATGGGCCTGATTGGAGGTTAACTTAGGATGAAAAAATAAATAAACATGTTAATAAGCATGCAAAATGCATCAATTAATCATGGAATCCAAATTTAGAAGGAAAAATGATGCAAGAGCATCTTGGGAGTGCTTAGATATGCTAGAAATATGGTTAAATATTTCTTTCAAAAAAAATTTATTGTAATTCAAAAAATCCAAATCATGGACACTTGTCAAGAGGAGAGGATAGGCTTATTTGAGTATTGTAAAGGTCAAATTTAGTTATTGACAACCGTGTTATCATGTAAAATTAGGAAAGTCAGCCATAAGTGGCGTAGGTTAGGTGTAGCTGAATAATTCTATGTTAAGAGCATATTGTTGAGCCTTTTTAGGAGTTGGTTGAGTGGTGTTAGTAATAAATTAGGATTATTTCAATATTGTGAGCAATAGTGTAGGAAGTAGTGTAGGAGGTTGTGTAGGAGTAGGTCCGGGAAAAGGACTGCATGTGGACGGACTGTAACAAATTTGAAGAAATAATGATTATGGTGTGTTTATATCATTTTTGGATCGAATAAATGTTGGGTCTGTATTTGGGTCTGTATTGCATGTCCATTTGTATGAATTGATGAATTTGTAAAATTGGATGTTAATGCTGGTCCGTCTCAATTCTCCTCCTGGGTTGCATAGGACTGTTGGGCAATTTCAATGTATTGATTTCAATTCTAGGTATTTTAAAGTTATGCTGGATGTTACGTTGTGTTGAAGTCTGGCAGATTTAAATGCTAGGCCATTTGGAAGTATTATTGCAAGCAAGGTAGCAAGCTTTGAGCTGAGGAATAGAAGAAACTAGAAGGTATTGATGTTTTACAACAATCTGAGCGATAGAAGCATGGCGAGTATGGCAGTATAGCGGATGAAGAGCATCACCGCACAAGGAGAAAAGAATATTAAAAGGGAGGGTGTTTTGGATGAGATATCCAGCCACTGGAGATTAGATTCCCGAGATCATTTCGACGAATTGATGTAGTAGATCTTAGAGAAAAGCTCCTCTGTAGAAAATGAGAATGTGTATCTCCTTTACTTAAATGTTGCATAGATCAAATTCTTAGTTATTTCAAAGTAAATGTGATTCGGGCCGCAAATCAATGTTGGGCCACTATCTATGTGTTATGTTGTTTCTAGAGCTGTTCGTGATGTTTTGTTTGATTGACTATGTGGACGTGGTTATTAGTATTTGTCAGATATAAGACTTGTGGTGAAAATGTTGCCGAGAATGCTAGCAGGTCTGAGTCAGATAACTTACAAAAATCTAATGGAGGAATTCATCAAGCATCTATTGGAGATTATGTACCAGAAGGTGTTTTAGTGATAGCAAGGAGGGTGATGATAAGAATCTACAGACTGTGTAGGAGAAGGAGAAATCTATGGACTCTGTAGGGTGGAATCTATGGACTTTGCAGGCATAAATCTATGGACTCTGCAGGGTGGAATCTACGGACTCTGCAGGCGTAAATCTACAGACTCTGCAGGCAAAGGAAAATCTATGAACTCTACAAGCGTAAATCTATGGACTCTACAGGTTGGAGAATTGAGTCCCTAGAGTCTTTTGCGGAAGGTGAACACGTAAATTGGTAAAAGAGAGCTGTGTTCATCATTAGAGCCATCTTAGCTCAGTTGTAGAGATGTTGGATCATTTTGGATAAGTGCTTTGTTTTGTAAGAAGGTGAATGTTCATAAAAAAATAATGGTGTCAGAACCATTGCCTTTGGGGAAAAAACTACCACTACATATTACAAAACCACCTTCTTAGGATGGAATCATTTTAGTGGTTTACACAAACACCGTGATGAACTTTTCACTAATGTAGCACTTTTGTAACCTCTTAGGGCAGTTTCATCACCTGATAGGGTGGTTTTTCACTAATGAGAAGTTTTTGAAAATAGGGTGAAGGAATCTACAAGGGTCAATAAAATAGAGTTTTGAGGGACCTAAAAGATAAAAATTAAAGAAAAAGAGGGGATAGTATTAGTGAGTTCTTGTTTAATCATTATTATGAGGTCATTGCATCATCATTGGACTTATCATGTCAAGAATGTCACACTGTGCAAAAATTAAGTGCATACATATTGCACCCTCAGAAGTAATCCTTGTCATGAATTGATGAGGGTTTAGTCTCAAGTAGTGGCATGTGGAAGGTAAATAGGAAGTTTTAAATACTTACCTTACTTACCTTAATGGTATAGCAAAGCTAGTCAAGACTTTGCATAACTGGCAAACAAAAGATGATAATCAAGTGCAACGTGATGAGAAAATAGAAAACAAAATTCATAATAAAATTATATACAATAATGTGTACCATACATGTGGGTAAGATCATACTACCTAAACCATCCCTTCAGGGGACCGAATTTAGTGCTAAGTAGTTAAGAACCTATAAAATCATAAAATGTGCTACAAACGATAGAAAGTTGTTAGAATGTCAATTTTAAATATGATTTATATAATTTATACAGAATAGATTTTTAAATATGAAAATATGCATAAAATGTAATAATATTTTAAAATTGTAAAAAATTTAAACTAAAACAATTAGTTTAGGGTCCAATATATTCAAAAATTTACCAAAAACTAATTCATTTGTGTCAATGCATGTGATATTTCTTGAGCTCTGGATTGCCTATGACCATTTTGAGTGAGAAAGTAATCAATGAGAAGAGGATGATGAGAGTATGGAATCCACCTTGACATATATTGGTCTCTTTTATTTACTTTATTGGCTTCTTTTCAAAGTGTTTGACCTTGTTCATAGGGATAAAAACCCTATCATCATTTATTCTTCTTTATCTCTCCTCAAATCTACAACACTTATTCCACTTTTTATAGTTTCCATCATACCAAATATCACTTAGGTTTCCTTAAACTTATCTAATAGGTCTTCTACTGGTGGTTCTTTTCTAATTTTTTGTGCCATTTCATTTCCAAAAATAGGTTTCTCTTCCACAACCTATAATTTACTCAAGTACGCTTCTATTTCATAACCTAGATTAGACTCATATAATAACCTCACACACTTTCATTACAGTAGAAGGACTTATTATGCACCTTTAATGCAATTCTTCTCTCTCCTCTACAAGATTCTCTTTCACAACTTATAATTGACTCAAGTGGGTTTCTCTTTCACAACCTACATTAAACTCAAATAAGATTATTTCACACATTCACACAACTCTCTTCTCTTGTACGACCTTTCCCTTACCTACAAAAAACACATATTCAATCCAATGTAAAATTATCTTTTATAACTTGAAAATGGTTCAATATGAGTCACACTTTTCACATAGCTCTTATTTACCTTTGGGACTTTTTCACATCTAAAAAAAAATCACTTTGACTTATATGCTACCTATTGATACATTCACAGTAGGGGTTCCTAGTGAAGGGATGCCTTTGGCCATGCAACTAGAGTCCCAATACATACACCAATTTTTTTCATTTATTATTAAATTAAAATATAACTTATTGACATCTACATTCATAGTAATTGTCTATTCTCTACTCTATCTCCCTAAGCCTTTTTGGGGTTAAAAATCATGATCTGCCAATTGCAGACACTACAAATTTCTCTTTTGACATCTCCATCTAATCTATGACCTTATCTATCTTTTTTTATCAACTTATTTATTTAACATGTTAACTCTTCCCCTTGATCTCTCCATCTACTTTATTCAAAGGGAAAATCCCATTTAATTATTGTTTTATAATATTTTCATTTTCCCATCTATTTATCTTTTCAAATTTTCTCTCAAAATATATGTGATTCATAATAATGATCATGTGGAACCAAAAGTAATTAAATTTCTGCATGATCAATCTTGATTATTTATTTATGAATAGGTAACCACATATTTTATTGAATGACATGTGGCCACTCCTAATCAAAATATCTCATCAAGATCTTTCTAATGAGATCAAAAATACATCATTTGGTGATCTCTAGTGAAAGATGTGGCCACTCAAAGTTTACTCTACCATTTTTTTGTGGAAAATGTATCTATGTATACTTATAGACCCATGGATTTTCCAAATATACCTAAGGGTGGTCACTCATCCAAATTTTAACTATGGTCTCTTTAATATTTGTGAATCCACAAATTTATAAAATTCATTTAAGTTGATCATGCATTCACATTAGTGTTGTGGCCTCTATGATGACATGGACTGAGATCTCCATGGGGAGATATTGAAATTGTTAGAGTTTATGATCCTATGGGATTTATTAAGTCTAATCACTCTATGGAGAGTTGATTTTGAGGTAACCTTGATGTGATTATGAAACTTGTCCTTTTCCACAAAATCATAGATTTCATAAATTTTAGGTGGTTGCTAAGAAATATGTGAGTTGATATCAAGGCCATGACCCTATGGATCTAATTTAGTGGTATCTATGAAATTTGTTCCATATGTGAAGATAATTTTATAGTTTTGTTTGTGTGCACCAACTTTAATAATTTCATGGCTCCATGATCCATTAGACTACAAAAACAACTTAATAAACTCATTAGGTCCACTATGGTTTCCATGAGACTGCATACTTATTTATGAATGAGAATAATTATCCACAAATGATCTCCATTAAATTTCAAAAACATATGCATCTAAGTGTGGCTACCATGACACTCAATACTTGGACCCAAATTTGGCTCGTTAACTTTGTGATTGCCATTAAACGTATGATTTGAAGCTATGAACTCTGTAACCTTTTTTATTAATCTAAGGAATCCATCAAACTAGTAAATTTTCCTTGAGATCCTTTTTTTAATGCTACCCACACTCTGACATGTTTTTAGTAATGCAAGAATCCCCATACACCTTGAATGTTCCTGCATCACATGCACATCCATGCAAATAAAAATATACAATGATATCAAACCCCCTAAGTTATGCCTACATCATATCAACGTCCATTGGTAGAGGGAGAGATATGAGATTGCACTAAAGTAAGTTTTTTAACACTTTATGATGAGGTTGTAATAATTATGTAAACTACCTCCTTTGAGGAGCTAAAAGGAAAAACCTATTAGTAGGTTGTGAAACTGCATTTACTATTATTTTAGCTTCATTATTAATATCATATCCTTGGATTTGAAATGTGGTTTTGATTTTAAACTTATAATTATAATATATGGGAGGGTTGGTCCCATACTTTAACTTGTTAGCTTAACTTCACATTATTAACTAGACATGGAAATAGTCATCAAAATATTAGAAGCATTTTAACATTATATATTCATGCATAGGCATGAGTAATATTTGATTGAATATTCCTTGAAATTCATTATCATACATAGGATTTTTCATTTTTGAAAGCATAGACTACATAGTCTCTAATGGCCTTATTAGGTCCTTGCTTGAGTTTTTCATTTTGAGCATAAGAGACCTTCTCATAAATGTTGCTATAGAACTGAGCTACTAAAGGATTGAAAGAATTTATTAATCTAAGAGGAATATCATACAACCATAATAGGGAATAAACCTTAAGGTTTTTAGGAAAAATCTTGGTCAATAACTTATCATTATAAACTTAGTTTAAACATATAGCATGAAAGGCTCTAAGATGTTGTTCTAGATTGCCTTTACCATAGAGTGGTGCAATATTAGGTTTGAGGAAGTCTATAAACAAGGTATAAGTGGAAATATCTAAGGACAAAGTGTTGTGGGATAATTCTTGAGATTTTTTTGAATGACCCACTCTATGATATCCATGTTCCATTAAATTAATTATGGCTTGAATATTTAACACTTATTATATAAGTGATTCATTGGTAGACACATTAGATTGATTAAAAATATGTGGAGTCACATGAGTTTTAATCCTAGGAGGAAAAAATTATGTTGCATAGTGATAACCACATAAATATGATAAATAAATTGTTTTTACACCACATTAGGTGTAGGCATCACTTATGTAGTCATAGGTGTAGACACATGAATAGTAGCAGTGAGAATAATAGTTTGAACATGTATTATAGGATCCATGCCTCTATAAGATGGATTAGTTTCATTCAAAATTTCATATTGTTGTTCCTCACATGTGGTTTCCTTAAAAAGCTTTACATTCTTAACCTCTCATATAAGATTCAAGTTAGTATCTATCTTTGCCTTAGTAATTTTTCTATTTTTTTTAAAGTGGAGATACTCATTTAGGATCTACATTGTTAAGCTCATTGCGATGTATTTTATCATGATATTCATAATCATATTCCATATTATTTTTATAATCATTTTCAATATTAGTTATAACATCAAAGATAATGTGTTCATCTACATATATGTGTTCTTCATCAATGTGTGTATCAATAGAAGAAGAAATATGTGTATCATGAATTTCTACCATTTTAGTTGGTACACAAACACATGATTGAGTTAAATGAATATAAACATGATGATTGAAAATCCCAATTGATATGGAAATTCAACATATAGGTAAAGGAGACATAACCTTCTTAGATAACATAGGATGTATGCACGAAAGTATTGATAAAGATTAAGGGAAAATGGGTAGGAGGAAATCAAAAATTAGATTTGAAAGTATAACTCTAAGATATGATAAATATAAAAAACTAAGAATATATCAAAACCTAAAGTATAAAAAACCTAGGGCTTTTCATGCTTAAATCAATGAATAGGTTCACCAGAATTTTTTACTTATTTTGGATTAATGTGGTCTAAATTATGTGAAACTAGGGATACTTCAGATTGTGTAAAATATATCAATACCCTAGTCTAAATTGAGAATATAAATATTGGTATTGCACTTAGATGATTTGAAATCGCTAAAGTAAAAGAGAGGAGATGTACTTAGCTTATTTTTATATTATATTGTTCACAATAGTCAACATTAGTTCTGAAATGTTTTTTGCTTGGTATATCATTGCTCAAATCATAAAATAATCACTCAAACCCTACCTAGATAGTGTCAATGAAACAGTGATACTTATGGAAACTAATACTATCTTGGACCTACCAATAATGTCCCTATAGACTAGGATTTTTTTAACTCCTCATAACCTTGTGCATGTGCTTGAAGGTGCTTCATGTGTGTGTGCTCACCTTTGATCCTATGCTTAGATGTCTATTTTCCTTCTCTTTCCATTCAAATGCTAGTTTTTATTTTGACCATAAGATGGCCATTAAAAAATGGGTTGATATTTTGGGTTGGATAGCCACAACTAGGCATAGAATTTCAAATTAATTATTAATGGATTACCTTTTTTTGGATAACTATAAAACAAATTTAAATTAATATATTTTTAATATAAATATAGTGACTCTCTAAACAACCAATTTTTATAAATATATAATAAATAAAGGTATGAATAAAATTTATAGTTTCTTATGTTTCAACCTGTAAAAATTTATGATCTATACAAATTAATTACTATAATATATGATCTAAAATACTAAAAGTAGGCTATAGCGCATCAATTTCTAGGCCTAACCTTAATCACTCCTCCCTAAGCGACTAAGTGTTGTTGAGTAGGTGGTATCCCTACACATATAGCCACCATGAAATAATTATGTCATCATTCCTTTTTTTATTTGCCAAAGCCATATCCTATAGTTGTTTTCTTTGGTAAAGCCTATGATTTAATTTGCCTATTTTTATTGGTATCAAATCTTTGATCCATCAGGCTTGTGCCTTGGTCCTACTACTTGTCTATGATGATGCATTGGCCTGAAATAGTTTGTTTTTTTCTTGTGGCCTCCTATGTAGCCTTTCATTGTAGTTATTACACTATTTTGTTCTACACTCATTTTTGTTCTTATTTTTCCACTTCTTCTTTCCTACAACATTCCTTCTCTTCCTTTTCCATATTTTCTTGTTATACATTTTCCCATTTCACCTCTTTTTTCTTGTTTTTTCTTTCTCCTCCCCCTCTTTCTTAGCCTTCTCTTTCATTGATTTCTCATGAAAATATTTATATTATTAAATGTTTTTCCATGATTCTTCCTATTTTCACTCTTCTTCCTCCTTTCTTACAAAAACATCCTTTTTAACTTTCTCATTGGCCACTTTTACTTATTCTTATTATATTTTTTTTTAATTTTCCTTCATAACAGAATCTTCTACCTTTTTTATGTCTTTATTATTTGACTTCAAAACATCTCAAAAAATCTACACCTTAGTCATGCCTTGTGTCCTTGGTTGATCTAGATGTGTTGGAGAAGGTATTCTATACTAGTGTCAAACTTGTGTCCCAAAAATTCATCTACAATTAGCACTCTTATTTGTTGCACAATCAATACTGATGGGATTAAGTATTCTATATAAGGATTCCAAGGATATCTTGGCCTATGAGTAGGGTTTGTAACTTTTTGTGGAATGATGCAAGATAATCCAAGGTGAACATGTAATATTTCATCACCCAAACAAATACAATAAGATTTTTTTGAAAATTTTCAATAAGATTTTGGGTTAATTTTTGAGATCACACTTGGGTAACATTTGTATTTGCAAACCTAAGTCACAATGTTTGAAGGCCACACATATATTTATATGTATTAAATATAGTTGATGGTCATTATTTTATTTAGTGATCATAGAGGATTTAAGCCTCAATGAGGCCAAAAAATGTTCACACCTAGTCTAAATATAATGGAGGGCACCCGAAGTCTCCAAGCTCTATGGAGGCCACATATGGTCTCAAATTTTTTGGCAACCACATAATCCTATAAGTATTCATGACCACATTTTATGCCTAAGGAGGGTTGTGCAGACATGATGAACTTTTATATTGAATTGTAAAGTCTAACGAATGTGTAGCCTAAAAAACACCTGATGGGATGAATAGAGGTCATGGCCTTGGGAAGGCCCCATAGAGTCATAGTGGTCACAAATAAATGCATGGAGTGTGTGAGTATATGATATGTATAAGTTTCAAATCACAAATTTTCACACATATCTTTGTCTTGAAGAAGCCCCATATGACCCATAATGACCCCATAAAAGTCACAGAGTCTCTGAGTCCATAGACATGACATGTGTCATAATCTCAGTGATCACAAAAATCATAGATAAAGACAAGGTGGGGACCAAATTTTTTAAGGTGGATGTGTGATAAGTTTTAATTGTAATGGATAATTCCACATGTTTTCATACATGTTGGCCATAATCATAAAGGTAAACACATGATAACTATTATTGGGTTTTGATAAATCCACAGGTCCATATTTCACAAGGAATACACAGAGACCTCTAAGCATAGGGAACATATCACAACAAACTTATATCAACAACATATTTGAATAGATATCACCAAATGAAATGTCCTTGGTCTTTTTGTAAATCTACTCATGACAACTTTTGATTTAAAATGGACATGATTCATTCAATCACCTATGTAGATAAATGTTTGTGGATAAATATATAAGAATTTTTTTGGTGTGGGATGGTTCAAATATATCTAAGAAAACATGTGTATGAGTCCATTAAAAAAAAATTGAAGAGTATACAGCCAATGGATAATCCATATAAATAGAGGTCAAGGCATGAGAATGTGTTCCTAAGTGAATAGAAGAGGGAATGGAGAATATAGAAGGAAGAATGGAAAACTTCATCCTGTAAATGTAGTGTGAACATTGTGATCCCAATTTTGATTGTGATTACAAACATTGTCTCAATATAAATAAAGGAAGTATTTTTACCTATTTTTTTCCTTGAGCCTTTAGAGAATAGAGTGAGACCATCACTATTGGGGAGTGAGTAAACCATTAATTTATCCCACTATATTCCTATCTACACCAATTGGTATCAGAGCAAAGTTTTGTTAGAGAGTTGTCAATGATGCCATGGTGATGTCATGTAGGTGTCATAGTGAGTGGATAAAGTTATTTGATAACCTAAGTGATAATGACAAAGTATGCAATGTGATTGTCCTAGTGTGATTGAAGTTAGCATGGTTGATCTTTAGTTTTGGCATGATTAGAGATGTTCAAGTATGAGTATGGAGTATTGAGAATGTGAAATTGGTCCTATAAAAGGTTTTATATGCTTGGATATCTTGTGTTCATAATTTAAATTCATTTGGTAGTCCATAGTTTTCATCTAGATAGTTTAGGTCTAGTAGTACGAAATCTTAGTAGGTAGATTGTTGAAGTCACCATTACCACATGTGGATGAGTCAGGGGGAGTTGGTCATATGGTTGTGGTAAAATAATTCCATAGATTCTATGTGTAAATTCTTAAGTATATATATGAAGCATGACAAAATATATGCAAGTGCAAATTTGGGCTCTCAAGCATTTTGACAGTATTTTCCCATAGCCAAATTTGTAATGTGGCAAGAAAAGCTGAGTAGGAATTTTGCTGGTGGCATATATCAGACATGTGGATGTTTCAAGAGAAGGTGATCATATGGGTTTTTTAATTTTTTTACCTAGTTGATTTATGATGACTTTTATGTCAATCACTAAAGTGAAACAAAATATATGCATATTCAAAGTTGGCCTTCCAAACAAGTTTTTGACATAGTTAGCTCTATGGTAAAAAACTTTGAATGAGCATTTTAATGTCATTATATCTCAAATGTGTGAGGTTTATAGGAGAATATTCTCACATGATTGAAATATAATATGTGAGGAGATCATATGGTCCAAATTTTATACCATGCATCTATGCGCAACAAAAGATATGAAGGTGCAAAGTTTACCTTACAAACAGATTGCAAAGGTTCCCATAGTCAAATTTGCACCAGGTAAAGTTTGAGCAACATCAATGGAATAAATTTACTCCAATATGCTAGGATGTTTTTAGATGGTTATAATTGTTTGATTCTTAATGTTGATCAGAGATAAATATCAATCTTCTTACAAGAATCAATGGTTCATGGGAGTTTGTACATCTAGATCTACAGTGTGTAGTAAGTCAAATAGGTCAAAGTGGTTGATGCTTAAATTGAGTAAAGATTGAGTTCATTAAAAAAGTATAAATGGAGTGTGTTTTTTCCAATATTTTTACAAGTATAGAGATGAGGATAAGTGTTTGATGTTTAACGTCAAACAGAGATAAAGACCAAGCTATGTACAGGAGATCAACGGAGCGCATTGAGTCAAATAGTCAAGATGAAGATCTAACGATGAGAACTGAAAGGTAAAGGTAAATTTCATTAAAATTAGATCAATGGTTCATGATTTATCCAAGAATATAGGACATGATATGTGAGCAAAGTGACTGAGGTTGAACTATGACTGTTTGTATTTAACAAAGGAAAACTAGTACTCTATATTTTGGCCATATCTTTCGATCTATGTATAATTTAACCATGGTGTAAAAAGAGAATTTGTAGAGGAATCCAAGGTGAATTTATAAACATAAATTTTAAGATCTAAATGTATGTACAATCAAAGATATTGATCTCCAAATTTGACTGTGTTTGAATGTGTTATGTAAGTAACCCAAAAAGGGTAATTGAGCTCATTTTGATGTTGTTTCAATGTTTAATGATGAATTAGATATTGTAACATGTTTTATACTCCATGAGGATAATATTTTAGAATTATGAAGGTTTGAATAATCATGTGCACATAATGTTGTTTGAGTAGATTATGCTTGAGCAGAAGGGTACAATGATGGTTTTTGGAACTTAAAGAGTACCTATAGATCATGTGGCATGGGTCAATGAGTTTCAAAGTGTTCCTATATTCTTATTTTTCTTAGGGCATGGGTTAATGAGTTTTAAAGTGTTCCTATATTCTTATTTTTCGTAGATAATTTTCAAAGAGTTGAATGGGTCTCAATAGGACCTAAAAGTGACTTAGGCTTATTTTGAAAGAAAGTTGTGCTTAAGTGTGACCCATGTAAGATACCTTAAGGGTGAAGTCATGTGTTGTGTCCAACAAGAAATATTGTGATCTTATTAATTCATGATTTCTCTATAAATGGTGAAACTAAATGTATTGGTTTCTAATTTTTTTGAAAAGACTTATGCAAGGTGTATGTGAGAGTTGTGGAGCGAAGGAGGAGTAGATGTGCCTAGGGGATGGGTTGATAATTAGACCAAATTTTTGACTGTATGTATGATCTATAGGTCATATTTATATTTTCTAAATATTTCTCTTAAAGTTTGAGGATATGTGAAGAGGTTTGATTGTGTATATGAGGATAGTTTGAGTTAATAAAGAGAGAGATTTTGGCATGCCTATGTGAGAGGCATGTATGAGATAGAGAGAGAGTTTGTGTAGGTGTCAGAAAATAGAGATCCATCATCAGGTGTTGAAGACATCAATTTTAAGGTTGAGGTGTTCAAAAGAGGTTTTAAAGGAGTTGATCTTCCTTAGGGTTAGTTGTTCCTTGTGAAATAGGTCTTTCACTAAAGGCCTTTGGTCAGGAGGATATGATCAAGGTTTGGTGGTATAAAAGAGTTGACCATTATAGTTTTTATAATTTATTATAGGATAAGTAGTCCATGTATTATAATCTTGAGAGTGGGTTTTATTCTTCATGAGGATTTTTGAAAGGAACTATGTGTTATATGTTTGATCTTGTATATGTATTGAATGAATGAGCTCTCTTGTTAATGTTGCTTGATCAAGTTGCTATATGTTGATTGTCTAATAGTTTGAAAAGATTAGAATTAAAATTAAAATATATGGGCTCAATAATTCACCCCCCTCTTAGTGATTGTACCTCTAATAATTGGTATCAGAGTCATTCCTTTTGTAAAGGCTTGACAACTTGAAGGTGATCCAAGGTACAATATGGGTAGTCATCAAGGAGGTTTCTCAACTAAGCAATAATTGATGTTCAATGGATCTAATTATTATTTTAGGAGTGAAAGGATGAGGACATACATTATATCCCTAGGGTTTGATGTCTGGAAATATATTTTGGATGGTTATTGTTAAGAATGGGATACACTAAGAGGGGGGGTGAATCAGTATATCATATAACTTATAAACTTTCACTTAATAAAATTCCACTTAACCATGCATTCAATATATGTAATAAAACTAAAACAATAAACACCACACAAGATAGAGAGAGACACCAAATTTTAACGTGGAAACCCAATGTGGGAAAAAGCATAGAGAACAATCTCAAGTATATGAATGAGCACCAACTTGCAGGAGCACCAACCCCTTTGTTGATCACCAACATAGCAACTATTCATGAGCACCAACCCATAGGAGCACCAACCCTTTTGTTGAGCACCAACACAATAACTATTAATGAGCACCAACCTATATTGTATATACCACATAACTATCTCTCAATGTTACTTTCTCAACAAATGATATCACATTACAATATCTCTTTATTTTCTCTTCTAAGCTAGATATGACAATTACAAAACATGCTCTCTTCCACACATTACAAATGGCTTTCTAAGCCTTTATTTATAGCTTACCAAGTGACCTTTGACATTCACCCTTTGTGACCCTTCAATCCTCATGGAAAATGGTGCCAAACTTGCATGACCCTTCAAATTCTTTCATTTGAAAAGTCATATGGTGACCCTTCATAAGCAAATGCATCATTTCCTCTTTTGTCTTTATCTTGGTGAATTTTCATATTCCTCAAAATTTCCCTTCATGAGAAATTATGCCCTTCCTCTTTTGTCTTTACTTGGTGACACTCTTGGAATTCCTTAAGATGATTCTTCATGGGAAAATGTGTGCTATTCCTCTTTTATCTTTACCCCATGACTCTTTGACTTCTTCATGGGCCCTCTTTTGACTTTATGCAACCAAAAATATATTCGTTAATGTTAAATAAATATTAACACACATTAGCTAAGATATGAACATTAAAAACACCATTAAATGCTATGGAGCCTTTGTCACCAATAATGCTAGACCTTTGACATCAATGGTAATATTTCCAATAATCTCACCCTTTGTCATTGATGGCAACCCCAAACTAAAACTACCACATCCTAAAACCTATACTTCACATGCCAACCTACATATATAGCCAAACTAAAAAACATATAGTAACTCCCCCTTAATGTATCATCCTGTACTTGTTCCCTATACCTATACCTGTACCTATTTTTGCACTTTTCCCCCTTTGAAATCAATGGCAAAGGGCCTATTCTAGAGCTAACACTTAGCTCCCCCTCAATTGATGTTGATCCTTAATGGTAGGAAGTAAAAGGAATTACTCCCAACTCCTCTCACAGATCCTTGAATGTGTCCTTTGATCATGCCTTTGTGAAGATATCTGATAACACATATAAATTATTTCCTATCCTCTGAGCATCTATAATCAACTCATTTGAATATTTTCTTCTAATCTCACAACCTTCTCTATAAAAATTTAATGTGTATCCCTAATCACATATTTTAATTACACTCAATATATTATGCTTAAGACCTTTTACATACAAAACATTCTTGGTCTTAGTTCTACCATTATCCAAACTTAAAGTACCTTTTTCAACTATCTTGGCAGTGGTTTTGTCTCCAAATTTCACTATACCACCATTTATATTCTTTAGAGTTATGAACTTGATCTTATCTCCTATCATGTGCCTCAAACATTCACTATCAATGAACCATGGTTGTTCTTCATTTCTTGCATGCAAAGCTATCTGGATTAACATAGAATCTTTAGGTTGTTTTTTTTACATGAACTTGTCTGAACTTTCTTCTTGATGAATGGAGATTTAAAGCTTTGGTCCTTCTTGACTAACTCTAACATGCTTCTATAATGTCAGGATATTTATCCAAAATTATTTTACTTGTAACATATTATGGCCTCTTCATCAAAGCCTGATAGAGGAGCAAAAGAGTTGCAGCTTCTGCTTGACTCTGCATGAGTTTCTTTCTCCTTGTTTCTAAAATTGTTAGTTCTTTTCTGAAATTATATTTTTTTATGACCATATCTATTACAATAAAAATAGAAACCATGAAAATAGAACATGTTTGTGTATCTTTGTCCTGATTGTCTTTTGTAGCTTTGTTCCTTCCAGCCTTCTTTGTTTGAGATATCCTTTGTATTCTTCACTTCTTCCCTTTTTATTTCCTCTTTTGTAAGAGCTTCAGCATAGCTTTTTTTCTTTTCAAATCTAATACCTATCTTATTTGATATTTAATTTTGACTTTCCAATATCTTATTTAACATGTTAGTGCTATCCTCAAATTTTGAATCACTAACTACTTTATCATTGACTGTTTCTCAATATCTTCTTTTAAAGAGGCAATTTCAATAACATACCTTTCACATTTTTCACTTAATTTTTTGCAAATGTATTGTTAGATATTTTTTATTCTTTTTGGCTTCTTTAAAGTGTGCTTGTAGATATTTAATTATTTCCTTTGACTTTTTTTCATTTTTCTTGATTTGGGACTTCAATCTTTGATTCTTTTTCTCAACAACGTCTAATTATTCTAAGGCACAAATGAGTTCTCCTTCTAGATTCACCTCAGATTCATCCTCACTTTCATCATTTTCTACTTTTTGATCATCTATACTTTTTCTTATGGAGGCATCTTCATGTATGGTCATGAATAGATTATCTTCTTTCATCTGAGTCACTGACTCCACTGTCTTTGGCTGGGCTAAGATATTTAAAATATAAACTCTTCTTCTTTTTGTATTTGCCTGTGAAGTTTTTCTTGTATGTAGACTTTCCTTCTTCATTGTCACCATTATTCTTATCTAGGCATCTATCTATAAAATGTTCAATCTTACCACATTTAAAACATTTAAATGGTAATTTTTCTTGATATTTACCTGTGCCCTTTTTAGGCTTGTGAATGAATAGAGCTCCATTGTCATCTTCCTCATCGCTAGAGCTGTCACTTGATTCTTGAATCTTGGCTTTCTCTTTATTTGATGTCTTGAAAATAGCTTTCCTCTTTGAGGGTTTCTCTTGTTTAGTCTGCATCTCATATGCCATAAGAATACCATGTAGTTCATCCATCTTTAGCTTAGATAGATCCTTTATCTCCTCGATTACCAAAACATTTGCATCATATCTCATTGGTAAAGATCTCAAAACCTTTTGTACCACCATTGATTCTTCTAAATTTTCTCCAAGACCTTGAATCTGATTAACTATTTGATCAACCCACAAAAGCTAACTCGCTATATTTTCTTCCTCTTCTATCTTCAAACTCTCAAACCATCTTCTAAAAGTTTGAAGCTTAGCCTAATGAACCTTTCCATCACATTTTTAAATATTCTAAAGCTTTACCTAAGTCTCATGATCAGATTTGCATTGCATAACTTTAGCAAATTTTGATTCACATAAACTACATAAAATAGCATTTAAAGCTTTAGCATTATTTTCACTTGCCTTATTTTCTACCAGACTAGTTACAAGTGTCTTTGGCTCTTCATTCCTCCAACACTAATTTTCAAATATAGAATCCAAGGGCCATCAAGTAATTCTTCATCCTTATGCTCTAAAAACCATAATTTATCTCATCAAACAAAGGTGCCTTAGTTGTATAAAAACCTCCATGTCATCTAGCCATCATGATTTCCTTGATCTACCTTCAAGTTGTAAAACTCTTTCCAAAAAAAACCTACTCTGATACCAATTGTTAAGCACAAGATATACTAAGAGGGGGGGAATGAATCAGTATATCATATATCTTATAAACTTTCACTTAATCAAATTCCACTTAACCATATATTCAAGATATGCAATAAACTTGAAATAATAAACACCACATAAGATAAAGAGAGACACCAACTTTTAATATGGAAACCCATTATGAGGAAAACCATGAAGAACAATCTCAAGTATATGAATGAGCACCAAATCAAACTATAATATTTGTAATCACCAACTTGTAGGAGCACCAAGCCCTTTACTGAGCACCAACATAGCAACTATTCATGAGCACCAACCCATAGGAGCACCAACCCCTATTGTGTATACCACATAACTATCTCTCAATGTTGTTTTCTCAACAAATGATAGCACATTACAATATCTCTTACTTTTCTCTCCTTTGTTCTTCTAATCTAGATATGACAATTACAAACCATGTTCTTTTCCACACATTACAAATGGCTTCCCAAACCTTTATTTATAGCTTAACAAATGACCTTTGGCATTCACCCTTTGTGACCCTTCAATCCTCATGGAAAATGGTGCCAAACTTGCATGACCCTTCAAATTCTTTAATTTGAAAAGTCACATGGTGACCCTTCATAAGAAAATGCATCCTTTCCCCTTTTGTCTTTATCTTGGTGACTTTTCATATTTCTCAAAGTGTCTCTTCATGATAAATTGTGCCCTTCCTCTTTTGTCTTCACTTGGTGACTCTTGAAATTCCTCAAGATGACTCTTCATGGGAAAATGCATCCCATTCCTCTTTTGTCTTTACTCTATGACTCTTTGACTTCTTCATGGGCCCTCTTTTGACTTTATGCAACCAAAAATATATTCATTAATATTAAATAAATATTAACACACATTAGCCAAGATATGAACATTAAAAACACAATTAAATGTTATGGAGCCTTTGTCACCAATAATGCTAGACCTTTGACATCAATGACAATATTTCTAATAGTTATGTTGTTCCTACTACTCCATCTAGTGTTTCAGACAAGAAGATGTTTGAGAATAATTCTAAGGTAATGAATGCCATCACCTGTGGTCTTATAGAAACTAATTTTACCAAGGTAATGCATTGTAAATATACTAAAGTGATATGGGAAAAAATGCAGATCATTTATGAAGGAGATTCAAAGGTCAAGTTTTCTAAGTTGTAGACTCATAGAAGGTAATTTTAAAGTCTCAAGATGAAGGAAGAATATTCTATGGCATCCTTTCTAGAGAGAGTTGATAAGATTGTGAACATCATCAAAGGTCTTAGAGAGAACCTTGAAGAGGCTACTATTATTTAAAAGTTATTAAGGTCTCTATCCCCTACGTTTGATCTAAAAGTATCTTCTATAGAATAAATTCATGATCTTACTCAGTTGAAGATGGATCAATTGCATGACACCCTTATTGCCTATGAGATGAGGAAGAATGATGATATACCACCAAAGAAGGAATCAGCTTTCAAGACTGAAATGAAGACAAAGAAGAAGTTCCAAGGTAAGAAATCTAAAGAGGATGATATTTTTGATATAGATGAGGATGAACTAATTGCTTTGATTTCAAGGAAATTGAGAATAGGTTCAGGCAAGTATAAAGGTAAAATACCCCTCAAATGCTTCAATTATGGTGAGATAGGACATTTTTCTAATAAGTGCTCTTATAAGTATAAGAATGATAATGATGAATAACATGATCAAGGTCATGATGATGTCAAGATATCATTCATATCTGATAAAATCAAAAAGGGGTTTAGAAGGTTTGACAATAAGAAGTACTTCAAGGAAAAGAAGAGTCTATACACCAAAGAAGATTGCATCTCATCATATGAGATTGAAGTCAATGACTCAAAATATGATCATGAAGATGATGGTCCTACTAAATATAAATCCATATTCATGGCTGAGGAAGGTACTTTCTCACATCAAAAAGATTCTACTTGGAGTGATTCAGATAATGATGAAGATGAGATGGACTATGAGACTACATTGACAAATGCTATTGAAGAACTAAAGATTAAGAAGAAGATAAATAAGAAGATTAAATCTAAACTCAAAGACTTTGAGGAGAAATTCAATGTATTTGAGGTAAGAATGAATGAAGATTCGAAGGAACATGAATATATGGTCAAGCATCTTAGTTGTCAATTAGAAGTCATGTCTACAAGGATGAAAGCTAAAGAAGATGAATGTTCAAGGTATGTAATTGAAAATGAGTTATTAAGATCTGAGTTAGATAAATATATAAGCAAGGTAAAATCATTTTTCAAGTTTGATAAAATTTCTAATGATCTGGATGATCTCTTAAAGAGTAAAAAATCAGCTAGTGACAGATCTGGATTGGGTTTTAATGAAGAGCCTAAAGTTACTTCTCAAGTTGACATGAGTGTCAATGAGAGAAAATTGGATTAACCTTTGAAGATAAATCATCAAACAAGGAATGAAGGTGCTCGTCAAATGAATACAAAATAGATAAGATAACCAAATGCCATGAGGTATGCAAATTTCAATGGTTATTGTTATACTTGTAATCAGTTTGGGCATAGAGCTAGAGAATGTAGACCTGTTAAAAATTAATTTTCATGAAACTATGATGTGGGTCATTAGTAAAAAGGCATGAAAAAAGTTGAGTGTTTCAATTGTCATGATGTGGGACACTTTTCAAAACATTATCCATTTAAGGTAAGTCAAGTTGAGTTTCCTTTAAGAGATATTAAGAACTATAGTTGTTATGAAATAGGACACATTGAAATATTTTGTCCAAATTTGGTAAGATAGAATGAGCTTATTTCAAAAGGTATTATGTGCTTCAACTATCAAAAGAGAGGTCACATTGCTTGATTCTGCAAGCAGAGTCCTACAAGTTAGAATAGGTTCAATCAGGCTCCTAGAGTGCAAGAAAGAAGGTAAGTCAACTCATGAAAGCCAAAGGTGGTAAGTATGAGTCATGATGATACTAGAGGTACAATTAATATATTTAATATGGTGGAGAATACCACATAAGTGAAGAGTGCCAAGGACTCTCATTATCTGCTCATGTTGAGAATGAAGAGACCAAGCTCAAGGAGAAGACCAAGGTATTGGTTGAGGGTAGTTCTAAAGTGAGTATGGATCCAAATTAACATCCTTATATTAATGAGAAAGCTTCATATAGATAAAATTATATTATTTATCAAGCTTCATATAGAGAACATCAATTTTTAGTACTTAGTGATGAGGTTCTAAGGTGCAAGGAAGATTCTACAGATGAAAAGGTATGTCATGAATCTACGTTGTCTCCATGTATTGTCAATCCAATCATAGAAAAGAATGATAATGTTGTAGTGGATGAGAATGTTACTTATATTAAGCCTAATAAGAAGAAAAATAAATATAAGCATCAGATTATCAAGGAAGAGAAGGAATATGAGGAGTTACGGGCAACTCCTGGTTTCACATTGTTCTAGGACATTGTGAAATAGGGTGTCTCTACCTATACTTCTTAGGAAACATATTTATTTTGGAGAATAAAGTTTTTGTGCTCAAGATATTAATTCCAATATATACATAGACTTTTTCTAATCTTATAAGGTTATTACTTAAGGGGGACCAACAAGTTCATGTGTTTGTTCTAGAGGTTAATGAAAGAGTTGTAGTATAGGGTCATAATGGGTGGTTCCATGTGGATTAATGAGATTGATCAAATATCAAGAATATTTTGGTGATCAAAAATGTTTTTTCACTTCTTTATGATGTGCTCCAAGTTTTTTTATGGTATGAAGGTATGTTGAAGTCAAATTGGAGATTGTTGTTTGCTCTTGGGTTTCCTAGACTGTGTTTTAGAGTATGTAGGTCCTAAAATGGGTTATAGGATGTATGGGTTCCCAAAGATTTGGAAGATTAAATATTGTTCCAAAAGCGTGTAATGGATATATCCATGTGTATAAGAAGTTTTAGGAGTGTGTGTTGACTTGAAGGTATTGTGTTAACCTCATTTATTTTGAGATTCTAGGGTTTTGGGCTCTACTAGAAAAGTGGTTTGCCTTGTGAATTAAGGTCAAAGGATTCTTAATATTTTAAATGGGCCAAATATGTTTTTAAATCAAGCTTCACAAAGATCTTAAGGTTTGTATTTTTTAAATTATTCATGTTTTTTGTTAAAATGGAGGCATGATTGATAAGTAGGTTTGTGAAGGAAGTATGTTATAGAGAATTATCTTGGTGATGCAAATTGGTGTGCTTTAGGGGGAATATGAGAGTGATCTAGATATTAATTTTTAGGTCTTGAATATGTGTCTACTAAAATTTATGGGCTCTGCAAATTCTAAGTAGGGTTACAAGGAGTCTAGAGGGGCCTAGTATGAAGATTTGATATTTTCTCTTAGTTTCTCCAAAATATCAAGGTATGTATGTTTTTAGGAGAATTATCAAGTTGGTTTAAAGCATTTTTCCAATTTTTTAAGTGGCATGAATTTTTTTTGGTGGTCCTTGAGGTGGTTTGAGAGAGAAGGCTAGTAGCCTATATGTTGATTCTTCATGGTGTGTGGAGATCTGAAGATGCTCAAAAGGTGAAATGACTTATAAATATTAGGGGGAGTCCCTCTCAGATGTTTCTTAGTGAGTTAAATCATATTTTAGTAATTTTTGTGTGTTTTTTCTTCATTGGTTACAGTGTTTGGTTGAAGAGAGTGTTGGCATGGAGTAAGAGGAAGGTGTTAAGGAAACAAGAGGTAGGCTCAAGGTAAAGGGGAGTTTGTATCATATTTTTAAGATGGTAATTTCCTATTGATATCATTTTTATGTCCTCAAGATTATTTGGTTCCCACTTTGTCATTCTGTTAAAGGGGGAGAAAATTCTTATTATGAGAGTGCTTAAAGAGAGAGAAGGTGAGTTGAATGATGTTTATTGACATCAATAACAAAGGGGAAGTTTGTTGGAGAGTTTTAAATGATGTCATGGTGATGTCATGGAGGTGTCTTGGTGAGTGGATGAATTGATTTGATAGCCTAAGTGACAATGACAAAGTATGCAATGTGTTGTCCTAGTGTGCTTGAAGTTGGCTTGGTTGATCTTTAGTTTTGGCATGATTCAATATGTTTAGGGATGAGTATGGAGTATTAGAGAATGTGAAATTGGTCCTATAAAAGTTTTTAAATGCTTGGAGATCTTGTGTGCATAATTTTAATTCATCTAGCAGTCCATAGTTTTCATCTAGATAGTTTGGGTCTAGTGGCAAAAAAATCTAAGTAGGCAGATTACTAACATCACCATTACCACATGTGGATGAGTAAGGGGGAGTTAGTCATATGGTTGTGATCAAATTAGTAATTAGTTTCTATGCACAAAGTCTCAATTATATCAATTAATAATGAAAAAATATATGCAAGTGCAAAGTTGGGCTCTCAGGCATTTTGATAGTATTTTTCCATACTTAGCCAAATTTGCAATGTGGCAAGAAAATATAAAAAGGCATTTTGATGGTGGAATATCTTAAACGTATGGATGTTTCAAGATAATTTGATCACATGGGTTTTTTTAGTTTTTTACCTAGTTTATTTATGCTAACTTTTAGGTCAAGATCTAAAGTGCAACAAAAGATATGCATGTTCAAAGTTGGCCTTATAGATAATTTTTTGACATAGTTGGCTCTATGGTAGAAAAATCTGAATAAGAATTTTAATTTTGTTATATCTCACATGTGTGAGGTTTCTAGGAGAATTTTTTCACATGTTTGGATTTTCCTATGTGAGGAGGTCATATGGTCCAAATTTTAGATCATGCATCTAAGCACAACAAAATATATGAAGGTGCAAAGTTGACCTTACAGACAAATTACAAAGGTTACCATACTTAGTCAAATTTGTACAAGGTAAAGTTTAAGAACCATCATTGGAGAAAATTTAATACAAGATGTTAGGATGATGTGATATGGTGCCAAGTGTTTTATGCTTAATGGTGAGCAGAGATATAGATTGAACTTCTTCCAAGGATCAACGATTCACATGAGTTCATACATATAGAACTACAGTGCACAGTAAGTGAAATGGGTCAAAGTGTTTGATGATTAAATTGATTAAATATTGAGTTACTTAAAAATGGATCAATGGAGCATGTTCATTCTAATATGTTTGGAAGTAACGAGATGAGGACAAGTATTTGATGTTTAACATCAAGCAGAGATAAAGACTAAGCTACGTACAAGAGATTGATGAAGTGCATTAAATCAAATAGTCAAGATGAAGATCCAAAAATGAGTAATAAAACATAAAGGTTAAGTTCCTTAAAATTATATTTATGGTGCCCAATTGATATAAGTAGTGAGTGTTGACGCAAAAGATTGCACCCTTGGCAGGAGGCCGAGCTCCTGCCTTCTTCACGCAACAATGGAAACTCCCCTCTCACCTGTGGGACTGGTGAAGCTGGAGGGTAGAGTCTCTAGATGAGGGATAGCTCCCTCTAATGTATCTTTCAGGTCCTAGTTTCTCCTACTGCTAACAAATAAAATTAAAAAAGGGGGGGGAATGAAAAGGGAGAGAGAGATGCTGAAAACAGAACCTAAGCCTAGAAAAAGAAAAGGTGATACACCAAAAAATGATGACCCACCTATCCTGAATATACACTTTTCATCAAAAGGAGTGTCCATACACTTCACCTGACATGAGAAAACCTTCTGCATCAGTGGGTTAGGGGTCCGTGGAGATACAGGGAGGAAATAACTACTAGAGGCATTTTGAGACACACTGCAACAGCCTATCCACTTCACCTATACTCCTCTAGGGACACTTCTGATAGACCTGTAAAAAGAAACTCAAAAATGCACCAGACATGCTTAACTCATTCTATAAAAGCATTAAGAAAATGACTTAACATAGAATCAAGGCATAGACACATACTAAAGATGCAAAACTCAGAATGGAGGTAAAAATGCTATGTTTCGATTCAAGGTAAAATCTGGCAGCTCTCTACCTTACAATCCCGAGAGATTTTTGGGTAGAGTTTTGCCTTAAGGCTAAAAGAGTCCATTTTTATTCTCGAATGAGAAGTTTACCATTTATAGAAAGAGGAAGAGAAACTTGGCACTTCCTAGGAAATATTTTGGTGCTCTTTTTTATACGTGGCCCATGTGCGTTCTGAACCTTGGAAAGAGGAAACCACTATTACTGATGTCATTCTTTAGAAAAGGCCTATTGGAACCATGCTACACAATCACCCAAATTGACTTTGGTGTTCAAACATTAATGAAAGAACATGGCCATGCCTCTTTTCTACAAATAAACTGCAGTTTGTCCCCTCATCAATGCCAACTATAGAAAAATAAGTCATGCCGCTCATCTGCAATAACTCACCTTCCCTCCACCACTCAAATTGCTTTGTCATTTCTGCTCCTTGTCTTCTTCCTACTCTTTCAGCCCTCAGGGGTGATCTTCTGGCAAGTCACTACGTTCCTTGTGATATCTCCATGATTTGGCACTCAGACAGTTCAAAACATATGGCTACTTCATTGTGTTAAAATTAACGTTCACGCGGACCATCACCCAACAGCTAATTCATCTGCTTAAATTTGACAACTTTTGAGATGTCACCATCCTCAGCAAAAGTCATTGGGTCTTTTTTTTGGGCCTTGTCCCCACATGTTTTCTATTTCAGGGATTTTTCTTGCGGACAAAAAGTCCATGTGAGAATTGGCCGCTTTGACTTTTTTGCAAGCTCTTTGACTTTTTTTGCACGTTCAGCCCTTTGAAAATCCTTTCCCTGAATTCCTTCACCCCTTTTGTCTAAAGGAATTCCTTCAGACAAAAAGTCCAAAAAAATTCAGAGCCTTGCAGTCTTCTTGCACGTCCCTTAAATCTCTTCAGCTCCCTTTGAAACATTCTCTGCCCTCCGTAAGGGCTTCTGAACCTTGAACTGCCCTCTGTAAGGGCTTTTGGACCTTCAGACTGTAGGGCACACCCTTGAACCAAGCCGTTGAACTAGTTTCAATGGTTCAAAGCTGTGTGCCAATGAACTGATGTCACTGAACTGACTGAGTGAACTAAGCGATGAACCTGCCTCATTTGAACCAAGCTTTGAACTAGTGCATTAAACCAACTCTTTGAACCAAGTTGTTGAACCGGTTCAATAGTTAAATGCTGCACACCAATGCCAAGTGAACCAAGCCTGATGAATCAATCAATGAACCAAGTGTCTGAACCTGTCGATGAACTAAGCGCCGAAGTGTTGAACCAATGCGTTGAACTCGGTTCAATGGTTCAACGCTTCAAGTGATTTTTGAAACAAGCCCATTGAACTCTTTTGTTTGAACCAAAAGCCATGAAGCAAGCAATGAACCAAGCCTGGAAATTGAAGTGATGGACTTGAAGTGATGGACCAGGCTTTGAAGTGTAGCGATTGAACTGCCAATTGAACCAAGGCTCGAACCAAGGCCGATTAAACTAGGCATTGAACCAAAGCATTGAACTAGTTCAATGGTTCAACCACGCCAACTTTTCTTGTGATTTTCTTCAGGGAAGAGCCCGAAGAAGCCTTGTAAAACCCTAGCACTCTCTCTAGAATTGATCCTTCATGCACTAAAGGACTAACCTGCTGAGTCCATAGAAATCCAAAACCCTGCAGAGTCCATAGATTTAGACCTCCAGAGTCTATAGATTTAGACCTGCAGAGTCCGTAGAAATTTTGCAGAGTTCATAAAAATTCTGTAGAGTCCGTAGATATGAACAGATTCATGTAAAATCAGAAAATGAAATGGCCTAGAATAGTAGGGACAGAAGGGGACTAATTTTTTGGCCTATTGGGCAAAAAATGGTCAACAAATTGGTGACTCCCAGGGGAAGCATCCCTGTTATGCTTAAAGACCAATTTCCTTGCAGTCCATTGGGCACGGAGTTAGATGAAGCTTGAACAAAGGTTAGTAACAGCCCCAAAGATCCAAGAATCAAACATGAAGCCTTTTACCCCACACACAAAGGGAAACACACAAGGCTAAAAACACTACCTGTGCAAACTGCACTTAGGGAAAGTAATAAAAAAAACTAAAAGCAAACTACTATGTACAGCTAACCAAGAATGTTCACTTCCCTCCTAGATCAAATGGGAAATTTCTTAAGTCCCCTTCCTGGTAAGAGGACTTATGGTGCCAGGCAAGTAGCTGAATGAAAAAGAGAGTTGGTGACCTGCTCCCCTTGCCTGTCACCTTGCTTGGCTTGTATCCAAGTGGATCAAAATCGAACATGCTTCCGACATATATGTACTCTGCTTGTCCTTGGAAACTTGTTAAATGATGGTCCCTCATATTGGTGCTCTTCACCAAGAAATCAGTGGCTATTGGCTTATCACCGTTAGCCTTTGATGTGCATAATCCCCTTACAGTGCATCATGGTCTGAATTGTTTCCTTTTGCCTCGTTGAAGACTTTGTCAGACTCATCCTCTGCTTCCTCTTGGCCTTCTTGAAGAAGGGTGATAGTTGTGATGTCTAAAATGGAATCACAACATGATCTCTCATCCCATAGAACATCACCTCTCTATTCAAAACTTTCTTCTTCAAAGTTTTCCTCAAGGAAGATAGACCTCTCCTTTTCCTCCTCAAAGATTAGGATCTCTAGATGTTCAAAGGTATCCTCCTGATCCTCCTCTAACTCAGGCTCCTCAATGTAGTCATCTTCCTCATCGAAGCAACAAGGAAGTTCATCAAACAAGGGGGAAGAGAGCTCACCATGCTTTTGTTCCTCCTCGTATTGCTAGAACGTCTGCATATATGCAAGACCTGCATCTTCTCCTTTGTCGATAGCATTTTCACAAGGAGCCTCCATGATGATTCCACCTTCATTATTATTCATGATATCCCCTTGAAGAACTACAGATTGGATCTTTTGATCCTCACTTGCTTCCTGCAGAATAGGTTCCTCCTTGAGAAGGGATGAAGTGGGAAGCTAATGATTGAACCCGTGTGGAAGAGGAGGTAGTCCTTGAGCTAGAATCAAATGATTCTCATCTTTCCACTTGGTCAACACTTCATCTATATTAGGTGTGGCCTGATATCTCTCTTGGAAGTGTATAGATGGGGTGTGTTCAGACATAGAATGTGCCATTGGGTCTGAACCATCCATCACACATTAGTTGAGGAATCTCTCTCTAGATTCCAACTCTACAATTCTCCTAGCTAGATCCTCTTGGAAGAGCCTTTCCTAAAAGTCACCAGCATTATCATGAGTAAGAGCAGCCTCATCTTCTTTTAGGTTTTGAGAAAAACCCTTCTTTTCCTCTTTCCTGCCCCATGATTCTACTATTTTCCCCCAATTCAGGATCTCAAAATTAGAATTTTGCTCCTATGAACAGGCAGCAACTTTGTTTTCTCCAAGGTCTTAGGGCTCCTCCACGAGGTCTGAAAGTTCTCTCTCTTTCATAGAGCAGACTCATCCTAGCCTCTAAATCTTCAATTTGCTTGGCTAGATTGTCCTGAAAGAGCCTTTCTTGGAGGTCACCAACATCATCCTCTTCAAGGCTCTGGGCTAGTTCCTGGCATTCCTTCCTCCAACTCGGGAACTGCACATCATGTTGAAAAACTCTAGGAGGTTGAGGAATGCTAGGAAGAGACTATTGATGCACCAGAAGAGTCTCTAGAAGAGGGACGTCCTAGCTCGTGGTATCCCCCCAATAGAAGATTCACAATATAAGGAATTGAAAAGATAGATCTCCATGGGGGGTTACTTTGATGCCCTTTGATGTTGGAAAACTAGGTGCACGGTATTGAGAGCAAATGCATCAGATGAGCTGGAGTGAGCAAGTGTTATATGATAGAAAGGATTTGGTACACAAGAGGGGGCTTTCTTTAGAATAGGTCGGGGCACACAAGGTTGACTGCCTTGAATAAATGGATTTCTCCATTTTGCTACCTCCTCCTCCATGGAGTGCAAGGCCTGAGCTTGCCTAAACAAACACTCCTCTTTATACATCAGCTCCTATTGATATCCATACCACTCCTCTAGTCTATCAATCTCCATCGTCTACTTCTCAAACTCCAGGGCTACTTCCCTAATCATTGAAGGGCAACTATGAGAGCTGCTTGAGGCAATTGCATAAATAACTGGAGCCTAATCATAGTCATATGAAGGAATACAAGACCCATGATTTTGTGCAAAGGAATTATACATACAAAAATGATTTTTGATGGTACCAAGCTGCTTAACCAGCTGCTTTAACTTAGAGTCACCATTGGTGTTTGATGCAAAAGCCTCCAAAGGCTAGTCAGTTGAAGAACACACCAAAAATTCTTCAACTCTTTGGACAAAACTTGTCCTATTTGGTCCCATCAGGTGTGCCAAAAACTATTGACGTAGAAGATTGCACCCTTGGCAGGAGGCCGAGCTCCTACCTTCTTCACGCAATAATGGAAACTCCCCTCTCACCTTTGGGACTGGTGAACCTGGAGGGGAGAGTCTCTAGATGAGGGCTAGCTCCCTCTGATGTATCTTTCAGGTCCTAGTTTCTCATACTGCTAACAAATAAAATAAAATAAAAAGGGGGGATGAAAAGGGAGAGAGAGATTATGAAAATAAAACCTAAGCCTAGAAAATAAAAGGTGATACACCAAAAAATGATGACCCACCTAGCCTGAATATACACTTTTCATCAAAAGGAGTGCCCATACACTTCACCTAACATGAGAAAATCTTCTGCATCAGTGGGTCAGGGGTCCATAGAGATATAGGGAGTAAATAACTACTAGAGGCATTCTGAGACACACTGCAGCAGCCTATCCACTTCACCTATACTCCTCTAGGGACACTTCTGACAGACCTGTAAAAGGAAACTCAAAAATGCACCAGACATGTTGAACTCATTCTGTAAAAGCATTAAGAAAATGACTTAACACAAAATCAAGGCATAGACACATACTAAAGATGCAAAACTCAAAATGGAGGTAAAAATTTTGTGTTTTGATTCAAGGTAAAATCTGGCAGCTCTCTGCCTTACAAGCCTAAGAGATTTTTGGGCAGAGTTTTGACTTAAGGCTGAGAGAGTCCATTTTTATTTTCGAATGAGAAGTTTACCATTTATAAAAAGAGGAAGAGCAACTTGGCTCTTCCTAGGAAATATTTTGGCACTCTTTTCTGCAAGTGGCCCATGAGCATTCTGAACCTTGGGAAGAGGAAACCACTATTACTAATGTCATTCTTCAGAAAAGGCTTGCTAGAACCGTGCTGCACAATCACCCAAATTGACTATGGCATTCAAACATTAATGCAAGAACATGGCCGTGCCTCTTTTCTACAAATAGCCTATAGTTTATCACCTCATCAATGCCAACTATAGAAAAATAGGTCACGCCACTCATTTGTAATAACTCACCTTCCCTCTGCCACTCGAATTGCTTTGTCATTTCTACTCCTTGTCTTCTTCCTACTCTTTTAGCCCTCGGGGGTGATCTTCTGGTGGGTCACTATGTTCCTCAGGCTATCTCCTTGATTTGGCACTCAGATAGTTCAAAACAAATGGCTACTTCACTGTGTTAAAATTGACGTTCACACAGCCGTCACCCAAAAGCTAATTCGTCTACTTAAATTTGACAACTTTTGAGATGTCACCATCCTTGGTAAAAATCATCGGGTCTTTTGTTTCGGGCCTTTTCCCCATGGTTTTTTTGTTTTGGGCTTTTTCCCATAGACAAAAAGTCTATGGGAATTGGCCACTTTGACTTTTTTGTGGGCTCTTTGACTTTTTCTGCACCTTCAGCCCTTTGAAAATTCTTTCCCTGAATTCCTTCACCTTTTTTGTCTGAAGGAATTCCTTCAAACAAAAAGTCCAAAAAAATTTAGAGCCTTGAGTCTTCTCGTGTCCCTTAAATCTCTTCAGCTCCCTTTGAAATGTTCTCTACCCTCTACAAGGGCTTTTGAACCTTGAACTACTATCTGTAAGGGCTTTTGGACCTTCAGCTGTAGGGCACACCTTTGAACCAAGCCATTGAACTAGTTCAATGATTCAAAGCTGCGTGCTGATGAACTGATGTCGCTGATTCGATTGAGTGAACTAAGTGATGAACCTGCCCATTTGAACCAAGCTTTGAACCAGCACATTGAACCAACTCATTGAACCAAGTCATTGAACTGGTTCAATGGTTCAATGCTATGCACCGATGCCAAGTGAACTAAGCCTGATGAATCATTCAATGAACTAAGTGTCTGAACCCACCAATGAACTAAGCACCGAAGCATTGAACCAATGCGTTGAACCAGTTCAACGGTTCAACGCTTCAAGCGATTGTTGAAAGAAGCTCGTTGAACTCTTTTATTCGAACCAAAAGCCATGAAGCAAGCAATGAACCAAGCCTAGAAATTAAAGCGATGGACTTGAAGCGATGGACTAGGCTTTGAAGTGGAGTGATTGAACTGTCGATTAAACTAAGGCTTGAACCAAGGCTGATTGAACCAGGCATTGAACCAAAGCATTGAACTGGTTCAATGGTTCAACCATGCCAACTTTTCTTGTGATTTTCTTTAGGCAAGAGCCTGAAGAAGCCTTGTAAAACCCAGCAGTCTCTCTGGAATTGATCTTTCATACGCCAAAGGACTAACCTACTGAGTCCATAGAAATCCAAAACCTGTAGAGTCCATAGATTTAGACCTGTAGAGTCCATAGATTTAGACCTGTAGAGTCTGTAGAAATTTTGTAGAGTCTATAGAAATTCTGCAGAGTCCATAGATATGAACAGATTCATGCAAAATCAGAAAATGAAATGGCCTAGAATAGCAGGGACAGAAGGGGACTAATTTTTTGGCCTGTTGGGCAAAAAATGGTCAACAGTGAGGATATGATATGCAAGCAAAGTGACTGAGGTTTAAATGTGATTGTTCGCATTTAAATATTTTAATTTAACAAAAAAACTAGTGGTTTGTGTTTTGGCCATATCTTTTGATCTATGTAGAATTTGACCATGGTGTAAACAGATATTTTGTAGAAGACTCCAAGGAACATATGTAAATATAAATTTGAATATTTTAATGTATTTACATACAAATATATTGAGCTCCAAAGTTGATTGTGCTTGATTATGTTCTTCAAGTAACTCGAGAAGGGTAATTGAGTTGTTCTAATGTTGTTTTGATGTTTAATGATGAATTAACTATTAAAACATTTTCTAAACTCCATGAGGATAATCTATGTACATTATGAAGGTTTTATTAATTATATGCAGTATGAACAAAGGTTTAAAAGTTGATTGTGTGTTTGTTTGTCGTGAATATGTGCACAGAATGTTGTTTGAGCAAATTGTGCTTAAGCAAAAGGGTACTATGATGGTTGTTAGAACTTAAAGAGGACCTATAGATATTTTTTCATGGGTTCATGAGTTGTAAAGTGTTCTTGTATTCTTAGTTTTCTCAAAGAAGTGTCAAAGAGATGAATGGGTCTTCATAGGACCTAAAAGTGACTTAAGATTATTTTGAAAGAAAGTTATGATTAAGTGTGACCCATGTAAGATACCTTAAGGGTGAAGGCATGTGTTATGGCTGATAGGAAATATTTAAATCTTGTTAATTCATGATTTATCTATAAATGGTGAAACTAAATGTATGGGTTTTTTTAAAAAATTGAGAAGATTTGTGGAAGGTGTATGTGAGAGTTGTGAAACAAAGGAGGAATGGATGTGCCTACGGGATGGGTTGATTAGTGGAGAAAATTATTGACTATGTGTATGACCTATAGGTCATATTTCTAATATCTTAATAGTGATATTGTAGTTTGAGGATATGTAAAGAGGTCTGAGTGTACATATGGGGATAATTTGAGTTAAGGAGAGAGATTATGACATGCCTATGTGAGAGTCTTGTATGAGATAGAGAGTAAGTTTGTGCAGGTGTTAAAAAAATAGAGATCCATCATTAAGTGTTTAAGACATCATTTCTAAGGTATATTTATTCAAAGGAGGGTTTAAAGGAGTTGATCTTCCTTGGAGGAAGTTGTTCTTTGTGAAATAGGTGTTTCACTAAAGGCATTTGGTCAAGAGGATATGATCAAGGTTTGGTGGTCTAAAGGAGTAGATCAATATTTTATATGTAATTTATTATAAGACAAGTAGTTCATGTGTTTTAGGTTTGAGAGTGGGTTTTATTTCCCATGAGGTTTTCCCATAGGAACTATGTGTTATATGTTTGATCTTGTGTATGTATTGGATGAAAGAATTCTCTTGTTAATGTTACTTGATCAAGTTGCTATATGTTGATTGTCTAATAGTTTGAAAGGATTGGAATTTAAATTGAAATATTTGGGCTCACTAATTCACCCCCCTCTCAGTTTTTGTACCTCTAATAGGTTTTTACTTGTATGGTTGTGTGGGAGGACTCTTTTTGAGTCATTGGAAATTTGTGAAAGATAAGATTATAATTGGGAGAAGTGATGACACACATAGGTAATTTTGTTAGGAAAGGTACAAGAGCAGGGGAACCTAGAGTTGCATACCTTGTACAAATAAAGAGAGGAATACAAGAAAAATTGGAAGTCATGGAAATCACATAATGACAAGGGACACATGTTGAAGATGTGAGTAAAAATTAAGGGGTAACTAGGGCTTAAGAAATTAAAGTAGAGGATATAGAGAATGAATTTGGGAATATATTTATCAAAGTTAAGCAAAACCTATTAGTAATCCAAAATTAGACACCTCTTTATATAATGGATGCCTTAATATAGAGGAACTCATAAATTGGATCACAGAAATAGGGAAATGCTTTGACTACAATTTGCTATAAGATCCTAAGAAGGTGCAATTTTATTTAAAAAAATTGAAAGTTCAAGCATATTTATGGTGGAATCATGTCCATAGACTGTAAGATAGAAAAAGGTAAGGAGAAAATAAAATATTGGGATGAAATGGTGATGAAATTGAAGTCTAGATTATTGCCTTCCAATTATTAAATGAATTTGTTCCAAAAATTTTATAACTTAAGACAAAAGGAGATGACTATCAAATAATATATGAAGGAGTTTTATTGAGTCACTATAAGAGTTGGACATGTGGATAATGATCTAGTGAAGGTGGAAATATATGTGAATGGGTTGCATAATTATATTCAATATGAAATTAGTTTTCTAAACCTCATAACTATAGAAGAAGCATATTAATGTGCATTGGAGGCAAAAGAAAAGTTGTCAAAAAGACATCAAACGAACTCTAGAGGTAGCAGAAGATCCTAAAAAAGAAGAGGTAAATGTAGTGGTAGAAGAGGGTAATGAACCCATGATGGATAAGAAATAAACACTCAAATCAAAATTATAATATAAGAGGATGAAACTATTATTCTAGAGGGAGAAAATATTTTGGAAGAGGTAGAGGTCAATGTTTCATTAGTAAATATATTTATTGTAATAAGTATGATAGAAATGGAGCGTTTGAGTGCCTATAAACACCTTATAATAGTTGAAAAATATTTCAAGGGACAACTCATATTGATCATGGTGATGAAAAAAGTGTTGGGTATTTAACACACATGAAAGAGCCAAAACAAGGAGAGGATCTTATGATGAAAATAGTGTTGTTCAAATCAACCAAACAGGTGAATGAACCAGTGTAGAGGAAAATTATATTTTAAACTATTTACAAATCTAGAAGTGAGTTTTTTAAGGTCATTATTGATGGTGGTAGCACAGGAAATTTAATATGTATATAAAAGGTGGAAAAACTTGAACTAAAAAGACTAATACTTCTAATGTCATGCAAGGTTTTGTGGTTGCTTAAAGGCCACCAAGTATTGATAAATGAACAATGTGTGGTGAAATTTCAAATTGGCACATATAAATAGGAATTTGTGTGTGACATTATGCTTATGGGTGAAAGTGACATGATGTTGGGAAGGGTGTGGTAGTATGATAGAGGAGTTTTACATGATGGAAGATAAAACACTTACACACTTGTGAAATATGGAAAGAGGTTCACATTCAGTCCACTAAAAGATAGAGGAGAAGATGTGGACAATAGTTTCAAAGTCATCATGGTTTCTAGTAAAGAATTTTTATAACTAGGGACATGTTTTACTCTCATATCAAATCATGTGAAAGTTTTAACAACCACAAAGGCGAGTGATCTTCCTATTGAAATTATAAAAAAAAATTGGAAGAATATGCTAACATTTTGACAAGTGATTTTTTAGAAGGACTTATATAAAGGAGGATCATTAACCATCATATGGATTTAGTGCTAAGATCAATATTTATAAATAGGGAATCTTGTAGACTAACTCTGAATAAAGAAATAAAAATACAAGTGTAAGAGTTGTTGGACAAAGGTTTAATCAAAAAGAGTTTGAGCCCATATGCAATTATATTTATGTTAGCACCCAAGATGGGAAATGAATGGAGGATGTGCTTAGATTCATGTGCAATAAAAAAAATCACCATTACATATAAATTTATATTTCCAATAATGTATTTCTTGAGTGGAGTCAAGTACTTCAATAAAATATATTTGAAGAGCAGCTATCCCCATAATCAAATAAGAGAATGTGATGAATGTAAAATTGCATTCAAGACCAATGATGGAATGTATGAGTGGATACTTATGCCATTTTGTTTTAATAATGACCCAAACACATTCATGAGACTCATGAATGAAGTATTAAATTCATTCATGACTGCGTTTGTAATTTTCTATTTGGGTGATATTATGATTGTCAATAATTATAAGGAAGAACATTTGAAGCATTTGAGGTTGGTCTTAGGTAGGTTGAAAAAGGATAAATTCCTTTTTAATTTTAAGAAACTTAGCTTCATGCAAGATAATATAGTTTACTTGATATTTATAGTATCAAGATATGGGTTAAGGATTGACCCTCAAAAGGTGAAATAAATTTTGGAGTGGTATTGACTAAAGATTATGTTTGAAACCAAAATTTTTCATGGATTAGTAAGTTTCTATGAAATTTTATTATAATTTAGTAGTATATGTGCTCCCATCATGTAAACTATGAAGGGAGATAGAAAGACTTTTTGTTGGATAACTACAATAAAGAATATATTTCAGCTCTTGAAGAAAAATATAATAGAATAATTAGTGTTAGCATTGCCTGATTTTGGAAAAGTGTTCCAAATATATTATCATACAAGTGGAAAAAATATTGGAGTGGTTTTGATTCAATAAGGTAGGCGTCTTGCATATTTTACTAAAAAAATTAATGAATAAAATAGAAAATATTTATGATCAATCATTTTATGAAATAATACAAGCTCTTAAGTAGTGGAGGCATTATTTGTTGTTGAAAGAATTTATTTTGTATATGCATCACCAAGCCCTAAAATTTATTAAAAAAAATAAGGCAAATTAAATCAGAGGCATATGAAATGGGTGGAATTTATTCATATTTACTCTTTTTTTGAAGCATAGGAGTGGTAAGTCTAACAAGGTTTTGGATTCTTTAAGTAAACAAGCTCTTGATAGAAATGAGCTAAAAATTTAAGTCATTGGTTTTGATTCAATGAAATAATTTTATAAGGATGGTGAGGATTTTTAGGATTCATAGACAACATGTAAAAATCCCATATAAGTGGACAAAACACCATGGTTTGAGCACATGATTCAATATGGATTGTTCTTTAAGGGGAAGAGGTTATGTGTGCCTCAAGGTTATATGAAACATAACCTAATGAAATAAAAACACAATAGATGCTTAGTTGGTCATGTTGTGTATATAGATAAGTGACCAATATTATTAGTTAAAAATGAACAAGGACGTGAAGAAGTCCATACAAATATGCATAATTTCCTAGTATGCAAAAGCAAAAATCCATAATATTGGACTATATAATCCATTACCTATTCTAGATAAATAGGATGAATTGAGTATGGATTTGATTCTTGGGTTGCCATGAATTTATAAAGGTAATGACTCTATTTTTGTTGTTGTAGATATATTTTTAAATATGCCACACTTTATAGCATGCAAGAAAAATAGTGATGCTACAAATGTTGATGACTTCTTTTTCAAAGAAGTTGTAATATTTTATGGGTTACCTAGGATTATTGTGTTAGATGTGGATACCAAATTTTTTGGACAATTTCGGAGGACATTATTATGGAAATTTGGGACCAAACTATACTTCAATTCATTTCATCCATAAATAGATGGGAAAAATGAGGTTTTGAATTACAATCTTAATAATTTTTTTAGATGTTTAGGTGGAGATAATCCCAAATAGTGGGATTTGATGTTGGTCCAAGCTAAATTTATTTATAATAATTTAATAAATCAAATCACATGTATGATTCCTTTCCAAATTATATATGGTAACAACCTAAGAGGTGTGTGTGAATTTATAAACACAAATAATATTATAAAAATAAGTTTAGAAGGTGAAGAGTGCACACAAGTTATGCACATTGTGCGTATGGGAGTGAAAAAGAAATTGGAAGAAAGCAAATAAAAAATATAAGGAGCATGTTGATCAAAAAAGAAGAGAACAAAATTTATAAGTTAGCGATTTGGAATTGGAACTTTTGAAAAAATATAGGTTTCCAAAAGGTGAATATAACAAGTTAAAAATGAATAACTTTGGACCTTGTAATATGCTCATAAAATTCCTAACCGGTGCATATGAAATAGCATTTCTAGATAGAGTGGATATCTCCTCAATATTTAATGTGTCATTTTTTTATCCATATGTGGTAGAGAAATAAGGTGAGGAAGAACCAAACATGGATTATATAAATAGATACCAATTAATGGAAAAGAATTAATAGAATCCATCTTTGACATATGTATTGGAAGGAGGATGAGAGGTAATGAGTACTAAAAGTACTTATTGAAGTGGAATAACCAAGCAGTTGAATATATAACTTGGTCAAATGCTTCCAAAGTTGTTAAACATGGAAAAACAATTATAGACCTCACAATGAGTCCATGAGTAGGAGTTCATGGAAAATCTCATTTACCTTGGGTGTCTGATGTAGTAAAATCCAAGGTAAACATGCAAATCTTTCATCACCTAAAAAAATACAATAAGTAGTTTTATGTAATTTTTCAATAGGAGTCTAAGGTTATTTTTGAAATCACACTTTGGGTCACATTTTTTTTTTCAAACCCTAAGTTATAATATTTCAAGGCCACACATATAGTTTTATGCATACAAGTTGATCAACAATCTCTATTTTATTAAGTAACAATGTAGGCATTAAGCCTTAATGAGGCCAAAAAGTGTTCATGCCTAGTCTAAGTCCATTAGAGGCCACTTTAAGTCTCCAAGTTATATGGAGGCTAGGCATGGTCTTAAAATTATTGACAACCACTTAATTATGTAAGTATTCACTACCAAGTTTTATGCCCATGGAAGCTTAGACAGAAATGATAAATTTGTATATTGTGTTATAAGTATAACATATTTGAGGCCTTAGGAACATCCCATGGGGTTAATGGATATCAAATCCTTAGGAAGGACCCATGGAGTCATAGTGGTCATAAATAAATTTAATGATTATTTTTATCACTTGAAATGTGCACCCATGGGCATAGGGCTCTCGTGTGCATTAGCATGTGGTTCTTTTATGCCTAGTGCCCTAGACTTATGTGTTAGAGAGTGATTTGGTATCTCATTGTAAGAATGGGATCATACCCTAAGGTGTTGGACTATTTCACTCATTGAGATGAACCTTTGGAGTAGGATGACTTCCTTATATTATAGATGCACCTAGTTTATGACCAGCACATAGACCTGCAAAGATCAAAATGAAATCTACAGTTAGCAATAAAACTAAACTCAAAAAATGGGAAAAGGGAAAGAAAAGATAAGATATTTATAGAATGTAAAATTTGATGCACCAAGGATAGAGTGAGCACCTCACCTTCTTAATGACACAATAGAACTAATAGACTGGTTACTAGATCTTCAAACCAGGTGTGTTGCATAAGTGTTTTATATGGAGGTAAGAGAACACAATGCAATGTTAGGAGGGATGACAAATGGTTCATAGATAATGCCTATGCAGACCCATGTATACATAGTATGAGACCCACAAATAATTTTTTTTTTATGTAGAGGTGTGAAGGGAGGATGGAAATGAGAGGGACAAGCATCCACAAACAAAGATTAACAACCATGAATGCACACAAAACATAAAACATGAAGAAAAATAGATCAATTTTTATTAATCCCAAGGTATAAGGCAATATTACAAGCTTGAATGTGTAGAGCCTTGTTATACTAAGAGAGAGCTCTTGAAAGGAAAATTTTGGTATTTTTATGATTCTTAGATATGTCAACCCTTTTACAATGAAGGACCTAGGATTTTATAGGAAATGAGAAGCCTATGAGTCATTAATTAGAACCTCACCCACTATTGAGGTGGTTAAAACATTTAAAGGTGATGTGGAGAAGTAGTTACAACCTAGCATCCACCCTAGCATTCAATCTTGCCTATAACTCATCCTCTCCTTGATGTCCAATCAGGTTTGACCATCACTATTGCTTATGGTCACCACCTATTAATCCATTTGGGTCTAATCTACTAACGTGGAACTACACAAGTGTATCCTTGGGTTCTACTTCATCATCTTATGTAGGTGTTGTATTTGTGTCATGCATTCCAATTTTGGACCATATACACATTGGTCCATGCTTACTTCCTTCTTTGTGGAGTCTTGTGCATGGTTGTGCACAAATAACAAAGCACATCCTACATAAAAGGTACATATTAAATATTATATAAAGAATTGGTTACATAGTGGATTTGTGAGTTTATAAAAGGAATAGATGTGAAACTATATGATTTGTCATGGGATCTCATCATTTGAGTGTGAGGATGTCTTTGAATGAGAGTGCACAAGAAGATTCAAGATTTTGGGCATGCTCTTTATGATTTAGAACTGCTCCCTGCACATTAGTCTCTTTTACTGACTGAGGTTGAGGCAACCCATATACTCTAAATTGTGTGCCTACTAGTAAAATGATGGATATTTTAATGGGTAATACATTGATAACTCCTTATAGGTTTAGATCAACACCTAGTGGATGTGAGAACCCAAGCTGATTTTTTAGTGTAGGCATGGATGAGAAGTATTTATGCATAGACTTACTTTAGAGAACTTGACATTGCACTAGCACATGAATATTCATGTGATCCTTATGATTTTAATGCCTACTGAAAGGGTGACTTGTAAAGTTAACATTTTTAGTGACCGTTGTGGGTTGTTGCCTACTAAGCAAGAATCTAATAACCTTGAAGTAATCTATTGGGTACAAAGTCACCTAAAATTCCTTGTTCTTCTTTCTCTTGATTATTATTAAGTGCAATAAGTCCACCTAACCATAGAAGGAATTGAGACACCTTCCATAATGGAAATAAATAAAATAATTACATCAAATGACACTTAGAGGGATAATAAAACTAAGATAGTATAATTGTGCACAAGCCTTAGATGAAATGAAACTACTCTAAACAATAGCATCTGCACGTGGCACTTAGGGAACTAGAAACATCTAAATTAATATTTACAAGGGTTTTCATAATCATCAACGATAGTTCTTGAGATGAATCCCATTAACTGGGATGGGTAACACTTCTCCATTTGGCCTTGTAAATTGGTATGCATTAGCTTGCTTGTACTTGACTATGGTATATGGACCACTCCATATAGTGTCAAAATTTGTATTTCTTCTGGCCTTTCCTCTATCTATGTCCCATTTGAGTACCAATTATCCTTTGTTGAATATTTTTTTAGCATCCCTTCTATTGAATGTTCTCTTGGTTTGTGTTTGTTGAATATCCATACTATGCATGTCCTATGCCCTAAGCTCTTTGGCTCTATTAGCTTGGATAATATTAATATCATGGGGTCACTTCCATGCAACTCCAATTTATGAGCTAACTCTAATGAAGGTAATTAAATATATGTGGGCAACCTTGTTTCCTTTCCATAGACCAGCATGAAGGGTGAACTCCTTAATACCCTTTTTGGTGTTATTTGATCTGCCCAGAGGGCTATCTTGAGTTTAGTGTGCCAAGATCATTATTTATCCTCCATGGTTTACTTGATGATATAAACCAAGTTATTATTATTTTATTCAACCAAACCATTTCCTTAGGGGTAATATTTTGAGGAGGTGCTCAGATGGATGCTTTCATAGAAGTCTAGGATAGAACCTTAGCTTTTTTGAGTACTATTGCTTTCATACACCTTATGAAGTAGTTGGTTTCCATGAGGATCCATTTGTGTCTAATACATGATGGTGGATTTATCATACCAATGAATTCTAAGCCCCACTATGTAAAGGGGTGATCATCTTGTATTGGGCACAGGGGTAGGGTAGCCAATTTCTATTTACCACAAATAAGGCCACTTATTATAGCCTCACACCCATGAATGTGCATATTTGAATAGAGTTGGCCAGTAATAGCTAGCTCACATGATTTTCACAACAATGGTCTTTAGTGAATAATGGTCTCCTAATGATCCATCATGGAAATCTTTTAGGATCCTATTCACTTGATTCTACTATATGCATTATAAGTGGATTCCATTGATATCTCTTCTATAAATATTACCATTGACAAGTAAATAAGAAATGGATTTTAATATAAAGTTTGTATGTTTGTATTTATTCAATCCTTGTGGATACATGTTGGTCTAAAGGAATATTTTCATGCTTTTAATCCAGCTTACTGGGGCATCTTAGTTTTTTGGTTGGCTCTCATGCAGTGAAAGAACTATGTTATCTTCATTCTTCACATCCTATTATAGCTACTCATAGAGTCCCTTGTCTTGTACTAGCTTGGTGATTTGGATGTCAACATGGTATTCCATCACCTTTTTGACCCAACTGACTCTCTTCTCATTAATGTCCATGTTGAGCAAGAACTCCTTTATAATCAAGTGCAAGACCATGAGATGGATCTTATTATTGGAGAGCATATGTGTAAAATTCTTGATTGCTCTTATTATTAAGAGGGTATGCTTCTCTAAAAATATATAGTGCAACTCATAATACTTGAGATCATGGCTAAATAAGGAAATAGGTTATCCTAGTTGATCATTGTTCTGTTGCACAAGAATAATTGAGATGCCCTCAACTCTACCAAATGCATAAAGGATGAAATCCTTATAGTAATCTAGGTTTATAAACATAGGAGATTTTATGATGATATGCTTGATGGCCTTGAAACTAGTTCAACCTTATTAGGTACAGTTGAATGTAGTGCTCTTCTTGAGCATTATTATGAGGGGCTTGATCAGATTTTCAAAACTTGGCACAAACCTCCTAATGAAGTTTAGTTTTTCCAAGAAGCTTTGGAGAACCTTCTTATGACCTAGGAGATGGAGTAATATAATGGATTTGACTTGTTTGGTATCAATGGTGAGTCCCTCTTTGGAGATGATGTATCCTAAAAATTTACCTTCATATATTGTGAATATACACTTGCTCAATTTTAGATAGATCCTAAACTATTGACATTTTTCAAAGACTTGCTCTAGGTGACCCAAATTATCTACCATGTAATTTGAAAAAATAGTTATGTCATCAAGGTAAACTAAGATGATGTTGTTGAGGAGTCATTTGAATGCCATATCCATGGGCCTTTGGAAGGTAGTTCCTACATTTGTCAAACCAAAGGGCATCTTTTGGTATGTGAAGGTGCCCCACTTAGTGGTCACTGCAGTTTTCAATTGATTATATTATCACATAAGCACTTGTTTATATCTTAAATAATCATCTAGTATATAAAAACTTTCCACACCTATGACCATTTTTAGGATTTGCTCCATTGGTAAAACGGGGTAGTGGTCTTTGAGGGAGGCTTTGTTAATGTCCCTAAAGTCTACACACAAGTGGATCTCTCTATTCATATTGATTATTGAGATAATATTAACCACCCATGAGGAATGTTTGATTATAAATATTATGTTGGCCTCAATGAGATTTGAGATCTCCTTCCTCATTAAGTGCTCAAGTTTAGGTTTAATTGGCCTTTACTTCTACTTGATTGACCTAGTATTATGATCAAGATAAATAGTATGATGGGTTAAGCCTAGATCAAAGCCTTTGAAGTTTTTATATCTCCATGAAAATATATCATTATAACTTTTACTTAGATCAATGAATTCTTTGAATTCAAATGGGGAACATACCTTACCGACTTTTAAGAGCTTGTCCTTAGAGATGGCCACCAGCTTCAAGATTTCCTCCTTCACCATCATGTTTCTCTTCTTTCCTTTTAGATGGTTATTAGAATTGAAGATGTTTTCCAACATTATTAGACCCCTAGGCATCTTGTTTCCCTTAAATTCAATGATACACTCTTCATATTGATCTTGGAGTTAAGGGTAATTGTTGGCATAGAACTTAGCTTCATCTTGTAGGAAGTTAACAAGTTTTTCATCATTCACAAACACCTACCAATTGCTTGTGTTGTTCAAGAATATTAATTTGACTAAATTTTTTATGAACTACTTGAACTCACTCCTTATACCATGTAGGAGGTCATATTATGTACCCATGGTTGTGAGTCTATCATTGTCATCATTCCACGCCCTTGGTATGAAATGGATATCAAAATCATTGAACCCTTTGATCATATCCCATGCCCTAAGTTTGTAAGTTCTTTGTAGAATATTTTTGGACATGTTTTATGCTCTTACTTGGTTTACCACTAACTCTCTAAAAGCTTACAACACTTTGATTATTTTCTTATGCACTAATTGGAGACCCTATATTAGTGCCCCATACTCATAAATATTATTTGTGCAACGAAACTACAATCTAAATGCATGGAAATATTTATCCCTTTGAGGGGAGAACATTACAACATCAGCTCCTATATCATTTTTTATTTGAGATCCATCAAAGTATAACTTCCATATGACTTCAAGGTCTTCTTGTGCCTTTATTAGGTTAGGCAACAAGGTGTCCTCCTCAAAAATGTAGTGCGTGCCAAGCCCTATTTCCTCCACATTATCATATAGGTCACACTCATAATGTTTATGTGCTCATTCATCAACTAAGTCATTTGGGACCTCTTCAATGGGTGTGTTAGTTTCATAAATAACTAAATTCTCCTCTTGGTTGAACAAAGTGCATTTTGCATCAACCAGGTTAGGAGTGTATGGCTCTATGTTATTATTTGAAATAGGCTTGGTATTGATGGTCACCTTGGTCCCATATCTAGTTCTAAGTAGCATGTGTGACCAATCTGAGGATAGGTATCCACCCACCTTTACATTGAAACATTGGGAGAGGCATATATCAAAATAAGGGGGTAAGTTAATGTTTTCAATGCCTTGTGCAATGGAAAGGCTCAGATAAGCATGTAGAGTGAAACTCAAATCCTTAATAATTCCCATAGTTTTGAACATTATCCTATCCAATTGGACAACCCATTTTGAGATGGGAGAATATGTTATACCTAGAATTTATGTGATTTTATTCAGCATCACTAAACTACTCACACCCAAATCTATCATACAGCTATGTATAGGATGTTTACCGATGATCATAAAGATGTAGAATGGGGGCAGATTTATATTTAAGTGCACTTCTTCCTTATGTTAACATAGGATTGTGTACATAATAGACATAATTTACAATGGCTCATGAGGTTGGAAGCCTCTAAGGATTTCCTATAACAAATTCTTTTGGTAAAGAATAGCAAGAACATCTCACATGGAAATATTCATCCCAGTCTTCTTCATTTACTCAATTATGTGAAAGGGGATTTGAGTCCTTTTAATTTGTGACTTTGAATTGTAGTCTATTCTCACACCTACACACTATTTTGGGGTTATCCTTATTTCTATATAACCTATTATGTGCACACTAAAGGTTATACAGGGGTTTTGACTTGGGTATTTATGTGTTGAACCTAGGACATAAAAGTTGAAGGTACAGAAGAAGAAAGTTCCTCCACCATCACTCCTTTTTTGAATATTATGTTAAAAGAAATTGGGTTACTTATTATGTACTAAAATGATTCAAATAATTAAAGTCATCCTCCTACCATTTTAATAGGGTGGATCTACCATGCTCTTGCATTTGTGCCAATCATTCATCCTTTGGTTGATATGAAATAGATGGAGGCTCTTGAGGAGGTGGCACATTTTGCATTGTAGGTGTCTCATTCATCACTCAATTCATGGACATGATTTGATCATGTGGTTGATCACTTGGATAACACCATTCATGGTCATGTACCATGTTATTTTTCATTGGTAAAAGAGCCATATAAGTGCTCTTAGTGTTAGGATTTGGCACATAAGGTGGTATATTATATGTGAGCTAGTTCTGAGTTTGTGTAGCATGTTGGTAGGGAAGCTTTTTTGATTGATATTTTTGGTTGAATGGTTAATAAGGCCTATAATTCTATGATTTTTACCTTTTGAGTTCTATTAACTCATTCCTAAAGCTTTTTAATAAGTATTTAACCTCATGTAGCTTGTTCAAGGGTGCAGAAGTTGATGGAATTGGTGGGTTGATAGCAACAGGGATGGGGGATAGAGTTAAAATAAGGGGTAGGTCAGATGAAATTGTAGATAGGGGATTGATATATAAGGTCATAAGGGTTCTGGGTTCAATTTTCCCTACTTTAACCAAGCAATTTTTTTCATACACGGTGACTTCATAGGCATCTAGTAATATCATGCCTCTTATAGATTGGATCATTATGGCCATGTCATTATTCAACATTCTCAAGAAGTATAAAAACTCAATGTTATTATTTAGTCTTATCAAGAGTGGAACTCAATCCCAGGTCCTCTATAATTTGAATTTAAAGTTGACCATCTGCTCATGTGGATCCCTTTTGATGGTTGTGAGATGCTCTAATAGTTAGGTACTCACTCTTTTCTTCAAACTACTTGTATAGTGTTATGCCTAATTTATCCCAATTGTGAATAGAACCAAGCCACAATATGTGATACCATTGGAGAACTCTCCCTTTTAAATAAGAGGTAAGGAGTCACACTATGATGTTATATTTGGTTACATTGTAGATGGATCAAATATTTGTTATGTCTTGTATGTGATCTATAGGTTTAGTTGAATTTTCTCTCGTAAAGTATGGGATGCTCTTAAGACTAACTATGATAATATCATCATACTATGAAAGGACCAATGGGATGCCTCTATTAAAGGGAAAAAAGGGTTGGTTTCTCTACATAGCCATGAAGGTAATAGGGGATAATCTTCCTCTATGTGTAGGGCATAAACCAAATGGAGGTGTATATTGGGCTCTAAGATAAGGTAATCTTGCATTGATATCCCTTATGATAGGATAAAAAGATACTCTAACTCCAATTCCTATATAAATTATAAGAATCTCAACAAAATGAAAATTAGTGCCCCTTGAAGATGATCTCATCTATCTTAGCATATAGATGAAAGGTTGATTTTCATAAATTAGGAATGCTTAGAGTCACTAGGTGATATATAGAGTGTCTTCAACACTTGAATCATTGAGATTAGCACCAATCTCTTATGCAACTTCCATAATTTATCCCACTAGGCATGTTAAAAACTCTTATCACTCAAAACATGCACCTATGTGTATAGGGCTCTCATATGCACTAGCACACATCTCTTATGTTCCTACTGCCTCAAAATTGCATGTCAAAGAGTGATTAAGTATCTCATTATAACAATGGGATCATCCCATAAAGTGTGGTACTCTTTCACTCCTTGGGATGAACCTCTAGAGTAGGTCAGCTTCCTTTCATTCTAGATGCATCTGGTTTAGGACCAATGCATAAACCTATAAAGAGCAGAATGAAATCTATATCTAATGTTAAACCTAAACTTAATAAAAGGGAAAAGGGAGAGAAAATTTAAGATATTGATAAAATTTAAAAGGTGATGCACCAAGAATAGAATGAGTGCCTTACCTACTTAATGACATAATAGAACTAATAAACTAGTTACTAGATATTCAAACTAGGCGTGTTGCATAAGTTTTTTGCATGGAAGGGAACACAATGTAACATTAGTAGGGATAATAAATGGTCTGTATACAACACTTATGTAGACCCATGTATACATAGTATGAGACCTACATAGACTTTTAGTTCTATGTATAGGTGCAAAGGGAGGGTGGTAAAGAGAAGGACAAACATCCATAGATAAAGATAAACAACCATGAATGCACATAGGACATAGAGCATGAACAAAAATAGATCAATTATTAATAATCATAAGGTCTAAGGAAATCTTATAAGCTTGACTGTGTATGGCCTTATTATACCATGAAAGGGCTCTTGGGGGACAAATTTTAGTAGCATTATGATGCCTAGATATGTCGACCCTTTTACAATGAAGGACCCAAGATGTTATAGGCAATGAGAATCCCATGGGTCATTAATTATAATCTCACCCACTATCTGGGTGTTTACAAAATTTAAATGTGATATGGAAAATTAGTTGGGATATTTTTTAGAAGAGATCATCTACCCATGTTCTGACAACTTGACAGTCACCCTTGCATTCAATCTCATCTCTAACTTAGCCTCTCTTTGATGTCTAATTGGATTTAACCATCACTATTGCTTATTATTGCCACCTATTAATCCACTTGGGTTTAATTTGATGACATGTAAATACATAGGTGTATCCTTAGGTTCTACCTCATCATCCTACATAGGCATTAGAGTTATAGTGCACAGTATCCTTTGGGATCATATACACACTGGTCCATGAGTACTCCCTTATTTATGGAGTATTATTTATGGATGGGCATAGATAGCAAAGCACATCTTATGCAAAAGATGTGCACTAAAGATTATGTAGATATTTGGTTGTGTAGTGAATTTGTGAGCTTATGAAGGGTAAAGATGTGAAGTATGCTATTTAGCATGGGACCTCATCATTTGATTACGAGGATGTCTTTGAATGAGATTGCACAAGAAGATTGAATATCTTGGGCACACTCTCTATGATTTAGAATTACTCCTTGATCACTAGTCTCTTTTACTATTTGATTTTTGGGTGACTTGTGTGCTACACTAGTGTGATGAAGGATCTGTTTATGGGGAATAAATTGAGAATTACTTATAAGCATGGACCAACACTTTGTTTTTGTGTGAACCCAAGCTAATTATTGAGTGTGGGTATAGATAGAAATTTTTTGCATGCAAACTTGCTTTAGATAACTTGACATTGCACTAGCACATAACTCTTTATGCGGTCCTTATGAGTTCAACACCTATTGAAGGGGTGACTTGGAAAGTCAACAAGTCCATGATTCCATGATAAATAAATATGCCACGTCACAATTTTCCATGGAAATATGTCTTAAAGAATCCCCACATAACCCATAGTGACCTTATCTAACTCATAGATTTCATTATTCCATAGACAAGATAGGTGTCATAATCTCAATGATCACAAAGATCATAAATAAACCAAGGTGGGGATCAAAATTTTGAAGGTAGGTGCATGATAATTTTTAATTGGAATGGATAATTCCACAAGTCAACATATATGGTTTCCATAGTCCTAAATGTGGACACATGATAAATATTATATGGATTTAATAAATCACATGTCCACTTTTCACAAAGAATACGTAAATACCTTTGCACATAGGGAACACATCATAAATAACTTATAGAGACCACATATTTCACCAAAGATCACCAAATGAGAAGTTTTTTTCCTTTTTGGAAAGATTTTTATGAGAAATTTCAGTTTGAAATGGTCATGGATCATTCAATCATCTATAGAGACAATTGTTCATGGAGAAATATCTAATAACCATTTTTGTCTGGGATGGTTAAACTATTTCTGGGACCATGTGTTCATGAATCCATTACATGAATGTTAAAGATTATGTGGTTAAGGTGTAATCCATATAACAAAATTACCAAGCATGAGAAGTTTCCAAGTGAATATAATTGATAATGGATAATACGTAGGGAGAAATGCAGAGCTTCAGCATCCAAGATTAGTGTGAATGTTTTGATCTCAATTTTGATTATGATTGTAAATATTGTCTCAATTACAATAAAGGAAGTATTTGTACATGTTTTATTTTTTGTCTTGAGAGAAGAGAGTGAGAGAATCATTATTGGTGAGTAAGGAATCCATAAATTTATCCCCTATTTTCCCATCTACACCACACATATTGTGGAGAATGGGGAGGGGTATGTAGTGAAGCTCCCAAAAATGTAAATGGTGGATGTGACAGTGGTTCATATGAATTGTGGTGGGATTGGGGTGAATGTGATGGTGTTGGGATATATGAAACCAATATTTTTATTTTTAAATGGTGGACTTAGATTTGGAGGAAGGGGGAATGAGGATTTTCTTCTCTATTTCACACATTTTTATCCTTTTTCTTACACTAAAGACTTGGTGTGTGTAACATATTATTGCTCCATGTGTTCATGGCCTATATTCCCATGTTTCTTTCTTAAATTATATCAACCTAAATGATCTTACTTTATATTTTTCATCTTCTTCATTACTAGATATGTTAATATGCCTCACCAATTCACCTTACAATTTATTGTCAATAGATTTTGACTTTCTTCTTATTCTTACACAACACTCCATGCCCTCGTCATTTCTTGTGACTCAGTTCCAGTGGGTTTCAAGAATATGTATTCCACCAATAAATTTTTTTGTTATTCCTCCTATTATGTGTCTACCTAAATAGATGATGAAATAGTCAGAAGGTCTATGAGGAGAACATGGGGGACAATTTTTTTTAGCTAAATGGTACACACAGCCTTCAAGAAGAACCATTATTTTGATTCTTTTATATATGGTATGTTAGTTATATCTTCCTTTAAGATATATCATACACTTTCCAATGAGACACTAGGAGTGTCATAGTTGACATTGTCAATTATCATGGGTTCTTTTTTTATATCGTCCTCTTAGTCTTCTTCTACAGAGGATTTCCAAGTTGTGTAGGTAGCTCTTTTCTCTTTGAAGGCTTCTTATATAATCTCAAATGTATTCCTTGTGATTAATATATTATTTTATATATGGTATGTTACTTATATATTCCTTTTTTATATCTCATACACTTTATAATGACACACTAAGAGTGTCATAGTTGACATTGTCAGCGATCATGGGTGATTTTTTTATATCATCCTCTGAGTCTTCTTCTACAGAGGATTTCCATGTTGTGTAGGTAGCTCCTTTATTTTTGTAGTTTTATTATATAATCCCAATGTATTCCTTGTGATGAATATGTCTATGGTGAAGATATTGGTGGTTCTATGCACAATGGAGATACCTTATACAAGATCAAGGTATTTTTTTCCCTTGATTTATGCTTGCACATCAAAAATGGGATGAAGTAAGATAAAGGGAGGGTGGATGATTTCTAATCCCATGTGATTGCACCATGAATATATCATGAAACTTTGTCACCATAGATTTAGACACCTAAATTTCACCACATTTAGTGTCATAATTAACTTCACTTAATATTGACACACTAATTCAATGACCACCCTAAATTCAAATTTCATTCTAACATCATTTCCCTCCCTTTTTTGAATAATTAATATGTATTAATTATTTGATCATCCATTATCAATCTATACAAGTGATATTGAAATCATCTTATACATCTGTAAGAAAATTAAAGTTTAATAATGGATCAGGTAATTTTACCTTGCTAGTATGGTGCATTTTTAAGTATTATTTGCTTTATTAGTTTTTATTGAATAGCTTAATTTGATGTTTTAGTTTAGTCTTAGAATAGGAAGTTAATTGTTCATTTTATTTCCTAGTTTGCATAGGTTATAAAATTATAGATATCACATTTTGGCATGCCAGGTGGGACCTTTCCCAAATCTTGTTCATCTTGTATGCTTTCCTTAAGGTTTTTGAGTTGTTTTTAAATTCTATTGAGGTGCATAGTTATTTAATTTTGGACTATTTTATTTTATATTTTTGGATTTTCTATAGAATGATAGTTTCATTTCATGTAAAAAATAATTCATAGTACACTTTAGTGGTTGCATATTTCCAAACAATGGTTTCATTCTACGAAACAATGACTTTTTCTACTTATTTTTTTCTCTTAATTTCTGAATTTAGCTTGTTATTTCAAGTCTTTCTTACTTTTCCACCTTTTTAATGCTCATTATTTTTTGTTTTTCCTATTTATGGGTTGTTATTTTTTATCTTTTTTTAAATTTTCTATAAAACAATAGTTTTTTAGACAAAATAGTGAATTCATTAGATAAAATAGTGAGTTCATTGCATAGAATAATGATTTTGTACCATATTTTGGTGGTTTTGTTTCACATTTCAATAATTTTATTTTATATTTTGGTGGTCTTGTAAGCAAATTTTTTTAGTTCTTTTTTTTTTTGACTTATTTTATGTTTCCATCATTTTATTTCTCTACATAATAGTGGTTTTGTTCTAGAGAGTTAGTTTTTCATCCTTAACCTTTCTTTTCGATATCTTGTAGTTTTTTGGGGTTGACTAAATATTTGAATATAAACCACTAATATTTTTTATGTAGGATCACTTGGCAAAGACCTAAAACCTAAACCAAATTTTCCTTTTTCTTTTTTTTGCTAACCTTGATTTCTTTTCAAAGTTATGTTTAATTAATTAAGTGGTAATTAATTCATTTCTTTATAGAGTTTTCTTGTTTATATTATAATAATTATGTATGTTATTTCTTTACATCACACTGGTGAAAATCTTTAGAAATTATAAACAATTCTTGTAATTTAGTGTTATGTGAGTTATTCTGACTATGTTATTTCATCACGTCAAAATGGAGTGTACCCTTCTATTTTTATTTTTTTTATGGGATCTATCGACTATGGATTTCACCACCACATAGTAGGCAAACCTTGTGTATTTATTAGGTATAAAAATTGAATACCAACTATTTAAATTACCTAATTAATTGTGTGTTTTAAGTACACAATGACATGAGGGGGTTTCATCCTCCAACACTCAAGGTTTCAACAATTACCTCAAAATTTATTTTTTTGATGGCACTCTACTAAAATATTATAGATGGAGTAGGAACATAGGGACTAAAACCTTTTTTTCAGTCCATTAATCAACTTCTTCTATGGTATTGGGCTTCATTGTATCAAAAGTTATATAGAGGACATCCCCTAGTTGAACTTGTAAAAAACCTTAAGCCTTAAGGAGCCATTCCATCATTTGAATTATAATACATCGGTAAGTGGTTATCTCCAAGAAGTTACTCTTAACTTACCCTTGAAATTGAACTTAGTGGGATATGGGTATGGTGATAGCTCCATAGTTAGTTCTCTGAAACATTGGGTCGACACTTTCTAATAGACGAACCAGTATATATGAGAGCCTACAATTCATTCAAGTCCCTTGCCTAGATTTTATCCTTATATGTGATTTGCATGCTTTTGTTATGTAGTAAATCTTGTGTGTTATCTTTGTTTTTTATCTCCTTATGGAATGTCGATAATTTAAAGTTTTTCAAACTTTGTCTTTTGAAGTAAAAACTAAATTTGTAATCAAGCAAACTTTATCCAAATAAATCCAAATGCCAAGTAACTTAAAAATATTGTAAGACAATTGTATTTTATATTTAGATTCATATACCTTTTTAAATAAAAAATTAATATTTTAATTATATCCAACTACTAATCACCAAGCCTATTTAAATAATCTTAAATATGTTCCTAATAGATAATAACCCTTTGGAAATGACCCTTCCCATTTTGGGAATCAAGAACAACAAGTTAAGGTTATTGATAATGATAATGGACCCTAACAATATGAATACAAACATCCTATAAATTTTACAAAGGAATAACCACCCCAAGTTACCGATTATGTCCTAGAAAATAAGAATGATGTTTTATTATAACTATTAGGGCTAAGAGCTAAGTTTTCACCTTATTTTGATCCCAAAGACTTGTCTCTCCTAATTGATAAGAAAAGTGCAACACCTCCTACACATTATTAAGGAACATCTAACACTTCCTTAGGAAAGAACAAGGCCATCATAGGATCATCCAACAATTTTTTTAAAAATGTTTCCCATACTCATGTGGTTAAGGTAAAATCAATTCTAGATGACACATCCTGACAAAACCATGTCTTTACCCTTTTGGACTATATTAAAAAGTTAACCAGAGATATAGTTGATATTCAATATAATAATCAATCAATCCTTTAAATCCAACAAAAACCAAGTCTAAAAATCCCAATCAATATCAATATCAAAATCAAATTCCCAATCAGAAAAAAAATCAATATCAAACTCAAAATTAATATCCAAACCCAAATCTAAATGAATATAAAAATCAAATTCCTAATCCAAATCAAAATCAAAAAACTAATCAAAACCAACAAACTAATCAAAATCAACAAACCAGTCAAAATTTGAATCAAAATCAATATCATAGTCAAAATCCCAATCATAATCAAATTCAAAACCCAAACCATCATCATCTTCACCACTCAAAGAATGGAATTTGTCCAAGAATGGAAAAACATGAAGGATAAAATACAAGGATTATAATATGGGATCTATTCTCAAATAAATAAATTTGAGTTTAAGGAACTGTGTCCTTATCCATTTAACATAAACATGGTGAAAATAAAATTTTCTATTAATTTTGAACCTTCAAAATTTGAAAAGAATAAGTGAAAAAGATATCCTAGGGATCACATCAAATAATTCTACATGGTGTGTCAAGAGGTTGCTTATAGTAATAACTATCTACTTAGACTATTCCCACATAGTTTAGGGGGTCAAGCCTTAGAATGGTTCTAACATATACCTAAGAGTTCCATCACAACTTTTGAAGAAATTTTTGAGAGATTTGTACAACATTTTTCTTATAATTTTGAACATGAATTGACTATGTTAGGATTATTTAACACCAAATAATGCAATAAAGAGAGTTTATCCTTTTTCCTACAAATATGGCATGCATTATCAAGTTGGTTTCCATGTTCACTTCCTAAAAAAAAACTCAATCCTGAAATGGCCTTTAAAATTTAACTACATTGTGCCACATCTTTTGATGAAATATTGAAAAGGGAGTTTAAATTGAAAGAGTAATTATTGGTAGAGGCCTTGTCAAAATTTACAATAAGGATAATAAAAATAAATCTCAACATGATAAACATATGTTATTTGATATAAAAATGTGGTAGGAGATGGAGTAATTAATGTTAAACAAGTCCAAAATATCTAATCCCTTAATAATATTAGTATACCTAGTGGCCAGACTAGACATGACTTTAGGATAAGAACTTATACTCCATTAGAGGTACCACTTTAGGTATTCTTTTGAAAGTTGGTGGAAATAAATGTGATCACATCTCCAAACATAAAACCCTTGATGAAAACACTCCAAAACATGAATGGTATAAATAAGATGAATATTGTGTATACCATAATATCAAAGGGCATTCCAAATCCAAGATTTAATCAATTGTGGTGACATAGAGTTAGAAAATTGCACATTAACATCAAGCAATCAAAAGTTAGGGATATGTTAATATCCCTTCTTGAAACATGAGCATGGTCATCCAAATCCAAGATAGAAAAATAAGCTAATAATGTCAATTAAACCAATCATCCATTTGATTCCATTGTTAATCATGTTTAACATATGTATAAGCATGTTTCTATCATAAATATCATATCCCATCATTGCACCATCACTATGAGGTGCATAAAAATCACCAGTCCAAGTGTTTCTTTCCTCGCCTTTAAGGGAAACTACAATATTATTTAACTTATGAAAACACCACGCTAAATTTTTATCATGGACCTTCTCAAGAAATCCATTACCTATAAGGATATTTTATATAAATCTTTACAAGAGTCTAAAGTTTTGGAAAACATTGATCTTTCCAACTTCCAAGCATTGGTAGGACATTTGTCTTCCAATAATCACGTGACTTTTGACCCCATGGGTACATCAAAAAATTATCCATTATATATATTGAAGTCATTATATCTAAACATAAAGTAAAAATTGGTGTGTTTTCACAAAATATTAAACCCTATAATAGGTTGTTCAATCCTCCTCTAGATTTTGGCAACATGGGAATACTTCTAGGTATGTGGGTTTACCTATGGTAGATGTAGACCTCTAGGTTTAAGTGCTAGCTCCCTGAATTTACCTTTAAGTGATTATTACCTATACTAACTATTTATTTATGGAAAAAGGGATAGAATTATGCATAAAATAAAGCTACTCTAAGGGGGTGATACACCAGAAGGATTTTCACAAGACCATCATAATTCTTTCACTAAAAAACAAGACCTTCAACACTAGCTCCAAAGTCTTAAAATGCTCTAACATTAGTATTTCAATATGGAGGTGATATGCATGACGGATACCCAAGGTAAATGAACCATAAATTATTTTCAGACACTAAGACTACTTGTACACTTGAAAATATACCCACACCCTTGATAACACTTCATATGACTTGCTAGAGTGGGAAAACTTGCATCAAACATGGAAGGATTGAGAGAAAGCAAGGATAGATGAATGTCACTTTAATAATCACTATAAATATCTTCACACACTTTTAAAATATGATATATGAACTCAAAATATCTTTTATTTATTGTTTAAATTAAAATTACAACATCAAACTAGCAGGACTTTGCCATATATGGTGTGGAATTTTTTTACAAAAGCCAAAATGGCTAGTACTTGTAGAATTTGAGGAAGGATGGATAAGAATGAAGTCAAAGAGTCAAAAAAACACTTGTCAAGTTGAGATAAGGAGATACATATATAGGATAAAGTAATATGGAATAGGCCATGTAAGGTCTACCTGGGTAAATGTCCCTTAAAGCATGAAACTCCTGAAATGTGGTGTAGGACTCTTTATTTATTTGCCTAGAGACTGCCTTCGTCATTTGACCCTCCATGAGTGATCCATAAAAGAATAGGTATAGATGAGATGATTTCACTATGAATTATGGGTTATAAACAAGCCATAACATGAATTTTTTGTGTCCCTAATCATTTACATTCTTCTAGACATGAGTTATCACTACCTATAGTCATAATCACCCTCCTTTCACTCACCCTTCACACTTGGAACCAAATAGGTCTTAAGTTTTCTAATCCAATCCATAAAGAGGATTTTATAACACTTTTTAAGGTACCTCATGGCCTTATATTCATCAATAATACCTTCAAAGTCACCCTGATTGGAGTTTTCATTTTGTCATTTGGTGATCACTCCTTATTCACTATGCCAGTTTGGATTGGCTAAGATGAAGGTTTTAGCATATGTACTTTTGATCTTTCCTAAAGAAAAAAATTAGTATTATAGGCTATATTATGTCCCATACTAACTACCAAAGTGATTTTCATATTTTGCAACCATTTTATACCTGCACAACACATAAAATTATCAAGAAAATCCACTTTTCATCTTGTCCATACAAGCAGGGTACAACTCAGTCTTATGGGAAGGAGTCATAGAGATGCAATCCAAAATAACTTCCCTATTAAAAATATCCCATTAAATCATATTTCCTTCTTCCTATTTCCAATTGGGTCTTTAGTAAGGGTTTTTTAGGGTTTTAGGTGTTTCTGAACCTTAGCAATTGTTCATAAAGGTGTGGTATTCAACTTGTGAACAAATTCCACAATATGCAAGCTTGGGACCCTCTTAAAATTATCTCATCTCCTTATACTCCCATGCTAAGCCTCCATGTTTTTTTGAGCTCTCAAACTTGCCTTCTCAAGCTTTTCTCTTCATTTTGCATGTCCTGTGATGTTCTTAAGCCAAGACATGGCTTATCTATGGTCTATTCTTCAAACCAAATGTTTTTTTCCCACCTTATATATCCCCATGAACATATTATAGTGCCTTAGAATACTCACCTACCCTTATAATTTATATTGGATCCTCTTTAGATATTAGGCCTAGTCAAGGCCTAGTAGGCCTTACTGTACCTATGTGTGCTTAGGCCACCTTGTTTAGATTCTAACATCTATGAGAATTTATTCATGTTAATATATACATATATATATATATATATAAACTCACCATACCATTATAAAAGGCTTTTATTCTCTTTGGTACCTTCCTTTCATCATTAGCCTACTAAACCTGTAGAGTTTTCATCTTGGGAGTGCCTTCTATCTGAGATAGAACAGAGGGCTCTTCCCCTTTTTCCCCAGATAAGAGGATGGTATTAGAGGCTTCCCCAAGTTATAGGGATACTATATGAAAAAATTTATATCTTTTTCACTTGAATATCCCTTATAAACATCATGAAACCCTCAAGATAGACTTTGTGGCGTTCATTGTGTGCAGGGTTGGCATATAAATTATGTATTGCATGAAACAACCCACTCTATGCTATTTTTTCTTACTTTGAGGCTAATTTTAAGTGTATATTACCACAATAAAGATCCCCTAAAACATATTAATCATCAAACCTTTAATTTTTCACCTCTCACTTTGATATGCTCAAATACAGTCAACTATGACTGTGTTGTCTTGCTTAAAAAGTGATACATGTAGGTGAAATTTGAATTTTAGACCTTGTATAATTGAATTAAAACCATTTTTAAAGTCTTTTAGGCCATATTATATTAATTTATGTCTATTCAAATCATTTTAATTCCATTCCAACATTAAGACCACTATGTTCTAGCTCACTATCAAACTACATTCAACTATAATTGACCATTATTGGAGTAACAGGGGTCCTGTAGGTAATTTCATCTCTTATAAACCTATGTATCACACATTATGACTATTTGATATCTTGGAACCAAATTCATATGTAAGTGTCTCATGTTTTCATATCTAATCACCAAGTTTTGACTTATGAGACTGTAGGTACCTATAGTCAGGTTGTAGGTACTCTCTTTAGGAGCAATGATACACATGTAGGTGAATAAATAGGTTAAGACCCTAATATTCAACCTATTTCAAAATATATTTGAGACACTAATGTATTTTTACTTTAATACTACCACTTATCATGAATATATGGTCCTACCTTATTATCTTTGGATAATGAGATCATTTGGAAATCAAGGTACTATAGTAAACACTGAAATCCTATAGTAGAGAATTACATGAATTAGAAACCTTATAACATCATCCTTATTTTTCCAACATCCATATTTTCTTTCAAGGTATCTCCCTTATATAATGGATACAATAAATGATCATTTAAACTCGTCTAGGCTCCCTGATACCTCATCATATGCTAGTATCAAAAGTGACTTTGGATTTTTTAAGGAAACAAGTCCCTAAAACTACTCCAATTGTGAATACAAATCCTAAGGTCTCCCTACCATTATGTGGTTTTAAAATCAATTCTCATGACATTTAAAAACTCCTAAAATTTAATTAAGGTTTAAAAACATGTCAAACTTCTCCATAAAACACCTTTAGGCCTTTGTGAGAGCCACATGTAGGTGTGCACACAGTTGCAGACAAGGGAAATGAAGATGAGATAGATAATGTATATGGTGTATGGGCCTAAAATTAGTTTTAAACCTTCTCAAAATATTCAAATAGATCTTTAAAACCTTAGAATAAGTGCAAACCAATTACATGCCTTGTCTCAATGTGATTATCCTCCTTTAGGGTTTTTATAGGTGTTGATTAGTGTTGTAGGCTTGTGTACACATGATAAATAGTCATCAAAATCATTCATATGTCACTTGGGGAGGCTTAAATTTAATTTTCCTAGTGTAAGAGGATTTTTAAACTCTTAAAATCCTTATGGTATCTCTATGAACATGATTAGGACCTTCATACACCATGCCTCAGTTGACTGCAAGTAGAGAACTGACTATGTGTCACATCTTTGACTATATATTCTTTGATATTAGCCTTGAAGAGTGAGTTTATAATAGGAGATGTGGTTTACAAGACATTAAAACAAGAAATGTAACATATATCTCTCATTTGAGACCATTTCAAGAACAAAGACCTCTACATAAAGTGAAATATGCCTACAACTTAGCAATGTTATAATCTAATCTATTCAGCTCATCAAGTTACCTCCAAACATGAAATAAAAGATGAAAAAAATGATGTAATTAATTCCACATCCTTTGGAATCCAATTCATTAATGTATTTGTATGGATAAGCTCAAATAAAAGTAAAACCTGTAGGGTGTGGGGATTGGTAAGCAAAATGAGATAGTCAACTTCTTAAGAATGGTTCTTAAATAATAGGTGACCATTTATATATATATTTCCATGAATATTTATTAAACCAAGTGTATTATCCACCACCAAGATCATTTGACCTATAACCTCTCCTACTGGTCATACCATTAGAAGACCTGTTGACTAATTTTGTATGCCTAGTGAAGTAATGGAGAAGAGAAAAAGTTTTGGTCCGTTTTTGGTAATTTCAAAGTATATCAAGCATGAAAATGGATTTAAGGAAGCTAAAGGGTCACTATATGAGGGTTTTTAATGTGCCATATTCTCTCATAGGCCGTACAACTTCAAAAACTCCCTTTCTTTCAACTATTTTATTGAATTCACTTAAAACCTATAAGTTTTTTAGTTATTACTAATGAGGACTGATAGATTCTGAAATATTGGATGTTTAAAGTAATTTTATATGCTTAGACACCTTGGAAAATTTCACCACCTTCATTTATGACCCAAATATGACCCTTAAATGACATAGAATGACACAAGGACTAAATTAGACTATGACAAAGCTAATATCACATTAAAACACATCAAAAGAAATATTACGTGCCCTATGACATTATAATATACCATTATATCAAGTAATTATGGTTAAAATAGTCAACATTCTTAGTAATTTCCCAAGGGTGGTATGTTTGTGATGCCAAGACTAGTAGCTTAATCCTATCCATTAGGTTATGGAGTCACCTATACACTATTTTTACATTGAGTTTGCCTTTGAGACCACACCAAACACAAATTAAAGACACATAAAATAAGACACACCAAAGGAAACAAACATGTATTCTCAAGAACACTTATGAAACACAACACATACAAGTGAAAGAAAGACACACGCACACACACCTAATCTACTATTTACATGACCTCACTCTTGAGGTGAAAACATCTTACTATACTTCAACCAGGGTCAAAGATAGTTCTTCTTTCATCTTTCTCACTCCATGAAGGTAATCTATCATGTGAATCATGTTCATCATCAATGACTTGTCTATGTATATGGTCAAGGAGCTTACCATCTTCATGTCTTCTCATGCCTAAAATTTGACTATTTGGAGCCTTCATGAATGTTGTTTTCTTCCTTCCAATGACCTTGATTGGGTCTGAATTTCCTTTTATCTATGTCATATCTAATCTACATTCCTCAAACTATAGATTAGAATGTATGATAGATGCCTCAACTTTGTTCTCTCCTTGGGTAGATTGTACTTGATATATATGGTCATCAAGTTCCTCTTCTTTATGATCCAATACCTCTGAATGTGGATTTACCTCAGATGGGGCTCTTGTTTTTTATTCAAGTATAATTAAATATTCCTTAAACTCATGAGACTCCTCTGACTGTATACCTTTGGATAGTAGATTGACATACACTTTTATTCTTGATGGAACAATCAACAATCTGCTCATTAAGTCATTAGTAATCTTGACATCAGATATGTAATCTCTTAGAGGAGTAGTCTTACCTATCTGCTCAAATTATTGACATATGGCATTAAAACTTTTCCATAAGTCATTTTCTTCTTCTTCATGAATGTCATCATCAAGGACAGCTTCATCAATTACAGGTAAAAACACATCCTCCTCATGTTGATCTATCAAAATCTTCAATCTATCCTCATCATATACATGAATCAAGTAATTACTCTTAGCAGATTGTGAGAAATAATGTTTAACACTTACCTTAGCTTTCTCAAATGGTTATTCATGGATGATATAGGTGCCAAAGTTAGTTTTCTTAAAGTATGCACAAAGATCATGCTCATAAGCATCTACACCATACTCATCTAGAAACAATTGAGGAATGCCCTCAATCTTAGAAGAAGCATAATCATCCACATTAGACTCCTCCTTCTCATTAATAACATAATTCAAGTTAGAGTTGGCTTTAACATAGGGTTCAATGTGAAACCTTGTAAGTGGTTGAGTTCTTATGGTCACCTTGGTTCCATATCTTATCCTAAAGGCCAAGAAGGACCAATCATCTAATAGGTATCCACCTATCTTGGTTGTAAAATCTCTTGAAATTCATATTACAAAATGAGTAGGCAGGTCCACAATAACATCTTAGAGGATAGGCAAACTAGGACAGTCATGGAGAAAAAATTTCAATCCTTTGATCAACCCTATTGTCTTAGAAATTGTACCATATAATTTAAGTACTCCTTTTCTATGTGGTTCATATTTTAGGCCCAATTTATCAGCTACTACTTTGGGCATGACTGATCTAGAAGCACCACTATCAATTGTGCAATTATGTACTAGTTTGTCACCCACTATGAGAGTGAGATATAAATTTAGAGGTTTATCAAATTTGGTAGATGGTTCCACAATGTTTTTATGGGCATTTTTAAGAGATACATGACCATGACTATTTCTTGGAGGTGAAGGAATAGTAGGGATAGTGGATAGTTATTTTTGCAAGAGCCCTTTTTGACCAGGCATATTAAGGACATCCCAAAGTTAAATGGATGCCTTGGAATTATTCAATAAATCCACTATGTTTAGAGTAGAAGTTTTTACCTTATCTTGAGTCCTTGGAGGCAAAGGATTACTTGTAACTTAAGGAATTGAAACATTTAGAACGGGCCTTACCACATTCTAATTTAGAGGAGATGTAGGAGTCTTTAGGACTACCATACTTAAAGCCATGATTTGTTGCCTTGGAGGAGGATTATATGAAATTTTATGCACATTAGCATCACCTCCTAAATCCTTCCTCTTTACTCGTGTACTGTTTGTAATAGAAGTTCCTTGGTTGAGCACATAAGTATCTTCCACTAGGAAGTTGGTAAAGCTTTCTCCTTGCGGCTACCAACATTCACTTATTTGCATCAAGACTTCATCTTTAGATAATATGAGAGGATTGGATCCTCATTGAACAACTATATCTTGCTCTCCACCCTCATTAGCATCCATTAATTTTCCTTGTTCCCAATATTCTCCTTACTCCAAGTTGTTAAGCACTAGTACCATCTCTCTTGTGTTGGTGGTGGAAGTAGGATTATATACATTGGTAAGCTTGTTGAATTTAGGCTACCCTTTACATCTTCCTCTCCCATATTGTTGGTGATAATGATAGGGGTTTTAATGAGAATCTTATTGGATATTGGCTTGCTTAAGCTGAGCTCTTAATATTTAAATTGTTTCATCTTTATCCATGGCATCATCTACCTTTTTAGGAGAAACTCTAGACTTGGTCTTGGAATTAGGAACTTAGGCCACACTTGGAGTATTAATAGGAATATAAGGTAGCAGAGGCATGGATGCTTTAGGAGGTAGCTTTCTATCTTGAATGAGGCCATTCTCAGCTCTAATGGTAAGTTAATAGGATTTGAGAAGAGTGAAACCACCCATACATTATAGCATGATGGTAATATCAGTACCAATGGCTCTCAGGTATGTGAAGAACACAAAGCTAGAAGGTGGTCTCATAGGAGGAGGCAATCTATACCAAGTCTTTTGAAACCTCTCATAGAATTCATGCATTGTTATCTTAAGGGCTCTTTTGATCACATTGAGATGATGTATGAGTAAAGTGTGATCACTTTCATCTTTAAATATTGAAGTTGGTAACACTCCAAAATCATCCCATGTTGTGATGCATCAACCAGGAAAAGTCCTATACCAATCAAGTGCATTCCCTCTAAGGCACATGGCAAGGAGTCTAATGGAAATATTCTCCTCAATGACATTGTGGAAACTACAAAAATTGGAGATATCCCTAATATGTTCACTAGGTGTGACATGACCTTCACCATTGAATGTAGGCACACTCTTTGTAACATTAAGGGGAATGGCATCATAGGCATCAAGATGGATTGGATTTTTAGTGAGATCTAGGAATTTGACTCAAGAGAGGATGGTTAATATAGTGTTAGTTCTAAAATAAAAACAAGATGAAATAAACACACTAATAGCATAACATCTCTAAGCCTAGACACTAGGCATAGCTTAGTTAACAAAATCAAATGATAAACACAACTAAAAATCAAGGAATCAAATACAAGAGTTCCTTCACCTTCCTTGGATGCTCCAAATGCCTTTGTAGTAGTGGATTGCTCAGCTTGTGCTCATGAAGTCCTTGGCAATGGAAGCTTGGAAACCTCCATCTCTCCTTGGCACCTTTGGTTTATGGCTTGGCATGACTTGGAATCAATTTGGCATTATAACACTAGTTGCTTGAAGCTTTTTGGAACCAATCTTGCATTATAACTTTGCACTAATTAAGCTTAGAAATGATGTTGTGAGGCCTCCTATTTATAGATTTTTGGATTTAATCATAATCAACCTCAATCATCCATCTCAAGATTGAGATGCATGGTTGAGGATTAATTCAATTTTGAAATTAAAATTTGTAATTATCCCCATCATGGCATTGGAAAAAGGGGCAATTAAGAGGCATGGAAGGCATTGATGAGGCATGGAGGGCATGAATCTTGATATTTGTGGCATTTATGGCCTAGGGATGTCTTCCCAAGAAATGAGGTCACTTGATGATGTAGATATTCAATATTCATTTATAAAAAAAAGTATTCAACAAGTTTCCATGGAATTATTAATTAGGCCTTGATTTGGGTTAACTAGCTCTTAAGCATGATTAAGCACTTTATGCACAAATTACTCAAATTGATCAGAATGTCTTGTTATTGGTCCTAAATTTGACTGGATTGGAATTGGAAGTCACTATCAGATGTGTTAGATGCATATTCCCATTTAGAATGTTGCCAAAAAAAATAACAAAGACGCAAGTCTTGTGTAAAATATTTGATAGGAAAGAGCAGTCCAGAGTACGCAGGTGCAAATTTGGCATTTTGACTCAAAATGAATTGATCAAAGTTAGCTAGCCCATAAATTGCATTGTCCCATTTAAGGATACCCTAGCCAAAATTGATATTTGAATATGTCAGTTTCACATCATTTAGCATGTTTTAGTGTTTTTAGGATAAATTGTGCATTTTGGGTAGAAATTAGTCAAAAGCCTAGTTAGAGGTTATCAGCGGTTAGTTTTAGGTGTCTACAGTTTACCCCTATGTGGGAAGGCATTGCAAACCATAGGCAAAGCAATGTATTCTCAAAGAATGAGAAATGGCATGTATGCCAACAAGAAGATGATTAAAGAACAAAGCTCCAAATGGTTTGGGAAGCCTATGATGATGCCCCCTTGAGGGAGTGCCCATCATAATTGTTGATGGATGGTCCCTTGAAAAGAAGCAAGAAGAAAGGTGGAATTAACCCATGGTTGAGATTAATCCAAATGAGAAAATGCTTGGATGCATTAATGTAAAAAGGAGGTTGATTTTTCCAAAGGTAGTTATAATCAAGAATAAAAGTCAAAATAATGATTTGCCTATAGGTGGTTATAATCATTAAGCAAACCTGGATTGGCTAAAACTGATGGTTCCCCAATTAGGGATGATTAGCAATCATAACTCAAGGATATAACCTAGAATATATATTAAAAATGAGTGGGTGCAAAGTGATGAAATAGATTAATAGAAGAATAGGATTGATCAGTGTGAATGATTGAGTTGTCCCTGTCAATGAGGAGATGCTCATCCTGATTAATAATGATACAACTAGAATGGTCGATGGGTTGATTTTCTCAAGGGTGGGTTGGAACATTTTGCCAAGGTGCCAAGGAAAAACTTATATGGCTCCATTGATTGTAGACCTTTGAATCTAATTTTTGTTGTAACATGTGATGGTAGGCTTCATGATAGAACACCATAAATACTATCCCAAAATATGCATAAGGACTGACCCCTAATCCAATAAACACTCAAAAATAATGCATCAATGATAGAAACCATGATGATAATGTTGATAAATTAATATGGATAGACTCAAGAACAATGTGCTCAAGGAATCACCTAATGAACACATAGATTGAGTTGAGGCAACAATGCTTAAAGCAAATAAATAGGCAAGTGAATAAACAAACAAAAAAGCAAACAAACAACTAAAATAAATAAATAGAAATCATGAAAATAAAATCAAAAGAAAGCATCCTAACAATGATAATGCCCCAGTAAGGCGGATTGAGGATAATTAACTAGGCTTAAACAGGACAAATATTTTTGGATTTTTGAAATGTTATGAATGTTTTTGGAATTTTGAGGGTATCTTAACTCATTCGAGAATGACAAGATACCTACTCACAAAATGGTGAGAGCATATGGAAATAGTGACTGAGGTGACCTCAACATGAATTGAGCATGACCTACATAGTTTTGAAATGACCTTAAGTCACAATAATTCCATCCACACAAAAGGTGGGGAAAAACCAACTAGGTCCCAACAAGTTCTTAAATCTAGCAAATGGCCAGTCAAATGAAAATAGCAAAGGCAAGGTGATGCGGTAATGCATAATAAATAAGTGTTGCCCCTAGTTTACCCATAGTTGGTTATAACTAAGATACAAAGGCATAGGTCAATGATACTAATTTGCCCATAGGTGGTTATAATTAGTAGCAAGACTAGTGAGACACTGATTTGCCCATAGGCAGTTATAATCAAGCTCACATAAACAAACATGGATATAGGATGAAAGATATCTTGCCAAATAACCTGTCACACTACTTTCATAGATTATCATTATAAACAAGGACTTGATTGATTATTGAAACCTGACTGTAATCCCCCCACAAAATGTGTGAGAAGAACCAAAGTAACCAAGATCAAAATAGGATTGGATAGGATGACTAAAAATAGGCTTTGGTCTAAATAGGAATGGAATGATAGGAATGTATGGCATTTCTAAGGATAATGATGGTTTTTGATAGATTGGATAAAATGGTAAGAGGATTTCCCCCAAGTGATGGGGTAGGTGGTAGGAATATTTGACAATGGAAAATGGATATGTAACAACGGAAATGGCATGGCAATGTGAAATGGTATGGTATATGTTTTTGGTCTGGGTGTGGTTTTTGATTCTATTATTCCTACTGATGGAGAGATGCACATCCTAATCAACAAATGATACAAATAGAATACTTGATCATGTTAATTTCTAGCCCACACCTCATCTAAATAACTACTTTATCAAAAATGGCCTATAGATTTGGTTGCCAAGAATGCTTTCATGATCTTCGTTTGTCATTGATTCTAATTCCTTCAAGCATCGAGATGAGGTATCTTTGTAGCCTATGCAAAGGAAAGTGTGACAATGGATCGTAAATAGGGAAAAATAATGGATGGTAGGTTTGATTTTGAAATGGAATGGCAAATGATAACGGAATGTATAATGGTGTAGATACAAATTAAGATTAGGACTTTCAGTCATAGGTAATGTTGTTGATGGCAGATTTGACATATTTTTGGTTATGGTAGGGCTGAAGACTTTTTCTCTCAAGAGGACCACTAGATTTTTTTGATTTTTGGGCTTGATAGTAGCTACCATCTGATTAGGCTATAGATAAGAAGCTATTTTGATTTGATCTTTAATTTTTTCTTCATCAAGCAGTGAAGAACTTTTGTGCTCAACTATTGGTACCTCAATGAGGTTTTCACCAATGAAGTTATCTTGATTTTCCTATAGCACCTTCAATAAGGTTTCACTAATGAACATTGGCTTTTGACTTTGATTTTCTTCTATCACTTTTGAAAAAGTCTCACTAGAAGATGTTGAGTTCTGACTTGGATTGTCCCCTAGTGCCTCTAAAAAGGTGTCACTAGGAGAATGTTTTTCTGCTATATGAATGTCGTCTTGGCCTCTTTGTTCTTCTTAAACTATTATGTCACCATGGATGTAGTTCAAAAAAGTGTGATTCTATCGATCCCAATCGACACTTGTGGGAGAGGGAATGTTAATAATATGGATATTTTGGTTTTGGTAATGACCTGTGGAATGGTAATGAAGTACTCATCCTCAAAAAATTTAGAATGATCACAAATGTATTCAAATTGATATACAAGGCATGTGTAACCAATGTTGTAATAGTCATGAACATATTCTTCTTTTGAATCTGATTCTAACTAAAAGGACTCTAAATCGGGAGAGTTGATTGATTTTGATGCTAAATCCAATGTTGATTCCTTGACTCTAATTCTAATTCTTCATCTGATGGGTATCTATTACAATGATGTCTTGTTGAATGTTTAGTTTTGGACAAGTAACGACCTACGATGTAATAGGATCCACAAAGATTGGTTTGTCAAAGTGAGTCTCCTCTACTCATCCTCAAAAAATTTAGAATGATCACAAATGTATTCAAATTGATATACAAGGCATGCATAACCAATGTTGTAATAGTGGAAGATACCATGAACATATTCTTCTTTTGAATTTGATTCTAACCTTGGCGAGCATGATTGCTTGCATGAGCCAAAGGACAAAGTCTTGAGATGGTAAGGATAGGGCATTGAAGCATGATTGCTCACACAAGCCAAAGGACTAGGTCTTGGTATGATGATGGGGCATTATGGATCTTGATTACTTGTATAAAAAGACTAGGTCCATATTACAGAGCTTGATATCTCATATAATCTATAAGAAGGTAGGGGTAGCCAATGATTGGATGACAAAAGTACATCATGAAACTTGATTTCTTACACAAGCAAAAGCATCCAATAAACTCATCCAGTCATGAGTTGGATCATAAGTCTTAACTATGTTCCACATACTGATTATTGCAAAGAGGGTATGGATCTGTATCCCAAACAACATTATCTATATTTGGGTCTTCAAAGTCCTCTTCACAAACCTCTTCATACCAATCAAGGTCTTGATTTAGATTGTAAGTTGCTTCGTGACTTTGTTCCCATGAATGATTAATATGAGGTGGATATAAATCTATCTCATAAACCATATTATCATCATTGGGGTCTTGACAAAAGTCATAAAAATCATTTTTTGAGTCATTTTATCATAAGTTAGATTGTAAGTGACTCTACCATAAGAGTAGTTAGACATATCTGTATAAATTATGAAAGAAAAACAAAAAGGCTTAGAGTTATATCAACTTTGAAAAACTATGTCCAAAGGACAAATGATTCAAAATTGGTTTGTCAAAGTGAGTCTCCTCTATAGTGGGCAAAAAGTTTAAGAGACAACCCCTCAGAGACTAGCTTATTAATAGGAGGCCCTTGAAAAAACTAGGCACATGGTTGAGGTAATGATTTTCCCAAAGGTGGTTATAATCATTAAGAAGTGACTCAGTAAAGACTGGCTCATTTACTATAATTATCCACGAGAGTGAGACTCCTCAACAACTGATATAGGATCAATAGGCAATTTATCATAGGTTGACTTATCACAAATGGTTGATTCAATAGAAACATCTTGGATTGCTTGGTTCCCTTGGCTTTGGTTTCTAATGAGCTAGTCCCTCTAAGAAGATACCAGTTTTGAACATAGTTTGGTCTTCAAAGGATTGAATCAGTTGAGGTTTGGTTGGGATTGGTATTAGATGAGGAATGGCTCATGGTTAGATAATGGTAGGGCCTTGGCGAGCATGATTTATTCTCTTCTTCATCCTGAACATCCATTCGTCTCTCAGTGCTTGCATGAGCCAAAGGACAAAGTCTTCAGATGGTAATGATAGGGCATTATGAAGCATGATTGCTCACACAAGCCAAAGGACTAGGTCTTGGTATGATGATGGGGCATTATGTGAGCTCCTTTTGGATCAAACCCTTGATCTTGATTACTTGTATAAGCCAAAGGACTAGGTCTAGGAATGGTAATGGTATTCCTTGGATATTACAGAGTTTGATATCTCATATAATCTAGAAGAAGGTTAGGGGTAGCCAATGATTGGCTTCATTTCCCTTTGACAAAAGTACATCATGAAACTTGATTTCTTACACAAGCAAAAGCATCCAAGTCTTCCTCATAAACCAAATCATCCCAGTCATGAGTTGGATCATAAGTTAGTTCTTAACTATGTTCCACATACTGATTTTTGAAGCAGATGTAGTATTACTAACTGCCATTACCAAATTATTGCAAAGAGGGTATGGATCTGTATCCCAAACAACATTATCTATAGTTGGGTCTTCAAAGTCCTCTTCACAAACCTCTTCATACCAATCAAGGTCTTGATTTAGATTGTAAGTTGCTTCGTTGTCTACTTTCACTCAAACAGACTTTGTTCCCATGAATGATTAATATGAGGTGGATATAAATCTATCTCATAAACCATATTATCATCATTGGGGTCTTGAAAAAAGTCATAAAAATCATTTATTGTAGTCATTTTATCATAAGTTACACACAAAATTGGTGTTCACCTCTCTAACCAGTCAGTAATAACCCTTCCAGTACCAAGCACTCTAAAGTACTTCAAGATAACCTGCAACCTACAATTCAATAGACCATACTTACACATGTAGATCTCCTATGAGCTAGTTAGACATATCTATATAAATTATGAAATCTCTAAAAACAAAAAAGGTTAGAGTTATACAAACTTTAAAAAACTATGTCCAAAGGACAAATGATTCAAAATTGCATATTTGAAGCTTTTAGCTCCAAACCTAATGGTTGAAGGGGTGGAGTTGTATCTCTAATATGGTCTAAAAGTGGAGTTATATCTCCAAAATGATTTGTACTAAGACTTGGCATAAAATAGCCTAGTGTCAAATGTCACATGCACAAAAGGTCAAGCATCTAAATAAAAATTGGGATGTCAAAGGTCTAGGTCAAAATGTTTCAAACAAGGTCTAAACTAGGAAAAGGAAAAGTTGAGTTGCTAGGTCTTTTGTCCAAACATGGAGTCAAAAGCTAGGCTCAAACAAATAGGCATACTAGGACTTTTGGTCAAATGGCATTAAAATCTAGGCTTGAAAAAAAGGATGATGTGATTTGATTTAATCTAACAAGTTTGGAAATAACTTTGACATAGACCTGGCACACATAATCAAACATAAACATGATCAGTTGGCATAAGGCATAAGATAAAAGGCTCTTTGAAAAAGGTTGTGTTCTCCCAAATAAAGGAATAAACAATGATGAGGATAGGCTTTAAATAAACAAACCATCAATAGTTTTAAAATTTGGGTAAATAGATTAACCAAAGTTATGCAACCCAAAAGAGAAAGATCTGTGTATCAACCCCACAAATTGAGGCCTAAACAAAAATCAATCAATGTTTGGATCCAAACTTGACAAGGCTAATTGAAAACTCAATGTTGAAAACTAGGATTTGACCAAACAAGCTAGAAAAGATTGGATAGCATGATGACACAAGACATAGGTCTAAATGGTATACACAAAATGGTTTGAAACAAATGGTTTTGATACAATGGTAAATAAGTCTTAAAACAAATTGAGTAGCCTAACAGTGTAAGCATGCTTAATGATGTGGTCAATGTTATGTTTCAAAAAAGGTTCAAAATGGTTTAACATGATTTGGGCAGCATTACGCTACCCTCTATAACTCAAATGACACACACACAAATAAGTTTTAACAAAAATTTCAAGGCACAAGTGTGGTGTAAAATGGCCAACACAACACCTCTTTAGACAAAAGAGTGACATATAGACAAATTGGTTTTGACATGGATTATACACAAACAAACAAGTTTTAGTCTCAAAAACACCAAGTAAGATAAATGACCAAAATACACTAAGTATAATCATCCAAATCCTTACAAGGGTATGGTATGTGGGTTTGACTAAACTATAAAGTTTCAAATGTTTCTAGGGGAATCAATTACATAATGACTTTCATGCCAAACAATACAAAAGAAAAGCATAGATTTTGGGTCCATATCACTTGGCTTGTTGTAAAAAGGTATAGTCCTTTTTATAACCACTACATCTTGTTATTCACTCAATGTAGTGCGATGTCCAAAGTGATACTACATCCCATGTGCAATTCTAAAAGATTCAAATGAAGTCACTATCAGGAGATGAAACCCCAGGTCAAAGCTTCCCTAAAGAACTTGCGATAGGTGATGAAGTCCACCTCACAAGCCAAGATGCATAAATAAATAAAGCATGAAAGTAGAAAGACTTTAAGTTCATTTTCAAGATCACCCAAACTTTGATGAGTTTTTGGGGGAGTGCTTTAGATGACTTTCTTTCTAAGCCTTGGACTAGGATACTTGCAATAGGAATGGAACTTTTGATTCCAAGGGTTCCCTATAGGGGACAAATGGAAGAACATACATGCAATATTCCTCTTTTTGCTAAATAAAATTCAACTAAACAACTATTGCAAGCAAAAATTGACAAGTTTGTTCAATTTTAAACCCAAATGAAATGTTTGGTGGTGTTCATTTGACCCCTTGGTTTTAGTTGTAAACTTTGAAAAACATTCACCAAAAACATCTAAAAATTCCTTGCTAAACACCAAAACAAAGTTCCTAATCAAATTTTAAGCATGAAAAAGTGATTTAAACATGTTTTAATCAAATATCATGCTTGGTCCTACAACAAAATTGTTAGCATGTCCTTTAGATTTGAATCCCTTTTGAGTTTGAAACAACAAGCTTCAAAAAAGTAGGTCTTGGGTCTATGTTTTTGGAAAAAACACAGTGACCAACATCGGTGTCATTTACAGCCAATCAAGATCTGACCGATGTTAGTTCTACTGACTGATATTGGTTAAGCCAAATAACCAATGTCAGTATTTCTACTAATGTTGGTTACTATGTAAAAACCATGGCAACCAAAAATGGCAAAATAAAGTTAGAAAACCAATTTTCAAGAGTTTTAAAGGCTCAAATAAAAAATTTAAAGTTATAAAAGGATATCCTTCATGTGTAGGATGCGTCTAGTCCCATTGGGCATGCCATTATGTGATCTATAAATTTGACTCAAGAGAGGATGTTTAGTATGGTGTTAGTTCCAAAATGAAAACAAGATAAAATAAACACACTAATAGCATAACATCTCTACGCCTAGACACTAGGGAGATATTAGTTAACAAAATTAAATGACAAACACAACTAAAAAGCAAGGAATCAAATACAAGAGTTCCTTCACCTTCCTTGGATGCTCCAAATGCCTTTGTAGTAGTGGCTTACTCAGCTTGTGCTCATGAAGTCCTTGGCAATGGAAGCTTGGAAACCTCCATCTCTCCTTGGAAGCTTTGGCTTGTGGCTTGGCTTGGCTTGGAATCAATTTGGCATTATAACATTAGTTGCTTGAAGCTTTTTGTAACCAATATTGCATTATGACTTTGCACTAATTAAGCTTAGAAATGATGTTGTGAGGCCTCCTATTTATAGATTTTTAGATTTGATCAGAATCAACCTCAACCATCCATCTCAAGATTGAGATGTATGGTTGAGAATTAATTCAATTTTGAAATTAAAATTTTTAATTATCATCATCATGAAATTGGAAAAGGGGGCAATTAAGAAGAATGGAGGGCATCATGGAAGGCATTGATGAGGCATGGAGGGCATGAATCTTGATATTTGTGGTATTATGGCCTAGGGATGTCTTCTCAAGAAATAAGGTCACTTGATGATGCAGATATTCAATATTAATTTCTAAAAACAATTATTCAACAAGTTTCCATGGAATTATTAATTAGGCCTTGATTTGGGTTAACTAGATCTTAAGCATGATTAAGCACTTTATTCATAAATTACTCAAATTGATCAGAATGTCTTGTTATTGGTCTTAAATTTGACTAGATTGGAATTGGAAATCACTGTCAGATGTGTTGGATGTGTATTCCCATTTATAATTTTGACAACAACAAATAATAAAGGCAAAAGTCTTGTGCAAAATATTTGATAATAAAGAGCATTCCAAAGCACGTAGGTGCAAATTTGGCATTTTGACTCAAAATGAATTGATCAAAGTTAGCTAGCCCATAAATTACATTGCCCCATTTAGGGATACCCTAGCAAAAATTAGTATTTGAATATGTCAGTTTCACATCATTTAGCGTATTTTAGTGTTTTCAGGCCAAATTGTGCATTTGGGTAGAAATTGGTCAAAAGCCTAGTTGGAGGTTATCGGCGGCTAGTTTTAGGTGTCTACATTTAGTATTAAAAGTAGGGAAGGCATGTTTCCTATTGATTATTTTTTCAAGTTCTTAACTTTATTGGATACTAAAATATTCTTGATCTTCAAAGGGTAGAATAGGCTGAGGGTGTTGAACTTCAAGAGGAAGTTTAGGTTGAGGATGTGGATTGATGAGATTGAACACTCTACTAAAAATTACCTAATAAGGACCATGAAGTATAAAATTAAATATATGAAAAAAAAATGTTCTACAACTAGATTTTACCTTGAATGGAGTTGCCAAATGCTGATTAGCACACCAATATGCAGCTAATGTTGTCAAAACCAACATTCACCTTGACAAATTATCTTTAAGATAATGGGTCCCACCAGGCATGCCATAGCCATTGTCACCAAATATTTCACCCTAGAGGATTTTTTTCAATCCTCCTTAATTTTTGGGCAACATGGGAATACTTATAGGTATGTGGGTTTACCTATGGTAGAAGTAGACCTCTAGGTTTAAGGGATTGCTCCCCGAATTTACCTTGAAGTGCACATCACCTACACTAATTGTTTGTTTGTGGGAAAAGGGACATAAGTATGCATGAAATAAAGATAATATAATGGGTTGATACACCATAAGGATTTCCACAAGACCATCATACCTCTTTCATTAAGAAACAAGACCTCCAACACTAGCTTTAAAGTCCTAAAATGCTCTAACATTAGTATTTCAATATGGAGGTGATATGCATGAGGGCCATCCAAGGTAAGTGAACCATAGATTATTTTTATACAATAAGACTCTTTTACACTTTAAAATATACCCACACCCTTGAAAACACTTCATATGACTTGTTAGAGTGGGACAACTTGCATCAAACATGGAAGGATTGAGAGAAAGCAAGGATAGATGAATATCACTTAACTATTCACTATACATATCTTCACATACTTTAAAAAGATGATATATGAACTAAAATTAGATTGTATTTATTGTTCAAAAAAAATTACATCATCAAACTAGTAGGGCTTGACCATACATTGTGTGTAATTTTTTACAAGAGCTAAAATAGGTAGTACTTATAGAATTTGAGGAAGGAGAGAGAAGAATGAAGTCCAAGAGTCATAAAAACACTTGTCAAACTAATATAAGGAGTTAAATATATAGGATAAATTAATATGGAATAAATCATGTAAGGTATACTTTTAAAAATGTCCCTTAAAGCATGAAACTCTTGAAATGTGTCATAGGACTCTTCATTTACTTGCCTAAAAAATACCTTCATCATTTGACCCTCCATGAGTGCTCCACAAAAAAATAGGGATAGATGAGATGATTTCAATATGAATGAGGGCTTAGAAACAAGCCCCAACATGCATTTCTTGTGTCCATAATCATTGACATTCTTCTAGACATGAGTTATTTCTACCTATAGTCATAACCACCCTCCTTTCACTCACCCTTCACACTTGGCACTAAAGAGGTCTTTAGTTTTCAAATTAAATCCATAAAAAGGAGTGTATGACAATTTTAAAGTTCCCTCATTTCATTATATTCATTAGGTGTAACTTAAAATCCCCCCTAATCAGAGTTTTCATCTTCTCACTTGGTGATCACTCCTTGTTCACTATGCCAGTTTGGACTGGTTGAGATGAAGATTTTAGCAGAGGTAATTTTGAGATTTTTTGAAGAAACAAATGAGTATGAGAGGTTATATTATCTCCCATACTAACTCCCAAAGTTATTTTCATATTTTTAAACCCTTCTATACCTTTACATCACACAAAACTATCAATAAAATCCATTTTTTACCTTGTTCATACAAGTAGGGTATAGCTCAATCTGATAGGAAGGATACCTAGAGAGTTGTCTTCAAGCCCAAATCACTTCCTTATTCAATCTGTCCCATTTAAGTGCATTTCCTTCTTATTCTTTCCAATCAAGTATTTAGTAAGGGTTTTAGAGGGTTTTAGACATTTCTAACCCTGAGCATTTATTCATAAAGTTTTGACATCAACATGTGAACAAATTCCACAAGATGCAAGCTTGGGAGCCTCTTAAACTTATCTCAACTCCTCAAATTCCCATGCTAATCCTCCAAGCTATTGTGAGCTCTCAAACTTGCCTTTTTGAGCTTCTCTCTTCATTATGCATGTCCTATGATGTTCTTAAGCTAAGACATGGATTATCTATGGCCTATTATATAAACCAAAGGTTGTTTCCCACCTTGTATCTCCCCAAGAACATGTTATAATTACTTATAATACTCAACTAGCCTTAGAAGATATATTGGATCCCCTTTAGGCATTAGGCCTAATCAAGGCCTAGTAGGTCTGACTACACCTATGTGTGTTTAGGCCACCCTATTTATCTTATAACATTTATGAGACCCTACTCATATTTATCTATATATAACATAGTTCACCATAACATTGTACAATTATTTGAGTCTCTTTGGTGCCTTCCTTTCATCATTGGCCTACTAAATTTGCAGAGTTTTCATCTTAGGAGTTCCCTCTGTCTAAGATAGAATAGAGGGTACTTCCCCTATTTCCCCAAATAATAGGATGGTATGAGGGGATTATATAAGTTATATGGATACTCTGTGTAAATTTTTAGAGCTTGTTCACATGAATATCCCTTCTAAACATCATGAAACCCTCTAGGCAGACTCTGTGGTATTCATTGTGTGCAGGGTTGGCATATAAACTATGTATTGCATGAAACAAACCACTCGATGTTATATTTTATTAATTTTAGGCTAATTTAAAGTGTATGTTACCACTATGAAGATCCCCTCAAACATATTTGTCATCAAAACTTTTTAAAACCTTTCATTATTTACCTCTCACTTTGATATGCTCAGTTACAATCAACTGTGACTGTGTTGTCTTCCTTAAGAAGTGATACATGTAAGTGAACTTTGAATTTTAGACCTTGTATGATTACCTTAAGACAATTATTAAATTATTTTGTTCCATATTATATTCATTTATGTCTATTCACATCATGGTCATGTTATGCCAACATCAAGACCACTACGTTCTAGCTCACTGTCAAACTACAGTCAACTATAGTTGACCACTGTTGGAGTAACAGGGTTCATGTAGGTGATTTCATCTCTTATAAACCTATGTTTCACACCTTATGACTATTTTATATCTTGAAACCAACTCCATATTCAAGTGTCTCATGTTTTCATATCTAATCACCAAGTTTTGACTTATGAGACTATAGGTACCTACAATCAGGCTATAGGTACTCTCTTTAGGAGCAATGATACACTTGTAGGTGACCAAATAGGTTAAGACCCTACTCCTCAACCTATTTCAAAGTCTCTTTTGAGTCAATAATGTCTTTTTACTTGAATAATACCAATTATCATGAATATATGTTCCTACCTTGTTATCTTTTGACATTAAGGTCACTTGGAACTCAAGGTACTGTAGTAAACATTGAAATCCTATAGTAGAGAATTGCATGAATTAGAAACCTTATAACATCATCATTCTTTGTCTAACATCCATAATATTTTTCAAGTTATTTTCTTTATATGAGGGATATAATATATGATCATTCAAACTCATCTAGGTTCCCATTACCTCATCATATGGCAGCATCAAAAGTGACTAGGGCTCTGTTTTGGAGTTTTTAAGGAACAAGTCCCTAGAAATACTTCTCCAACTATGAATACAACTCTTTAGGTATGCCTACCATTGTATGGTTTTAACATCAATTCTCATGACATTTACCAATTCCTTAAACTTTTTTAAGGTTTAAAAACATGTCAAACTTTTCCATACAAAACCTTCAAGCCTCTGTGAGAACCACCTATAGGTGTGCACACATTTTGCAGACAAGGGTAGTGAAGATGAGATAGTTAATGTATACAATATATGGGTCTAAAATTATTTCTAAACATTCTCATAGTATTCAAATGGATATTTACAACCTTGGAAGAAGTGAAAACTAGTTACATGCTCTGTCTCAATGTGATTAGCCTCCTTTAGGGCACATGTAGGTGTTGCTTAGTGTTGCAGGCCTATGTACACATGATAAATAGTCATCACAGTCATTCATATGTAACATGGGGAGGATTAATTTTATTTTTCCTATTTTAATAGTATGTTTAACCTCTTAAAATCCTTATGTTATCTCCATGAACATGTTTAGGACCTTCATACACCATGTCTAAACTGACTGCAAGTGGAGAACTGATTATGTGTTACATCCTTGATTGTAACTTCTTTGATATTAGCTTTGGAGATTGATATTAGAAGGTGAGAGGTGGTTTACAAGACATGAAAACATTAAATATAATATATCACACTCATTTTATACCATTGTAAGAACTAGAACTCTACACAAAGTGAAATATGCCTACAACTTAGCAATGGTGATCGCATCTTGAAATCTAATCTATTTAGCTCATAAAGTCACCTCCAAACATGAAAAAAAGATGGGAAACATGATATAAGTAATTCCACATCCTCTGAAATAAAATTCATTAATTTATTTGTAGGGATAAGCTCAAATAGAATCAAAACCTATAAGGTGTGCGGATTGGCAAGTAAAATGAGACAGTCAACTCATAAGAATGGTTCATAAATCATAGGAAACCATTTTTTCAAATATTTCCATGAATATGAATCATACCAAGTTTACTATCCACCACCAAGATCATTTCACCTAGAACGTCTCCTACTGGTCGTACCATCAGAAAACTTATTGACTAGTTTTGTATGCCTAGTGAAATGATGGAGAAGATAAATGGTTTTGGTCCATTTTTGGTACTTGAAAAGTAGATCATTCATGAAAATGGATTAAAGGAAGCTTAAGGTCAATATATGATGTTGCCACACTCTCTCATAGGTCGTACAACTTTTTAAAATCCCTTTCTTTCAATTATTTTCTTGATTCCATGTAGCACAAGTAATTTTTTTAATTAGTATTGATGAGGACTAAAAGGGTATGACATATTATATTTTTAACACTTGGACACCTTGTAAATTTGTACCACCTTCATTTATGACCCAAATATGACCCTTAAATGACATAAAATGACATAAGGACTAAATTGGACTATGATAAAGCTAATAGCACATTAAAACAAATCAAAAGGATTATGACACACCCTATGACATTATAATATACCCCTATATCAAGTTTTGGACTATAGGGGGTTGACCTATTTTGACTTATGGTCAAAATAGTCAATAGGGTATTTATAGATAATGGGTCTAGCTTGAATATATGTACATTAAGTGTTAACCACAAAACTGCACCCTTAGGATAATATTGTTATGACCTTTCCAAGTTTGGGGTAACATGGGATTAGGCCAAGGTTGTGGGTGACCTATGAATGGACTAAACCTCTAGTTTTGGGGTTAGCTCCCCTGGTGCATCAATTATAGCTCAATTCCTAAAATTACTAACTTGGTATTGAAAAGAGATAGAAGGTGATGCATAAAACAAAACTTAAGCTAAAGGGAGGTGATGCACCAAAATATTCTTGTCCACAATGACTTATCCTTCAACAACACTTTATGAATCCAATAAGGACTAGTAACTGAGACATGTTTTCCAAAGGGATCCTCAGCATTAGTACTTCACGTGAAGGCTATGATAGATGGCTGTAACTTGAAGGTTATGGATAATAGGTTTGTTTTCAAGCACTACCAACTATATTTCACTTCAAACATGGTCACCAACACTTTGACACATCATATGACCTGCATACAATAATATCCTAGCAACTAGGTGAGGACAAGAACCTACAAAGGGGAATGAAATTTCACCACTTCTGCAAATCAACAAGCACATAACACACTAAGCTAGTAAGGAAATCTAAAATAGTCCTTCTTATTAATTTAAAAGGTTTACAAGATACAATTTGGGTAGAGTTTCATCATACCCATCTGATGGATAAGTAAAATAGCTTTAGAGCCTCAATTTATAGAACATAAACCAAAGGGAGAAGAGAATGTGGCATGGAGAAGGCATGTAGAAGTCATGAATGACCATAATTCACTCAATGAGTAGTTACAAGTAGTCCCATTAACTCCCTTCTTGTCTTGCCTTGGTGATGAGTGGTCTTTAATGAGCCTTTCGGGGCATTGGATATCTATTTTTAGCCAAGGTTGACTCCATACATAGGATGAACATGCCAACCTAGTCAGTTCCCTATGATTCTAATAGTTATAAAGGTATCAAAAAGGTTCAATTAGGCCTCCATGAAGCATTAAGTAGCTTACCCTTCACCTTTCACTAGCATTTCTAGACTAGACCTTTAGTTCAAACCTGTAGTTGCATTTCTAAGATGAACTAAGAGTGGTTTAAAATTTGAAAAGGTGAAATATGTTTAACACTATAATATTCCATGATCTGTCAACTCTTCATATAACTTTATACCTTGAATTCATCACAAAATCTTACCAAAATAGTGTTTCTAATGGGTTCATACAACTATCCATACAAACCAATGCCATGAATGGTACCTCCTTAAAGTACACTATGAGTTTTAGGTGTCTCCCAAGTTATTTAAATGAATTTTGATGCAAATTCCTCAATATTTCCTTCATCAAGTCTCTATTAGGGTTTTAGGGAGGTTTATGGAGGTTTGGACTCTTAACGATTGTTCATATCCTTGAGGGCTTGAACTTTAGAACCAATGCTAAGATATTCAAGCATACAAACCTTCCAAACTCTTCTTAGTATTTGAGGTCCCCATGCATATCCTTTGTATAGTTTTGAGCATAAGAAAGTGATCCTCAGGTGATTATCTTACCTTTTATGCACTCTTAAGGTAGTTTTAGGCCAAAAATAGCCAATCTTTAACTTCTTTATACAAAGTAACACCTCTTGCACATCTAAAAATCCTTAAAGTATACTTCCATAATGTTTTAAAGTCCCATTCAGCCCTTCTTTTCCTCTATTTTTAATCTTCAAGTAGTCATGCCTTGAGAAGGGTATTAGGCCAATAGGCCTACAAGCAAGGTTCCTGAGTTTTGCCTTCAAAATAGAGTTGTGAGGATACTTAGCCACTCTTAAGGGTATTAAATCCATATTTTAAGGCCTCTAGATCATTTATGTTGGCTTGGATATACCACCTACTTCTTCTTTATGTATACATAGTCCTCTTATTAGGCACCTAGGCATCTCTGAAGGTCGCCATTAGAGGTGGAGACCTGTTTAAGTGATCATTATGTAACCCTTTTACCCTCTTGACATCTCACACTCTTAATAAACATGTGAAACATGTAGGTTATTTCCAATTCCTTTCACACATGCTTAGATCAATCATTTTTAGGCTTGTAACTGTTCTATCTAGGTATGATCCATACACTATAAACCCTTCATGTGTCAACTAACGACTCATTTGGGTCCTCATGAGACCTAAGGAGATCACTAAGACTATTTCAAGGCTCAATCACCTCATTTGAAAGCATTTGAGGGAAAAAATACTCCATTAGGTTCTTTTCAAGGTTTATGAAGGGTTTTAGTGGCCTACCATCTTAAGGATGGTTCATAGAGTATAGGCCTCAAATACAAAACTTATTACCATTGATGTTTAGCCCATAGTGTTGGCAAAATTGTTGTCATTGATGTCAAAGTTAATGATAAAGTGGTGATGTCATTGATGACAAATGTATGAGTGGTGTGACTAGTATCATGTCCTAGTCAAAGGATGATGTCAGAGGTACTAGTTTGGCATGGTGATAGAATATTGTATGAGCTCGAAGTGTCAAAGAATATGTAAGGATGTTTGATCATATGAATGAGGTAGAAAGTGATCCACAGTGGTAGCAAAGTCAAGGTTGAGACCTAGTATTTGCGTTAAAAAACCTAGTGTGAAGTCACTAACTTGATAGCTTGGTAAACTATATGAGACCTATGTGAATATGGTATGAGTCCATTTGAAATGTGGATGAGTTGTTAAGATTAGAATAAGAGGTTTTCAAGTGTCTTGAAGGATCAATCATAACTAGTGGTTCTAGACCTAATGAGCATAGTGGCCTAGTGAGGTCAAAATTGAGGGTCAAGGTGAGTTTCTAAGGTAATAGAGCCCATACAAGTAGGAAATGAGGTGTGATAGGCTATTCCAAAGATGTTGACTAAGTTTTAAGTCATCAGTTGAATAAAAAAGTAAAATATCATGTTGGATGGTCTCTTATGCATGAAAAATGAAGATATGAGAGCCTGAGAAGGAAGTTGAGATGCTCATTGGCATATGTAGAGTTTTCATGGTGACCTAAGACATTTGGAATAGTTGAGGAAGGGTCCTGAGAAGCTTCCATAATCATTTTGTATAGAAACCAAGCCTTCAACTTTATGAACAAATGTTAAGAAGGCAAGGAGGTTTTTGTGTTTGCAAACCCTCATAATGGAGAAATTGGAAATATGTGAATGGTTTTAGACTATAATGGATTGGCAAGTCAAATTTTGTATAAGACACCTCAAGGCACCTCCAAGTGACAATGGTGTGTTAGGGCAGTGAGCAAAAGGTATAGAAAAGAGCTTATTTCTAAATAATTTGGTACTATAGGTAGGTTTGACTTAGTTAATGCATGAAATTTTATGGAGGTTTAAGGCCAAGACTTTTTATTGAAACCCATAGTATTATTTTGGAAATTTATGTTCACTATGTCAATCATTTTGGTCAATAAAAATGTCCTATCACTAACCAAATCTACAAAGAGTGAAAATAGTGAAAGAAACTAGGTAGAGTGAAAAAGTGATTAGGGAAGATTTATAGGTGACTAGGGATGGACAAAATGGTTTGGGTTATTTTTTAATACCTATTCCTCCTTTTCCATTGGTTGGTAAGTGTTTTTTGTGCTCATACATAGGCTAGAAGGTGCTCACAAAGTGACTTATCTGAATAAGATGAATTGTGAAGGTGTATGTTCTAGAAGTTGGTCTATATGTTCCTTATGTGCTATTAGACATCCACATATTTATGATTTTATTTGATTTAAATGTGTCTAATTATCTCATGAATGCATTTTTAATTTAATTAAGTGATCTTACAAGTGTTAGAATTCATGTTCACCATGACTATGTTTTGAGTCAAGATGACTACTACAGGCATGTTAAAGGAAGTGAAGTGTTTGAAGTCCTCATGAAAATATATGATGCATAAAATGAACATGTTTATTATTTTTGAGACCTAAATGAACTATACAATAATTTTTTAAGGTAGAGAGATGGTTTGAGGAGCTAAATTGTCAAAGCTAAAAAGGCTTATTTAGCTATGTGTACATAGTGTGAGAGTGGTTTAAAGCATTAGTTTGTTAGACCAATGATTTATGTAAATAAAAGAGATATAATTGATTGATAATGATCTATAGGCCCCATATGAACCATGTATGTGTATTATATATTATTAAAGTGTCATTTCTAGTGTTAGACATGAACTTATTCATGATTATTTTTGGAGGTTATAGGTAGTTTGAGTGGTCAGTTTGAAAAAGTGATTTTGATGTTGTTTAAACTAAAGTTGAGGAAAAAAATGAGTTTGGTGATGTTATTTAGGTCATTTATGATCTATTCATGAAATTTTTTGATTGGGTTATTTGAGAAAAGTGATTGTATGATTCAATTCTAGAAGACAGACTTTTCTATGTTTTAAGGCCTAAATGGTGAATAGGCTAGAATACTTAGTTCAAGTGGTGAGTTACATTTCCAAGTGAAATGGACCTATTTTAGAGTGATAAAGGGTCTATTGGTGATATTTTTTATGTTTTTCATCCATTGGTCAAGGCAAAATGTGGTCAAAGAAGTCTGAGTGTAGCATATGGGTGTGAAGGCCTAATTCCTTTATGTCTCCATTAGGCCTAATAGTGAAATTGGTCTTTATGGACTATGACTGGAATATGAAGATGTTATCTCCTTCATGTAATGTGTATGAGGTCCTACTTCAAGGGTAAGTCAAGTGTGTTAATGATATTTTTTTACTAAGATGGGTTAGATGAAATGTATGGTATAAAGGCAAGGCATAATAAGCCTATTCAAATGAGGTGTGTGTGTGGTAACTCAAGTGAAGAAGAAAGCTCATTGAAGGAATAGAGGAATGTCATTGAGGACCATCAAAGGGTGAAGTATATCAGTCATGCATATCTGATCAAGTTGATGTAGGTGGATACAAAGGTCATTGGACCTAATAAGCCTAGAAGAGGCATATTGAATGAAGGAGCCTAAGTGGCTTGTATGAGGTAGAGAGGCAGGTTTGTAGGTGTTAGAGAAAGAGTGTTGGAAATATTTTCATTGATGTCAAAGGTCTAGAATTATTGGTGATAAAGGCCCCATTGCATTTAATGGTGTTTTTAGTATTCATATTTTGGCTAATATGTGTTACTATTTATTTAATATTAATGAATATATTTATGGTTGCATATAAGTCAAAAGAGGGCCCATGGAGAAGTCAAAGAGTCATGGGGTAAAATATGAAAGAGCAATGAGATGCATTTTCTCACAAAGAGTCATCTACAGGAATACCAAGAGTCACCATGTGAAGACAAAAGAGGTATGGCACATTTTTCCATGAAGGGACACTTTGAGGAATAAGAAAAGTCACCAAGATAAAGACAAAAGAAGAAAGGACCTTTTGCTTATGAAGGGTCACCATATGACTTTTTCAATTCAAGGATACGAAGGTTCATGTAAGTTTGGCACCATTTTCCATGAGGATTGAAGGGTCATAAAGGGTTAATGTCAAAGGTCATTTGGAAAGCTATAAATAAAGGCTTGAGAAGCCATTTTTAATATGCAAGAGAGTGCATGGTTTGTATTTGTTTTCAAAGAGAGAAAAGCAAGAGATATTGTAGAGTTATATCATTTGTTGAGTAAGCAACATTGAGAGATATTTATGTTTTATACATAAGAGGGGTTGGTGCTCATAAATTTTGTAAGGGGTTGGTGCTCCTGTGGGTTGGTGCTCACAAATATTTGTTGTGTTGGTGCTCGGTAAAGGGGTTGATGCTCCTATAAGTTGGTGCTCGCAAACTTTATATTTTGATTTGGTGCTGATTCATATACTTGAGATTGTTCTCCATGGTTTTTTTCACTTTGGGTTTCCATGTAAATTTTGCTCTCTCTCTCTCTCTCTCTCTCTCTCTCTCTCTCTCTCTCTCTCTCTCTCTCTCTCTCTCTCTCTCTCTCTCTCTCTCTCTCTCTCTCTCTCTCTCTCGCGTGTGGTGTAAATTATTATTTTAGTTTTATTACATATCTTGAATGTATGATTAAGTGGTTAAAGAAAAGAAATTAGATTAAGTAAAAAATATATAATATATTGATTCACCCCCCCTCTTAGTATATTTTGTGCTTAACAATTGGTATTAGAGCAGGTTCCTTTTGAAAAAAATTTACAGCTTGAAGGAAGATCGGGAAAGCACGATAGCTAGATCACATGAAGGATTTTATACAAATAAGAAACCTTTGTTTGATGGGATGAATTATGTTTTTTGGAGTATAAGTGTGAAGACTTATTTGGTGGCCCTTATATTTAACATATGGTAAGCAGTGGTGGAGGAATATGAAGAGCCACAGACACTTATAACTACTCTGATAGAAAAGAAGGCTAGTGAAAATAATGCTAAAGTTTTGCAATGTAAATCTACTCATGAAACTTGGGTAAAACTTGAGAATATTTATAGATGTGATGGAAAGGTTTAGAAAGCTAAGCTTTAGACTTTTAGAAGATAGTTTGAGAGTTTGAAGATGGAAGAAGAAAAAAATATAGTAAGTTATCTCTTATCGGTTGATTAAATAGTCAATCAGATTCAAGGTCTTGGAGAAAATTTAGAAGAGTCAACTATAGTTCAAAAGGTTTTGAGATCTCTACCATTGAGATATGATGCAAAAGTTTTAGCAATTGAAGAGATGAAGAATTTATCCAAGCTAAAGATGGATGAGCTTCATGGTATTCTTACGGCATATAAGATGTGGACTGAATAAGATAAACCTTCAAAGAGAGAAGCGGCTTTTAAGACATCAAAGAAAGAGAAGGCTAAAATTCAAGAATTAAGTGATAATTCTAGCGATGATAAAGATGACAATGGAGCTTTATTCATTCACAAGTTGAAAAAGGGCACAGATAATATCAAGGAAAATTACCTTTTAAATATTTTAATTATGGAAATATTGGACATTTTGTAGCTAAATGCCCAAATAAGGGTAATGATGACAATGAAGAAGGAAAGTCTAAATATAATAAGAATTTCAAAGGCAAATTCAAGAAAGGATTTGAGAAGAAGAGTTTGTATCCTAAAGATCCTAGCTCAGCCGAAGATAGTGGAGTCAGTGACTCAGAAGAAGAAGAGATTTTATTCATGGCCAGCCATGAAGATGCCTCCACAAGCAAAAGTATAGATGATCAAGAAGAAGAATAGAATGAAGTTGAAATGAATCTAGAAGAACTCATTTGTGCCTTAGAAGAATTAAAAGCTCTTGAAAAGAAGAATCGAAGATTAAAGCTCCAAATCAAGAAAAATGAAAAGGAGTCAAAGGAAATAATTGAAGATCTACAAGCACACTTTGAAGAAGCCAAGAAGAATGAATAAGATCTAACAGCATAGTTTAAAATAGTAAGTAAAAAATGTGAAACGTATGTTATTAAAATTTCTTCTTTAAAAGTAGATTTTGAGAAAACAAATAAAGCAATCAATGATAGAGCAGCCAATGATTCAAAATTTGAGAATAGCACTAATATATTGAATTAAATCTTAGAAAATCAAATATCAATGTCAAATAAGACAGGTATTGGATTTGAAAAAGAGAAAGAGGAGGTCACTACTTTCACAGACAAAGAAAAAGAAAAGAGCTATGTTGAAGCTCTTACAAAAGAAGAAATAAAAAGGGAAGAAGTTAAAATATAGAGAACATCTCAAACAAAAAAGGCTAGAGGGAACAGAGTTACAAAAGGCAATCAGGTCAGAGATACACAAATAGGTCCTATTTTTATGGTTACTATTTTTATTGTAATGGATATGGTCATAAAAAATTAGAATGTTGAAAAAGAGCTAATAATTTTAGAAATAAGGAGAAGAAAAGTCATGCAGAGTCAAGCAGAATCCACAACTCTTTTGCTCCTCTATCAGGTTTTAATGAAGAGGCCATAATATGTTACAAGTGCAAAAACTTTAGACATATAACTCAGTATTGTATAAGCATGTTCAAGTTAGTCAAGAAGGACCAGAGTTTCAAGGCTTCATTCATCAAGAGGAAAGTTCAAACAGGTTCATGGCAAAAAAAACAACCTAAAAAATCTATATTGGTGTAGACTGCTTTGCATGCAATAAATGAAGAAAAGCCATGGTTCATTAATAGTGGATGTTCAAGGCACATGATAGGATACAAGAGTAAGTTCATAACCTTCAGAATATTAATGGTGGCATAGTGAAATTTGGAGATAATACTACTGCCAAAATTATTGAAAAAGGTACATTGAGTTTGGATAATGGTAGAACTAAAACTAAAAATGTTCTGTATGTAGAAGGTCTTAAGCATAATATTTTGAGTGTAAGTTAAATGTGTGATTAAGGGCATACACTAAAGTTTTATGTAGAAGGTTGTGAAATTAGAAGAAAAGATTCAGATATGTTGGTTGTAGATGCTCAAAGAATAGGCAATATTTGTATATGATATCAGACATCAAAAGTCAAAGATGTTTGAGCCAGATTGAATAAAGTTGGTTATGGCACAGGAGAATGGGGTGCATAAATTTTGAAAATATTGTCAACATAAAAAAAATCAAGTAGTTAGAAATATTCCAAAGATTACAAAGCCATCTGACACGCTTTGTGAACCTTGTCAGCATGGGAAGTAGGCTAGAAGGCGGTTCAAAATAAAAGAGTACTTGACTACTCAAATGTTAGAGCTTGTTCACATTAATCTATGTGGACCTATGATAACTCAAAGTACTCAAGGTGATAAGTATTTCATGTTGTTTATTGATAATTTTTCACTTATAACTTGGGTAATATTTTTAAAGAAAAAATCATAAGCTTTCAGACATTTCAAAGCATTCAAAGCATTAGTTGAAAATGAAACCAGTTTGAAGATTAAGTGTCTAAGATCATATCAAAGAGGAGAATTCATGTCAGATTAATTTATTGATTCTTGTGAAGATCATGGAATAAAGAGATATTATTCAGTAGCTAGAACTCCATAGCAAAATAGAGTAGTTAAATAGAAAAATAGAATAGTTCAGGAGATGGCAAGGACAATGCTAAATGAATCCAAGATAGTAGATAAATATTGGAGAGAGGTAGTTGCTCCAATAGTGCATATTCAAAATAGAGCATTATTGAGAGTCAATAGTGACAAGCCTCCTTATGAGTTATGGAAAGACAAACTAGAAATATTTGATTATTTCAAAGTTTTTGGCAGTAGATGCTTCATAAAGAGAACCAATGAAAAACTTGGTAAGTTTGAATCTAGAGTAGATGAAGGTATATTTATTAGTTATTCTTGAAAAATTAAAGCTTATAAATGTTATAAAAAAATAACTAAGAAAATTGTTAAAAGTGCAAGTGTCATGATAGAAGAAGATGGAACACAAAGAATTGGTGATCTAGTAGACATTCCTAAAATCATTAAAGAGGAAGGTTTTGAAGAATTAGATGAAGATGAGAAGAAGAAGAAAAAAAAGGGCACCAAAACTCCATCCAAATATGTTTATATAAATCATAATGAAAGTGACATCATTAGGGACATAAATGAAGGAATCTACACCAAAAGAATGATGGTAAGTGAATCTGAGCAAGTTAATTTCTCTTTGTTATCCAAAATTTAGCCTAGAACTTTTTTAGAAGCTAGACATGAAAATCATTGGGTTAAGGCTATGGATGAAGAATTAAATTAAATAGAAAATAATGATACTTGGGAATTAGTGCCTAGACCAAAATATCATAATGTGATAAGAACAAAATGGGTTTATAGAAATAAGTTGAATGAAAATGGAGAAGTGACCAGAAAGAAAGCAAGATTAATATGTAAAGGATATGCTCAGATTGAGGGAATAGATTTTGAAGAAACTTTTGCACTAGTGGCAAGGTTAGAGGCTATTATAATGTTTCTTACATATACAGTGTTTAAAAATTTCAAAGTATTTCAGATGGATGTCAAATCTACCTTCCTAAATAGGAATCTTAAAAAAAAGGTCTACATTGAGCAGCCTGAGGGATTTATTCTCTCAAATATTAGTAACCATGTATGTAGATCAAATAAAGCATTGTATGGACTGAAACAAGCTCCCAGAGCTTGGTATGTGAGACTTGATAAGTACTTACAAGATCAAGGTTTCAAGAGAGGATTTGTTGATAGTAATCTCTACATCAAAATAGAAGGTGAGCATCAATTGATTGTTGTGGTATATGTTGATGATATCATTTTTGGAGGAAATATTGAAAAGATGACAAAAGAATTTTTTGATAGAATGCAAAAAGAATTTGAGATGTCTATGCTTGGAGAATTGTCATTTTTCTTAGGATTGCAAATATTTTAGTCAAATAAATGAATTTTCATATCTTAAGTAAATATGCCAAGGAAATGTTGAATAAATTTAGTTTCGAGGATTGTGCACCAGTTGGCACACCAATGTGTATAGGAAATAAGGTGAGCAAGGATGAATATTTACCTGTTACAGATCAATCTTTGTATAGATCTATGATTGGTAGTCTTTTATATTTGATAGCATTGAGGCCAAATATCATGCATATAGTAGGTGTGGTCGCAAGATATCAATCATCTCCAAAAGATAGTCATGTTCAATTGGTGAAGAGAATATTCAAATATATCAAGAGGACATTGGATTACAGATTATGGTATCTCATAGGTAGATATTTTACTTTGGTTGCTTATACAGATTCAGATTGGGCAGGGTGCTTAGATGACAAAAAGAGTACAAATAGAGGAGCTTTCTTCCTTGGTGATAGCTTAGTATCATGGCTAAGCAAAAAGCAGAATTTAGTATCACTTTAAAAAGTTGAATTAGAATATATTGCAGCAATATTGTGTTATATTGCAGCAATATATAGTAACTCCCCCTTACTGTAGCAACATGTAACTGTTCCTTATACTTGTTTCTGTACCTATACCTGGTCCTGTTATTCTCCTCCTGAGAGAGAAGGTTGACATCAATGGCAAAGGGCCTACCTAGAGCTAACACTTAGCTCCCCCTCAACTAATGCTAAACCTCAATGGTAGGAAGTAAAAGAAATTACTCCCAACTTCTCTTATAGATACTCAAATATGTCTTTTGGTAGTGCCTTTGTGAAAAAGTATCTGAAATATGCTCTATAGTACTGATATATATATAAGATAGTAGTTTATGCTAGTTTCAAGATGTGGCTGTTTCAGTTTGAGGTTGCCATCAATGACAAAGGGGGAGATTGTTGGAAATATTGTCATTGATGTCAAAGGTCTAGCATTATTAGTGATAAGGGCCCCATTACATTTAATGGTATTTTTAATATTCATATCTTGGCTAATATATGTTAGTATTTATTGAATATTAATAAATATATTTTTGGTCACATATAAGTCAAAAGAGGGCCCATGGGGAAGTCAAAGAGTCATGGGGTAAAAGATGAAAGAGGAATGGGATGCATTTTCTCATGAAGAGTCATCTTGAGGAATCCCAAGAGTCACCATGTGAAGACAAAAGAGGTATGTCACATTTTTCCATGATGGGACACTTTGAGGAATATGAAAAGTCACCAAGATAAAGACAAAAGAGGAAATGACACTTTTGCTTATGAAGGGTCACCATATGACTTTTCAAATACAAGGATACGAAGGGTCATGAAATTTTGGCACCATTTTTCATGAGGATTAAAGGGTCACAAAGGGTGAATGCCAAAGGCCATTTGGAAAGCTATAAATAAAGGCTTGAGAAGCCATTTGTAATATGCAAGAGAGTATATGGTTTGTATTTGTTTTCAAAGAGAGAAAAGCAGTAGATATTGTAGAGTTATACCATTTATTGAGTAAGCAACATTGATAGATAGTTGTGTTTTATACACAAGAGGGGTTGGTGCTCCTGTGGGTTGGTGCTCACAAATAGTTGTTGTGTTGGTGTTCGATAAAGGGGTTGGTGCTCCTACAAGTTGGTGCTTGTGAACTTTGTATTTTGAGTTTTTGCTCATTCATATACTTGAGACTATTCTTTGTGGTTTTCCCCACTTTGGGTTTCCACGTAAAAATCTAGTGTCTCTCTCTCTCTTGTGTGGTGTAAATTATTATTTCAGTTTTATTGCATATCTTGAATGTATGATTGAGTGGTTAAAGAAAAGAAATTAGATTAAGTTAAAGATATATGATATACTGATTCACCCCCCCCCCCTCTTAGTATATTTCATGATTTAGTTCTAGAAGATAGACTTTTCTATGTTTTAAGGCCTAAATGGTGAATAGGCTAAAATACTTGGTTCAAGTGGTGAGTTAGAGTTCTAGGTGGAATGGACCTATTTGAGAGTGATAAAGGGTCTATTGGAGATAGGTTTGATGTTTTTCAACCATTGGTGAAGGAAAAATGTGGTCAAAGCAGTCTGAGTGTAACATATGGGTGTGAAGGCTTAATTCCTTTAGGTCTCCATTAGGCCTAATAATGAAATTGGTCTCTATGGACTGTGACCAACCTATGAAGAGGTTGTCTCATTCATGTAATATGTATGATGACCTAATTCAAGGTTAAGTAAAGTGTGTTAATGATATTTTTTGACTAAGATGGGTTAGATGAAATGTATGGTATAAAGGCAAGGCATAATAGGCCTATTCGGACGAGGTGTGTGTGTGGTAACTCAAGTGAAGAAGAGAGTTCATTAAAGGAATAGAGGAATTTCATTGAAAACCATCAAAGGGTGAAGTATATTAGTCATGAATATCTGATCAAGTTGATGTAGGTGGATACAAAGGTCATTGGACCTAATAAGCCTAGAAGAGGCATATTGAATGAAGGAGCCTAAGTGGCTTGTATGAGGTAGAGAGGTAGGTTTGTAGGTGTTAAAGAAAGAGAATTCCATCATTAAGTGTTTCCAAAATTATATTAGAGGTGGATAATATTTTGGAGGTGATTGAGTTGGTTCTTGATCATCTAGGGGGTTTTAGCCTCCTTACTAGTTGGTGCTAGCTAAAGGTTAAGTGGGTGCTTGACTAAATTGAGGGGTGGGTGCTCCTTGATCAGTTGGTGCTGGTCTAAATTGAACATTGTCATTATAATATAGTAGTCCATGTGCATGGTTTAGTTGGTTTTATCACCCAAGATGGTTTCCCATATAATCTCTTGTGTATCTTGTGATGTGCTCAAATGGTTATTTCTCTATGTACTATTTGATCTTATGTGAATGTATGCTTCATGAAATGGTAAATGGAATTGAATATACATTGTTGTCTATTGATTCACCCCCAAATTTAAATAGATAATTCTAAAAATTGGTATCAGAGTAGGTTTTTTGGAGGAAGCTTAACATCTTGAAGGTGATCCTAAGTAGCTTGAAGTGTGATGAGAATAAAGTTCATCTTGTTTGCAGTGATAGATAAGTTTTTGAAGATCATGATTAAGGTCTGTATAGAGATATGCTTGATGGTATTATCAAGGTTGAAGATGGAGTATGTTTAAGCTAAGTCTAATATCAAACCTATGTTGATAGACAAAAAGACCCTGAAGACATATTGAAAGATAGTCCTATTTGTATTATGTCTCCATGAGACCTAATAAGGGTATGAAAGCTAATACAGATTTATAAGTAAGACTAATATAAAATTGAAACAAGTTATATGACAAGGTCTTGTTCATTAAGAAAGATTTGGAAGTGTGTATTTATGCAAGAAAAGCTCCATGGAAGTTGACTATGTCTTAATGTCTTCTGACTGACAGACTAGTGTGACTTACTAAGTTGAATGGTGACCTTAGACTATTAATATGATTGATCAAAGTGTGTGATAGTGTTATCAAGATAATATGGCACCTATATATGATCTGAGAGTAATCAGATTAATCTTCGATTTGAAGAGCTAGTTCAAGAGATGAAAGGCATTGATTTGAGGGTTTCAAGATGAGTTGTGACTACAAACCCTAAGGTATGATCTGATAAGGAAAATAAGTTAATTAATATTCTTTAAATCTCTCTAAATTTTAGATGGATTAAGAACAAGTTATCTTTTAGTATTATCCATGCTTATAATGCATATGTGAGCTCAAGATGATGTGCAAGAAACAAAATTTAGAACAGTGGAATGGATGAGTTGAAGAATGGTCTATGAGACCATTGGCAGTCTTGTTACAGTTATTATACTTGAGTTGTAAGGACTAGAGATGTTCCACATGTGATGTTATCATGCTATATGTTTCTTGAAAGTGTGATTCAAATTTATGTAGGTGATGTTTTCCTATAACATATCAAGATGCTAGTGATGTAAATGAAGAAATTTGTTATGGTGTTCTTTCAAAGGTATATCATGAGTTGAAATGTTCTAAATATGTCATGATGACCCCATAAGGTTATAATAGTATAAGATGTCAATTTGTGTATGTCATGAAGATAACAATGGTCTATAAGTGATCTTATATGATCTAAAAGTAATCATTTATCTTGTAGCATCGCAAGTTTCTTGTGATCTTGAAGAGAAGTCTGTAGAGGGTATTGACTGTGTATAGACAATATTTTAATAGATTTTCCTTTAAGAGTTATATGAGAAGATTTGGTGTACTTTGTGTATAGATATGACGTTCAATTCATAGATGATCAAGTTATATGTTATCTTTTTCTTGTTTGCACATTATAAGCAAAGTCTGACTGTGAGTATGCAGAAGATTATTTCTTTGGTCATATTAAAAGAGTATGTTGAAGGTTGTAGTGTTTTAGATGCATCAAGATGACTTCATAAGGTAATAGAGGAATGTGATGGCATCATCTGAGGTTTTTATTTGTTCTAAGTTTATTGATAGGATTTTGAGAATGCCTATTGCATAGAATGTCATTTGAAATGTTGCCTTTGAGTCTGTGCCTTGTAGATGAGATGTTTCAAAAAGGGAGAATGATCTAAGGATCATTAAATGATTGTTAATGCTATGAGGAGTTAATTTTCCATGTTGTTAAGTTTTTCAAACTTTTTTGAGGTATTATATTGACTCAAGAGGTTAGTAATAAGTGAGAAGGAGTAGATCCATGTTGATTAGGTCTCTATGAGACCTATTGGTTGTATGAGGCCTGATGGTGCATTCTATAGGGCCTTTAGTGTTGCAAAGATATAAAGTGAAGTGTATTAAAATACCATGTATGACTAATTATTATTCAAAGAGATGGTCTGGGCCATGATGAAACACAAAAGTATAAATAGTGATAGGCCTAGTATATACTAATAATGTGTTGAACAAGCTTGAAAATAAACATGCTTGAATAAAGGGGGAGCATATGTGAAATGTTCCAATCATGATGGATATATGGAGAAGTCTAATATAGATATGAACTCAATAGACAAGTCACAAAATTTTATATGATGACTTGATCAAACTAAATCACAGCCTTGAAAATGCATTAAATCTTCAAACATGAGCAAAGGGATCTTGTAAGCTCTATAAGTAAACAGGTCCAAGGATCAGTTAAGGTAAATAGGTCCAAGGATTAGATAAGACCAAGTGGAGAAGTTCAAAATGAGGTATTCCTAGAGTGATGGGGAGTAATTTTTCATCCTTCTGCATTAAAGGTAAGTGAGTATCTTGAGCACCTAAAAGTGTATTTGAATGCATGCATGATGTTAGGGGGAGCTTAGTTGTTGTTTAGTCCACTTTGTCATTAATGTAAAAAGGGGAAAAGGATAAAAAGAGGTTACCATAAATGATAAAGGGGGATATTTTTATCAAAAGTGTTGTCATTGATGTCAAAGGTAATGACAAAATGGTGATGTCATTGATGACAAATATATGAGTGTTGTGACTAGTATGATGTCCTAGTCAAAGGATGATGTCAGAGGTACCAGTTTAGAATGGTGAAATAATGTTGTATGAGCTTGAAGTTTTAGATCATATGTAAGGATGTTTGATAATATGAATGAGGTGGAAATTACATCCACAATGGTAGCAAGGTCAAGGTTGAGACCTAGTCTTTCCATTGAGAGACCTAGTGTGAAGTCAAAAGCTTGTTATCTTGGTGAACTATATGAGACCTATGTTAACATGGTATGAGTGCATTTTAAATTTGGATGATCTTTTAAGAGTAGAACAAGAGGTTTCCAAGTGTTTTTAAGGATCAAGCATAACTAGTGGTTCTAGACCTAAAGAATATAGTGGCCTAGTGAGGTCCAAATGGAGGGCTACGGTGAGTTTCCAAGGTAATAGAGCCCATGCAAGCATGAAATGAGGTGTTATATGTTGTTCTAAATATGTTGACTAAGTTTTAGGTCATCATTTGAATAAAAAATCAATATATCATGTTGGAAGTTCTCCTATGCATGCAAAATGAAGAGATGAGATCCCAATACGGAAGTTGAGATGTTCATTGGCATGTATAGAATTTTCATGGTGACCTAAGCCATTTGGAGTAGTTGGGTAAGGGTCTAGGGAATCTTCTAGAAGTATTTTTTAGAGAAACCAAGCCTTTAGCTTTATGAACAAATGTTAAAAAGGTAAAGAGGTTTATATGCTTGTAAACCCTCATAATAAAGTGATTGAAAATATGTGAATGGTTTTGGCCTAGAATTTATTGAAAAGTCAAGTTTGATGATTGTATGTTCTAAAGGACTCCTTGAGGCACCTCCAAGTGGTAATGGTGTGTTAGGGAAGTGAGCAAAAAGTATAAAAAAGATCTTGTTTCTAAAGAATTTAGTACTACAGGCAAGGTTGATTAAGTCAACACATGTAACTTGATATAGGTTGAAGGCCAATAATTTTTCCTGAGACCCATGGATTTAGTTTAGAAATTTATGTTCACTATGCCAATCATTTGGTCAATCGAATTGTCTTATCGCTAAATCTACAAAGAGTGAAAATAGTGAAATAAACCGAGCACAGTGAAAAAGTGATTAGGGAAGAGTTATAGGTGACTAGGGATGGATAAAATGGTTTGGGGTATTTTTTTCAGACCTATGACTCTTTTTCCCTTGATTGTTAAGTATTTTTTGTGCTCATACATAGGCTAGAAGGTGCTCACAAAGTGACTTGTCTAAATAAGATGAACTATAAAGGTTTCTATTCTAGAAGTTAGTCTATATGTTCCTTATGTGTTATTAGAAATCCACATATTTATGATTTGATTTTATCTAATGGTGTATAAGTATATTATTAATGAATTTTTAGTTCAATTAAGGGATCCTACAAGTGTTCGAAGTCGTGTTCACCATGACTATGTTTTGAGTCAAGATGACTACTACAGGCATGCTAAAGGAAGTGAAGTGTTTGAAGTACTCATGACAAGAGAGATGAATGAAATGGGAATTTTTATGTTATTGGAGACCTAAATTAAATATTCAAGACTTTTGGAAGGTAGAGAGATAATTTGAGGAGCTGAATTATCAAAGCTAAAAAGGCTTATCTAGCTATGTATACATAGTGTGAGAGTGGTCTGATGCATTGGTCTATTAAACCAATGATTGATGTCAATACAAGAGATATAACTGATGAATAATGATATATATACATCATAATAACCATTTATGTGTATTATATATTATTAAGGTGCCATTTCTAGTGCTAAACATGAACTTGTTCGTGACTATTTTTAGAGGTTATAGGCAGTCTGAGTGGTCAGTTTGAAGAAGTGAGTTTGATGTTGTTTGACCTAATTTGAGGAAAAAAATGAGTTTGGTTATGTTTTTTATGTCATGGAGGATCTATTAATTAAATTTTTTGAGTGTTTTGTTTGATAAAAGTGATTGTATGCTTCAGTTTTAGAAGACAGACTTTTGTATGTTTAAGGCCTAAATGGCAAGTAGGCTAAAAGCCTTGGTTCAAGTGGTGACTTAGAGTTTTAGGTGGCATATACCTATGTTATATTGATAAATGGTCTATTTTATATATTTTTTATGTGTTTCATCAACTAGTGAAGTAAAAATTTGGTCAAATAAGTCTAAGTGTAACATGTGGGTGTGAAGGCCTAATTCTTTTAGGTCTTCATTAAGCCTAATAGTGAAATTGGTCTCTATGGAATATGACTGACCTATAAATAGGTTTTATCATTCATGTAACGTGTATGATAACCTATTTAAAGGTTAATTCCATTTTTATAATGATCTTGGTTGACCAAGATCGGTTAGATGAAATGTATGGTATAAAAGCAAGGCTAATAGGCCTATTTGGACGAGTTGTGTGTGTGGGAACTCAAGTGAATAAAAGAGATAATTGAAGGAGTAGAGTAAATTAATTGAGGACCATAATATTTTGAATTATATCATTCATTAATATTTGATCTAGTTTATGTAGGTAGATACACAGGTCATTGGACCTAATAAGCCTAGAAGAGGCATATTGAGCGAAGGAGCCTAAGTGGCTTGTATGAGGTAGAGAGGTAGGTTTGCATGTGTTAGAGAAATATAATTACATAATAAGGTGTTTTAGACATAAAATAATAGGTGGATATAATTTTGGATATGATTGAGTTGGTGTTTGATCATCTAGGGGGTTGTAACCTCCTTGCTAATTGGTGATTCGGTAAACCATAAATGATGAGAAAACTTTAATGTATCTATTTATAATCCACCATCATAATAGACAGATTGTACTTGACATATATTATGCATTGAAGGCTCCTAGAACACCAAGAACTATTGTATATAACTTGTAAATATGACCATATGAATATTTTATTATTCACACAAGCTCACACATGCCAAATTTGGGTTTGAGGTGAAGTAGAGGGACCTTGAAGGCTTGTATAGGACATACATAATCACCATTTTCTTCAAATAGGTCAGAAATGCACTAAAATTATTCCAACATTTACCCTGTGTGGATGCAAAAGACCAATTTGACTACATTAGGTTATTAACCATTATTAATAAATCATGGGACATCCTTTTAAAAACTAATTCCAAGGTTCAGAAGGCCACTAGACCCCCTTACTCTTTCCAAGATCTCAAGTCACCATCTTCTCTCTCATATCCATACTGAACAAAAACCTGAAAGGCTATCCAAGGCTACCAAGGAGGATGATGAAAATGAGGGGTTGGTTTTTGACCTTTTTTTACTTGAATCCCATTTATTCTCTTACATGATGTATACAATGAGTTCCTTATATAGATCCCTGACCTTATCTGACCATGACCATACTATATAGATCCATACTTGAAAACATCTACAAAACACTACTTTCCTGCATTTTTGTAGGTTTTCAGATCTTGAAACATTATTGGTGGGTAAGAAGAGGGAAATGAGAGGTCAAAATGCATTCAAATTAGGGATTATAGGTGGAGATAAGTTTAAAAGCATCTTTTCACATGTGTGGGCCCCTTTAGTGGAAAATAAAAGCATTTGACTTATATAAGGACACCCTTTGCATATGAAATCATTGTATCATGTGATTATGGTGATAATGGAGATATTTAGGGTATAATTGATATAATTAGTGGTGTTTTAGGGTTAAATTATCATCATTCCATAGTCAAACACCCATTTTAAAGGCAATGCATATGATCTCAAGTGAAAGTTCAAATAGAGGCTACTTTAATATCTACTAAAAGACCTTAAAACATGTTAAAGACATAAACAATATTACCACAAATTATTTATAGCATCCTTAACCCTATGATCTTGCCATACCTTTTAGGATCTCAACATATTTAGGTGGATTCATAACAGGTCATGAGTTAAACCTTTGGGTCATCTTCAATATAGGTAAATTTAGACTATAAGGACCACTCCAAGACTTTTTATGAACCCTTATACATAAATAATAGAAATATAACACTTGAAATAAACTCAAAAGGTGGTAAAATACAACCACCATAACATATCTTGGCATAGCACCTCACTTAAACCCAATGCCTTGACATGATGACTCATAATCTCCCTTTTGAACTGCCTTGACACTTTAAGAGATATAATATGGTGACTAAGGTGAGGTTAGGTACTCATGGCATAGGTTGACTCCTTTATGTGCCTAAAGGTATAAATAAGTTAACATTAGTGGTGACTCTAAAGGCTTGACCTGCCTACTGGTCAAGAGGACCCATGATCTATTATATATCAATCATGCTTAGATGAAAGACTCTTTGACTAAACTAACACCTCATGATCAATATATTGTAGACTTTAAGGACTAAAATAAGCCCTACAAGACACATAACATGACATAACAAGGACACACAACAAGAAATCAACTAACAAAGCATGTGCCATAGCACTTGGAAGAAGGAAACCTAGACATCTTTGTACAAGATAGTTTTGTGCTTTCTAGTAATAATACTTAAGGAAGGCCCCATTGATAGGGATATGGAATTCCTCGTCATTCAGCTTGGAAAATTGGAAATCATTATGCTCTTTTCATCTGGTAATAATGTATGGTCCACTTCAAAGACTATCAAACTTTGAGTGCTTACCTAGTTTAGCCCAATCTTCATCCTACTTAAACACAATATCACCTTGTTGAAAAGTCTTTGAAGAATATCTCCTATCAAATGACCTCATGACATAATCTTGATGAGACCACATATCATGAACAACATCATCTCTTGTCTCTTCCATCTGCCTCAATTCATTCATCCTGAACTCTATTGCATCATTCTTCATAAGTTTAAGTAAATGTGTAAGTTGTAAGGTTATTATTTCAAGTGATATGGGCAGCCTTGACTCTTTTCCATAGACAATAAGATATTTTTAATAACCATTATACCTATTGGGAGTGATCCTATCTTCCCATAAGGTTGTCCTTAGCTTGGTATGTCACTCCCTTTAGTTTTCCTCCGTAGTTTTCTTTACGATCTTAATTAGATTCTTGTTGGTGGACTTTGAAAGTCCATTACCCTATAGATAGTAATTGGAGGAAGTGTTGAGGTATATGCCATGGTTAAAATCCCATTCACTCACCCTTACACTACTGAAGGCTAGTTCATTATCTGATATGATGGTGGAGAGGATCCCAAATATGGTTACTAGGTTGTCATAAAACTCCAAAACTGAGTTCTCATTTGCCTCTTTAAGTGATAAAACCTCCACCCACCTTATAAATAAATTTGTAGTAATCAAAACCCACTTATTTTATTCACTATATGGAGGTTAAATCATACCTACAAAGTCTAGGCCCCAATGCATGAAGGGGTGTTCCACTTGGATAGGCTTGAGGGGTAAGGCAACTAGTATTTGCTTCCCTATGAACATATCACACTTTTAGAACCTCCTAACCCAATTATGGGATTATTTGAAAAAACTTGGATAAAATTATCCTACTCTTATGATCCTTTCTACTTTATTCTTGGCTTTAAAGTGCCCTCCTATATGCCCATCATGAAATTGGTCTAAGAGCTTGTCAACTTGGTTAGTTTCTACACACCTCAAAATAATGCCATCGAGATCATTTTTGAAAAGTACTCCATCAATAAATACATAAGGGATGGATTGTAGTCTATAGTAACTCATTTTTTTCCTATATAGGTCTATAATACATTCTACTATTTGAAGGAATCTCACCATGTCTTGAGTCTGGTTAGAATGAGATGTAGGTGTACTTGGTGATCACTTTGTATATCTAAAACCACTTCTTTGTCCTCCTTCACATCTGTTACCAAGTGTTTACATAGTCCCCTACCTCTTACCAACTTTGTGAACTTCACTTATATGTCATATTATATATATTTGGTTACCCAACTTACTCTATTTTCACTCAAGTCTTTGTTAAGGATGAAGTCTTTGATGCTAGGGTGAACTATCATGACATAGATATTATTATTAGGCATTGTGTGTTTAAATTTTTTGAGACCTCTCATGACTTCAAGAACATGTTTTTTCCACAAATTTATATCTCTCTTAATATCCCTCTAATGCTTTACTAAATAAGGATATGGGTTGCTCAAGACCCTCACTATTTTGTTGCATAAGCATGACATAAATAGTGTCATTGGTTGAGAATGCATATAAGAACAAGTCTCTTAATAAATCAAGGTTGAGGAGGGTGGGTGCTTGTGCAATGGCTTGTTTTATGGCTTCAAATCTCCTTTTCACTTCTTTATTCCATGTAAAATCCTTATATTTCTTGAGCATGAGGGTTAGAGGCCTTACTAATTCTACAAACCCAGGGATAAACCTCCTAATGAAGTTGATCTTGCCTAAAAAAATCTATAATCCTTTCTTGTGTTTGGGTATTGATAGAGAAAGGATTGCATTTATCCTCTCAAATTCTAGAGAAAGGCCTTCTTTTGACATAATATGACTTAAAAATCTGCCCTCATGGAATACAAAAATACATTTTTTGGGATTCAAGGAGACCCCATACTACCAACACCTATCAATATCAGCCTTAAGTGTGTCAAGTGATCTTTGGGATCCTTGGAAAATATTTTGATGTCATCAAGGTAAATGAGCACCATATTATTGATGAGTCCTTGAAAGGCTACATCCATTTCCCTTTAGAAGGTGGCCCCTACATTGGATATCCCAAAGGGCATCTTATTATAAGCATAAGTACCCCACTCAGTTATGAAGGTAGTCTTGTGTTGGTCCTCCATTACTAATGTTCCTCCTTTACTAATTTTTTATTGTACCCTAAGTATCCATCAAGCAAGGATAAATGATGTGAACCTTCAACTTTTTGGAGAATTTAATCCATGGATGGCAAGGGGTAATGGTCTATTAATGACACCTTGTTGAGATCCTTAAAGTATACACATAACCTTATCTCCCCATTCTTATTCCTTACATGCAAAATATTATCCACCCATGAAGAGTGTTTGATGGGGAAGATGATGTTGGATTCAATAATCTTGGTTAACTCTTTCTTCATGAGGATCTCAATCTTGGGGTTGATTGGTCTTTTACTTTTATCTCACAGGCTTAGAAATTGCCTCCAACTCTATGGTATTCTAAGCCAAACTAGGCTCAAACCCTTTCAATTCATTATAATCCCAAGAAAATATGTCTATAAATTCTTTACATAACTCTATGAAGGTTGCCTTTTCCTCTATGTTCACTTTACCTAGTTTGAGTAGCTTGTCCTTTAAGATAGTGACCTTCTCATAGCGTTCCTCCTTGGTTGATATGTTAACCTTGTCTTTTCTTAACTAATGATATTCATTGAATATATATTCTAAGGTCACTAATCCCTTAGGTAACTTTTTTGTCCTCAATTGGATAATTTTATCACTGTATTGTTATTGCAATCTACCTTGGTTTATTGAGAATAATTTTACCTCCTACTGAAAGAAACATACTATATGCTTGTCATTTTCAAATACCTACCAACTAATGCCATTATTAGGGATGGAAGGTATACATACTACCTCTATTTGATACTATTTTTTCATGTCCTTGACCCCACTTGTAATATCATATTGTGCTCTTATGGCTGCCAATTGGTCTGCATGTTGATTAGCCTTTCTTGGGATTGAGTGAATGTCAAAGGCCTCAAAGTCTTTTAAGAGGTCCCAACCCTATGCTTGCATGCCTTCCAAAGTGTATTATTAGCTATATTTTGCCCCCTTATTTTATGCACTACTAACTCACTATCTCTCATGGCTTGTAGGAGCTTAATGCCTCTCTTTCTTGCCCATTACAGCCCATGGATGAGGGCCTCATACTCTATTGTGTTTCATATGCAGCTGAATTGAAACCTTAGAGTAGAAAAGTATCTTTGTTTCGAAGGAGAGACAAGCATGACACCTACCTCACTTCCATTCTTAGACTTGGAGCCATCAAAGAATAAACTCCACACTTTATCAAGGTCTTGGCTTGAGCTAGTAAGAGTTGTTTGATAGCCCCTTCCTCATGCATATAATATATCCCCAAACCTTCTTTATGATGTCTAGGAGGTTGACTATCTTACATTGGAGGATCTTGATTCTACTACATAAAAGAGGCTTGACAAGCAAATCCACTTAGGTTGATTGACATCTCATGTGACTTCCCCCATTATGTGGACCATTGACCTTCTTGATCATATTTATTTTGAGTTGAGACTAATGATCTAAAAGTACTAGTAGAATTGGGATTGAAGTTGTTATATGGATTTAATTGAGTGATCTTCCCTTGACCTTGTGGACTAGGATGATATGGAGGTCTATTGAGCTGATAGGGTTGATAGGGGGCTTGATAGTGTGCTTGGTAAGTCTATGAGGTGGAATTTATTGCCTCACCATGGCCACTATCTTTTTACTTTGTGCCTTGATCAGTGCTTTAATCTTACCCAATCTATCTACCAGATTAACATTTACTTGATCATGATTAGTTGGTGTTGGTAGGGGAGTAATGGTAGGCATAGGAGGTTATATCTATAGGGGAAAATGCATTAGGGGCCTTGGGGTAATATTTCATGCTTGTATTAGGTATTTTTATTCCCTTATTGCCACTTTATAGGCATATGATAGTGTGTTCCCTCCCATAGACTATATCATGAATGCCACATTAGAATTGAGGGATCTTAAATAGTACAAAAAAGCATAGTTAGGGGTGGGCTTGACTACCATGGGGATCCTATCCTCAATTTTTTGAAACCTATAATTGAATTCTTCCATAAACTCTTAGGGATCCCTTTTGATTTTGATGAGTTGTTATACTAGACACAAATGGTCACTTCTATCCTTGAAATGTTTACAAAGGTGTTCCCGAAATTCATCCTAGGTGTTGATAGCAATAGGTTTTAAACCCCTATACCATTGAAGTGCCTTACCCCTCAAGGAAGTAACTAATAACCTCATTGCCACATTTTCTTGGGTCACATTATGAACTAAGCAGAGGTTGGCTATGTTTACAATATGTTTAACATGAGTGGTAGAGGTTTCCCCTATGAAATATGGGAGGCTCTTCAGTGCAATAATAGGGATATCATCAAATTGGTTCAAGTTTAAGGGAATAAAATCTTAGTGTCTAAGCCTAGCCATTAGAGATGTAGGGTTTGCAATAGTCCTTTATTGAGTAGGATTAGGAGAATTAGGGGGTGCAACATTAGGATTAGATTTAGGGTATCTTTTTCTCCTAAAAAGGTCTAAAGATAACTCAACAAACTTATCTTACTTACCTTTTTATGAAGACCTTGTGACCACTTTTGGTATGAAACTTGACTATAAATCTGTCATTAGAGCACTTGAAGCTCCCTGATATTATCCAATGTTATAAGTGTATGCTCCAACTCACTTGAATCCTAGTCCCATCAGGTATGATAGAACTATTAACCACCAAATTGCACCCTTAGGAGAATATTTTTCATACCTTTCCATGTTTGGGGTAACATGGGATTAGTTCAAGGATGTGGGTGACCTGTGGATGGACTAAACCTCTAGTTTTGGGGTTAGCTCCCCTAGTGCATCAATTATAGCTCAATTTCTAAAATTACTAACCTAGTGGTGAAAAGAGATATAAGGTGATGAATAAAATAAAACCTAAGTTAAGGGGAGATGCTGCACCAACATATTCTTGTCCACTCAAATTGATCTTTTAATAGCACTTTGTGAATCCAATAAGGACTAGTGACTGAGACATGTTTTCCAAGGGGATCCTAAGCATTATTACTTCACATGAATTATATGATAGATTGATGGATAAGAGCTTTATTTTGAGGCACTACCAACTATATTACACTTCAAACATAGTCACCAACACTTTGACACATCATATGACTTGCATAGAACAATATCCTAGCAACTAGGTGAGGATAAGGACCTACAAAGGGGAATGAAATTCCACCACTTCTATAAATCAAAAAGTATATAACACACTAAGATAGTAAGGAAATCTGAAATAGTCTTTCTTATTGATTCAAAACATTTACAAGATACAATTTGGGTAGAATTTTATCATACCCAGTTGAGGGATAAGTACAATGGCCTTAGAGCCTTAATGTATAGAACGTGAACCAGAGGGAAAATATTATTTGGCATGGATAAGGCATGGATAGGTCATGAATGATCATAATTTACATAATGAATAGTTATAAGTAGCCCCCATAACTCCCTTCTTATGTTGCCTTGGTGGTGAGTGGTCTTACATGAGACTTTTGGGGTGTTGGATATCTATTTTTGGCCAAGGTTGACTCCATACATAGGATGAACATGCCAACCTAGTTAATTCCCTCTATTTTTGATAGTTACAAATTCATCAAAGTGGTTCAATTAGGCCTCCATGAAGCATTAAGTAGCTTGCCCTTCCCCTTGTGCATGTTAATTAGGTCTAAAAATACCTAATCCTCCATCATAGCCATGAAGTGTCCCTGATCACCTTGATGGATTATTCATAAGGATTTTGTGACCCTAAAATCACTCCCTTGGCATCCCTCTATGCCAATACTCATCTTCTCTAGTTGACCAAATAGGCTTATTAGGTGATTAGGCCTAGTCTCTTAGTGTTAGCTACTTGGATGACCATGGGGATTGAATAGAACCTTAAAGATGGATGAGTGAGCATGTTCAATTATACATCATCATATTACACCATGATATGTTCCTTCTAAATAGTATACACCTCCAACTTTTGTTCATTTAGGTGACCAAGTCACTTTTCACTAGCATTTCTAGAATAACCCTTTAGTTTAGACCTGTAGATGCATTTATAAGATGAAATGAGAGTGGTTTGAAATTTTAAAAGGTGAAATATACTTCAAAATACCCTCCTCCATGATCTACAACTCCTCATATAACTTTTCACCTTGAATTCATCACAAAATCTTGGTAAAATAATGTTTTTGATGGGTCCATATAACTATCCATACAGACCAATGCCATGAATGGGACCTCCTCAGAGTGCATTATGAGTTCAAAGTGTCTCCCAATGAATTTTAATTCATTTGGATGCAAATTCCTCAATATTTCCTCCATCAAGTCTCTATTAGGCTTTAGGGAGATTTATGGAGGTTTAGACTCTTAGTGATTATTCATATCCCTAAGGTATTGAACTATAGAACCAATGCCAAGATATTCAAGTATACATACCTTTCAAACATTCCATAGAATTTAGGGTCCCCATGTAGATCCTTTGTATATTTATGAGCATAATAAGGTGTTCCTCAGGTGATTATCTTACCTTTTATGCACTCTCAAGGTAGTTTTAGGCTAAAATGGTCAATCTTGAGCTTCTTTTTGTAAACTAACACCTCTTGCACATCTAAAACTCATTAAGTGTACTTATATGATGGTTTAAGGTCCCATTAAATGCTACTTGTTCTCTAATTTTATTATTCAAGTAGTCATGCCTTGAGAAGAATATTAGGCCAACAGGCCTAAAGGCAGGGTTCCTAAGGTTTGTCTTCAAAATGGATTTGTGAGGATATGTGGCCACTCCTGAGGGTATGAAATTCATCTCTTAGGGCCTTTGTATCATTGATGGTATCTTGGGGCCACCAACTTCTTCATGTACACACAATCCTCTAACTAGGCACCTAGGCATGTCTGCAAGTGGCCATTAGAGGTGGAGACCTATGTAGGTGATCATTATGTAAACCTTTTTCCCTCTTTACATATCACACTCTTTAAAAACATGTAAAACATGTAGTTTCTTTCCAATTCCTTGCACATAGGATTGGATTGATCCTTTTTAGGCTTGTAGCAGTTGTATATAGGGCTGATCTGTACACTATATACCCTACACGTGCCAACCAATGACTCATTTGGGTGTTCATGAGACCTAGGGAGACCATTAAGACTATTTCAAGGCTTAACTACCTCATTTGAAAGCATTTAAGGGAAAAAATCCTTCATCAATTCCTTATTAAGATTTATTAAGGGTTTTAGTAGCCTACCATCTTAATGATGGTTTATAAAGTACAGGGCTCAAATCTAAAACTTATTGTCATATATGTTTATCCAATAGACCCCTTAAAAACTCTTGAATATCTCCTGGTCCCATGTAGATTTTACAGTGAGTACTGAGTGAAATTTGGTAGTCTTCAATTCTTTGTTAGGCATTTTATGTCAATTGTAGTGTTAGGGAGTATTCATAAAGTTGAGCTCCTAAATGCAACTCTTTCCTCCATGGATATTAAATCTATAGGGGTCCCAAACTCCCCCTAAGATCACTGGGCCTGATTCATCATGACATGTAACATATGAGCATTAGAATTGGTAGTTCGAGATGGCAGACTAGGGTAGTGGAGCTTGAGAGTGGTGATCGGACCAAAAGAGCTACTTCCCTACCTTCTTCTACCTATAAGACCTTCTTCAGGACTTGTATCATCCCTATACACCTCTTCATTCCCTTAGGCCTACCATGGGGGTTTGAGTCTATCACCAAGATGGAGATGGGGTCTTATGGGTTCAAGGAGGGCTTTAGGCCTTATAGGCTTAGATTATGTTCCAAGACCTTGAGTCACATGTAGGTGTATTAGTGGCTTCAATGTTATGATAGCACCCTTTCTCATCTATTTTCACACTTTTGCATTTTGCCTCATCTGCTCAGACCACCATCTCTTCCCCTCTCTGTTGTAGGCCTATTATGATCATCATTTCCATGCTTAATCTAAGTGTTTGAATCAATTAATGATAGAGGCCTATGTAAGACATGTATCTTATCTTCTTCATTATTGGTAAAATTGGGGGGCTCATGTATGGTGTATTCAATATCTGACCACATTCCTTGAACTAATTTTCCCCTAAACTTTGATCTCAATATTCCTCCACAATTATGCACTAAAGTTTGTGTATCATGGGTGTCCAACTCAAACTAGGTAGCTTCTTAGCTTGATCATACCCTTAGGAACCCTAAGGAATATGAATGACATCATTGGACTAGGGGTACCCTGACATGTTTTTTTGACATTTCCATTGACCTCAATTAGGCACCCCAACTACTTAGGTAGATTTAGCTCATCATACATGCCTAAGATAACTTGTTTCACTTACCCTTTCAAGTTTCCTTTACCCTTAAACAGCATGATTTATGTGTTCTACCTCTCTAATCAAGATCTCTCCTTCATGTTTTTATAGCATTTCATATTGAATGTTAAAGGCAAACTACCTATAGGTAGTGGTCATAGGTGTGTAATTGTCAATGGAGCTCTCATACAATACCATGAGTAAGAGGGGGTCTTCCATACTGTGTTAAAGACCTAGTTTACCTTCCTTAAATCTCAATACCTCTTCTTAGGATAGTCATCTTCATAACATATGACCCTTATTTTCATCCTTGAGGTTTAGTTACATATGATGGTTTTGAAAACCCTTTGAAGGATGGGTCAAAGAAGGTATCCTGAACTTGGTCATAGTTTGTTAACAACATCCATACTTGAATAGACCCTTTTCTCATAGTTCCATTGACCCTTGATAGTATTATGGAGAATTTAACCTTATTTTAATGCCTTAATCTTGGGCATAAGGGCTCAAACCTATAGGTGGTAGTCATAGGGTCTTATGGAGTTCTAAATTTAGAAACCAAGGTCTACTATAGTGTGAAATGACCTGATGAGACTATTATACAGTAGATATTCTTTGGGAGGTTCTATATGGATTTTTAGTCCTTGTTCAAGACCACCTATGGGGACCTTAGACACCCTTATTCATACACTAAACAAGGTAAAGCATTTAAGGTCATTAATTAGACACATGAAGGGAGAAATAGAAACCAAGGATTCCACAAATACCTTAAACTCTACTAATGAACCTTAAACTTTACTAAATAGGTCTATGAAAGCATTGAAAGGCTATTTTATAGTTTATTGGCCTTGAGATCCATAATGAATCTTGATCTTTGTGAGAGAGGGACTCTTCCACATGAATTCAACACATCTACTCCCTCTATGGTGCTCTAATGACCTTCAATAACCATCACCTTGAAACATTTAGTTCATATATTCATTGAAGGTCAACTACATAGGAAATCTCATTTTAAGGCAAGATTTTAAGAGATTTAAAGGTCCATTGGTGATCATGCACACCATCAATGATGAGAAAACTTGAATGGATCTCTTTAGAAGCCATCATCACAATCAACAAATTATCCTTGACACATATTATGCATTGAAGGCTCCCAAAACACCAAGGACTATTGTTTTTAACTTGAAAATGTGATCATATGAATATTTTCTTGTTCCCACAATCTCACACATGCCAAATTGGGGTCTAATATTAAGTAGCAGGACCTTGAGTGCTTGTAAAAGACACACATAATCACCATTTTCTTCAAATAGGTTAGAAATACACTAAAACCATTCTAACATTTACCATGTGTGGATGCAAAAGACTAGTTTGAGTACCTTAGGTTCTTAACCATTGTTAATAAATCATGGGTCATCATTCTATAAACCAATGCCAAGGGTCATAAGGCCATTAGACCCCCTTCCTCTTGCCAAGATCTTAGGTCACCATCTTCTTTCTCTTTTCCAAACTAAACAAGAACCTTAAAGGCTATCCAAGGTTGCTAAGGAGGATGATGGAAAGGACGGGTTGGTTTTTGACATTTTTTTACTTGAATCTCATGGATTATATTACATGATGTCTGTATTGAGTTATTTCTATAGATCCCTAACCTTCTCTGACCATGATTGTATTGTACGGATTTATACTTGCTTGAAAACACCTGTAAAACACTACTTTCCTACATTTTTATAGGTTTTCAGATCCTAAAATGTTATTGGTCAGTAGGAGGAGAGAAATGAGGGTTAAAATTCATTCAAATTAGGGATTATGGGTTGAGTAAAGGTGAAACTCTATTATTTCTCATGTGTGGGCCCCTTTAGTAGAAAATAAAAGCATTTGACTTATAGAAGGACACCCTTTGCATATGAAAATATTGTATCATGAGATTATGGTGATAATGGATACCTTTTATGGATTAATTTATAGTCTAAGTGGTGTTTTGGGGTCAAAATAACATCATTCCATGGTCAAATGCACCTTTTTAAGGCAATGCATATGATCTCAAGTGAAAGTTCAAATAGAGGCTACTTTAATATATTCTAAAAGACCTTAAAACATGATAAATACTGAAACAAGATTACCACATATTCCTTATAACATCCTTTACCCTTTGATCTTTCCAAACCTTGTAGGCTCTCAACATATTTAGGTGGATTCATAAGAAGCTATGAGTTGCAACCTTTGGGTCATTTTCAATATGGGTAAATTTAGACCATAAGGACCATTCCATGACTTGTTTCTAACCCATATACATAACTAACATAAAGATAATGCTTGACATAAACTCAAAAAGGGGGTAAAGGACAACCACCATAACATATCTTGACATAACACCTTATTTGAACCTGCTACCTTAACATGATGACCAGTGATCTCCCTGTTGAACTAACCTGACACTTCAACAAATATAAGATGATGACCAAGGTGAGATTAGGTACTCATGGCATAGGTTGACTCCTCTCTAGGACCAAGGGTAGAAAAAATTCAACATTAAATTTGATCAAGCATCTAGGCATTCAACAACAACACTAGAGCCTAACACCATTACTATAAAGGCTTATGATAATGTAGAGCAACAATCAATGGGTACCATATATCTTCCTCTTATGATGGGGCATGTTATTCAATATACCTTAATCCATGTCTAAGATATTGATTTACAATAAAATTTACTCCTTGATCATCCACAGATCCATGTCATGAATTCTATTCCATCCACCCTTTACCAATGTCTCAAGTTTTCCCACTCTAATATGGAAGTTACTATTCTCAATGATCCTCAAACCTTTCAATATTGAAATCTATTGGAAGGATACTACATAAATTCCAATTATTTTACATTCACTAAAGATACTTATCAACCTAGTAAGGAATCATCAACATTATAAAATTACATACATCCTAATGAGTTACCCTATATACCCACCAATCACCCATCGACATCTAAAAATCATCCATCCATGTTGAAGTCCACATTTCTACCATCTACATTTACCATTGTGGATGTAGGTATGGGAGAGTATGAAATTGGTGGTGCCCATTATCTAGGAAAAATCCATATGTGTCCTAATAACCATGGCAAGCCCCATCATAGTAATCATGCACAAGTAGTTCAACATTTTGGAAAGACATATTTTGTTAAAGGCAAATTCATCCAATGAACAGATCAAATTACAATCCTAATTATCTCTATAGTGATGAATTTTCCACATGTTTCCAAAATATCCAATATCCCAAATTCAAAGTTATTATGTGCCAATGAACAGATCAAATACTACAATCCTAATTATCTCTATAGTGATGAATTTTCCACATGTTTCCAAAATATCCAATATCCCAAATTCAAAGTTATTATATGCCACACTATGAATTATAAATGAAGAGGCCTTGTTATCCATAAACAAGGACTTGTAGAGCCTATTATGTCTAAAACAAACAAAGATTCTAGAGGTATTGGATTTAAATTACTCAATGTGTGCCTATATGACTACAATAGTGATGCTTTTGAAAATTTTGAGGAGTCCTCTTCTGACATTCAAATAAGTTCCATCTATAGTTACTATGAAGATATAGCAGTCATAAATATTTTTCATGACATGGCCATTTTTACCCTTGAGCTTAAATATCCAAAAATTATAGCCTGGGACCAATAAAATCTTCCCTCACTTGATCAATTGTAAAATGATGAAGTAATTTATGAATTCATGAGGGTTGTGGATCATATTCCAATAGGAGATCATAATAAAGGGTCACAATTTTAATCCACTTAGATAATACAACATACTTTTGGGAGATTTTAGAATCTAATCATCCACACCATAATAAAATCAATACAATTTAATTAACATAAATATTATATGAAGAAGCTCAAAATTAATAATATAATGATGAGGAACTTAATCTTCCTCTTCCTCCTATAAATTTTCAATAAGATTACACACTATTGATTTAAAATACTATTGATATAAATATCATAACAGATGAGGAAATTAAAATGGTGAAGCTCGTCACTTCTTTAACTCCTAAAGAATAAATAACTCTAACCCTCCTCCTTAAATAATTTTAAAATGTGTTTGCCTGGTCATATATAGATATTACTGGGTTGGACCCGTCACTTCTAGTTTACCACCTTTTTGTTCACAAGGATGATAAACCTATGAAATATAAATTAATAATAATGCATCCTAAATTGTCATTACTTGTAAAGGAGGAATTTCATAAATAGTAGGAAGTTAGCTTCATCATATCCATAGAATATTCAAAGTGGATCTCTAATATAATACCAATCAATAAAAAATAAGTAAGGATCAAAGTGTGTTCATATTTTTGAGACATAAATAAGGATTTTAATAAATATGAATTTTCCCTTCCTAATATTGACATGATTTTAGACTCTACAGTGAGTCATGAGATGTTATCCTTAATGGATGGATTTTAAGGATATAACTAGATCAAAAATACACGTAAAGACCAACATAAAACAAAATTCACCACACCTTAGGGCATGTTTTGTTACCTAGTCATGAAATTTGGTCTCAAAAATGATAGAGCTACATATAATCATGCCATGATAGTCATTTTTAATGACATGCTTCATGATATCATCAAAGATTATGTAGATGACATCTTGGCAATGTCTAGAATATGAACAGAGCATTCCATAGTACTACATAGGATTTTTTAATGATTAGCAGAATATAATGTTTGCTTCAATCCAAAAAATGTGTGTTTTGGGTTACTTTTGATAATATTTTGGATTTCATTGTATCATGACTAGGCATAGAAGTGGATCTTACAAAAGTTACAGCTCTAATAGAAATGCCCCCACCTACTAATCTCAAACAACTTCATAACATGCAAGGAAAAAATTAGGCTATCCAAAGATTCATCTCTTAGCTTGAAAACATATGCCACTAATTCACTTATCTCCTTAAAAATATTATTGATTTTAACTATAATTAAGAGTGTAAATAATCATTTTCACATCTCAAACAAAACCTATTAAATCCACCAGTTTTAATGTCACGTACCATAGGAGAACTTTTATTATTATACATTTCACCTACACAACATGTATTGGGGGAATCATTAGCACACCATGATGATTATGAAACTAGAAGATAAGTGTACTATTTGATCATTACTTTGGATTCCTATGAGTTAAGATACTATGCAATTGAAAAGGCATGCCTAGTGAATTTTTTTGCTTCCCAAAAACTTCATCATTGCATGCTTAATAATCAAACCAAAATCATTGCAAAATTGATCCACTTAAGTATCCCATTTAAAAATAATCTTTAACCATAAGAATGGCTAAGTAGGTTATGTTTAAGTGAGTTTCATATTTATTATGTTAATAAGAAGGCAATCGAATGGAAAAATATTTTAAACATATCAGTAGAAGCACTAAGAATAGATGTCGATCATTTAACCATAGACTTTCCTGATGAAGCTATTTTATCCTTGTCTAAATTTGTAGGATGGAAATTATATTTTCATGGACTATAGGATAGGTATTTTTATCATCACTCCTCAAGGTGATCTTATTCTGAAAGCATTTTGAATTGGATTTATTTGGTCCAACAATATAGCAAAGTATAAGGCCCTTGTTTCTAGTTTAAATATATTCAGTGGAACATCCATTATCTCTTAGTTTATGGGGACTCAAATATTATTATCAACCAATTCAATGATGAATACTAAGATAAATATGATAATCTCATTACATATGCAATGACTACGATTAGTTCCCTTCTTAACATGAATCTAGATGCCAGTCATAGTCAATTATTTGTTGAACATATAATGATTCTCACTTATGATGTTAATGAATCTAAGATGGTTTATGATATTATTGGTCCTAATCCCTCTTGGTACTAATATATTTTTACATACCTCCATGATAATTTCATTCATCCAAACCTATCTCATATCTATCATCCAACAAACTTACCACTTCACAATCCTTAGAAATACCCTTTACCACAAAGGCTATGATGGAACTTTGTTATGATGTCTAAATTCTGAAGAGGTGACCTTCATCATAAAATAAGTTCATGATAGTACCTATGGCATGCACACAAGTGGAATAATAATTTCTAAAAATATTATTTGAATTAGATATTATTGGCCAATAATGGAGAATAATTCTTATAACTATGTCAAAAAATGCATCCCATGCCAAAAACACGGTGACATTTTCCATGCTCTATCACAAGGTTTACAACCCATTTCCACACCATGGCCCTTTTCCACATGGGGACTAGACCTCATTGGAAAAATAAATCCCAATTATTATGATGTCCACAAGAACAACGTAACAACTATTAAATACTTCACTAAATGGGTGGAATCCATTCCCATTACCTATGTAACCAGGAAAAAAAATTTACAAGTTTATATTAAAGCGTATCATTTTATGTTATGGTATTCCATCCACTATTATTTTTTGGTAACAAAAAGTTTTTAAAAAATAAAGATGTCAAATCCTTTTTCCAAACCTATCATATCAAGCATAGGTGGTCTACACCATAATAACCTTAAGGAAACATCTAAGCAAATGCATCCAATAAAAATATCCTCAAATGGGTTGTCATTGATGTTAGTCATGATTGACATTTACAACTATATTCTACTTTATGGGTTTACCATACAATTATTTGACACCCATAGGTGTCAACCCCATATTCCCTTGTTTGTGGCACTAAGTCTATTTTACCAGATAAAGTCAAGCTTGCTTCATTATGCATTTCCTTGCAAGACTTGGTTGATGTTGAAGAATACCACACATCCTGACTACATGAGCTTGACCTCTTAGATGAGAAACAACTTTATGCCCTGAACCATATGCAAACCTATAAAAATTATCTCCATCATACCAATAATTAGAGTTAGTGAATTTAAAGTTGGAGATCTTATTCTTAAGGAAAACTAGCATAATACAAACACTGATCATGAAAAGAAGGGTAAATTTAAACCTAATTGGTTAGGTCCATATACTCATTGCTGAATACATATATGGTGCTTATAAACTAGCTTTTGAAGTTTGTGAAGAGCTTGATGATCCAATGAATATCATGCATCTCAAGCACTTTTATGCTTAAATTTATCTAGTGTTGTTATTTATATGTTAAAAAAATAGAAAGAGAAATAATTTGTCCAAAAGTGAAAACCATTTTTATGGTGCTTTGGGAAAGTACCATAGTTAAAAATAGTTTATGGATCCATGTGTATACTATTGGGGCCATCTCATAATTCATCACATTCATCATATATCCCATCTATTATGTAGCCTGTTCCATATATCCCCTTTCCATTTTTACTAGTTATCAATGAATTTTTAGTCTAGGGATTGGTCTTGGTGTTCATGTGCATAACATTTTGCTCATGTTTCAGAAACATATTGTATATAATTAACTTACATAATAACTCACCCATTCATAATCAAATCCATCCATAATCAAATCCCTTTTATGCACATAACTTAGTCATCAATAAAAAAACATAAAATACAAAAATAAATCAAAAGCCACTCCATAAAACCCATTTGTCCTTAGGTCAATACCCTTGTCCTACCTTATGCATATTATATTTCACAAGGTTATCATTATCAAAAATATCATATTCCAAAGGGTCTATAATCTAATGGACATAACAAAAAGATATTTGTTTTCCTTTTTTTACTTATGTTTACTTACTTGCTTGTGTAGTTATTTTATAACTTTTACTTGTAAGTGTTCATTTTTTTATCGCTTGTTTTCTTGTTTACTTTAAATAGTTGCTCATTTTTGTATCTTGTTTACATTTATTTCATTAATTCATATTCACTATGCACATTACAACTGACTTTATTATGATCTTCCATATCATGATGCATTATGTCTTGCACTCATGAATATTTTAGTCCCTAGGCATATTATAATTTAGCCATCATGGTTTTTATAATACCATTAGTGCATATTGTTATACACAAAATAAAAATAAGGTTACTCAATTCATGTTCACAATCATGTTGTAAATCCTATTGTAACTCCATACAAAGCCTATAGAAAGTAGTTATTAACCTTATCCTAAAATCTAATTTTACATCTATTCCATCATAATAATGCTAACAAAGAAATGACTAACATGTATCAAATATCAAATGCAAAATAAAATTACATAACATATAAGTCCATATACCTATCTACATAAACCATAATAACATATCCATAAACCATAAAGCATTGAAAAACACAATCACATGTCAAAATAAATAGTGTGTGTGTGTGTGTGTGTGTGTGTGTGTGTGTGTGTGTGTGTGTGTGTGTGTGTGTGTGTGTGTGTGTGTGTGTGTGTGTGTGTGTGTGTGTGTGTGTGTGTGTGTGTGTGTGTGTGTGTGTGTGTGTGTGTGTGTGTGTGTGTACATATATATATATATATATATATATATATATATATATATATGTATATGTATATATGTATAGATATATACCTATCTACATAAACCATAATAACATATCCATAAACCATAAAGCATTTCAAAACACAATCACATGTCAAAATAAATCGTGTGTGTGTGTGTGTATATGTATATGTATATGTATATGTGTATATGTATATGTGTGTGATGTGTGTGTGTATGTATATGTATATGTAAAGATACATATGTACACACACACACACACACACATACATATCATGTGTCCATAAATACATCACATACTCTCATACACATATAAAAATGTATATACATCATATCACTATCAACTCTCACTCTGTCCTTCTATAGGGGTGATCTTGATCCTTGTGGTGTACTCATTGGAGGTCATATGACATGGTGAGATGATTATCATATAAAATGCTCTGATCTTATCATCTATTTTATCTTAGTTCTTGATCTTGAACTCCTCACACTTGAGTACTCTATAAATTATTGTGATCATAGATATATGAGAATTGTCTGCTCGTAGAGACTTATATAGTAAGATGCCTACTCTACCCTCACCACATCTAATAGGTACTTTGATTAGTTTGATGTAGTCTATAGCTCCTTCACTCTTTGTATCCTAGTCTGCAAAGCATCCTACTCTTTTTGGTATCTCTATGCAAGTCATGTCTCATCCTCCATTTGTGTACCCACATCATGGGTAACCATGCCCTCTTGTCTACTTCTAACCTCCACTATCAACTACTCAACCTCAACTTATAATCTAACTATTTCTATAACTCTTTATTTATCTCTCTCAACTCTATCCCTATGAAATCCAAAAATATCCATGTCTCTTATTTTGATCTCTTGATGTAGCCTCTTAATCAACATCTCATCCTCCATTGATCATGTTGGCCCTGATGACCGTACCTTATCATCTCCACCTCTTGTATCTCTAGTGCTACATGCATCATCATGTCCTCCTCATCTCCCTCATTACCATCATTAATCAAAATCATTGATGTATCCCCTCTTGATCTCCTAAAACGTCATCCACCTATACCACCTCTACTTATGCATCATAAATATGAACATATTTACCCTTATCACCATCATTAACACTAGCTTGTCCCCCATATTCTAGGGTAGTTACCTACATAGTTAATTTTTGTTTCTTTCTCCTCCATGATTGAACCCTAAAGTCTTTTTATAACCTCTCCCTCCATGTCCTTAGTATTTGCTAAGGAATTATCAATATAATTGGTCGCATTTACTCCCACCATGAATTGTAATCCTCAGTCACCACTACATTATTATATCCCTCCTCATCTAATAATGTATACTATACAATAATACCCAACTATACTCTACCACCCTTGGGTCTATGCCCAGCCCAACTATGTTTTATCTTATACTACCCATGCAAAAACATGAAGCCATATTAGTACATCCTATCATATACCAAACTATCTTAGAACCCTGTCTATCATGTATAAATCTATAATGTACTCATACCTGCTAATGATGTAGAAATGTATCAACATATAATCCATATAGCATGCATCTTATCCCCACTATGGATTTTCCTCCCTGTAAGGTCTACATGTAATATTTTTAGGCCCCAACTCATCCAATGCTTCCCTATATAATGTCACATATTACAAGTGAGCCTCCATGCACCTATAACAATGTATTATCTATAAGCAAATGGATCTTCATCCACTCTCTATCTCATCTATCTAACTGGCCTCTCCACTATAATATGCTCCCACACCCACACCTGAAGTAGTGTGGATGGGCTTATGCTACCTATTCCCTTATACATGACAACATGCAAGTCTGATTACAAGTGAGCTAATATTCAAGATCCCCATGCTAACTTTATCACACTATCTAATATATCTATAATAACATTCAATAAACTAGTATGAAATAATCTTCCACTCTTATCTAGTAGTAACATACCATTAACAAGAGCCATCGACACTAGCGTTAGTCCATTTATGTCCTTTAATTCCATTCAAGTATCCATATTTTATCATCAAGATAATTTTTTCCCCAAACACCCTAGCCAATGATATTACATGTGCAGTCTTTCTCAAATATACCTCCACACCCAGTATTGGGATGTGAAGAATCTTGTACACATCCTCAAGTTTAGCAGTCATATCCCCTATCAGTAATTAGAATGTACTAGTCTCTCAGTTCCATCACTTTGCCAAAGTTTTCAGTAGTTCCCTATCATCACAGATGTTGGGCATCTCTGCTAAATAGGACAACCCCACCACCATATCACCTCTCAAGTATAATAAGTATAGGTCCTTTCTCTTACACTTATCAAAATGACACAAAATCATTATTTTCATGTCATAAGCCTATCTATCATAATCATAATTTACATCCCATCCATCCAAAATGGCATCTCTATCTAACATGTTAAATATGATAAATTTACTAAAATTTAAAAAAATTGATAAACATTTGATAAATTTGATAAACCTTTGATGAATTCATTGTACCCTAAATGAATTCACCCCTATGATAAATTAGTTGTATGGTACAATGAAGTCACCACAGGTTTCAACAAATTATTTTAACAAAATTACCATCTGACAAAATCATTAAACTATATGATAAAACTACTATTTTCCCTAGCAAATTCACCGAAGCTGACTTCAAAACCATCATTTGAAAAATGATGAGTTTAATCAACCTAAATTTACATACTATTTATGGAATTAAAATTATAAAATATGAATTTAGAAACATGACTTACTAGATCCTTGCTCCCATATGGCCTCTGGTACACTTAGACTCACTCACTATGATGCCTATCAACTAAAATACACTATATTTTCCTCTCCAACCTCTTACAACCTAAAGAAAAACACAACACTAGTTAGAAAATCAACCAAATCAATTTCAAACAATGAAAATCCAATTTACCCCTACCCATATATATTTACCCACACCACTCAAATTTTTACCCATGTTCATGTTATTTCAACTATTTTTCTACATAACCAATTCAGTTGTCTCTCAAATCATCTCACCAATTAATCAGATGACTCAATATCTTTATTTTTTCTTGCAAATCAACTTTGTAAATTTTATCACCAAATCCTTGGAAAATATATTACTATTTTACAGCCCATATCTTACCAATGGGATATATCATTCCCACATCCACTTCTATGTAACAATCTTTATGGGGCACAATCCAAGCATGCAACTTATATTGAGGAAAATTATCTCTCCATTATATTCCCTCACAACTATCTACTCAGGGTAAATATTTTTACATATGCCTATAAATCTTGTAAGAGTTTTATTTATATTAGTAAATTTATTTCTCATAGTATCACATACACCATTTATTTTGTCTATCAGTCTAACCCTAATTCATTTTGAGCACTCATCTGAATAAGTTTCCCTCACATAGCCACTCGAGGGGGCATCATTCATAGTCATTAATAACTACTTGGGACATTTTTTCTACACCTATTTTCACTCTACATTTTCTTTATTCTTCGAAAATGCATTATTTCTTCTAGTCACAACATCCTTTTAAAGAGGGGCAAATGAAGACACCTAAATTTTGTGATAATAGTGTCCTAATTAACTTCACTTAATATTGACACACTAATTCAACCACCTTCCCAAATTTAAATTTAATTATAACATCATTTCCATCCCTTTTTCAAATAATTAATTAATTATGCTAATTAATTGATCATCCACCATCAAGTTATCGAAGTGCTATCAAAATCATCTCGTGCATCCATAAAAAAATCAAGTCATTATGTCCATATGTTTCTAAAATTCCGTTTACTAGGAGAAGTGAATTGAGCATCCATATACCAAGAATCAAGAGAAAATCAAATTTTAAAAATGGAGGAGGCGATTTTACCTTACTAGTATGCTATGTTTTTAAGTATGGTTTTCTATCTCTTTTGATTAAATAGATTAATCTGAGGTTTTGGTTTAGTCTTGGAATATGAAGTTCATTGTTCATTTGATTTTATATCTTGAATAGGTTCTAAAATTATAGTTATCATAGTGGAAATGGGTGTAATATACTCCATGATATCCTACATAATTCAAGGATTCACATTCATTAGTGCCCTTATATTTAGTAGTTATGTCCCAAATGTTTGTGTCTGGTTATATTGATTTATCCACTTCAAAAATACAAGGATAGAAAATGCTTCTATCAACCCAAATTCTTCACCTATCACCACTAGTATTTAGGTGAATTATATTTCATAAAGCCTATTATCAAAACAAGGAATTGATATTGGACTAGTATATATTTTCTAGAGATTACTTTCTCCATATATATTTTGATCTCACTGGCTAGGAATTTGGACCAATTAAACTCCTCTTACACAATCAGAGAATTTGGTGTGCGATGTAAATGACCCCTTTTTCACTTGATTTTCTTCCTTAGTTATTTTCCAATACTTTTAATTATACACTCCACCAATACTTGCACTATTGCATAAGTTAATTACTCTATGGGGACACCATGAGTTGTTCATGCCTATTTTTCTTTGATTTCAAGATAGCATTGTGGGTTTATGGATTTGTATGGTTGTAATGACATGTCATTTTCCTCCAGCTATGTTTCTTGTTAAACTATCACAACTTTAATCAAAATTATTATCTAGGACAATAATTTTATGGCTCCCTCAATATATTTGCTAAGTAACATATAGTAGAGGTTGTCATTTTATGCAAAAATTATCATTTACAGCAATCACTTTACATTTAATTCTTTGAAAAGATTATGAGATACAATGGATGTTTGTACTTGACCAGGTGCTCCTTGGGGTTTCTAGTCCACAAAAAACTTCACTTTAGCATCAATAAAATCAAAAGGTTCTAAATTATTCCACTTAATTTACCATAGTTTGAGCATGATTCTCATTACCTCTTCTTAGAATCATTAAATATCTCAAAGTTAGTTCATGTTTCTGACCTTGTTTAATTCTAATTGATTACTTGTATTCTCTTGTGTTTTTACACCCAAATTCTAAAATTTATCTCCTCAAATTTATGGTTCTTGCAACTTTACATTCTCTCTGTTAATAGAAAAATTCTCTCTAAATGCACAAAATTTGAATTCCTCTTTTTTCTAATTCAATAAAGTAAAAAAATAAAACCTTCATGCCCCTTATATTGATGCACTATACCAGTTCATGAGGATCATTTGTGTTACTTTCCATGCCAGTTTTCTCTTTCATTAACTTACTATTAGTTATTAATGTGACCCTTTCCCATTTTTAGTGTTTTCCCAATTAAGGCATTTATTTTATTTGACATACTACCACTTTTTTATTTATTTCCATTTTTGGTGCTCGCACTTTTTTTTTACTTCAAAACCAGCTTAACATTCATGCCATTATCTATTTTTATCTTTTTTTTACATTCAAATATCCATGTGCCATCACCATATATTCCTAGATTTATTTTATTGTAATATTTCATGAATTCCTCTCATGAACATGATCCATCCTTACCTTTGAATGTGGTACCAAGAACCTATTTTATCAATTCTGCCACTTTTCTTATTGTTTGTGTTTTTTTTTGCATTCACTTATTCTACCTTTTAACTAATCTAACCACTTATACTACTCTACATTGCTTCATTATTCTACCACACTTTAGAAAACTTGAAATCCTACCTTACTTGTTCCATTTGGAACTTTTTTTTGTTTCCCTTCAATGTTGATTTAGTAATGGTAAGGCTAGAGCCTACTAACATTCATGTTCCTATAATAATACTCAATTGTAATAATCACAAGAATATAATGCCCTAATTTTTCATATGATGGATTATATAAAGCCTTTTTAATTTGATATATTATGGATTATCCTCAACTTTCCCATGTGTATTTTGTAATTGCTTTCATATGGTAGTACTGATTGTTCCTGTTAGAATTCCTTTGATCACAAGTTGTGATTATGTCATGATTTTTAGTTGTGTTTGTGAACTTCCTAATTCCAATTGGCCATCATTCATGTTTCCTCTATATGATATAAATACATCAACCATATTTTTAGATATTTTTTTCACCAAGTTGTGTAACCATTATGATGCACAAGCTAAGGACAATATGTTCCATTGGAATCATTACTTCCATACCATAGACCAATTGAAATTGGGTGTGTCAATTCACACACTTGTAATTGGTTTAGTATGCCCATAGTATTGTATGGATGTGATCTTCCCAATAATCTCTTTGCACATTAAATTTTTTGGTTACTATTCTTTCAAGTAATTTATTTGATGCTTCAACTTACTCATTAGTTTGTAAATGGTATGCATACTCTTTAAGTGTGATATCATAAATTCCTTCATGATTATATTGATTATATTTTTGAGGAAATGTGTGCCCTAATCACTTATAATAGTTTTTTGGCATCTAATCCTTATGACAATGTTCTCATACATAAATTTTATATCATCTTTTACTTCATAGTTTAGAGTCAACTATTTTCAACCACTTTATGAAATAGTCTATACAGTGATTATGTTGGTGGAGTAATAGGCTAAAAAAATCTATCTCCTAGTGTTCAAATGGTTTCACTGCAATAATTAGATTAAGTGGCATTTCATCCCTCTAATTTGGTTTTTTGATGTACTAGCACATACCACATTGTTTTGTAACTCTTTGTACATCCCAAAACAAATTAGCCACCATAATCCACTCTATAGTGTTTTTATCACATTTATTTCACTAGTTAAATGACTTATATCCATGCTTCATATGATTCATTCCAAATTTGCACTCTTTTAGGATCTAAATCCACCCTACAAAGGAAATCATCCTTGCCCAATTTATATATAAATCCATTGATAATTATGAATGGTAATTATCTTATAATAAACTATTTATTTCCCTTTCTGAAAATTTCTTTAGAAACGTGCCATGATATAATAAAATCACAACCTCCTCACTCAAGAATCATAGTGACTCTGAATAAGTGTGCATCTGGTGACTCTTCTTGTACATTTTGACAATAATCTTGAATTTATACTCCTAGAATGGAGTCAACCACATTGAAATTATTTACCATAATAAGGGATTATTCATTAGATATCGTAGTGATTGATGATATGTGAAGAATTCAAATGGATTCACTACAAAGTATTGCCATATTTTTGGTAGGGCAAAAACCATAGCTAAGGCTTCCTTTTTTATCATGGTGTAGTTCTTATCCATAGCTAATACTTGTGACTTTTTAAATGATTAGGATGGTCCAAGTATCCATTTCTTAGTCATGCAATCAAAACACCTATTGGAGACACTGAAGCATCCACATGGGCATGAAGTCTCATGTTATAATTAGGAAAAACCATGATAGAACCTATGATCAACATTGTTTTAATTCCATAAACATAATTTTTCACTTTGGTGTCCATTTTGATTCAATGCATATGTATTAACTTCTCTATGGATGTTGTGATATGTGAATAATCACAAAAAAACTTGCAATAATACCTAATGTGACTTAGAAATTATTGTATGTATAATGGGCTAGTAGGTGGCTTAAGTGCAATTATGATTGCAATATTAGATTTTTCAAATAGAATTCCATTTCTACACACCACATGTCCCAACATAACTCTAAAAGGTGTGAAAATAAATATTTTTAAAATTTACATGTGATTCGCAAGGCTCTACACCTTTATAACATAATGCATAACTTTAATAAGTTTTCTTTGAATAGATAAAAATTCCCAATCATCCAAATATACCTTAAGGAAATCATGAATTAAGTCCTTAAATTCAAAGACTAAAAATTTAGATAACATTGTTGGTGAATTCCTTAACCTGAATGACATTACCTTATATGTGAAAGACCCCCATTCTATTTCCAAAAGTAGTTTTTTACTAGTCCTCCTTGATGGAGATATGATGATATCCATCGAACCCACTATAAGGTTATACCATGATCACAATGTCTCCTATTGAGGAATATTTTGTATTTTTACCATAATGTTTCAACCCCACCTCCATTTTGGGTATTATTTAAACAACTAGAAAGATAATAAAGAGATGTACAAATTTCCTATTATAAGTTTTCAAGGATTTTTCTTATATTCTTAACTATTGTTTAAATGAGAAAAATGAATATTTTGACACAAAAAGGAATATTTTATAAGGTATCTTTAAAATCTTTTCAAAATTCTAAAGAACAACCAAATGGAGGTTGAAGTGAAAAGTTATGGTAAAATTACCTAAAATGGGTTACATTTTGGTTGCGGTATAACCTTATTGATATATGATGAGTAGATCTCATGCCCTGAGACAACCTCTAGCACCTCATTAAGGAATGGAATTAGAAAAGGATAATTTACACAAGTATCATTTAATATGTGATAATATCTATACACTCTGATTTCCATTATTTTCTTAGGTTGAACCACCATTATACTTACCAAATCTGATTTTTCCACTGGATAAATAAGACTTGCTTCAATCATGTGATCGATTTCTAGCTTGACTTTTTACTTCATATTTCAATTCAACATGTATGGTATTTTCTTGATTGACCTTGTATACTCTTTGAGTTCAATGTACATCTATCCCAAAGATGGGTCTACCTGCTTGACTTCATTAAAGGTGGTGGGAAACATGTCTTCATAGTCTCACAAGAGTTTTACTACCTCTAATATCCATTATCATGTCTAGTAATCTCCCATTGGAACTAATTTGTGTACTTCCTTAGTGCTTATGTTTTAAAATCTCTTTTGGTTAATTTTTATATCTTGTTACCTTCAAATTTTATGGAGTCCACAACACACCTATAACTTGTTTGTTTATGTATATTCAATTTTCATAGATTTATTTATTTTACCTTACCTATGTCTTCCATATTTTGTAGCTTAATTATTTGCATAGGTTAAAACACCCCTTTTAGGTCCATGTATTCCTCACTTTTATAATATGTATATCTTCTTTCCCTTTTTCAAAAAAAAAAACAATATTTGAGAGTAATTCCTTGTTTCTCGTAGTATAACAAAATTTATCTACATTTTTGTGTATGTTATTATTAGTACCAACCCTAAACTCTTATTTGTTTGAAACATTCATATCATCTTCTAATCCTTAGCACAATAATATATTTATTTTATATAATGCTTTATGTACCATTACGTTATCATCCTTAAAGATAAATATTTGAAGCTAATATTGTTGGGCATGATGCCACATGTTTCTTAATTGCTTGTATTCCTAATACATATACCAAGATTTAGGGAGAGGAATGAACATACATTAGAAAATATGAACCCAATAACTTATATCTATATGTTTTTTTCATATATCCACTTAAGAATGGACATGTATCATTGGATATTTCCCTATTTGGAAATTTGGCCATTTATCTAATACTTTGGCTATGATAAAAAATCTTTCTCACAAAATCTATCATGTTTCATCTCAGTTCAAGTCCTTTGACTAATGCAATGCCCACAAAATTTATGAAATGTATTTGAATGCACACTTTAATGCACTTTTGTATGTATTTACTGGTGGAAATGAACTTCTAAATTTTTTATGAATTCTAACAATTCCTCTATGATAAAGTATTGAGGATTTAATGATATGTTGTAAGCATCATGCACATTATCCTTAATTCATCATGGTCACTTCATCTATAATTTATCATATCCATATATGAGTCTAAATTAATAGAATATGTTAACCCTGTAGTATTATACCTTCATTTATTATATATATGTAATTTTGGTTAGTTTCAGTTAATCGATAGATCTTATCTATCTCTAACCTAGTGGGTGATCGTACTGAAAATGAATTATATCCCATTTTCTGACATGGTTATGGAACTTGTGATTGTCTTTAAAACTATTCTAGTCCCCTGTATTATTGCTTAACCTATGAGGATTTAAATAAGTATGGGAAGGTCCATGCTTGAACTAATTTCTTTAGTTCAACATCTACCTTATACCAAATTTTTGTATGTGATCATGGGGAAAATTGGGTTACTTTGGTATTGTGTAAGACCTGCATTCTAATTTATTCATTAAAATAATAATGATTACATTGATTTGATGAGCTTCCAAATATTTCCTATAATATTTATAATCATATATCCATAACAATCCCACTTCTTTCCAATTAATACAAGATAGTGTGTCTCAAATATATTCATTCTATGACCTCAAATTCCCCTCACAAACTTATCTCTCCCACCTTTGTTTTTACATTTTCTAGGTTTGACTCATCTATAGTCTTCAAAAGCTCAAAATTATTGGATGATATTGATGGTTCTATGAAAATAAAATGTATCATTTGGAAGCTCATATCCTATGATTTCAATATATATTATGGTATACATATCTCATGGTTTCTTTGTTTTCACATATCAAACTATTTTTTTTGTTTTTTCCTACCCCTTCATGACATAATCCAACAAATTATGCAACAAGTTTGTGTTATTTTATGATATATTCTCTTATCAATTTTGACATATATGTTAGTGAAGTCACTACTCCTTCCTATTGTATAATGTACATGATTTAATCATTAAGTTATGCTTCCATATTCATTGCATTGGAAATGTTCCCATCCTATGCTCTAATTAACCACAATAGTTCGACCACTTCATTCATCAATAAATTATCTCTTCTTGGTTTTAAATACTTGTCTTATCACACTTTTTGGATATTATTATCCTTTTTAATTTTCAAGATTTTGAATCCTTTATCTTTATGCTACATCCTTGTAACAATGTGTACAACTATCATTTTCTTGGGCTAAGTATTCGCCATGTTCAAATTTTGCACCATTTTATCTTTCCTTTATTTTTTAAGTATAGGGTAATCATTAGTATTATGTTGGCTAGAGATTATGTAATATGTAAATATGTTTATTTCTAAAGACTACTAGGATAATCATGTGGAATTTTATTCACTTCCATGCATAATTAATTATGACCTTGGTTATCTCCCTAGTATCCACCCTACCTCTTTCATAATCCCATCCTTTGAAATTGGTTTTGATAGCCCCAAAAAATTCAATTTGGTGAGGGATTTACCCAATTTGGCTAATATTGAGGCAAACGTGGCATAAATCTTGGTTGGTTTTGTAGAGAATGAGGTTTCCAAATCTATTCATATTGACATGATGGTTGTGCCCAATTTCCCTACTGAGGCATCTTTGTAGATTATGATATGAGATTAAACTATTATAGTGGGGGATATGTAATTATTGTTATCACATTATTGGTGATATCATATTTTATATCTTATAATTCCATATAATTTTTATCATCATGAGTGGTTGATTTAAAAAATTTACATCTTACACTCTAAGGTTGTTGTATATAATGTTGCTCTAAATGATAATTTGTAGTAGAATGGTCTCATTTGTAGAAAATTTAATAGTAATCCTTCCTAATTTGAATAAAATTATTATATTGATGCCCTTCCTACTCATATTCTATATATTATAGAGAAATATTTTGCTCCTTTCCCTCCTACATATCCTCCTTTCATCATAACACCACATCTACCTTAGTGTTAGTCTTAGATTTTCCTTATATATACTAAAATATAATTTATATATTACCTCAATCTTGTACACTTGGTAAATACCTATCATGGTTGTTCCTTTTCATTATATAACTTCTCGTTGTTGAAAGGCTCGTGTTCACTATCTCTTTATGCTAAATTGCTTATCTCTTAGTCTGACCATTGTAATTTTGATGACCAGGCCTTATATACTCTACAAAAATATCTAAACCTGATTATTATCCTTAAATTATAGTTTTTTTACATATATCTATTCTCTAGTTCCCTGGACAGTTGCATCCTAGGTAGACACATACATCGATGCAAGTGTCCACTTTCCTACAAAGTGTCCAGTGCCCAAAAGTCATTCAATTTAAAAAAGAAATGTATCCAAAAGGTCAGCCTAAATGCTTTAATATGAGATATTTAAAAAATGTATTGGTATATATACAATCTCAACCCTCATTCATTACTCATCTAAAAAACATATACAATTCACAAGGCAATATACCAAGAAGCACTCAATCAAGCATTCAAATGAGTAAACATGTAGTATTTGTCCCTAATTCCATATTCTTCATAGGAATAGTATTTATACAGGTCTGAAGCATTTAAAGAGTATCCCATGATCCATATTTTCTAATTTATAAGTTAGGTCACTGCATGTCTTTGTTTATCACATATTTTACCCTTGTGCATAAATAATGCAATATGTAGGTGAGAACTACATCAGTCTAGAAAACACATATAACTCACAAGGAAATATACCAAGAAAAAATCAAAAATTCAAGTGAGTAAACGTGTTTTATTTGTCCCTATTTCTATATCTATCATAGAAGTAACATTTCAACAAGTCTTAAGCATTCAAAGATTAGCCCATGAGCCATATTTGTCAAGTTACAAACAAGGTCACTGCATGTCTTTTCTTATCACATATTGTACCTTTGTCCACAAATAAGCAAACACATATGGCATAACTACATCAGCCTAAATCCCTCTTTAGAGTATTGGCTATGTAGATAGCTCCCATTGATAGAGGGATATTTGGGATCAGCTCAAATCATGAGCCCACTAACCCATTTTTCCCACAATCACTCCAAGGGTGAAGACCTAGGGTTTTATCATTTGATAAAGAGTGATAACATGTGCACATAATTTTAAAATTCCATATGAAAAGTGACAAAAAACCTAGAAAGATCCAATTGGTTGCATATAAATCTAGTTAGTATTTCATACAAGACACCTATAATAGGGTAAAAACATCTGTGTCAATGCAACTATCTAGATCTAATGAAATCATCTAAGGCCACAAAAAAGATATTCCCATAATCTAATGATTATTCTAGGATCATATTCCATTCCACTTCTAGCATATTCCTGCCTAGACCTGCATGCACATAGTAAACTAGTTAAGTACCATTGTTTCCAATTTATTGCAATATCTATCCATAGTTATATTTTACTATGTTTATCAATCTCTATTGTATAAATTTAAAAACATGTTTGATTAAGTTTTCTATTAATTGGCCTTCTTATTAGGTTAGTTTACGACCCTTTTGTAAAAGCTAATCTAATACTCTTAACCCTATATACCCTCATTTTTAATTTAGTGTTGAACATTCCTAATGAAGTGTCTCCATAGTCCTTAATTTTATCTACTCATAAAGTAGTTACAATATATCCTATTTAATTTTAAAATTGGGTTTGAATTATTACATACCTTATTTTACTACATAATACCTTTACAAATTAAGCTACTTTATCTACACATATAAAATAAATGCTCAATTTATTCATAACATTTAAAAATCTTGGAACATAGTCCCAAACTAGTTCCCCTAATTTTTACTTGATTTCCTTTAGGTCTTGAATAGCTTTTCTCACATACTCATGCCTTTTATGTACTATCAAAAATTTACTAGTTACCTCATCCTGTGAAAATTTAGGGCTTCCACACTTATATATAAACTCTAGAGCTCTTCCAATTAATTCTCTTATAAATTTTCAACATTTAGCCTCATCAAATTAAACCCCCTTGACTTCCCACTTCATTTTGTAAGTCAAAATGTATTGTTCAGGGTTCATGGATCCATCATATCACAATAAATTTAAAAACACTCCTATAAAGAATGCCATCTCATTTGAGAGAAAAATATTCACCATTGGCTCATCGTGCATGGAAATAACATAGCCATGTGCCTTGTGATGGGTGACATTGCTAAGGGAAAGACTTGACTCAATAAAATAAAAGGAATTGAAACTATACTCTAGTAAATCAAAATACCAAAGTGACTAAATGTTTGATTGACTACAAAATGCTTTTGAGATTTGTTTTGGAATGTTCAATTTTAAAGTTTAGTAGATTAAAGACTCAAAAGTATTTTTGTTTTCACTCAAGAAATTTTAGCATAAGGAAACAACAAACCAATCCTACACTAAACAAACATGTAATTACATAAAAAAAAGGTGAAAATTTAGGCTTTGGGTCTGGATCAACTTTTGGGCCTTTTGATGTCACTCATTTATTTGTACCCTTATTTGTAGCCTAATATTTCAAGGCACTAACCATGGAGGATCATATCATTCTCATGGCCCACTAAGTCTAGTTTTAAGAGTGTGTGGAAGGTAACTTCTCAGTGATAACTGCTAACTAATGCATCAAAGTCTAATGGTAAATAGACTTACCTAGGATTAAGGTTTTTACAAGTTCATCTAAAGGAATCCTTGAGATACATTTTGGTATAGTGAGGCTCAAAATTATATAAGGAGATATTAAAAACTTTGTATTAGAGCATGGAAGTCCTTCACATCATGGTGTACTTAAAACACAATACCACTTAGGCCTTTGAAATAGGTGATCCTATTATTTATACTCTATCAGTGAACAGAGTTTGACTTGCCATATGGTGATGAAATCTATGGTCGATAGAACCCATAAGAAAATAAAATAAAAAGAGCAACACTTACCTTTACTTCTCAAGTATCATCACCAATGTAATCCTGAGAGAAGAACATATGCATAAGTATTGTCTTGAAAAACACAAGTTACAAGTGTTATTTCTAATTCTCAAGTATCGTCACCAATATGACATTGAGAGAAGAGCATACACAACACAAGTAAGAAACACACACAAATGCTGAAAAGGAAAATAGAATAACTTTGAAAAAATTAAATTTTATCTAATTACTAAGTAAAAATGAAGAACTTGAATAAAAAATTGCTATAAAACTTGAACAAAGAAGATGTTATAAAACCAAATGAAAAAAGAAATTATTTAGCTTTTTGTAGGATTTTCTTTGACTTGCAATCTGTAACCAAATTGTTAGAAGTTTTATTGAGCTAAAAATATAAGGCAACTTGCAAAAATTTAGCAAAAAATAATGAAAAACATAGAAAAAACAAGTCACTAGAATGATTTTGTAGACACACAGTCAAAACAAACTATACAATTATTAGCTATCCAAAACCATAAAATCAAACAAAAAACAACAAATAAAACATAACGATATCATAGTTACCTTAGATGATTTCACTAATACATTTGATGATTTTGCTATTCACATAAAGGTGAAAACAATTTCGCTACTACAAATTCACTATAGCTAATTTATTAAAGGACAAAAAGTTAAGTATTTTTAATGGTTGTATTCTCCATTTTGATACCTTCATTTTGACATGAGTGTTAACAAAAAGTCCCAATCAAAATTTATGGCCTCTAGAAGATGGCCACTCAAAGTGCAAAATGAATTTGTCATTTCATGCTATAATTTTGTTGTTATCTACTATAATTTCATAATTACATGATACGATTTCAATGCTAAGTGTTACAATTTCATAATTGCATAAAATAATTTTGCTTCTGCATGTTGTGATTTTGTAACTGATCAGAAATGACATGAAACAAAAAATAATATAATTTCATAGTTAGGTTAGACAATTTCACAATTATGTTACACAATTTCATAGAAATGTGTTATGATTTCACTGTCAGACTCTTTGATTTTGTACCTTTGATAGAAAAGAGGAAATGTATAAAAATGAAAATTTAAAATAGAGTAGAATAGAAACATAAATCTGTTAGAAGTGAGAAAATAGTTAAAAAGATAGTAAAAATAAGGAAATGTTGATTTCGTAATTATAAATTACAATTTCATTATTAAAGTCTCCAATTTTGCTGTTATGTAGAGATTATGTACAACAAACCTAAAAATACTATAAAAATCTTAGCAACTACAAACAAAACTATGAAGATTAAGATCAAATATACATGCACAAGAAAAATACAAAAATCAATTGAAAAATACTCTTAAATGCACTAATAATGATTTTGATATGCAAAAGATGAGGGAAAGTCCCACTAGTGATGCCAAAATATGTGAAGGGAATCTAGATTACAAACTAAGCCAATAAATCAACTAACAAACTAAAATATAATATAACTAGCTCAACTAGTATAGAGTTACAAATGAAAAAAATAATATAACACACTTATATCTTAGTATCGTGAGCTTCCTCTATTGTGATTTGAATTGATTTGTTCTCTAAAATATGGTTCCTCACTCTTCTCCAATGCAAGAGAAAATAGGTAGTGTTTTGGTATGTGAATGCTCTTTGGATGGCTTTGATTCGCTTGAGAGTTTCTCATGAATTTGATATCATTTGTTAGTACAAGTCAGGGTGAATAAAAGTGATGGCTTAAATGTATTTTTATAGGTTTTTAGGAGGTCAATCGAATGGTGGAGGATTATTTGAATATTTCCAATTATTTAAATAATCAATGGTGGAGAATCAGTGCTAATCCATGAGGATGATGACCAATTCCACAGGCTGAGAGAAAAAGGGAGTTGGTTGAGTGAATCATCAAAAAAAGGTCAAATTGGTTAAAAGGTTCCAAGGTGACTCACCAAGTGGTTGAGGAAGTTAATGGATTTGGTGGATGAGTCAACATGTGAGGGAGATAAATGTGTAGGATGTCTGGGTGAGGTGAAAAATCTAGATTTATTAAATAAATTTGGATAAAACTTGTACATAATTTATTAATTTTGAATTATTCAATTATTTGAATTTGAAGGGAAATGGTGTTAATTTGAATTTATATTTAGGGAGGAATAATTAGTGTGTTAAAGTTCATTGTAACACTAAATGAAATTTAGGTGTCTGTAGTAGCAATCATAGTTTCGAGAAATAAAGGTTTAAACACATAACCCATGCCACCATTAGATGTATTATCACATCATGATTTCACCCTATAATTAATAACATTTAAATTCATAGATTAATATAGTTATTATATGATTATCATTGCTTTTATTTAAGCTTTTTGACATATATTGTAATGGGACAGTGGTGTGACAGTTGTATTTTAATAATTTTGTACATTGAGGACATATATTTGCTAGTTTTACATCATTAGACGATATATATAATGACTTAGACTAACTACCTGCTTGTTGTGAGGTGGATGCAAGATAAATCCTACCTTAAGAGCTTGATAAGGGAGAGCATCAATCGGAGAGGATGGACTAGATGGGATGCTTGGGGGATGACCAAAGAAATTGCTAGTGACCCTACACACATGCACATTACATTTATAATGTTATATGAATAACATATTTTAAATGTTAGTACGTAGTTAAAGAAATATGTTATGATTATAATTATTTGTGGATTTAATTTTTAATTTCATTAGATTTCTTTAAATTAATTATCTTGATTTTTTAGAATAAACCAAGAAATATATATTTAATTACTAATTATTAAAGATATAGTTATCTTGAAATTAAAAGTAATTATGAGCTTATATATCTATTAAATAAATAAATAATTACCTTTATTACTTTCATGAGCTTAAGTTATACTAAAGTTCTAACCGTGAGTAAAAGACAAATTAAATTTAGTCTTGAAAAGCATGCATGAGATTTTTTTGAAAGCTAGAAATTAATATCTTTATTTAATTATCAAATATAAATCTAATTTAAATCTTAACTGCCAATGCATGGATTGCATTAAGTATTCAAGTTTTAGAATTACATTAAAAGGAAGATTTAAACGATGGAAACTTCCTAAAAGGGAGCGTGATGGATGAAGGCGAGCAGGAAGGCACGACAAGGCAAGGTGCGATAGGATAGAAAATAGGGCACAGCTACCGAGAAGTGCTTGGACTGCAGCAGACATCTTAGGGAGTGAGCAGCAATGGGAATGCTCCACTTTTACATGGTTTAGGCTCTTTTGCTACTCTCGAGCAACCAAGTATGTGTATTCCCAAAGTCAACGGCTGTTTGGAAAGATGCAAGGAGAGGCCCAAGCTGGCCATACCTATGGAAATGATTGCTAAAGACATTGAATACTATTCCAATCACTCCTTGTACTACAATTTTTTGGGGCTTAGGATGTCGCTATTATTCCTGGAAGCATGGGCTCAGAGGACATGGGCACCAGAGGGAGACATGGATATTACATTACTGGCTAACAGCTATTTCATGGTCACTTTTACCTGTATAACAGATTGTCAATGAGTTTTTGCTGGAGGTCCTTACTTTCATAATCAAGTGGGTTTGTTTATCAAGCCCTGACATGCCAGTTTCATACCTTCATAGGAACTACCAAACCGTGTCCTGGTGTGGGTGCATCTACCCCGCTTTCTGGTGGAATGCTGTCGTGAAGACACCCTCCATTTGCTTGCATCCTTGCTGGGAAGGCCAGTAGGATCCTCAATGTCACTTTTAGGGAAAAAGGTAATGACTTATGCCCATATTTGTGTGGAAATAGATCTTAGTAAGCCATTATCAGATGCTATTGAAATAAGTGTGGGCCCTTTCACATGAGTACAATAGCTGGATTACAAAACCCTCCCTTTTCATTATCATCTATGTCATGCTTATGGGCATTTGTAGCGATGGTGCCCAACTTCAAAATCTACTACACTTAAGCCAGCTCAATCTATTCGCACTCTTTCTGGTACTGACAAGGAAAGGGGTCTGACTCCAGGTGAGAAACTTGATACTGATGGTTTTGTGCTAGTTAAAGGCCTATATAGAAATAGAGGCCAAAAATGGCCCCCAAAGGAAAGATAATTCGATGACTCGCTCAATAGATTTGAAATATTGGATGACCTTAACCAGTAAGAGGTGAATCCTAAGTTGATGATTTTTGACCAGGGGATTGAGGGACCAGCTCTAGAAACTAAAGCTTCAGGGGCTTTAACTGAACACATGATGTTGGAGATTGTCATATGGATATGGACCAACAGCTAATAATTTTAGAAGGAATGACTTCCTCAGTTGCTCCCCCCAATGAAGACGAAAATATTACCCTTACTGGGAAAACTAGGGATCCAGGGGTAGCAAGAAGCATCAAATCTTTTCCTCATCTTGGACTTCAGTAAAAAGACCTTAAGAAAGGAGGGGGAGAGAAATCTGGTAAGCCTGGTAGAAAAAAGGACCAAGAAAATATCAAGCTAATGGGAGAGACTTTGGTGGAGTTGGGGTCAATAAAGACTCTGGATGCACACTTTTTGAGCTCTCTAAAATGATTATAATATCTTGGAATGTAAGGGGTTTGAACAACAGCCCCAGACAAAATGTTGTTCATAACCTGATTAAATGTCATAGGCTAGATGTCCTTTTCTTGCAGGAGACTAAGCTTTCAGTTGAAGACATGTCCAGACTTGCGCCCAAGTTGTGGTGGCAAGGAGAATGTTAATGCATTGGTGCTACTAGATACTTAGGAGGACTAGTTTGTCTGTGGAACCCACATAAGTTTGGCCTCATAGGCTGGCTAACTTCTAAGTACTCTATGACTATGATTGCTTCTAGCTTTGAGACAGGGGAAGTCATTCTCTTCTCCAACATCTATGCTCTCAATGATTGGTGGGGTAAAATCTCCTTATGGGACCACATAAGTTTTGTCTGTAGCCTGGCCCCCTTCCACCCTTAGATAATGGCAAGTGACTTTAACGCTATTCTTGATTTGACTGAAAAGAGTGGCGGCACAGCAAGGCTGGACCCATCTGCTTTGCTAATGCACAACTTCATTGAAACCTTGAATTTAGTTGACGTCAGACCCAATAATGGATTGTTCACCTAGAACAATCATAGGAATGGGAAATATTGCATTGCTGAGAGACTTGATTGTTTTCTAGTTTCAGCTTTTTGGGTTGGTGGAATGTGGTCTATGAGGTCTAAAATTTTGGACTAGAGAGGATCAAACCATTGGCCCATCAAGCTTACTAGTGTCTCACAACATCATCTGCACTCTCCTTCCTTTAGATTTCAACTCATGTGGTTGCGGGATCAATCTCTCCATGAGTGTGTTGCCAATTGGTGGCATTGGGGTAGGCTGGCCCATGGTACGGCGATGTACATTTTTGCCAAAATGTTGTAATATGTGAAGTACAAGCTCAAGTGATGGAATCACCAAAGTTTTGGGAACATTTTCCATGCTAAGGCTGTTGTGCAAACCAAGCTTGATGGTATCACGAGAATAATAAGAGAAGAAGGACTGACTGAAGACTTATTACAAGAAGAAACTCAGGCTGTGAAAGACCTAGAGGAATGTGAGCTCTGGGAGGAAATTTTTTGGAAGCAAAAAGCTCACATCGAATGGCTCTAGGAGGGAGATAGAAATACATTCTTTTTCTTCAATTCATCCAAAGCCAGGAGACATGGCAATTCCATTCAGCCTTAGTCAATGAAAGAGGTGAGCGGCTTAACTCCTTTCTGGTGATTTCAAAAGAGGTAGTGTAGTACTTCTCTACTCTCTTTAGGGAAGATGCTAACAGGGAATCTTTGGAAGAAGCTCAGGTTCTATTCTGCATTCCATCGTTGGTGATGCATGAAATGAATGAAAATTTAATGAAACCAATCACACTTGGAGAGCTTGAGGAAACCATTGTTCAGATGAAAAAAGGGAAAGCGGCTGGACCTGACAGCTTCCCAGTTGAATTCTATCAAGAGTTTTGGGATATCATCAAACTCAACCTTTTAGCTATTGTCTAAGAATCTTGGTGGAATAAGCAATTGCTTAAGGCTACAAATGCGACTTATCTTGCTCTCATACCCAAATGCGAAGGTGTTGATAGGCTAACCCAATTCCACCCTATTTCCCTTTATAATGTGGTTTACAAAATTATTTCTAAAATCACTACAGATAGGTTAAAAAGAGGGTTGAGTGTTGTGATCTCAGAAGAGTAGAGTGGTTTTGTGAAAGGCAGGCAAATCCTGGATGGTATTGTTATTATTGTTGAGTTTATTCACTCCATGGCCAGCTCTAAAGATAAGGTGATGTTCATTAAATTAGACATGGCCAAAGCCTTTGATAGGGTCAGATGGTCTTTCTTGTGGAAGGTTCTTATGCTTTTGGCTTTGCAGATGAATGGACTCAATGGGTCATGAGCTGCATTTCCTCAACTTCCTTCTCGGTGCTTATCAATGGAGAACACACAGAGCTTTTTAGTGCTACTAGAGGGCTGCGACAAGGTGATCCTCTATCTCCATACCTTTTTCTTCTCCTTGTTGAAGGTTTGGGGTGGTTGATCAGTAGGAACAGAGAGGAAGGACATCTCTAAGGATGGCATTGGGGAGGGGATTTACTGGCTCAATCTCACCTGTAATTTGATGATGACACTGCCCTTATGGGCCTGGCCACAATGACCGAAGCTGCTAATTTACACAGGGTGTTAGATGTTTATCTTATGGCCTCAAGACAAAAGATAAATGAAGATAAGTCATCCATCTACTTCTTCAATACTCTAGGCCCTATTCAATAGCGGATCGTGAGGTCTCTTCATTTTCAGATTGGGACCCCCCTTGATTTACTTGGGTATCCCTATCTCGACTGGCCGTACATCCAAAGAATCTTGGCAGACTATTTTGGATAAATTTTGGGTGAAAGTGAATCATTAGACACACAAGTGGTTATCCTTTATGGGTCGGGTTCAACTTATCCAATCTATGGTGCAGGCTTTACCCATTTACAGGTGTATGCTCTAGGTTGCTCCGATGGGATTCGTTAAGGAGTTTGATTCACTTACCAGATAATTATTATGGGTTAGTAGTTTGAACTCCACTAAATGGAGCCTTATTAGATTGGAGATTGTCTGCAGCCCCAAACAATATGGCGGGCTCGGTCTGAGGTAGATGGACTTAAATGGTATTGTTATGGTGGCCAAACTTTATTGGCGATGGTGCACCAAACAAGACAAAGCTTGGGCCAGAATTCTCTCATAGAAATATTATTCTGGAACCATTCAAAGGGACATCCATCACTATTCACTTATTGGGAAAGGTTCGGCAATATGGGGTACTCTCAAAAAAGGGGTTGCTCTCATCAAGAATAGCTTATTCTAGATTTGTAAACAAGGATCCAAGGCTCTCTTTTGGTCTAACTCTTGGGATGGATATCCCCCCATCATTTCTCAGTTTCTAAATTTGTTGAACCTTTGTCAGAGATTCCTTAATGCTAGATGTGTTAGGTTGTGGAGCTAAAAGCTTCACTAATGTAAACATGGAGGAGGTTGTTGAGTTGTAGAGCGAGTTGCAGAGGAACTGACATCGGTCAGGCCAACTGACATCGGTCAGATTACAGTGTAGAAGCAACTGACATCGGTTATGAGTTGGCTAACATTGGTCAGGAAGGAACCGACGTTGACAACCTGTGTGTGCATGCAGTTTGCATGTGAGTTCCAGACTGGTCTATTTTTGGATAGGCAGTTTGCATGTAAAGACTATTTTTGGTCTTGAGTTGTGAGTCTAACTATTGTAATTAAGAAAGTCTAATTATTGTATGCATGAGATCTATATAATAGACTCATGGGTTGTATTGTAAAGTGTGCTAGAAAGCCATTGTGCTTGTAGAGAGAGCAAGAGTAGCTCCTCCTAGTTCCAAAGGGGTGCCAAGTGTGTATGATCAGGGAGAGTTGCAGGTTGTGCAAGTTCTGATAGAAGATCCATCGGGGTACTGGTTTGGAGAATCATAAGGACTTGGTGAGGCAAGGATAAGGGTTCTTCAGGGTGTAGAGATATCTACGTGGTAAGTAAGGTCTGGTGATTTGTAGGTTGATGCAAGAGCAGGGAGATCTACTTGGAGTACAGTTGTGTACTTGGTGTACTAGAAGCATTGTTACTGACTGGTGGAGGTAAACAACAACTCTGTGTTTGAGTTGATTATTGTGATCGTAATTGAGAGAGTGAACTATTGAAGGAGAATTACTGGTGAACCCTAGAAGTGTGGGAGCTCTAGAGGTGTGGAAAGAAGAAGTGTGGCATCTTCTTTATTGTATTTTCTTTTGAATGAGTATTAATACAATTGGGTATTGTCTCTCATATCCTGTGTTGTTTCATATTTCTAGTTACTTTTTCATTCTGGTTAAATTTTGTGTGTAGTTGCTAATACAAGGGTAATCAAGTGTGCCCTTAGTGGGTAGTAGGATTTGTAAACAAGGATCCAAGGCTCTCTTTTGGTCTGACTCTTAGGATGGATATCCCCCCATCATTTCTCAGTTTCCAAATTTGTTGCACCTTTGTCAGAGATTCCTTGATGTTGGCTGGTCTCGAGTGACTGACTTCAAAACTTATATTACTCAAGGACAAGTTGAGGTTGCTCACTGGAAAGCTTTCAAAACTTGGCCTATTAATGGGACATAGGAAGAGAATGAGGAGTTGTTGCACATCCTTTCCAGGGACTGTTGTTGTCCTCTTTAGGAGGAGGATGAGCTAGCTTGGTCTCCAAATCCCAAGGGAGCGTACATAGTTTCTTCTGATTATCAGGGTTTACTTTTTTAGAGATTGGGCAGGGGGAAGTGCAGTGGTGGAGACAGGTCTGGAATAACTTCACATGGCCTAAATTCAACTATTTTTCTTAGATATTGGCCTGGAATAGGTGCTTGACCTGGGACAATCTCTGGAAGAGAGGTTTCCAAGGCCCTTCTATATGTGTTATGTGCGGAGCAGCTGAGGAGGATTTTGCACACCTTTTTTTGTGATGCCCCTTTGCCTTGCATCTCTAGCATTATTGGTGGGATGTTTGGCAGCACCCATGTCTTCATGCTCAATCTGTGGTCAATTTTTGGAATGGCTTGGGTGAACCCCCCTCAAGGATGCCCTTCGTGTAGGGCATATAGCTGGGCGGCCCCATTTTTCTATTTTGGCAGATCTGGCTTGAGCGAAATAGGCAAATTTTTTGGGGGGTGACAGTCATGATGTAGCAAGTATGGTAGAAAGTGTTGGGGATGATCTAGGAAACCATCTAAGCAAAGTGTGTGATCTACCTTCCTTTGACCAAATAGGACACTCAGGTGGTGGCACGACTTGGATTCTAGCAGTTATCTAGTAAGTCTGCGTGTGTCAGGAGGAGCAAGCAGGTCAAGGAGCAGATTCTTAGGATTGGTCAGTGGCAATGCCCCCTAGTGGGATTCTTAAGATCAATACAAATGGTTCCTTTAGAGGTAATCCAGGTCCCGTAGGTACTGGAGGGATAGGAAGGGATTCTGAAGATATGGTGATTTTCCTTTTTGTAATTCCTGAGGGGCTGCAAACCATTAACATGATGGAAGGCCAGGCCATTCTTTATGCCCTTGAGAAGGCCAAGGTGTTAGGTTGGCATAGGATTATTTGCAAATTAGACTCTCAAGTCTTGATTAACCTGCTCATAAAGAATAAAGTAGTAGATGTCAATTGGCAACTATCTCTGATTGTGCAATAGATTTTGCAAATTTGCTCACTTATGGATAGCATTACTTTTGCTCGTATTCTGCGAGAATGGAATAGGGCAGCAATTTTTTTGGCTAAATGGGCGTCTGACCATTTGGATGGTAGAAACATTGAGGATTGGGGGTCTCTCTCCCTGATGTTGCATTCTGATTTGGAAAAAAAATTGGAGGCTGATAAGGAGGTTCATAATATTGTCTAGTTGGGCGTGTGCCTAGTTTTTTAGTTTTTGTTGCTTTCTTCTGGGGGTTTTTGCCCCCCGTTCTTCTTGTAATGCTCTTTTATTAATATTATTTTTACCCCTTTTTATTTTAAAAAAAGGAAGATTTAAACATTCATGATTTAAGAAAATAAATAGAACTCAAGTTAAGAAAAGAAATTAAATTATGATATAAAACTCCAATAGATAGTAGAAATTATTATAAATGAAGGGAAAAGAGGCAGTAAAGAAATGGATGGATAGAGTCACAAACATGGAAGTAGGCAGGAGAATGAAAAGAGAGATATTGGAGGAAATAAAAGAATGACGTAGTGTTCTTTCAGCAAATATTAAAGAGGTTGGTTTTGTAATTATTTTTCTTGTGCACCATTTATGTGTACATTATTTATATTTGGCCTAAGTTTTGGTAATAAACCTACATTTTAAATTATAGATATGTGTTCTTGCATTTCTTTTTAGTTGTTTTGATATTACTTAGACCAGTGTTCTAAAATATAGAGCAGTGTTTCATTGTTATGGCAGTGTTTTACTATAGAAAGATTACACCCTAGGTTAAGAAATAAATTAATATTTTATTTAAGTAAGAAGTAATTTGAGACTACATTAAATTATTAATTGTATGGCATATCTCATTACTGTTGATTAATTTTAAGATTGGGAATAGATATATTTTGATTGGCACTTATTTTATTAGACTGATTTTTAAATTATAAAGCCAAGTATATAATTGAAATGCCTTGTCATGAAATACCAAGCCCAATCACTTAGACACCAAGTTGTAAAGTGAATTCATTGTGTAATGAAATTACTACTTGTATATATGAATAAAGTAACTAACTATTTTTATAAAAGATAAACGTTGAATCAACTTAGTGAAATCAAAGAAGTATATGTAGAAATCACAGAAGTATATGTAAAAATTGTAGAAGTATATATGGAAATCGTAGAAGTATTTAAGGAAAAAAATGTTGACTAAGTATATCATATATGTCTAAGTTTTAATAAAAATACTCAATGGTTGAGTTTAGTACAAAGTTTATGTATTTCCTTAAGCCTGTGTCTTATTTCATGAAGTGAGTATTTAACATGCAATGCATGGCTGGTAAATACAGTGCATTATATATATTTCATATCACTACATATAAATTTAGGTAATGTTGCATCATATGTTTTAATAGTTGTTTTATATATTAAATGTTGTGTCTATTTTATTAAAATGTTTGTATTTGGTTGAGTATAAATATATAATAGTTGAATTAAATATTATTAAATGCTTAGTCTTTAAAAGAATTCATTGAGTTTTTATGGGTAAATAGTTGTGTCAAAATTTGGATTGTTGAGTCAATTTGGCTGAGTTGATCATTATATAACATGTGAGTCAATAATGTTGAGTTATATTTTTAGCTCATGATGTATTTTTATAATGAGCATGAATATCAAGAGATTATTATATTTAATGTTGATTTATTAAAAATTAATGCAATGTTAAGTCTAATATATAAAAATAGTGAGTTTACATATTAAAACATTGAGTTTAGGCATATATATATATATATATATATATATATATCAAAACATTGAGTTTAAATAACTAACATTGAGATGTATGTTGAAAACCACTAAGTATTTTAGAGAATATGTTGAGTCTCTTAAATAACTAAAATAGGTTCTTCTTTAATGCAAGATCAATCTTTGATAAAAATTTATTTGCCTCGAATTTCTGTATTTCAGTTTGAGTAAGTTGTGTATTTTAATAATGATCATGATTATCATGAGATCCATATGAAGATCTAGAATAGTTGTCTATTAATAAATTAGTATTTGATAAGTACTTTTGAAACAACTAAAGTTTTAGGGGGTGTTCAAATAAAAATATATCTATACATGGGCTTATGATTAAATAGTTTGTTAGGACATTAGACAATAAGCCTATATCTAATGTAATAAATTGATATTAAGAATAAGATTAGTGAGATGATTGTTTATCAAACCTTATTTAGACCCTCTATTCTGTGTCAGATTAATTAGTGAGATTTAATCAATCAGTGTTTTGAGATGTGACTATTTATCTTTATAAGCAGTTTTTCATATGATGACTATGCTTAAAATTTTATAGTTTTAGGAATATCGCTAAGTTTTGGGTAAACAATAGCAAAGATAGATATTTATTTGATAAAGTTATTATTTTATTTGGATAATACTATAACTTTGGTGATATAAATATATGATCTAAACATACTATAGCTTTGCTTAGAATGCTAGTAGAAGCAAATAGTAATTATGTAGCATGGTAGTGTTTTACAAACATGTTGGTAGGGTCAATTTTTTAGCTTTTAGTAAGATGAAAACTTGTGTGTATTATATATATTTTGTGAGAATATTAATATGTGCAAGTGTTTAATCATTTTTAAAATAAAATAGTGCATCATGATGTCCTAGAGATTATTTTTTCATCTGGTTATTATTTTGTAGTATGATTTAGGGTATAACCAGGTGGTATAATCATATACTTTCTTATTTAAATAATTAGTGTAAGAGTGTTTGTTTATGTGTGAGTAAGGTGTTCATGCGCAATGAGCTATGATAGTATGGGATATCATATAATACATTAGCTTGAAATTATATGCCCAAAGGGTACATACTATAGTTGTATATCTAGATTCTCACCTATGTTGACTGATTTTATGTATAATTTGGCTATTACTTGATCAATATGTTTTGTAACAGTTATTAAGATATCATGTATGCATGCATACAATCTAGAGAGTATAAATGAATATTATTTAGACTTTTATGTATTTGTGTGACTTGATTTGTTATATATATGTTTGTTGGAGTAAGAGATTATGATTCCATGTATTTATGACTACTTTGTATGTTTGATTGTGGAAAAAATAACAATTATTTCTTAAAGCACTAGACTGTGATAATATGGGATATCATGGGATTTAGTTGTTTAGATCTTATTGTAGTAGTTATAAAATTATAGTTTATTATGAATATGAAACATACTCAAGTGGTATGAACTATAGGCTTTATTTTCTATATGAGTTAAATAATAATCTATGATTCATTCGTGCATGGTTGAAATAAAACTGTACTTTGCTTACTCTTATGTTTATCATGTGATGTGATATCATTGCTAGGATAATGTGCTTAGTATGAATCTTATGGTTATATAATGCATAGTAAGACATTAGCTATGGTATGTATGATTTGCATGTCAATGTAATATTTTGTAAAAGAATGGGTTTTTTTATGATACACTGCATGTTTAGTTATAGAAATTATTCACACTTGGATTCTAGCTTATTCTCTAGATTTTCACACTATTTTATCTACCTATCCATGAAAGGAGGGTCATTTCCTGATAAGAAATTATGTGGGAGATCATTGGCCTGTGATTGGTGTGAAAAAATACTTGGTTGATGCTCTCCCTCCCCACAATAGTACTACTTACTTGGAGGTTGCACTTGAGTTGATCAGAGATAGATGAGTTGGTACAACACAAGCTCCAAAGGGCTTGGTATCTATTTATATATTAAGACTAAAGTCTTAAAAAATATATAATTATATTTCATTTGTTTATGTTGAATAGTAGTTGCTATAATAATGGATTAGTTATGGTAGTTGTGACTGAGTCTTTATGTATTTACTTTTTTTGTTATTGTGATATATTATATTGCATTAAGTATTAAAATTATGGAACCATTATTGTTATAAGTTTTTACTATGTTTGGTTAGGGTTACTTAGTTAAACTATCATTGGTGGAATGAATATTAAGTAATAGTTTTAAAAAAAATAATGCATTATTTTAAGTACAACTTGAGGGGTTGTTATATGTGGTATCAAAGTTGTGGTTCAAACTCTAGCACCTAATTAGTCCATTAGCATTTTTGTACCTTTTTGTTTAGTATAAAGGAGGATTGTGAAAGTATGTATGGTACATTAAATGTGTATCTTAGAGCATTCATACCCCCTTAGAGTTGTGAAAGGTTTTATTTATCGAGTGTCTCGTTGGTGATGATTATATAAGGTGTTGGGTAGATGAGTGCATAGCTTAGTTCATGAGATGTGAATAAGAGTTTCCTACCATATCTTTGAACTTATAATTGAACACCTTGAGTATGATTACATATATTTCTTGGTAATCGAATCACCTTCACCATTTGTATTTATGTTTTGTGAGTGTTTTAAAAAGCATGGAGTGTTTTCCACTTAAGTATATATGGACCAATTTTGTGTCTTACACAGATCTTAAGAGTGGGAATATTATAAGACCATTCTAGTTTGGCACCACCTAGTGCGGTGAGAACTTTCTTAGTTGAATATAAATGTCTTGATTATGAATTATTTTGTATTAGGAGTTTGTTATGTGGATTAGCATCCTTATATTTATATACTTGAGAAGTATCATCTCTTTTAGTTAGCTTAGAGGTGAGTTGTTATGCTCTCACTTTCCTCTTACATCATTTTAAAGCTAATGAGAAGATACATATTCTCAGGATGTTGATTTAAGTGTTTTCTTAAAAAGAAAAATTGTTTTTTAAATCATGTTTGATATTATTCCCTTGAGTTTGTGGGATAGTGTTTCTACTTCTTGTTGAGAGAACCTGTAGGATTTGATAGATTGATGCATCTTTAAGGTTAGAATTTTCCCTCTGGTTATGGAGGTAGTTTATAATACTACACTTATAAGTTTGGTAAGTGAATAATGATTGGTAATGTGGATTGTGATGTTTCCTTTTCACGATGTAAAGATATGTAGGAGATTTGCTTTTGAGATGTTCATTCTCTATTTTTCCACTTTGTGGCTTTATAGAGTTACTATTTTATCTAATTTGTGTATTTGACCTCAAAGAATTACAAACCTTGAATTTATATTAATTATAGTTAATTATAATTAGTATCCTATTAAATACTTGTGTTTAGACTATTATTATTCTCTTCTTGAAGCATGTTGTTTTGAAGAGTTATATGTGTACCTTTCTTCGAGAGCAAGGTATGTGCAGGACATCTTCTTAGTCGAAAGGATTGAGATAAACCTTTTAAATTGTTGTGTGCTAGTTATACAAGTAAGGAGACATTATCTCACTTATAAGGTTGTAAGAATGGTATGATCCTTAACCTTTGCATGTTATGTTAATTATGATATTATTTCCTCTTTCCTATGAATAATACACTATGGGTTAAGATACAAAATATGATACTAGTTATGTTTGATTAATAGCAACTTAATGCAATCTCAAGATGATTGTATGATTTTTATTATATGCAAGTACATCTAAAATCATTTAGCATATAGTATCACTTTCTATGATCTATTAGTATATATTTGTGTTTCATAGAACCTTGTGCACATTATAAGAGATCATTAGGTCATGAAGCCCTGAGGGAAGAGTGATGAATTAGGAATGTGAGTTGTAAGTGATAGGACATTATCCTATTTATCCTCACATTGACTCATATTATATCTAAGTCATATCTGACAAATGAACTTGTCAAATCTAAGATTTGATAGAAAAAATTTATTAAATTTAGTCGTATGGCCACATGCATGTATATTATGGATGGGTATTCGATGTAGATGGATATTCCATGATTTTGTATACAATATATTTCCAATTCTTATTCATCATCATACTTGTTTGGAGATCTGATTGAGTAGATAGTATTGACATGTTATACTTATTCAAAGCTACATGGAGTATCAGTAGGATTAATATATACACATCATTCATGTCAAGTTTCCTAAATACTTCTCTCCAAAATAAGAAATACAATCTCTAGGTAAGAGAGATGTGTAGAGGAGCTAGAATATTTTGTGAAACTCTTCTTGGCTATTTGTTTTGGCTTTTGTGAGGATCTCATGTGTTGTTGAGTTAGCAAAAAAACTTTTACCAAGTTATTATTAGGTTTGTCTACTGATTATGGACCCTAAGGTGGTCATGATAAAACCAATCAACATAAATGACATTCATAAAAACTTGTTTGAATACTAAGAAAAGTCATCGAGTAGGTTCTTATGGGACCAATACTCTAAGAATAGTGTTAAATGAGAGAACTATGATGAGTTCTTCATGTAAAATTTGTATTTATTTACATGATATGATACTTGATACTATATTTTTATATTGTTAAACTTTATTTATTATTCATAATTTTTATTTGAATAAGAGTCATTGGGGTGATGACCAATTTTAAGGAGGGAGGACGTCATATCTTGAATTCATCCTATAATTAATAACTTCTAAATCTGTTGATTAATATGGTTATTATTTGATTATAATTGCTTTGATTTAAGTTTTTTGACATATACCATAATAGGATAATGATATTATTGATTAGTATACATTATGTGACAATTATATTTTAATAATTTTGTATATTGAGGATGTATATTTGTTAGTTTTGCATTATTAGTTGATATATATAATGACTCGGACTAACTACTTACTTGTTATGAGGTGGATATAGGATAGATTCTACTCTTAGAGCTTGACGAGAGAGAGCATTATCAGAGAGGATGGACTAGATGGGATGATATGGATATGACCATAAAAATTGTTAGTGACCCTACACACATCCACATTAAATTTATAATATTATATGAGTAGCATGTTTTAAATGTTAGTGTGTAGTTAAATAAATATGTTGTGATTATAATTGTTTATGAATTTAGTTTCCAATTTCATTAGATTCTTTTAAATTAATTGTCTTGATTTTTTAGAATAAATCAAGAAATAGATATTTAATTACTAGTTATTGAAGATATAATTATTTTGCAATTAGAATTAATTATGAGCTTATATATCTATTAAATAAATAAACAATTACCTTTATTATTTTTAGGAGCTTGAATTATCCTAAAGTTCTAATTGTGAGTTAAAACAAATTAAATTTAATCTTGAAAAGCATGCATGAGATTTATTTGAAAGTTAGAAATTAATATCTTTATTTAATTATCAAATATAATGCTAATTTAAATCCTAAATGTCAATGCATGAATTGCATTAAGTATTTAAAGTTTAGAATTATCATTAAAAGGAGGATTTAAGCATGCATGATTTAAGAAAATAAATTGAACTCAAGTTAAGGAAAAAAAATTATAAACTAAAACTCCAATAGATAGTAGACATTATTATAAATGAAGGAAAAAGAGGCAGCAATGGACGGATAGAGTCAAGAATATGGAAGCAGGTAGGAGAATGGAAAGAGAGATATTGGAGGAAATAAAAGGTGTATTCTTATTTCAGCAAATATTAAAGAGGTTGGTTTGGTAATTGTTTTTCTTATGTGCCAATGAGGTGATTTATGTGTACATTATTTGTATTTAACCTAAGTTTCATTTATAAACTTGCATTTTAAATTATAGATCTACGTTCCTGCATTTCTTTTTAGTTGTTTTGTGTATTGTTTAGACTAGTGTTCTAAAATAGAAAACAGCATTCCACTATTATGGTAGCATTTTACTATAGAAAGATTACGCCTAGGGTTAAGAAACAAATTAATATTTTATTTAAGAAAGAAGTAATTTGAGACTGTGTTACATTATTAATTATATGACATATCTCATAACTACTAATTAATTTAAGACTGGGAATAGATATATTTTGAGTGGTGTTTTTCTTTATTAGACTAAGTTCTAAATTATAAAGCTAAGTATATAACTGAAATGCCTTGTCATGAAATACCAAGCCCAGTCACTTAGACGCCAAGATGTAAATTGAATTTGTTATGTAATGAAATCATTGCTTGTATATATGAATGAAATTCTTGACTATTTTTATAGAAGACAAATGTTGAGTCAACTTAGTGAAATTGTAAAAGTATTGTAGAAATCATAGAAGTGTGTGTAGAAATTGTAGAAGTATATATAAAAATCGTAGAAGTATATATGAAAATCATAGAAGTATTTAAGGAATAAAACACTAAGTATATCATATATGTCTAAGTTTTAATAAAAATACTCAATGGTTGAGTTTAGCGCTAAGTTTATGTATTTCCTTAAGCTTGTGTCTTATTCCATGCAGCGAGTATTTTATATGTAATGCATGGCTAGTAAATACAACATAATATATACATTTTATATTATTGCATATAAATTTAGGTAATGTTTTGTCATATGTTTTAATAGTTGTGTTATGTATTAAATGTTGTGTCTATTTTATTAAAATGTCTATATTTGGTTGAGTACAAATATTTAATGGTTGAAATAAATATTATTAAATACTTAGTCTTTAAAAAAAATAGTTGAGTTTTTATGGGTAAATAGTTGTGTCAAATTTGGATCACCAAGTCATTTTGGCTGAGTCGATCATTATATAACATGTGAGTCAATAATATTGAATTGCATTTCTAGCTCATGATGTATTTTTATAATGTACATGAATATTAAGAGATCCTTATATTTAATGTTGATTTATTAAAAATAAATGCAATGCCAAATCCAATATATAAAAATAGTGAGTTTACATATTAAAACATTAATTTTGTCATTATGACACCAAGTATTGAGTTTAAATAACTAACATTGAGATGTATGTTGAAAACCATTGACTCTTTTAGAGAATATGTTGAGTCTCTTAAATAAATAAAATAGTTTTTTCTTTAATGCAAGAACAATGTTCGATAGAACTTTATTTGCCTTGGATTTCTGTATTGTGATTTGAGTGAGTTGCATATTTTAATAATGATCATGATTATCATGGGATCTATTTGAGGATCTAGAATAGTTGTGTATTAATAAATAAGTATTTGATAAGTACTTTTGAAACAACTAAAGTTATAGGAGGTGTTCAAATAGAAATATATTTATATGATTAAATAACTTATTAGGACATTAGATAATAAACCTATTTCTAATGTAACAGATTGATTTTAAGATTAAGATTAGTGAGATGATTATTTCTCAAAACTTATCTAGACCCTCCATTATGTGTCAGATTAGTTGATGAGATTTAATCAATCAGTGTTTTGAGATGTGACTATTTATCCTTATAAGCCATTTTTATATGGTGACTATGCTTAAAATGTTATAGTTTTAGGAATATCACTATATTTTGGGTAAATAATAGCCAAAATAATATTTTTTTGGTAAATTTATTATTTTGTTTGGGTAATATTATATCATTGGTGATATAAATATATGATTTAAATCTATTATAGCTTTGCTTAAAATGCTAGTAGAAGCAAATAATAAATCTATAGCACAGTAGTGTTTTGCAAACATGTTGGTAGGGTCAAGTTTGTAGATTCTAGTAAGATGAAAACTTATGTGCAATATATATATTTTGTGAGAATATTAATATGTGCAAGTGTTTAGTCATTTATAGAATAAAATAGTGCATCGTGATGTATACCTAGAGATTATTTTTCATCTTATTATTATTGTACATTATGATTTAGGGTATACCTGGGTGGTATAATCATGTACTTGTTTATTTAAATAATTATAGTGTAAGAATGTTTGTTTATATGTGAGTAAGGTTCTCATACACAATGAGCTATAATAGTATGAGATATCATAAAATACGTCAGCTTAAAAATATATGTCTGAATGGTACATATTGTAGTTGTGTGTCTAGACTCTCACTTATGTTGACTGATTTAATATATGAGTTGGCTAGTACTTGAACAATATATTTTGTAATATTTAGTAAGATATCATGTATGCATGCATACAACTTAAAGAGTATAAGCATATTTTAGTTAGACTTTTATGTATTTGTATGACTTTCTTTATATATATATATATATATATATATATATATATATATATATATATATATATATATATATATATATATATATATATATATGCTTATTGGAGTAAGAGCATATGATTCCATGTATTTATGACTACTTTGTATGATTGATTGTGAAAAAACTAGCAGTTGTACCTTAGAGCACTATATTATTATAATATGTGATATCATGGGGTTTAGTTGTTTGGATCCTATTGTAGTAATTGGAAAACTATAATTTATTATGATTATGAAACACACTCGAGTGGTATGAATTGTAGGCTTTATTTTCTGTATGAGTTAAATAATAATGTATGATTCATTCATGTGTGGTTGGAATAAAAGCATACTTTACTTACTCTTATGTTTAGCATGTGATATGATACGATTGCTAGGATAATGTGCTTAGTATGAATCTTGTGGTTAAATAATGCATAGTGAGACATTAGCTATGGTATGTATGATTTACATGTCAGTGTGATAACTTGCAATAAAATGAGTTTTCTATGATACACTACATGTTTAGTTTTATAAATCATTCACATATATGTTCTAGCTTATTCTTTGGATTTTTGCACCACTATATCTACCTATCCATGAAGGGAGGTCTATTTTCTGATAAGAAATTATGTGGAGGATTGTTGGTTTGTGGTTGGTGTGGAAAAGTGCTCAGTTGATGATCTCCCTCCCCACAGCATTACTACTTACCTAAAAATAGGACTTGAGTTGATCAAGGATACACGAGTTGGTACGATATGAGCTCTAGAGGGATTGGTATCTATTTATATATTAAGGATGAAGGCCTGAATAAAATGTAATTATATTTTATTTGTATATGTTGAATAACAGTTAGTGTATTAATGGACTAGTTATGACTGAGTGCTAATGTATTTACTTTCCTTGTTATTGTGATATATTATATTGTATTCAGTATTGAAATTATAAAATCATTATTGTTCTAAGTTATTATTATGTTTGGTTAAGGTTATTTAGTTTAACTATGGTTGAGTGAAATGATTATTAAGTAATAATTTTTTATTTTTTTTTAAACTACATTATTCTAAGTACAACTTGAGGGGTTGTTACATGTGTTATGTTGTAATGTGTTTGAGGGGAGAGATGTTTCAACTATACCTTTTGAAATTTTGGTTTCCATTATAGTTTTAAGGATCTAATTAATATCTTTAAGGTTTTGAGGAATACACTCATGAAATAATGCAATTGTTTGAATTTGATCATGGTCTATTTGCTCATTTTCATTTGTTTCACAATTTTCATTATCATAATCTTCTTCTATGATAACCCTATTAGTATGTTTTTCATTTTCAACATGGGTATCATCTTGATCCATAGTATGAGATCCTTCATTATTTTGAGACCTTATATGGAGGGAGGATAAGCTCAATGTGTTTAATAGGCACACTTATTCTAGGGCTATGCCTAGGTTGCATGCAAAATAATAGTAGGAAATGAAAAAGTATAACAATCTAAAACCCTAGCTAGCTAAAAACTCTAAGAATCAAAAAAGTTTGCATTCATACGAATTAGTTTCACCAAATGTTTAATCCTAAAATGAAATCTAAGTGCTTATAGTTAGCCTTAAATACTATTAAAAGGGTATATAGAAATGACAATGCACAAGGGTGATAATCAGATCTACAATAGGTCAATTGGGTGTTAAACTTAGTTATAAACATACATTAAATTTCTTATGTTGGGAATAAGCTAAATATAGAAAGTATAACTAAGATATGTACGGGAATAATAAGGAAGTAATATAATTATTTGGTTTTGATGTTAATATGGTCATGGAACTGGAACAAGGAAGAAGATAGTTCTAGAATAGTCATCAGATTCTAGATCTGATGCTTCTAGATCTCTGGACACTGATGTCACCCTGGGATGGTTACATCGATGTTATTATTTGGGTTTGACATAAGTGTCTTATATAAAATATCTATTGGAAAAGGATGCAACCACCTATATGTTTTAGGGTTTTTCTTCACCTTCACTCTGATGCATTCAAATCTGGGTCATGGGTTGTCATTCTTCATAAAATTGTGAAACCCTAATTATTCATCTTCATAGTGACCTTGGGGAAATGGATTAGTGGGAACATAGTGTCGAGCTACCTCAAAGACACAATTTTTAGTGGGCACTTCCTACATAACTAATACTCCAAAGTGGGCCTTAGATTTATGTATTTATCCCCTACTTGTTGGATTGTGTGAATCATGTGATATGTGGAAAGCAAATACAAGAATGACCTAACTTGTAACTTGGCAAATCAAACACTTGGGTTGCTCCTTCAGTAATTTAGACCTATGTATGTGTTGTCCCTATAATTGATATGAGAATAAGAGAAAATAATAAAGCTTTGCTCAATTGAATGCTTGATAGAATGCTTTGATAAGTTATATTGGTATCTTTTGGTCTTTTCTAGGTGAGGAATGAATGAGTGTTGATCTTGTATTTATATCAATCTTTTTGGAGTAATAACTCACATTAAATCACTTAGGCCAACCATTAGGATATGTTTCACTTATAAATTGGATAAATTTAGGGTACTAAACACTTACATCAGGTCAAGACACTAGCATAAATGTTAGTATCTATCTTGAACATTAGTGTCTAAGGAACATGAAAATAGGTATAAGCTCAGAACTTGCAGAGGTAGAAGATAAGTACATTTTAAGCATTTTGAGAAAGATATAAGGCATGGGTCATCAACATAAGACTAGTTGGACTAAGATATAGGCAAAATGGCATAAAATAGAATAGATGTGAGACTTATGAAAGTGGTAAAGGTCTAGGATTAAGAGGAACAACCAAGGTCTAAAACTAAGATGTTATATAATCCATAAATATCATCTATAGTCTATCACTATTATCCTCCTTGATTAATTAATTGTTTCTTATATTATCACATCCAATCCCATTAAATTAACATCACTTCCCATTATTAATTAATGTTTTTTAATTATCCTACTCTTATTTTAAAATAAAATTCCATAGCTTTTGGAAATTCTTATTTTTTAAATTCATAAATTTTTAATTTTCTCATCACACAACTTGCCAATTAAAAATTCATTAAATTTTCCTTTTTCCCAAGGCAATTGAATAGAATTGGATAGTGTGTGATCAAGGCTTATAATGATCTCTTACATTTCCTTCCCCACTCAATCCTTTCTACCATACTCCATCTTTCCTTCTTATGCACTACATCTACCTCATTTATGAGGATGGAGGACTAATTCTCAATCATAGATCTTACTCCAAGATCGATAATTTACATTTTTCAGCCAAGTCTATAAATTGGAGGGCTTCTTCCTCATTCCAACAAGACCAAATAGTGTATCAAAGCTCTACCAACTCCTAAGGTCATCATGTATTAAGCATCAAGCATTATCAAATCAATCATCTATAGTGCAAGGGAAAATGTCATCAAAATGACTACATGGCATTGCCAAAGACCTCAAGCTCTATATCTAGCTAATGTAAACTTTAATTCCTGATATAAGGAGACATCCATGAGGAATCTATAATAATTTTATTTTATCTTTTATTTGTTTGTTTGTCACTTCTTATACCTTGCCCATTATGAGGACATATGTTTAAGATGTTAGTTTTGTATTGTTTTGGTTTGATTTTCATGTTAACAAGAAACTAATATACTTTATAATCATGTGATCACATATTGCATGCTTAGTGGGACATGCACCCCACATTCTCCTTTGAAGCATCATAATAATCCTATAATTTGTAAATTAACTTAAATTTGATCTTAATTTCACTTCTTTTTCTTCTAAATTTATTAAATTTTAGTTTTCGAGTTAGCAGTGAAAATTCTCTACTAATTGTCAGAATCATTACCCATAAACAGTGGTATCGACATGGTAATCAGTAATATCACTTCTTTTGTGTTGTCTATTTTTGGTGTTTTTAGATAAATTATGAAATCAACCTATAAATTGATAGAATTGTTCTCATTTTTCACTCAAACTATGGATTTACAAAAACAATGTAATTATGAATTTAATTACTAAATTAACCTGTGAATCGACAGGATCAGCCTGCATATCGGCAAAAATGTGTGTGTAACTTTGCCTATTTTTTTTACATTTCAACAGTATCATAATTATAAATAATGAAATTGATATTATAAATAGAGAAATCATTTATGCTTTAATTATAAATGTGTTTTTTTAAAAGGGTGATATTAACCTGCATATCAATAGGATCGCCATGTCTTAACGGTGATATCTCCTTGCTAATCAGTAAAATCACCAATTCTCTATTAACTATGTTTCCTTTCTATAGATCAATGGTATTAATTTCAAAATCGATAGATTTACCCTACTAAATGGTGATATCACCATGTGTCAATTTTATAAAATTTAAACAATTAATATTCTAACTTCCTCTTATTTGTTAAAGACCACAAATCCAAACACTAATCTATTTTTAGTAGATTCAATTGTCAAATAATTGGTTATTTTAAAAATAAACACCTTTTATATGGTGCATAAAATGAACCAACATTTAAATTTAGTGTTCAAAAACATATTGGTGTTTTCATTACTTGAGAGTTGATGTTATTTGTTTGTTTATAGGTGGCTTATTGTGTTTATGCTCTCCCTTTGCCCACTTGTGGGATAGTGGTTGATCAAAATCACATAGGTTACTATTTCCTTTTCCCAAAGCAAAATTAGAGTATGCTCCCCTATTACCCGCTTGTGGGATTCTAAGGATCAAAAATAATGAACCTTCCTTTTTCTTTTGGTTGTGTAAGGTGGACTTCATCACATCTATGAGTTTTTAGGGCATAGAGACTAGGATTTCATCCCCAAGCATATGTACCAACCCTGATTTCTGAAGAGGGTTATAAATTGAGGACAAGTATCATAAGAGCTAAGTAGTTGTGTATTTTAAACACAATCCATGAATGCAACAGGTTTATCTCTGAGGTTAAGCTATCAGACATTACCCTCAAAGTTCAATTTCTAATAGCACTTCACTGAGATCTCATGGCTTAAGTGGTTGTAGAGGGGCTAGACCCTCTCATGAATTGCTCATTATTGTTCTTATTACACTAAAATTTGAGTCCCATGTACTATGAGGTATATCAAGGACCATCTACAAAGCCTTGTTAAAACTTATATTAATACCTTTTGGCCACAAATGATTCATAGTGTGAGGTAAACTAACCTCCCCTAAGATATCACAACATATTGCTTAAAGCTAGGGTTAAAATATTAACATGTTCTCAATTATTTTGAGGTAGATACGTGGGCTAAAGTTGCATGGTACAACCAATTTACCACTAAGATAGGGTTTTCCTTATGTGTGTGTCATTTCTTGTTTATTTCCATATATATATTTTGTGTGATATACCTTACACATCAAAAAAATCAAAATTATCCCAAGTCCAAAATTTATCATTACACCTTTACATGATAAGGCGTTACTCTGCCCCATTTTTTAAATCATTTTATCCCATCCTAAGGTCATGTTGTTTGGTTTAAATGATACCTTATCCATATTATATAGATATATTTCCCATTTGAAAACAAATCCAAATCAAGTCCATTTTAAACCAAATCCAATTCTATTTCGAATCCAAATTAGTCAAACTTTCCAAATCGATCAAACTTCTCAAGTCGACTCTTCCAAAGTCAAACATTCTAAATCAACTAAACTCAACTTTTAAATCAAGTTAAAGGTTCCAAGTAAACTAAAGTCAACTTTATTATCAATTCAAACATTCTAAGTAAACTAAAGTCAAATCAAGTCAACCAAAGTAAAATTTCAATTCAAGTTAAACATTCTAAGTCAAAATTCCCAAGTCAACTATTTTAAATCATAATTACAATCAAATACTTTTGAAGTCAAATAAATTTAATTTAAACAAATTTAAACTATCTAGTTCAAGACCAAGTCAATTAGGTCCACTTTCACCAAGTCTAATCCAAATCCAAAGTCAAACATTAAAATAAAGTCAAATCAGGCCTATTTTGACCAAATCACATCAATTCCAACTCAATCCAAGATATGAGAGTTAAGTTAGGTATATTTTGACCAAGTCACATCAAATCCAAATTTAAACCATATTCTTATCTTTTCGTTCAATCTCCCACACCTATTATTTGGGAATGAACAACTCACATCATCCATTGTTTCTCCCATTTGAATCAAATATATCCATCATAATCTAATCTAAGTCCAATAAAAAAACAAGTCCAAAATCCTAATCACATTTGATCAACCAATCCAATTAAAATCAAATTCAAAAGTTAAATCAAGTCAACATTGACCAAAATCACATTAGTTCCAAATCAATCATTCAAATCGCATCTTATCTTTTCATCTAATATCTCACACTTGTTGATTGGGAATGATGGGTCATGACATTTATCTTTTCTTTGATCCAATTCAAATAATTAAAATCCAATCTAAGCTTAATCAAACATCACAAGGAAATCAAACATCGAGTTTCCTTACTTGGGACCAATTAATATCAAATATCTATCCACCTTGCTTGGGAAAAATCAAATCAAACATCAATCTACCTTGCTTGAGGTAAATCAAATCAAATCCAAAATATTAATTCCATCTAGTTCCATGGCATCCAAATTAGATCAAGATAAATCCCAATTTGAACATTACATGTTTAAAAACAAAGATGATATCTTTTTTTAGCTCTTAGAAATATATGTTCGACTTCTAGAAAATTATGATCTAGCAAACTTAAGATCCATCATATGCAGGCAAAGTTGAATCATTCCACATCAACATAAATTAAACATCCCATCCACTAGTCTTGAACATCACATTCTACATTACACTAGCAAAGGGAAACCTATTTTATCACCCTTGTCCAATATTCATCTACCCCCTGAGCCACAACAATAACATATAGAATCCAGTTCATCTACATCCAAACATAGTTTTAAAATTCTTAATGAACCCTTGGAGGAAATATTTCACCGTCTAGTCAAGACAAACATGATTGTGTATCCATGCTGCCAATTATTTTGATGAAAATAGTCCAAAACATAAGTGGTATCAAGAAGATGAATATTATGAGTATCACAAACATCAAGTCCATTCTCTTAATCGATATGCTAGATTCAGAACTTATATCCAAGGTTTGATTGATCATGAAGACATAAAAATAGAATCAAGTGTGTGCATATCTTAAGATCACCAAAGAGGGATATGCCAAGATCTTTTTTCTAGCCATCTTTGATAAGCCTCACTTCAATGAGCCTTTATTAGACCATCCTCCCATATTTAATGAACCCTTCTTTAATGAGGCCATATTTGAATAAACCATCATTCAATAATAGTTTGTCTTTCATATATTGCCTCACATTCACCATTTTATGGAATCCATGCATCCTAAAACCTTCATTACCAAATAAGAAGAGGAAAATGTACTTGTGGATAACGTAATCCACCAAGCCCTTCTAGTGGCCACATCCAAATCAAGTTCTATATCAATATTAAAATCAACATCAATGTCAAAATTAGCCTTACCATTAGAATCAACATTAGAATCAGAAGTAGGATCTTATAACATGAATTACACACTTTCAACAGATCTATTTGAATACATCAGTAACCCTTCTATAATTTTTTAGGAAGTTTCCTTGAGTATCAAAGCAAGTTCTCCTAGTAGTCTCTAGAAATATTCTAAAGCCTTTAATCCTTTCATTGGTATTACCCACCTTTTCACATCAATCATCTTATCCTTTATATTGAAATTTGATTTTTTATACCCATCGATTAGGAGAGACGGAATCACACATCATTGTCCTTATTCTATGATGATATATTAGCTACAAAATTTAGGGGTATCCAAAGTAGCATTCAAAGTCAAAAATCAAAGTTTCATAGTGAAACTTTTTTTGACGCAATAAAGGACAATCAAAGCAAAAAATATATAAACTCCTAGTGAAACCTTATTTGAGGTGATAAAAGGCAATCAAAGTAAAAAAATGGAATATTAGAAATCTAGAAAAAAAATCAAAATCTTTGTTTAAGGCGCTAAAGGATAATCAAAATCAAAATCCTAGAAATCTAGAAGAAAACTTCTCTTATGAAACCTTGTTTGAGGTGCTAGGGGATAATCAAAGTCAATAATTAATGTCCCTTAGTGAGACCTTATTTGAGGCACTATAGGATAATCAAAATAAAAATAAGAACAATCAAGAAGACTTTGTTGGTGAAAACATATTTGAGGCACTAATAGATTATTAAATCAACTCTAAATCTCTTGATGAATACATCAATGAATTCAATAAAAAAACAAATGATAATGAAAAAATCATTTAGATTATAGTAACTCTTAGGCCTAAGGAGCAAAAAAATCTTGTAGTTCTCCTGAGAGATTGTTAGAGTTATTTGATCCCACAACATCCAAAATCATGTCATAGCTAGAATCAACAATGATGTGTGTGACTATTAATCCCAATTTCCCTTAGACTCCTAATAGTTATATGTCCCTTCATGATTATATCCTTCATCCAAATCCTATATCCCACCATCAAATAAAATCTTTTATCCAATGCCTATCCTACTTGACCCTCCCTAGTGGCACTTTCTTTCATGAAGGTTATAAATGCACCTTATTTAGAGGTTTGGAGGAAGTAGAATCAATAATCAAAGAAGATCATAATAACATCAGTTGAATCCACATCAGGAGCAGGATCATGGTAGAGAAGCTATCTAGAATAAGTATAAGCTAGAGATAAAAAATGTTCAACATCATGCATCTCATAATCCTCTATTGAGTTAAGATGCTAAAAAATTAAAATAAAATAAAAATAAAAAATCCAAAGAGAAAGAGAAATAGTTTGTCTAATAGTGAAAATCATACCTATGGAACCTTCAGCAACTACCATGATCAAAACCAATTTTTTGACATCATTCATAAATAATTTATTATCTTCAAGTACCTCAACACTTGGGGGAAACCCCAACCAACTTATATTCAACCATCTAAGTCCTCATCAATCCCATTTGAACCATTCATATCCTATCCAAATCTTTATCCTTGTCATTCTACTCAAGCCATTTTGGCTATTCATTCTTATCTAAATCCTCATCCCTTTTTGAATCATAGTCCTTATCCATGTATTCTTATCCCTTCTATCATGCCCATCTCTCTTCCCATTGTGACCTTAATAAGGAAGTAGAAGTATTTTGTAGCCTAAGTTCAAGAAACATCTTGGTATATATTTTGAATAGTACTTTGATGACTAGACACTTGTTTACCACATGATATGGTCCTTAGAGCTCCATAATCCATTCCTTGTCATGAACCCCCATAATCTTCCATTATCATCCAAAATCATCTTAAATTTATTCCATCCATTATCCTTTCCCACCCCAGTGCTACAACAGGTTTTCCCTTTGTTAGTGACCTATTTGTATGTACTTAGTTCAAAAATCCATAAACATCATAAAATTCCAAAAATCATAAAATTCTAAAACTTCAAAAATATTAGAATTTTTGTAAAAACTCCTAATAATTGGAAAAGGCCAAAAATCTCCAAGAGAGATATAAAGCCACAAAATCTCTACGAGAGATATAAATCCATAAAATCCAAAAACTTTTGTCTTGTCCTAGATCTAGTCAAAATCCTTAATCAACACATTTTAGCCACCATTGGATGTGTCCTTCCCAAATCCACCGTACTTGGGTAAAATCACATCATTCTATATTTTTGGGATATTTCATTCCCAAAGCTACCTTGTTTGGGGGTAAAGTCATCAATCCATTCTCACAGCTTTCATCCTATTTGGGGTAAGTTAAAGTATGCAGGTTATTTCAAGATATATTATTCTTAATATATCCCCTTGCATGTATAATTTATTGGGGGCACCATATAGATATCAATAGAATTAAGAATTCACACATGGATTTTAACTTGCTTAATGATAAGATGCTTTATGTTGCTTTATTTTTAGGTTTATGTATGTTTGTTTATTTGTTTTTCCTATTGTGTCTTGGCTCAGTCTATATACATCTACACAATGTCATCATGGTTTTTCCATCTCACGATGTCTCCTATCTTGCACTTTTACTCAATTCCATTCATTGGCATATGACAACAATGTCATCTTGATTTTTTTATATGATGGTGCATTTTTTGTCTTTTATCCATTGGATCTAGGTTCAGTCCTTATGCACATTGTGGCCAAGTCATCATGTTGTTTTATGTCATGATGCATACCATTATGTTCTACATCAAAAATAAAGTTGAAAAATATATATGGATGCTTACTAAAATGGTATTTTACCCCCTTGCAAAATCATATACTATCAAATAAAATATTATTATCAAATAAAATCATTTCAGTCATCTTTGACCACATCACATCATATCCTCCTTATTTTACATTTGTCAACATCAAATCATCTCATCCATTTTTGACCAAATCAAAACCTAAACATTAATATTTATCATTCCTTGTCATATTCCTCCCTTCTTTGGGATAACTACACTAACCTGAGGTCCATTTGGACTATGTAGGCAGTGCTCAATCACATGGAGGTTATGAGGTTAGCTCAGCGATTTTCACCATTTTCACCACCATTCTTGTTCTTCACCCTTATTTCCATCATCTAATTCTTATAACTAATAGTCATCCTCATGGACCATGTGTGCAGATGTCACTTTATGTCCCCTATCCAATCCTTTTCTCATCTAAAATTTATCTAATTCTCACCAAATCTTATCACATCATCCTTCAATCATTTTTTCATCACTTTGAGGCATCCTTGCATGCATGGTTTTTTGTGCCTTCTTCATTCTATGAAGTTTCATTATACCATCCACACATGAATTTAAGTCAACCTATCAAATTCATATCATCCATCTACATGATCATCTCAACTTTAATATGTGATGTAGGTTAAATCCTTGATCTATGCTTGTTAATCAATTAAACGAATCAATTAGTTTCATCATCGAACAAATTCACCCTATTTGTGGAAATTCAAATCCTCCATCCAAGTTTAAGACTCATAAATTTTACCCTATTTGGGGCAAATGAAAGTGTGCAACTCATTATTAGGATAGATCATTTCCTAATCTGCCCTACTTGGGGCAAGTCAAGCTTGCAGCTTTTGCCTTGTTTGGGGTAATTCAAAGTGTGCAGCTTATCTCAAGATGTATCTTTCCTAAATATACCCAAATTTGGGTAAATCAATCCATCATCATCAAAAATAAAAGTGTGAAATCATTATTTTGATTGCCTTCAATTTTTCCATGAGTTAATCTCCTAATCATCATCATGAATCCCCACACCTTTATTCATCAACCACCATTGATTCTTCCATTCTAGCTCCTTCTCTTTTTTGAGATCCCATTTATGTCCTTCATCCTTGCATGTCCTCTCAATGGGGAATCATTCATCACATTATTTATTTTATCATCATCTAATTTTTCATCCACCTTCTTTGGCTTTTTCTTTTTTTGAAAATCCATTACTCCACTCATCGTGTCTTATAATGCCTTCTCAAAGGGGGAAAACGTAGACACATAAAATTAAACACTTTATGTTGATTTGAACTATATTCTAACATCATCCTAAATCATCTAATTAATTATTTAATTCATTCTACATTACTAGTCTGTCACTATTCTCCCCCTTGATTAATTAATTATTTCTTCTATTATCATGTCCTATCTTACTAAATTAACATCACTCCCAATTTTAAATTAACCTTTATTAATTAGCCTAATCCTCTATTAATGGAAAATTGCATAACTTTTATAAATATTTTCTTCCATACTCCATCTCTCACTCTTACATATTCCATCTCCCTCATTTATAAGGATGGAGGACTGAGTCTCAACCATAGATCTTACTCCAAGATCGATAGTCCATATTTGTCAACCAAGTATATAAATTAGAGGGCTTCCTCCTCATTCCATCATGATAAAATAGTGAATCAAAGCTCTACCAAATCCTAAGGTCATAATCCATTAATCATCAAGCATTATCAAATCAATCATCCATAGTGTAAGTGGAAATGTCATTGAAATGACTACGCAACATTGTCAAATACCTCAAGCTCTATATTAAACCCAATCCAAACATGAATTATGGCTAGAAGGAGACATCCATGAGGAAGGTATAATAATTTTATTTTGTCTTATATTTATTTTTTTTTCACTTCTTATACCTTTCCCAATCTGAGGACATGCACCTAGGATGTTAGTTTTGTATTGTTTTGGTTTGATTTTCATGCTAACAATAAACTAACCTCTTTTGTAATCATGTGATCACAATATGATTTGTCATTATTTATTTTATACATGCTAGATTACTTGTTATTTTTTTGCATTATCTTTATTAAACTCATTATATTTAAATTCATCGTATATCTCATAGATAGTCACAACTGATATGTTAGTCATATTCATCCCCTTGATGAATTATTTTCTACTCATGTTGTTCCTTTTATTTATGATAAATATGAATGTACAAAACTTCAAAAGAAAAAAATTATTGATGATTATGATTTTGATCTTCAAGTAGTGTATAATATTCAAGGGGACTATAGTGACCCTTGGGAACCTCTAGATCCTCCTTTGGATTCCCCCATAGACACACCTCTTGATTCATTTCTATAACCTCCTCTAGAAATCTCTTTGAATTCTTCTTTGGATTTACCTTTGATCATACCTCTAGATTCCCCTTTGGGTTATTATTCTAGCTTCCTCTTTGAATTTATCTTTTTTCACACCCCTAGAATCCTCTTTATATTATATCCTATATTTCTCTTTAGATTCCCCTTTGCTCATAGCTATAGACTCCTCATTGGATTCCCCTTTATCTTTTTGTGTTGTACCTCCTAACTCTCCTTTAGTTTATTCTATAGATTCCTCTTTATATCCTTCCTTAGATTATTCCTTGATGACACCTCTAGTTTCTGCTTTGAAATCATATCTAGCATCCCCTTAGTGTCCACCATGGACATAACTTTACATATTAACTAGGATACACTCCCTTCTTCCCTTAGCACATCTCAAGCTCTAATTGAAAGAACATTTAATCATAACTTCTTAAGGTTTACAACTTTTTAATCCCATCAAGATCAAATCATAACTATGAAAAATTCAATAGAGGAATTGCAATAATAAAATCAATATTTTAGTACAAATATTGCATCATGGGAAATTATAAGAATTTCGGAGCATGCTAGTGTCAATCATGTATATATATCTCCTAGTTATGTCACGCCTTCAAAGATATCATCTCAACTAAAGGCTCAAAAGAAACATACATCTATAGATAATGATCCTACAAGTGTGAAAAATGCTAATAAGAGTTCAAGTGATATTCTAAGAGAAATTCTTCAAAATAAATTGATTACATTACCTTTTATACATCATCTAATAAGATCAAAATACTATTGTGCATATCATAGAATGCATGGGCATCATGAATATAGTTGTTTGGATTTGAAGAATAAAATACTAAGTATCATTAATAGCGTTGATCCTATAATAGATAAATCAATTCAAAAACCCACTCATATTATGATTACATCTCCTCAAGTACAAGTTCAAGAAGAATAAGTGGAAAAATCAAAGTTAGTGCAAAAGAATAAAAAAACTAGTATAGATACAAAAGAATAATTAAAATTAAAAACACTTAGAGAAAGAACAATTTCAAAAGGTAAAATCAAAGTAATATTACAAAAGGAACAAGATGACAAAGACAAACTATAAAAATAACAAATTGAGAAGGAACAATTGCATAAAACAAAATCAGAGCAAGAAAAGTTGCAACAAGATAAAGATCAATTATCCAAAGCACACTTCCAAGACCAAATTTAATATAAGAAATAAAGCACCTATAAGAAAAGTTATCTCATTTGTGTAAAGGAAAAAGATAAAGTCAATACTACAAAAGTTATGATTATATCTCCATGTCAATAATTTAAAACACAAATTACTTCAATTTCATGTACTCAAGCAAGGTTACATAATTCTTCTCTAGTTTAGACTAAGATGTTAGATTTTGATAATGATGAACAAAATTCCAAGAAGATAGCTCCAATATATGGCATATTTGGTTTTTCATACTCTCAAGCACAACCTAAACATTTCACTCTATCTTATGATGATGGTTACATTGATAATTATGATCTTGATTCTTCACAAGATTGGTATAATTTTGATGATTCATAGGCATATACAGTTGGCACTTCTTCTTCTTAAAAATTATTTCATTCATATCATGTAATTGAACATACCTATGTTCATCCTCATTCATATTCATATAGGCATCCCCTTAATGATATCCATGGCCTATAGTAGCCTTTATTTGTACATAGATTCTTTGTTCTTTACTTTGATGTTTATTCTTATACGCCTTATCAAAAATAAATTATATCCCTTGGCTATATAATTTAATTTTGGGTCACTTAATCCCTTATCTCTTTCAACCTAATTCAAAAAATCTAAGACAATTATCTTACTAATATTTAGTGCACATTTTTTATGGCAACTTATTTGCTTATTATTTGCTACGCCCCTAACCTATCACATGTATGAGGATAGTATTAGCTGAATTGTGGCTTACTTATCCCTCTTTGACATTATATTACATTTATTTATGCTTTATTTTGATTAGTAGGTCGGCCTATGGAGTAACCATGGCCTAGATAGACTATATATAGGAGGTAGTGGGTAATCATTTATCATCATATTGTGAATTCTGCTCTTATTGAAGCTTGTGGAGGTTGCCCCCTCGAAGTGGATTATCTACTATCATATATTTGGATATATTTAAGTCATATTTGGATATAATTCTACTTTTATACTTAATTCTTGAAGTAATTTCATTACAAGTGGTATCAGAGCTGCGATTTGGGCAATCTTGTGGGTGAAACACTAAATTTTTAAATTTTGCGATATATAAAAAAAAGTTGGGAATTTATATGCAAAATTTTTAATGAAGGTGAGAAATAATCAAATTAAGCTTCCTTTAAAATTTTAGCTCATTTGGATTTGTTTTACAAAAGTTATCACTATTTTATGTTTTTTCATAAAATTGCTCTATAATGCTCAATTCAAAGAATTTTTCTAAGTTATTTACATTTTTGGAAAGCTTAGAAAAATTTGGATATGGTATGTTCTTTGTATGTTTTGATTTGAGGCCGACATAATTACAAAATCACTTGGTCAAAGTTGTGTCAAAAGTGCCAATAAGGGTCGACATCGTAAAACCCTTTTATGGCAGGTCCACAAACTCGAGGCCGAGGGAAGGGTGCTGAAACTCTAGGTAAAAATCCTAACAAGGAAGAGATGGAGTTAGAAGGGGGATGTACTAGACCCTTTGTACCAGGGTTTTCTGACATAGATCACAAAGTGAGCCAGCTTGACTATAGTATGCAAGGCATTTACAGTGAGGTGCAAGACATACAATCTAATATGCAATCCATACAAGATAGTTTGGGAGATATCATGATGGCTTTGAACATTAACCATTCAAATCATCAAGATAACTCTATTTCACAAACCCACTAGGGTGGTTCTCCTAACCAGTCTACTTCAAATCTAACTCCATGGCCACAGAGGAACCTATTACCAAAGGTGGATATGCACAAATTTGATGGAAAAGATCCACTCAATTGGCTCAACTAAATGGAGAGTTTTTTAAACCTACATCAGATTCCAAGTGGATAGAAGGTTACCATGGCATCCTTGTATCTTGAACTTGATCAATTCATTTGGTATCGATGGTTATGTGCTCAAAAGAAAAAGATGACTCTCAATGTCACTTGGTCAGTTTTTACAGAGGAGCTACAATTACACTATGGAAATAGTGTGATAGAGAATTACTTCAGCCAATTGGTAAAATTGTGACAAACTAGCTCCGTCAAGGATTATATTCATCATTTTTAGAACCTATCCTTACGTGTGGAGACAATTTCTAAAGCAAACTTGAATGACCTATTTTTGGGTGTACTCAAGGACCACATTCAACATGAGGTACGCATGTTTAATCCACTCAATATTTATGATTCTATTATCGTAGCATGTAGAGCTGAGGAAAAATTCATAGCCAACAAGAAGCATCCATTCACTTACTTCAAAGATCGTAGCATATCGTCACCAACATTTCCTCCACCTACTAGATTGACCCCTCAGTAAATTGAAGAGAAGCGTGAAAAAGGATTATGTTTTGGTTGTGATAGCAAGTGGAGTAAAGGACATAGATGTGCTGAGAAGAAGTTATTCTACATTGAGGGACCAAATGAAGATGAATAAGCAGATGATGCCTCCAATGATGATGAGGAAGATATAGAGGAGGTACCTGAAGATTCCCAACCTACAATCTCTTGTCACGCACTTGCAGGTATTAGCACTCCACAAACTCTTAAGGTGGTGGGTTTCCTTAAGAAATAGAAGGTGACAGTGTTGATTGATTCAAGGAGCACACATAACTCTATAAACCATAAGTTGGCCACTCGATTGAACTGTTTCATCTACCTAACACAAGAATTTCAGGTCAATATTGCAGATGGTGGCACAATTAATTGTTTAGAAAAATGCCATAGTATTAAGCTTACTATGGGTGGGTACAATCTTGACTCTCCTATGTTTGTTATTCCCATGGGTAACATAGACATTGTTTTGGGAGTCCAATGGCTCACAACCTTAGGTACCATTGAGATGAACTTCAAAGAACTATTCATGTGCTTTCATTCTGAAGGTAAGAAAATTAAACTACATGGATTACATGCAAAATATCCATAATTGATTAGTTCACATCAGATGACCAAGATGCTAAAAAAGGGGGCAGAGGGAATTATTACATGATTATGCTCCATAGAAGTTTAACCCACATAGGTATCTACACATCCTGATCTATAAAGAATTCTTGAAGACCACTCATCTATTTTTAGGGCCATGCCAAAAGGACTACCACCAAAAAGAGAACATGATCATGCCATTCAACTAATTCCAGGTAGTCAACCACTAAATATCAGACCATATACATATCCATATGCACAAAAGAGTGAAATTGAAAAGATGGTCCATGAGATGCTGGAGGCAGGGATCATCAAGCATATCTAAAGTGCATATTCATCACCAGTGGTCATGGTGCGGAAGAAGGATGACACATGGAGGATGTGTCCAGATTATAGGGAACTCAACAAGTACACCATCAAAGATAATTTTCATATTCTAGTAATTGATGATTTACTTGATGAGTTGCATGGTGCTAATTATTTCACAAAATTGGATCTTCGCTCGGGGTACCATCAAATTAGAATCAAGGATGAAGATGTTCATAAAACTTCTTTTAGAACACATGAGGGCCATTATGAGTTTTTGGTAATGCCCTTTGGTCTTAAAAATGCACCATCTACTTTTCAGAGCTTGATGAACACTATTTTTAGGCCTTTTTTAAGGAAGTTTGTTCTAGTTTTCTTTGATGACATATTGATTTATAGTCAAACATGGGAAGCACATCTGCAACATGTGAAACAAGTGTTGATAGTTTTAGAGAAGCACCAACTTTATGCGAAGCCATCTAAATGTGCTTTTGGAGTATAGGAGGTAGAGTACCTTAGTCATATTGTTTCCCATGAAGGGGTCAAAGTTGATCCCCAGAAGATTAAAGCAATAATGGAATGGCCCATGCCAAAAACTCTCAAAAACCTTCGAGGGTTCCTTGGACTAATAGGTTACTATAGAAGATTTGTGAAAGGTTATGGCAGCATAGCAGCTCCACTCACTGCATTGCTAAAGAAGGATGTTTTCCATTGGAATGATGATGCCACCAAAGCATTTGAGAAACTAAAAGTAACTATGTGCACCACTCCAATTTTGGCTACTCCAGACTTCTCACAAACATTCACTGTTAAATGTGATGCTTCTAGGTCTAGATTGGGGGCAGTACTAATGTAGGAAGGAAGACCCATTGCATTTGAAAGTCGTCAATTCAAAGGTAAGATTCTACAAAAACCTGTATATGAGAAAGAAATGATGGCTATTCTTCATGCAGTTAAACAATGGAGGCCTTATCTGATGGGTAGACACTTTAAGGTGAAAACGGATCATGATAGTCTCAAATAATTTTTGGAGCAAAGATTATCATCTGAGGAACAACAAAAATGGGTAACCAAAATGTTGGGTTATGATTTTGAAATCATTTACAAGAAGGGGAAAGATAATATAGTAGCAGATGCACTATCCAGATGGGATGCATCCACAGAAGCATTACTTTGTGCAATGTCCATATTGTAAGCAGATTGGGTGGATGAAGCTAGATTAGAATGGGAGCAAGACAAGGATACACATGTTCTGATTCAAAATCTCTAGCAAGGTAATTTATCCTCTGACAAATTTGAATGGAAAGGTAATGTCCTATGGTATAAGGGTAGGTTATACTTGTGCAAAAATTCAGAGCTTAAGCATAAGATTCTTACAGAGTTGCATGCATCTCCAATTGGGGGACACTCAGGGTTCTTGAAAACTTATCATAGAATTAAGAAAGAATTATTTTGGGAAGAACTCAAGGGAGATGTACAAATTTTTTTGAAAGAATGCTTGATATGCCAACAGAATAAAGGTGAAACAGTTAAGACCCCAGGTTTGTTACAACCGTTAGGAATTCCTAGTCAAAGGTGGGAACAGGTTTCCATGGATTTCATCACTGGGTTGCCTTCTTCTGAAGGTAAGAATGTTATTTTGGTCATTCTGGATAGGCTTACAACATATGCCCATTTTTGTGCTCTCTCACACCCATTTTTAGCAAGTACAATAGCGGCTATTTTTATGGAAGCAATTCTCAAATTACATGGAACCCCAAAAATAATTGTAAGTGATCGTGATCCTATTTTTACTAGTAATTTTTGGACTGAACTATTTTCTTGTTTGGGTACTCAGCTAGCTCATAGCTCATCTTACCACCCCCAATCTGATGGACAAACTAAAGTGGTTAACAAATGTTAAGAGGGGTATCTCCGTTGTTTTGTATCAGATAAACAAGAACATTGGGTTAAATGGCTACCACTTGCAGAATGGTGGTATAACACATCTTTCCATACCTCTTCTAAAATGTCTCCATTTCTAGCACTATATGGTTACCATCCACCTTCCATCACTTCTTCATTAAAGGTGCACACCAAGGTTTGAGATATGCAAGAGCATATTCAACATCAACAAGAGGTTTTGGCTAGTTTGAGAGAGAATTTGGCCTTGGCACAAAATAGGATGAAGCAACAAGCAGATCAACATCGTAGTGAGCAAAATTTTGAGGTGGGTGACTAGGCATTTGTTCATTTGCATCCTTACAAGCAGATGTCTTTGAAGCAACAAAAAAAGGACAAAAAACCTGCTCCTAAGTATTATGGCCCTTATCAAGTTCTACAAAAAATTGGAAGTGTGGCTTACAAGCTAAGTTACCTCATTCATCTCACATACACCCAGTATTTCATGTTTCTTGTTTGAAGAAGGTCATTGGACAGAAATTTTCTACCTAGATAGAGCTCCCAAAACTAGATGAAGAAGGACGAGTCATTTTGGAACCAGAGAAGATCCTCCAAACACATACTAAGAGGTTGAGAACTAGAGAGATTAGGGAATATTTGATCAAGTGGAAAAACCAAAGCAGTGAAGATGCAACTTGGGAAGGTGATGGTTTTCTGCAACAACATCTAGAGTTGTTCAACGTTGAGGACAACATTGGTTTGAAGGGGAAGGGCATGTTATGCCCCTAACCTATCACATGTATGAGGATAGTATTAGCTAACTTGTGGCTTACTTATCCCTCTTTGACAGTATATTACATTTATCTATGCTTTCTTTTGATTAGTAGGTCGACCTATGGAGTAACCATGGCCTAGATAGACTATATATAGGAGGTAGTCGGTAATCATTTATCATCATATTATGAATTATGCTCTTATTGAAGCTTGTGGAGGTTGCCCTCAAAGTGGCTTATCTACTATCATATATTTGGATATATTTAAGTCATATTTGGATATAATTCTGTTGTTATACTTAATTCTTGAAGTAATTTCATTACATTATTGCACACCTATAAATGTTATAGATTTTGCTTGTAATTTCATGATCACATCTATATATTTTACATGAGTTTACATGGCCATTCTTTCCATGTATGATATATTATTACATGTACATATTAGGGGCATAGGACATGCCTTACTTCTTGACATGCTATGTTTTAATGTTTTGTTGAGGGTTGTTCAAATTTCTCCCTCCTCTTCCTATTTTCAAATCCTTATTTGCTTGTTTTCAAGATTATTCAATTTCACTTATGCAGATTTTACTTTTCAAATATGGAAAAAATACATTCATCTATTCCTAAAAGAAGAAAAAAATTAAAAATTTGAAAAAATCTAAAATCAAGTCCTATAAGCATATTCTTATGTTGATAGCCTACATCTTCGCATGTGTCATATATTTCTATGTTAAGTAGATAACATATTTTAATATATTTTCAAATACACAATACTTTTAGCAAGGTATGTGAGTGTGATATAGGACATAATTTTACATGGTTTTGATGTTGGGATAGCCTGTTAGCCAATAGCCTTGATAAGTTGGGGGCATCTCATTGTTCTATATGAACGTATTTTACATGTATTTATCCACAACCTCTATTCCATGTTGATATATATAGAATACAAATGTCTTACTATTCACTCAGACTTTACATGTGTCATGATGGATACACAATTTATTGATATGAACATAGATACATATGATTAAATTATGATAATTTCATTTTTTCTATGCTTACTTCATTTACACAACATGTCGCAACTTGTTTGTTTATTATATGTGGCCCTTGGCCTTATGTATGTTCAACATACACTCTCTTGATTGTATGGCATCATCATGTCATTGTGTGTACCCTTTGGTCTTATATGTTTATGCAACATTTACATGTCCCATGTATGCAATATTTGGGCTTTATATATGACATTTACGAAAAAAAATTAACTCTATGAAACATTTACATGTGCTTAGTATGGGACCTTTGGGCCTTCTTGTGTGACATTGTGTGACTTTGCTTACATGTTCATTATTTGATACTATGGTGCCATGATTCCTATCATGAACTACTATTTATCTATTACATGCATATATGGTGCCATGATACATATCATGCACATACTACTTATGTGCTTCAAAACTTCATCTATTCAATATTATGTTTATAATACATAGACAAGACTTATAAGTTCTTTACATACTTCATAAACTACTTGTATTCATTTACATGATGTAATGTAATAACAAGATTTTCTTACGCTTTAATATTAGATCTCTATGATTACAATACCATTCAAATATTCAAATCTTATTACAATATTACATATTTCACAAATGCTCTCACTTTTTCTTTTGAGATAAGGGATTTGCAGGCAATTTCTGTCATCTATGCCTGCATCTCAAAAGGGTCGCATCATAATGGACTTGTCTCAAAATTTTCACAAGTAATTTTTTTAAAATTTGACAAATCATAATATTTCAAATTCATAATTTTTAGATTATAGGGGAATTCAACTTGTTTATGCTCTCCATTCTTATAGCTACTTGAGCATAGATACACACATGCAAAGATAATTACAAGATTGAAAATAGTTTTCAAAAGATCAAATTGGAACTCTATATAGCGTATATGGGGCATGATATGCATTCATTACCAAGTTAATTCTATGAAAAATTTAGATTTCACTTTTTCATAGTTTTAAGAAGTTATAATTCGAATTTAGATCCATCTGTAGTAGTGTGATTAATATTTTTTAAGCAGACCATGTTTAAACTTAGTGATGACTCACATATTAGTTTCACTTTGGAAAGCCATGTACTTGTTCCCACCTCCTCTTTTTAATTCAACAAGTGAGCCATGTGATATCTTAGTGATGCTCAGCATTTTGGTTGCACTTTAGCAAACCACTTTGTTGGTTCCCATCTCTTCAAGCATTACAAAGTACTCTATGAGGATTGGAACATAAAATATTTATAACTCAAGAGCATTCAAAGGTTTTAAAATTTAGACTTGATCAATCTCAATTTTTCATGGTTCAGTATTTCTCCAAATGCCTCAACAAGGGGGCATGTACACTTTGCCATCTCCAAAGTTATAGAGCAATTTTCTCTCCTTGCTCTATTTTCAAATTATAAATAAAAAATTTCATTTTTTAAATTTTAAATATGAGCAAATATTAGTTTCAGTGACATTTTTGTAGGTTTATTACATAAAGGCATCTTGCATAATCAAAATTTGCATCCAAAGACAAAGTATGCATACACACTCAAGTTCACAACTACTTTGTTGCATCACTCGAATAAAGTGGGAGAAATGTAGACACCCAAATTTGACACAACACTTTTGTTTAGTGTATTTTCAATTACTTTATTTATGTAGGTCTTAACTAATAATTAAATACTTAATGGTGAATTTCTATTATATTTTCATCTTTTATTTTATGACTTGTCTTATATTCTCCACCTACTTTGTGATTTTATAGTATTTTCCCCTTTTACTTTATGATCCTTTATGACTTGACCATTTTTAAGTCTTTTGAGTCTGATATTAAGTATTTAAGTTTCTTTTTAATTCCTTTGAGTCTTTTCTTAAGTCTTTCAGTTTCTTTTTCATTATTTTGGATCCCCACTTAAGTCTTTAAGTTTCTTTTTAATTTTAAGTCCCCTTTAAGTTATTTTAAGGTCCTTATGTGCACCACTTTTTAATTCAAATTCTAAGAAATACCTATATAGAGAAAGCTATTAGAAAGCATTAAGGACAAGCATTATCACATTCAAGAGTTATTCAAAATTTTATATTGTTAATACTCAATCTCTAGAGCTATATTATGAAGTATTATTACATTTGCATGTTTGTGCCGAGGGTGAACTAGAAGAAGAAACATATAGATTTGCATATCACCATTTCACAAACATGTATAACAGGAATAAATAAGTCAACTTGAAGGCCATTTAGGATATGTAGGCATCACTAAGTTACAATGGTTTTTTTAGGCTAGCTCAACCATCCTTAATAACCTATTTTTGTTCCCCATTTGTGTTTAACCCTTTTTAATTTGTTGTTTGAATGATGGTTATGTTGTTTGGTGTTTTGACATAGCCAACACAACTCAAGAAAAGTGAGATTTTATAAACTTCCACCTCTCTTGAAAGGAGGGGATTTATAAGATCCTCTCCATAAGGTTTCTATCTACCTAGTCAAGGTACACCAATCTTCACTCAATGGCTCGTTGTGACCATCCATTTCAAGGGGCCTATGTTAGTGCTGAAATAATTCATAGAAATCATTAGAAACATTGATCTATTGGAGCTGTTACTTAAGGAAATAAACATATGGATTTATTATGATAAAATAATTGATCTAATAAACATTCATTGCACACATATGTATTAAACAATACAATATCATTAATGAGAATGTTTTTCAATCAAGATATACATGAAAGCACAAATTTTAACTTTGAATCTAGTATACCTACTCTAACAAAGAGATAATAAAGTACAAAAGAGGGAAGGCAAGGAGAAAGAAAAGTTGATCCTATTTTTTAATGGACACCAATCTATTCATGTTGAGTAGATAAATCCTTTAGTAAAACCAGTCTTTTCTTGGCCAACATTACACAACTAATGATAAAGATGGTGCATGAGTCTAAGAATCAATTAGCAATGCAAATAGAGGGAAGCACACCACCATATTTCATGTGCAAGTCATGCATATCATTTCACATAGCTTTCACATAATAGATGATTCATTGAATAAAAAATTAGGAGTCATCGAATGCTCAATCAAATTAACAGAGATGAGTCCAAATAGTCTCAACTCATGTAAAAGAGAAAGCTACTCTAGAAACCAGAGAAAATATATGAAAAAAAATGTCTGAGATATTAACTAGAGAGAACCAACCAAGCATATTCCACTAACTAAATAACCAACCCGTATTACATCAAAGATATGGTCTTATATAGTCAACTCATATCCATGGATTCATTAATCAGTCCATTACAAGGTGGCTTCAAGAATTCAATGAGAAAAGTACACTTGAGCTCAAAATCAGTGAATGTCTTGCACAATCCTAATGCACATAAATACATGGGCATGCTTGATTGAATTTAAATTCTAATCTCGATGGTAGAATGTTGGTGACATTATTTAAAGTATGTAGGCATCCATACACTATGCAATTGAGACCATGTTTCCTTTAAGATAAGCTTTTGTCTTATATGCTCTCATGTCTTTTTTGACCAATCTGATTACACATACCAAGCTCTAGATTCAAGTCCCTTTATGATTTTCATTTAATTATGTCCCTTTCTGATCACTTATCTCTAAGAAATGACTTACAACTTCATTCTTAAAACTAAATTAAGAACATAATCCTATCTCAATTTTGACATGTTTGATGTTTAAAATGAACTTCAAATTTAAGCTAGTGTATTACTAGTACCATCGTGCTTCATGTGTCTTTCCCTTAACTTCCACTTATTGACCTTCAATTTTCACCATGGCATTACCCACTACCATGTGTCATTCCTTTGGATTCTCTTCTTGCCTCCCTAAGTTACTTGCTTCAACTACATGACCTGTCTCCCACTGAGTCTGAGCTCTCATGATACTACCATGTGGCGTTATATAGGCCTTCAAGCTTGGGAGGTTATGTGTGTTGACTAGTTGACCCCTATAGAGTTTGGGCTCTCATGATGCTCCTAGATGGCATCATCATGGGCCTTGGGGCTTAAGAGGCTTTGTGTATTGCCTAATAGAACCCCTTTAGGCCTCAAGCTCCTATGATGTCTCCACATGGTGACATCTCAGGCCTTCGAGGCTTCTAGCTTATCTACCCCCATCTAATGTATTTTGAGTAATAGGATCCTTAGATGGTGCCACATGGCATCATCTTAGGCCTTTAAGGCTTAGGACTATTAAATGTTCACTGACTATTATGATTGGGATCGACCTTTTACAGGAGTGATACTTGTCGTAATTATAGGGGCCGAAAAGCTTTAGGACTTGAGTCAAATTTATCAAAGTGCTAAAATGTCAAAAAGCTAATATGGAATACAATGATATCACATGTCATCTTAGCATTGAATCCTTGATCGAAAGACTCAGATCCTGAAGCTAAAATATTTGCAATGAATTGGTTGAATATAAAATTAAAATTGTGTAAAGACTTAGCCAATTTTACCTAATCTTAAAGCCAATTTTTGAAGAATGACTAAGTAATAGAATAAAACCATATGAACACTTAGCATTTTTAAATAAAAAATGAAATAGAAATGGATTAAATTACTCAAGGAAAGAAGCAAGAAAACTCTGATTGCATAAGGTGAAATGGCCTAAAAGAGGAAATTTGATGCAATTACAAAACATGTCTAAGATATACCAAGACTTATTATATTCATACGAATTCAAATAATTATATTAATGCAAGTCTTAAATGTAAAATCTTTTCCAGACCAAGTGTTTTAAAATGAAAACTTACTATTTAGACTTTGTTAAAATAAAGCATATTCAAAAATCAAATTTACATCTAGCAACCTACAAACCATAGATGGTGATTCAAATAGATCAAGACCACAAAACTCCTTTAAGACATAAGATTAGATTCTAGATCAAAAAATAGGGTCCATGATTTCATTGATGAAATTAGGGTGTGTTGTGCAATAAACAACAAATGATGACTCTATTAGAAAATACTCTAGAGTATTTAAGAATCCAAATATTATTCTTTGCACCTAAATAGCAAGCACTTGCTAAAAATAATTGTTTTAGACAAAATCAAGAAATGAAGATACCAAAGTCTACTTGAACATGTGACATACTAATTTCCATTTATGCTAAAAGACCATCAATGTGTGCTTGAGTGATTAATTCCTTTATGACCTTTGGATTTACACACACAGCCATTTACACCTTCTTGAGTAATCATAACTTTTAAGAGGGAAATACATTGGTTATTTATCTTGGGGGGAATGGGCATTACTCTACTACTAGACATGCATCTATAGCTTCAAGAGAGATACCTCTAGTTTTGTTCAAGGCCTTATTCCACTGCTAGCTAGGCCAGAAAGCCTGCAATGGAGTTGCCTGAATAACCCTTTCAAGCAAAACTTAAAAAATTCATTTGAATTTAGTTTCCTTTGAAAAAATATTTCTTTAAAAAAATATATTTTCAAGTTTAATCCATTGAGGGTTGGGAACGAAGCCATGGGTAAAAATGAAACTCAGTAAGTTCATGACCATTAACATAAATCTAAATAAATTTTGAGCTTCATCAGATTCAGATATTATATTAATTGTATTTGATGGCTTTAGACAATAAAAAAAACATTTCTAAAATCCACATGTTTCATTTGGAATTGTAGGCCTTCAAAATTTTGAAAATGCAAAAGAATCACAACACTTCATGGAAGCATTCAGATAAGACTATTAAAATTTCAAGCTACAAAATGTAATCCGTGTTACTCATTTTATAATACTTTCATTCATCCTTCATTTGACAAGTGAGGAACTGTAAGACAAAATAGATGGTTTGGGCCAAAAAATAACAACAAAAAAACCAAGTTGACAAAGAAAAAACACAAAAAGTAGAAAATAAACAAAATAAAACCTACACTAACAAAAAGGAACACAAATGAAAAAATAAAAAGTAAAGTAGAGAGGTAAATCAAAATATGTTATTTATAGAATTTTCCAAGCAAATGCATGCCTAGAAGTGAGATTTTGAATAAATGTTAATTGACAAGCAATAAAATATCCTCACAAGTTAGATGCCTAAAATGGAAAAGACTTCCATTCAAGGTTTTAGGAAGATTAGTAGAGACCCTACCAAGGAAGAGTGCATATACTTACATCTATGTTGTCCTCTTTGTTCATGCACACTATCAAATAAATATTCATCTATGTTATTTTCATACAAATTAAGCAAATTAATATTGTGCAATTCAGTCATGCCCTTATAGCTAATTTATAGAAAGTGTTTGCAATAGGTTAAATAAAATACCTCAGCCCATGCATTATATTTTGGTAAGGGGAAGGGGTGGGCATTCATGCATACAAGTGTTTGGAAGATCCAACCTAATATAGATATCTTATTTATGGTAATAATTCAGTGAGTCACTTGTTGGTTTCTCCTTGATTAATATGGATGCTTTGGTAACATCCTCTTTATTCTGCTTATCATTTGGAAGGATTAGGATTGATTATTCCCACACCAATGATATTGTGGATTTTTCATCAATTCCTAAAATATGTAGAGGGTTGTATTTTTCAACATGGGAAGGCCCTAAAATATTCATAGGTTAGGAATGTCCACCTAGCCAAGAAAAGGCCATTAGTGGGCTCAAAATATCAGTCTTCTAGTCCTAAAACCTAGAATATTACTAAACAAAGCTCCTAAACATGAGATAAGTCTGAAAGTATCTAGTTTAGGCACTCCTAACACCAATTTATTATCTAGTTTTTTGACACAACTCAAGCAGAGGGAGATTTGAGGAACTCTACCTCTCTTGAAAGGAGGGGATTTGTAAGATCCTCTTCCCAAGGATTATATCTACTTTATCTATACACATTGATATTCAATCAATGTCTCATTGTGACCATTCTATTTCAAGGGACCTAAGTTGGTGTTGGAATACTTCAAAAAAATCATTAGGAACATTGATATACTAGATTTGTTACCTATACAAATCAACATATGGGTGTAGACACATTTTTTGAATTATATAGCACCTCAATCTTTGAAACTTGTAAAACTTAGACCTTGGTTATTCCTCTTAATTATAGACCTTTCCCACTTCCACAAGTCTCGCATCTACTCTCTCTTATGCCCATTAGCCTCTCTTAGTATAAGAAGTCTTATATTGATGACACAAGCCTTTTATCTTTCTTAGAGTGCTTAAGACCTACTTATTTTATGCCTCTTCAAGTTTTGATCCTGGACATGCTTTCCTACTCTCTAGACACTTAAATCATGGATAGATACTTACATCAACATAGGTGTCTTACTTTGACGCACATGTCTAGTGCCCTGAAGTCATCTAATTTTCAAATGAAACATATCCTAATGGTCAGCCTAAGTGATTCAATGTGATTTATTTCTCCAAAATGGATTGGTATAAATATAATATCAACCCTCATTCATTCCTCACCTAGCACATACCAAGGTAGCTTATCAAAAGCATTCAATCAAGTACTTAATAAGTCAAATCTTTCTTATTTTCTCCTATTTTTATATCAGTCATAATAACAACACATACACAAGTCTCAAATACTGAAGGAGTAGCCCAAGAACCCAATTTTCCAAGATACAAGCTAGGTCAATATTGTATTTACTTTTCACATATTGCATGATTCATATACAATCCAACACATAAAAGAGAACTACATAAGTCTAAGGCCCAATTTGGAATATTGTCTATGTAGGTAACACTCATTGGTAAAAGGGTATTTGGGGAAGCTTAATACCATGTGCCCACTAACCCATTTTTCCCCATAGCCACTATGAGGATGAAGAACAAGGGTTTGATCATTTGACAAGGAGCGACAATCCTTGACCCAGATCTGAATCTGCTAGAGTGAAGGCAATGGAAAACCTAAAAGCATATAGGTGGTTGCATCCTATTTTAGTATGTATTCCATATAGGATACTTAAATCTAACCTAGATACTAACATTGATGCAATCATCCAAGGCTAACACAAGTGTTTGAAGCTATAGAGGCACTAAATCTAGAAATTAGTGATTATTTCATAATACTCTTCTAGTTTTTTGCCTACTTATTCAAGATCTAGATCTAAATTAGCATCAATATAAACTAAGTACTTATTTTCATTATCATTGCAATATCTAGCATATATGTACTTTTTATTTTTAGTATAGCTGTACTTTCCATTTTTTACATATATTAGTATAATAAATTCAATATATGTTCTATCTAAGTTTCACAAATAATTGGCCTACTATAGATCTATTTTATCATCCTCATGTTTATTCATTTCTATATTTTTAACCCTAGATACCCCAAATCTATATTTTTAGGGTTAAACATTTGGTGAACCTGATCTTTGATGTCAAAACCCTGACTACCTTAGGGTTTTATTTTTTTTAACAAAATTGTGATTTCTAATTTTTTTAAATAAAATTTAAAAAATTGTAAAGAATTAGATTTCCTTTTTTATATAAATATGTGTACTATGGATGCATTTATCACCCACTTTGGGTTCCAATTCTTAATAATTCTTGCAGTTTTCTATATCACCTCCCTTATCAAATATATTAAGCGAATTTGTAAACATCATGAGAAGGTTTTTAAATAGAGACAACACTTGATCTCTTTTCATAATTCCTTTTCTAATATTATGGAGATGGTATCTAGATGATAAAATGCATGATCTCAACCATATGTTTTACCTAAGCTTTATTTGAATGATAGCTACCATCCCACACCCATTATTCAACCATGACTTATATTGGATCCCATGGTCTATGTTGTTGCTACTCAAAGAGGTAAGGTTGCTCAACCTTTATCCCCCATCTATTCATATACAACATGTGCCTCTTAATCCTAATTTTATGATAAAATTTAAGGGATATGACCTTAGTGACCAATTAAGCAATACACATGCTAAACATTCAATCCTTGAGCTCCTATGATAATCCACTATTTACAAGGATATCCTATATGAGGCATTACATGAAACCCAAGTTCCAAGTAATTTTGAAATCGCTTATTTTATGACATACTAAAATAATTAAAGAACAATAAAAGTCTCGTTGACTTTGATCCAATATATTTACCATCCAAAGATACCATTGATCAAAATTTGCCTTTATTCATAAAAGTGACCATGCAAAATAAGGGCATTAAAAGGGTGTTCATTGATAATGGGTCGGGCCTAAATATTATTAGCATAAACTTCCTAACCACCATGGGTGTTAGTACCAATCTTATTCAAAAAAAGGTTATGCATATAAAAGGGTTAGATAATTCACATATCCCTCTTGTTGTTTTAATCACATTGGACGTAACATTGGGATGAATAATGGTTTCAACTACTTTTTAAGTAATGTCTCAATCTTTACATTATAATTTACTCTTGGGTAGACCTTGGATACATTCAATTGAATTTGTCCCATCTATATTACACCAATGTCTAAAATTCATATATGATGGGACATTATTAACCATGCCTACCAATGATAAACCTTTCAAATTTTAAAAAATGATACATTCTAAAACTAAAGGCATTCCCACAATGGTACCACCTAATCAATGCATTCCTCTTGAGCATATACATACATATGAAATAGGTGAGTCAATTACAATGTCTCCTTCATCTCTAAATGCAAATAAGAAACTAAATACTGAGGTACACATAACTACACATAAAGATCAAGAACCATTACCAAAGGAACCAATAAAACTATATGAGCCCCCAACATTTGAGCTTACTTGATTGGTCAATACTAAGCAAAAAGATGGCCATGTTTTAGATTACTATGATAATGATGACAATACCACTTATGATATGAGAGATGAGAAAATGTGAAAACTAAAATTTGATCAACTTTATCACCTTTTGCATAACCTATTCGAACTTACAGGTCCTAGTACATATAAACTAAATCCACTTACAAATAATACAAAATTGAATACACATAATGAAAAACCAAAATAGTAGATGATCATGTAAATGCTTGTTACTCCATACATTCCTCTTGGTTAAAAATATTGAGTCAACCCTACAAGGGTAAAATGAAAGTACATTATGTGAACAGTGTGGAGTCTTCTCGAAAGGCTTCACAATAGACTTTACAGATCACAACACAACATGATATTATAGATACCATATTATCCATGTTACTTGGACATATGATCTCTTTACCTTCTACAAGACACAAATAAGGCAACAAACTTCTACTTACAAAGGGAGTACCATATTGTAATTATCATCAGATCATTAGACATAATAGCTATCAATGTGAGGCGTTGAAGAATCTAATTCAGAAATATAAGAATGAAAGGCGTATATATATATTATGTATAAAATGGAAAAAAAGGAAAACCCTTCTTATATTTCAAAAGAGAACTATCTCTCAAAGTGACCAAATCATGAATATTTAACTATTATTGCTAATATTGATGCGGTGTATTGCCACCATCTCTAGTTTGATAGCAACTAATAAGATACAACTTGTGGCACTACAATTATCAAACAATTAGGACATACTAAAAATGACTAATATACTCTTCATTTATGCTAGAATATCAAGGACACATTTGATTACCTATCACTTATGGTTCACATGTGGAAACTTTGACCGTATGGATATTAGTCCTTGAACCACATTTGAAATTAAAGTTTGGACAAAATTGGCTAGTTGAGTGGAGTACCAAGCTAGATACTACAAATATATGTATTGTTTTTCTTCATATGGATACAAAGATTTGCATACAACATGATGGTTATGGTTATTTGGCTACACCATTGGATTAAGGTAAATAATTAGACAAAAATATTGAAGAGGTGGTAATACATTGATATAAAAAGGCTTGAAATTTTTCCAAGTGGACCTACACCTTTTGATGACAACTACTTCCTTGATTAAAAATATTTTGATATTCCAAAAATACCCAAAAAAATCAAAACATTAAAAATCCAAAAATACTTTTGGCACCTACATATTCTATTGGCTCCTTGGAATCTATGTGTTAGTTCTATGTTGATGGATAGCACATCAATTAATTCTACATACATGTGTTTCACGCTTTTAGTTGAGTGTGATAAAATCACACACAAATACTTGATATATTCATGGATATGTATTGGGCCTTCCCTCTACATACATCATCAGGACATTGGGGGTAACCACCCTCTTTGATCATGATACTTTCAAGTTGTAACATTATATGGTCACTTTACATTATCACGCATAAGCTCATATATAAATTTACACATGCCTTTATCCACGCTTATATCTTTCATAGTGTAATTGATATGCTATGTACTTGACATTTTTTTGCTAAAATGTTTAATCCAAAGGCTACTATGATATGTTTTTGTTGGTTGCTTGAGTTTTCATTTATGCACTTACTTGAGTGTTTTGCCTTGTTATTGTCTTCTTTATCGAGCATTTGAATATGTTCCACTGTTTGTTTCCCCCAGTGCCCTTGTTGTTTCTCTAACATTTGAATATGTCATTGCTTATTGTATGGACATTTGAATATGTCGTTCTTGCTTTCATCGACATTTGACTAGGTTTGTTTAACCCAAAAGAATCTAGATTGGGGATATCTAGGGTTAAAGTGGATAGAGATAGCCTAGGATAAAAGGGTGATAAACTATCTCTATAACAAGATTATTAGATGATAAACTCAAATATAACATATACTGAATTCATTAAACTGAGATAGGCTAATAATAGTAAGTAAAAATATGCTAGATATGGAAATGACAAAGAAAAAATGTACTTAATTAGTTCTAATGCTAACATAGTTTTGGATCTAGAATAGATAGGAAGAAGACTAGAAGATGGTTATAGAATATTTGCCAAATTCTAGACTAAGTGCCTTTGGATCTACAGACACTAGCATCAGCTTTAGATGGTTATGTCAATGCTATTATCTGAACATGATGGAAGTTTCACGTATGGAATACTTATTGAAAAGGGGTGTAATCACCTAGATGCTTTTGGGTTTATCTTTGCCTTCACTCTACTACATTCAGATCTGAGTCATGGACTATCATTCCTCATGAATTTAAAAAACCCTAATTCTTCATCTTCATAGTGACGTTGGGGAAAAATGGGTTAGTGGTAACATGGTGTCGATCTATCCCCAAAGACCCCTCTATCAATGACCACTACCTACGTAACTAATACTCCTAAAAGAGCCTCAAACTGATGTAGTTCTCCCCTACATATTTCCCTATGTGTGAATCATGAAATATGTGTAAAGTGAGTACAATAATTACCTAGTTTGTAACTTGGCAAGTATAGCTCGTGGATTACTCCTTCATTACTTTAGACCTATGTATGTGTTGTTCTTATGAATGATATGAGCATAGGAGAAAATATGAAATATTTACTTTATTAAGTACTTTATTGAATGATTTTGATAGGTTACCTTGGTCTATACTAGGTGAGGAATGAATGAAGATTGATCTTGTATTTATATTGTTTCATTAGGATATGTTTTATTTGTAAATTAGATGACTTTAAGGCACTGGACACTTGCTTCAGAGTAGGACACCTGCATAAATGTAGGTATATGTCTGGGATGATAGTGTCTAGGGAACAAGAAAGTAGGTACAAGCTCAATTCTTATAGAGGTGGAAAATAAGTGGGTTTTAAACATTTTGGGCAAGATAGAAGGTTTGGGTCATCAACATAAGACTGGTTAGACCAAGAGATACACCTAGGGGTGTAAGATCGAGTAGATACGAGACTTATAAAAATAAGAAATATCCATAATTTAGAAGAATAGCCAAGGTCTAACTTTGCCAAGTGTATAAGACTAAGGTGTTATATAATCCATAAATATCATCTATATTTGCCCCCTTTAATCTAGTAATAAAATTATTGGTTTAAAGGGGAATAAATGCATACCTAGGTATGTATAGCACACCTTGTCTATATGTGAGTCCAACTTGAGTGCTTTGTTGGTGACTGGACTGCAACCAAGAGCATGTTATCAATGCATGTAGTTTGAAATTGAAAGTATTGAAATGATTAAAATTGAAAGAGCAAGGATTAGGAGTACACTTGTGTATCAATGTAACTACCTTGCCTATTGTCAAGTTGATTTGAAAATATGTATCATTGTAAGGCTTTGAAATTAAGATTAGGATAAATATTAATAAATCTAGAAAGTGCATATATCCAAGTAGATAAAGAGAGATTGGAAGGCACATGCCCCCCAACCTTAGAGAAAAGGTGAGTTGTCACCCAATATTTAAGATTAGCTAAATTGTGGAACCTAATCATTCTTATAACCTGGTGAGCATGAGTGAACAAAATTAACTCATACTATCAAATTGTTGAGGTTGGATGATACAATCAAATCCAATGTAAAAACTTGGTAAGATTGAGTGATTTTATCACCTCAACCATACCAAAAATCAAACCAACTACTACAGTAGGTTGGCTCAATACAGTCCATAAAAGCCCATTTTGGTGGGTGATAATAGTCCCTGAGAGTGTTTTGAAATCTAAAAATGATTGTATTTTTTAATATTAGGTGTACATTGCATATAATATGTACCTTATATATGTCCCATGTTGAAACTGTGTATAACAATGGTATCAATGTAAAAAAAATTGCCACAACTGTGAATCTGAAGTATATAGCTATGTGCTTTAGCCAATTTGGAAATTGTGTAAATGTGGAGAACATGATTCCAAATCATGCCCCCATGATATATGGAGAAATATGAAAACTAAAATAATTGCCAATGTGCAAGACCTATTTCCAAAACATACCCCCACTGAATCTGGGTGTGTTGAATACTGAACAAGTGTGGAGAAAATGTTTCCAATCATGCCCCCACTGAATATGAGTGTGTTAAATATTGAATAATTGTGGATAACATGCTTCTAAAACATGCCCCCACTAAATTTTAAAATTGTACAAAATGTGGAAAACACACCTCTATGACATGCCCCCACTGATATGCCCTCCCTTTTAGGTGAGGGAAAAATAGAAACCGGTAGTTACCTCACCTCAAATAGATAAGATAGTTATATAATCTATGAATAGAACCATGTAGCATATAGAAGAACATGTTTAGTAAAATGTAGCATTGAAGCGCATAGAATAATGTGATCATGTGAAGGCCTAAGATGCATGATAAAGATCATGGCAACATCTAAAAAGTAACAGTAAAATCTCAACAAGAAAACAAGAAAACACACATGAGTAATCAAAATTAAGTCAACACATAAGGGTCCTAAGAGACCATAAATAAGGGGCATATTCAAATGTCACACAATCAAATGGACATGACTTAGTCAAATATCCACAAAATCAATAATGACATATTCAAATGTCCATACAACAAATAATTACATATTCAAATATAAAAGAAAACATACATAGGCATGGGGGCCACAAATAAATGAGCATATTCAAATAATCGAACAAACAAGATAATAATAAGGCAAGGCATTCAAGCAAGTGCATAAAGGAAAGCATATGAAACCAACATAAACATATCATAGTATCCCAAGGATCAAATGTGTTAGCAAACAAAAACATCAAGTGCATAGCATATCAAGTACCTTGTGAAATATTTAATCATGGATAAATGCATGTGTAAGAATTTAAGAGCTCAAACATGATAATGAAGAGACCATATAATGATATAACCTAGAAGTATCATGATCAAAGAAGCATATGTCCCCAATGTTCACATGACATGAGTAGAGGGAAAGCCCAACATCTAAACTAGGAATAGATCATATATGTGTGTATACATGACACACATGTGTATATATAAGTAACTTATATGCCATCCATCAACATGGAACTAACACACAGATGCCAAGGAGCCTATAGAACATGATTATGTTGAAAATATTTTTAGATTTTTGAAGTTTTTTATTTTTTTGGTATTTTTAGAATATGTGAAACTAGAAAAAAAATACTACCCTATGATCCCATACAATCTATGAGAATCATTGAGGAGTAGAGAATGCATAACCCATCCTGAAAAAGATGTACCATATGCATGCATATTAGAATCATAAAGTGTATCATGTTCATTTGGTAAGTTTGTACTTAGTATCTTTGTTGTGGAGTTACTTTCTTTTGTTGCTAGTAATCATGGTTTGTCGAGTTTTACATAATATTTAGTCAAAAATGGACTAATATACAATACAATAGAGCATGGTTTGGATCCAAGTGTGACATTACATTTAATAGATCCAACACAAAGATCAGATGCAATAGTTTTATTCACATGGTCCATACCACATCCCAGAGATATAAAGAATATCCAATACATATATTGAATTCTAAAGTTGGATCAAGCATGATATTTTGACCTTACTTTCCATCTATGCAACATTCAACGATTTTATGATTTGAAGAATTATTGGGAATTTCTTAATATGAAGGCATGCATTTGACATTACCCTTTTTAGGTACTTTTTGCTCTTTTTGTACTTGTTATGCTTGTATCATGTTTAGAACATTAACTTTGTCAAGTGTCTCTTTATCTTTGACCTCTTTTGTTAGAAACCCTCTTTTGAGAATGCTTTTGTGCTTTTCTTGAGTTTAGGTTGGTAACTTTTGTTCTTGCTCATTTTTTAGCATTGCCTTTGGAATCTTTTCTTTCTCTAATTATTGCATTTGTAATTTTTTTTGTTTTGAATCATCTGTTTGATGCATTTCTTGTTATTTGTGAAATTGTCCCTTGTGTACCTCATTTTCATTTTTAGGTTCTTACTCTTTTGTATTAGAAAAATGTATATTTGAATTATTTGCATTAATATTACCAATATAGCCCAAGCCTTGATGGTCATTCTGATCAAATGTGAAAATAGGATGAGTGATGTCTTGGGAATGTTTTCCCAATCCTTGACTATGATAACCAAATTTTTTTAAATATTTGATTTCAAAATCATGATGTTTGGAAAATTGAGTATTATTATTGAGAGGTAAATTTGTATCCTTTTCTTGATTTGAATTTCCTTTTTAAACCTTTTCTTACTCTAGGTCTGGTATTTTCAATTGTTTTAGCTCTAAATTATTATTTGGTACCCATATTTGTTGTTTTGACACTTATGATTTAGGAAAGGTAGTCTTAATCTGAGTAGTTTTCTTGGTTAATGTATTAATGATAGGATCACCACTATGTTTGTGACTTTGTATTTGGTTCTTTAATGCAAAATAATGATTTGCATGATGCCCCTTTTTTTAATGATATACATAATAATATTTAGATATGTGTATAGGATGTATAGAAGGTAATTTTTTCACTTTGTCCCAAATAATTTCTCTTAGGATTTCACTTGGACTCTTAATATCCTTTTGTCACTTTTGGAATCACTTATTTTGGATGTATTTTGGTTTAGCTTTTTATTTGGATAAGAAACCTTGTTTGTCAAAACATTGGTAGATGAGGATGAAAACACATGATTAACATTAGCATGTGTTATATTTTGCATGTATTCAATCTAATTTTTTAAATATTTTATTAACTTACTCATACTAGTGCTTTGATCTTTTAGGGCTTCACAAACACAAACCCTAGGCATTTCAAATTGATTACCTTCATTTGAAAATATAGTGTGGGCCACTTTACTCCTTGGATAATTGATAGCCTAGACTTGGTTAGAGGTATGAGAGATATCACCCTTGTTAGGATTATGAGGATTAAGAGGCTCCTTTGTATCCATTTTAAATGTTTTGAAAATTGATATGAGAACAGGATAAGAAAGACATGTAAATGTGAGGGAGAAATAAATTGTAATAAGGATATAGTAATTCCAAACTATTGGTTGATTTTTTTGAAAATATTAGCTATGTTTTTCCATAAAAATATTAAATGAGATAAACCCAAAAAAATAGATAAATAAAAGTATGTTGTGCGACTTGTAGGTCTACAATTACTAAAAATAGTAAAATATTAAATTTCAAAAATCTATACAATATTTTGGCAAAAAAAAAGTGGTTTTTGTCTATATCAACATAATTATGAAAAAAATCTAAGGAATTTACAAATTGATCTATTATGAATCATAAAAATGTCAAACAATGTGGAATGCTTCATAGGCAAAACCCTATAATATTCCAAATAAAGAATCAACAAATTTCATAAAACATGAATTTATTTTAGAGATATGAGAGAGGTTTTTTAATAAAATATTATTTTAAATTAAACCTATAAATTAATTTCAAAATAATTACACCATTTTCCTTTTATTCTAATATTTACTAAAAATAGTAAATTACAATAATAGAAAAATCTATAGTGGATTTAGCAAACAAAAAGAGGTTTTTGAATATACCAACCTGATTAGAAAATACCTCTCAAGAATTTTTAAATCAACCTATTTGGATGCCTAAATACACCAATCAAGGAATAATCCACTTGCAAGCATATGTATATGAATCCCTTGCAACCAGAGGAGGGTAAAACCCTAGGGTAAAGTTTCATCCTTGAAAATCCATCATAACAAGCTAAAACCCTAGGAGACTTGGAAGCCCTAGATTAGGATTTTTTTTGGTATACACATGAATTGAGTTCACCAAATGCTTAACCTTAAAAAATATAGATCGGGGTTATCTAAGGTTAAAGGATATATAGATAGCCTAGGGTACAAGGGTGATAAATCATCTCTATAACAAGTCAATTAGATGTTAAACTTAGATATAGCATATAATGAATTCATTAAATTGAGATAGGCTAAAAATAATAAGTACATCTATGCTAGATATGTAAATGAAAAATAAATAGTTTACTTAATTGGTTCCAATGTTAACATAGTTTTGGATATAGAACAAGCAGGAAGTAGACTGGAAGAGGGTCCTAGAACAGTCACCAAATTCTAAATTAAGTGCCTCTAGAGCTACAGACACTAGCATCAACCTTTGACAGTTAAATTGATGATACTCTCTACACTTAATGAAGATGTCCTATATATAATACTTTTTGAAAATGGATGTGATCACCTAGATGATTTTAGGTTTGTCTTCACCTTCACTCTGGTACATTCAGCTTTGGGTCATGGATTATTTTCCTCATGAAATTGTAAAACACTAGCTCTTCATCTTCATAGTGACCTTGGGGGAAAATGGGTTAGTGGGAACACAATTTTGAGATAAACCTAAAGACCCCTCTATCAATAAGTGTTTCCTACATAGCCAATACTCTAAATAGGGCCTTAGACTGATGTAATTCTCCTCTATGTGTTGGCTTGTGTGTGAATCATGCAATATGTGCAAATCAAGTACAATAGTGACCTAGCTTGTAACATGGAAAATATAGCTCTAAGGTTGCTCCTTTATTAATTCATACCTATATATGTGTTGTTCATATGACTAATATGAGAATAGGAGAAAATAGGAAGGTTATGTTTTATTGAGTGCTTAATTGAATGCTTTTGATAGGTTACTTTGGTTTGTGCTAGGTGAGGAATGAATGAGGATTGATCTTGTATTTATATTAATATTTTTAGAGAAATAAATCATATTAAATCACTTAGGCCAACCATTAAGATACATTTACTTTACAAATTAAATGACTTTAGGGCAATGGACACTTGCATCGAAGTAGGATACCTACGTTGATGCAGAAGTCTATTCGAGACACTAGTGTCCAAGGAGTAGGAAAGTAGGTATAGGGTCAGAACATGATGTGAAATATAAGTAGGATTTAAGCATTATGGGAGATATATAAGTTTTCAATCATCAACATAAGACTGTTTGGACCAAGAGATAGGCCTAGGGACATAAGATAGAGTAGATGAGAGACTTTAAAAAGTGGGAAAGGTCCAAAACTGAGAGTAAACACCAAGGTATGAGCTTTCTAAGTGTATAATATTAAGTTGTTATATAATTCATAAATATCATCTACAAATTCATGTTCACTTGATTATTGGGAATTAGAACATGCCCCTTGTTTATGGTCTCTTTGGGCCATTGCCTTTTAACTTACTTTTGAGTGATCTTATGTGTCTGCTTGATTTTCTTATTGAGATTAAATTGTTATTATCTAGAGGTTACCATGATCAATATCGTGCATCTTAGGCCTTGATGTGATCACATTATGGTGCTTCAATGATACATTTACCTAGACATGTTCTCCTATATGATACATGGTTCATTCATAGTTATATGGTTATCTTATTCCTTTGAGGTGAGGTAATTACCACTTTCTATTTTCCCTCACCTCAAATGGGGGCATATCAGTGGGTACATGTCATAAAGGCATTGATTATACACATGTTATAATTTTATATTCATTGGGGGTCATGTCATAGAGACATGGATTCCACACATTCAAAATTTTAGATATACAATGGGGGTATGTTTTGGAAACATGATCTCCACACTTAATCAGTATAAGATCACACTTACTCAATATAGATCATACCTGGATTACAATGGGGGCATGTTTTGGAAACATGTTCTCCACATTGACACTTCTATCAATTTTTATATTTCTCCATGTACATTGGGGGCATGTTATGGTAACATGTCACCCATACTTGTTTAAATTTCCAAATTGGATAAAACACACAATTATATGATTTAGATACACATTTGTGGCAGAATACTATACATTAGTACCATTGTTATACATAGTTTTAGCATGAGACATATCTAAGGTGAATCTACTATGAAATGTGCACTTAATATTGTAAAATCCAAATCAGTTTCATATTCTAAACACTCTCAAGGACTATCACCACTCACTAGGTTGGAATTTTTTGAACTATATCGAGCCAATCTACTGCAGTAGTTGGTTCACTTTTTGGTATGCTTGAGATGATTAAATCACTCAATCTAGGTTGGACTTGATTATATCATCCATCAACACCAGTTTGATAGTTTGAGTTAACTTGGTTCATTCACACTCACCAAGTTATAAGTATGATTGGGTTGCATGGTTAAGTTAGTCTCAACTGCTAGGTAATAATTCATCTTTTGCTCCAAGGTTGGGGCATGGGCCCTCTCTCTCTCTCTCTCTCTCTCTCTCTCTCTCTCTCTCTCTCTCTCTCTCTCTCTCTCTCTCTCTCTCTCTCTCTCTCTCTCTCTCTCTCTCTCTCTCTCTCTCTCTCTCTCTCTCTCTCTCTCTCTCTCTCTCTCACACACACACACACACAAACATGCACTTTTCAAAATTATATTTATCCTAATCTTAGTTTTAGTGATTAATAATGATACATCTTTCAAATAAAATAGCCAAAAGGTAAGACGGTTGTATAGATACATAGGTGTACTCCTAAACCTTGCTCTCTTTCAATTCAAATCATTTAAATACTTTCAATTTCAGATTATATGCACTAATTATATACTATAACATGATATTGGTTGTAGGTTAGTCACCAGCAAAGCACTCAAGTTGGACTCAAGCAAAGATAATGAATGTTATAACAAGATTAAAGGGGGGAATGTAGACACTTATTTTTGAATTATATAGAACCTTAGTCTTTTGCACTTGGTAAACTCAGACCTTGGTTGTTCCTCTTAGTTCTAGACCTTTCCCACTTTTGTAAGTCTTGCATATGATCTCTTGTCCCCTTGGCCTATCTCTTAGTCCAACTAGTCTTATATTGATGACTCAAGTCTTATATCTTGCCCATAATGATTTAAACCTACTTATCTTATGTCTCTGAAAGTTCTAATATTATACTTTCCTGATCCATAGACACTTGCCTCCTAAATAAATACCTACGTTGATGCAGGTGTCTTGTTTTAATGCAATTATCCAGTGCCTTAAATTCATCTAATTTATAAATGAAACATATCCTAATGGTCAAACTAAGTATTTTAATGTGAGTTATTTCTCCAAAAGGGTTTGGTAGAAATATAATATCAACTCATTCATTCCTCACCTAGCACAGACTAAGGAAACTTATCAAAAGAGTTTAATCAAGCACTCAATAAAGCAAAGCTCTCCCATGTTCTCCTATTTTTATATCAATCATAGGAATAACACATATATAGGTCTGAAGTACTGAAGGAGCAGTCTAAAAGCCCAATTTGCCAAGTTACAAGCAAGGTCATTATTGTACTTACTTTTCACATATTGCATGATTCATACATAAGCTAACATGCAAGGGAGAACTACATAAGTTTGAGGCCCTCTTCAAAGTATTGTCTATGTAGACAATATTCACTGATAAAGGGGTCTTTGGGGTATCTCAATGTTGTGTGCCCACTAACCCATTTTTTCTCGTAGCCAATATAAGGATGAAGAACTAGGGTTTGATCATTTGACAAGGAGAGACAATCCATGACCTAGATTTGAATGAACCAGAGTGAAGGTGATGGAAAACAAAGAAGCATCTAGATGATCGCATCTTATTTTAGTAGGTATTGTTTATAAGACACCTACATCTATCCTAGACACTAGTGTTGATGCAACTATCTAAGACTGATGCAAGTGTCTGAAGCTACAAATGTACTATATCTAAAATCTAGCGATTGTTCTAGCAAACTCTTATCATCTACTTCTTGCCTTTTCAAGATCCAAATCTATATTAGCATCAGAATCATTTAAGTACTTTTTTCATTGTCATTGCAATATCTATCATAGTTGTAGTTTCCATTTTTAGCATATTGTAATATAATAAATTTGGTTTATGTTCTATCTGAGTTTCATAAATAATTGGCCTATTATAGATCTATTTTATCACCCTTGTGTTTATCCATTTTTGTCTTTTTAACACTATATACCACACCTCTAAATTTTTAGGGATAAACAATGAATTTAGCATGATAAAATAACTAGGTTAATAAACATTCATTGCACACATATATAATAAATAATGCAATATCATTAATGATAATGTTTTGTAATCAAGATATACATGAAAGCATAGATTACAACTTTGAATCTAATCTACCTTATATAACAAAGAGAGAAAAAAGAATAGAAGAAGGAAGGGCAAGGAGAAATAAAATATGAGACTCAATTTTAATAAACACTAGTCTATTCCTATCGAGTAGACAAGTCCTTAAGTAAAACTAGTATTTGCTTGGCCAGCATCACATAACCAATGATAAAGATGGTACAAAGCCTAAGGATCAATTAGCAATGCAAAGAGAGGGAAGCATAGCACCATATTTCATACTCAAGTCATGCATATCACTTTACATAGATTTCACATAATATATTATTCATTAAATAATAAATAAGGAGTCATTGAATGCTTAGTCAGATTAATAGAGTTGATTCTAGATAACCTCAACTCATGTAAAGAGAAAGTTGCACGAGAAAAAAGGTAAAATACATGAAAGGAAATGTCTGGTCTATTAACTAAAGAGAACCAACTAGGCATAGTCCACTAAATATAGAAGCAACCCTTATTGTATCAAATATCTAGTCTTATATAGTCAACTCAAATCCATGGATTCATTAATCGATCCATTATAGGGTGGTTACAAGAATTCAATGGGAGAAGTGCACTTGAGCTCAAAGTCAGTGAATGTATTACACAATCCCAATGCGCATAAATATAGGGCCATGCTTGATTAAATTCAAATTCTAATCTCAGTGCTAGAATGTTGGTGAACTTATTTAAAGCAAATAGGCGGTCATACTTTGTGTAATTGAGACTGTGATGCCTTTAGGATAAAATTTTATCTTATATGATCTCGCATCATTTTTGACAGATTTCATTGCACACACTAAGTTCTAGATTCATGCCCTTTTATTATTTTAATTCAATTATGTCCCTTTCTGATCATTTAATCTCTAGGAAATGACCCACAACTTAATTTTTCAAACCAAATTGAACACATAGTCCCATCTCAATTTTGATAGGTTTGACATTTCAAATGATTGTCAAATTTAAACCAATGTCTTCATGGCACCATCAGGCTCCACATAACCTTACCTTAGCTTCCACTTCTCAGGCCTTTAATTTCCACCTTAATGACTCCCACCACCACATGTCAGTGCCTTGGCTTCTCTTCTTGCCTCCCTGGGCTTCTTGTTTATATACGCAACCAGCCTCCTACCAAGTTTGGGATCTTATGATGCCACTATATGGAGTTATCATAGGCCTTTAGGCTAGGGAGGCTTTACATGTTGATTAGATGACCCCCACTAAGTTTGGGCTCTTGTGATACCTCCACATGGCATCATTGTGGGCCTTCAAGCTCAGGAGGAACTATGTGTTGACCCACTGAATCACATGAGGCCTTAGGCTCCCATGATGTCACCACCTGGTGACATCTTAGGCCTTTACTAATTCTAGGTTATCCAACCCATTTGATGTTTTTTAAGTCTCAAACTCTTGAGATGGTACAACATGACATCATCTTGGGCCTTCTAAGCTTAGGACTGTTGAATGCTCCCACTGAGTGTTGTAATCAAGATCAGGGTTTTGTGAGAGTGGCACTTGTCACAATCATGAGGGCCAAAAAGCTTTAAGACTTTAATCAAATTTTCAAAGTGTTAAAATGTTGAAAAAAATGATGGAACACAACAATGCTACGCGTCAGCTTAGTATTGAATCATTGATCATAAGACTTGGATCTTGAACTTTCAATATTTATAATGAATTGACTAAGTATAAAATTAAAATTGTGTAAGGACTTAGCCAATTTTTCCCGATCCTAAAGCTAGTTTAAGTCATTTTTCTGAAGAATGACTAAGCAATAAATTAAAACCATGTGAACAATTAGCCTTCTTAAATAAAAAATGAAGGAGAATGGATTAAATTGCTCATTAAAAGAAGCAAGAAAACTCTGAAATATTTAGATTAATTGCATAGTCCTAAAGCAAAATGGCCCAAAAGGGGAAATTTAATGCATTTACAAAACATGTCTAAGATAGACCAAGACTTATTAGATTCATGCAAATTCAAAAAAATGTATCAATACAAGTCCTAGATGTGAAATATTTTCCAGACCAGGTGTTTTAAAATGAAAACTCATTATTTAGACTTGGTTAAAATAAAACATGTTCAAAATTTAGATTTACATCTAGCAACCTACAAACTAAAGATGGTGATTCAAATAGATCAACACCACCAAACTCCTTCAATATATAACATTCGACTCTAGAGCAAAAAAATAGGTTCCATGATTTCATTATTGAAATTAGGGAGTGTTGTGCAAATAACAATAGGTTAAAGGGTATAATAGCCTATACATAAGGATGAAGAAAACTAATTTATAGTAAAACAATTAATTTAAAACTCAGATAAATGAATATTCTAAATTACAATGGTAAGTTATGTTAATATATAAAATACACTCAAAATAGTAATTTGATCACATAAACATGAATAAGAGATAATAATTAGCTCATTTATAAATATGATGCAGATATGAAATATGCAAAGGTGGAAATAGGCAGGAACAAGATCATGATCTAGTCATCAAATTCTAAAAATACTATTTCTAGAAGCCTAGGCACTTGTGTTATCCTTGGTATACTTGCATTAATATAGGTGACCTGATGTCAATGAGTTTATCCAGTGTGAAATACTCACTATATTACATAGTGACCACCTGGATCCTTCAGGGTTTTTTTCACCTTTTTGTGGATGTATTTTATCTACGTGCACATGTTGTAGATGATTATCTATGGATCAAACCCTAGCTCTTTACACCTTACCAAAAATAGGTTAGTGGGCTCACAAAGTCAAGATAGCCTCAAGGACCCCTTTATCAATTAGCATTTTCTACATAGCCAATACTCTTAAGATGGTCATAGACATATGTAGTTCTCCCCTAGGAGTTGGCTTGTGTGTGTATAAGGGTACAATTTACTATATGCAAGGACATGCAATGATCTAGCTAGTAACCTGGCAAATACTACTCATGGGTTGTTCTTTGAGTGTTTTAGACCTGTAATATGATTGCTCTTATGATTGATAAAATAGGGAAGAATAGGTTATAGAACTCAAATGTGTAATTGATTAAATGAGCTTGAATAGTATCTTACTTGATATTTGATATATAGGTAATGAGTAGGCTTAGATTTATATTTTTACCACACCTTTTAGAAATATATCATGGTACGGTTAGATAAAACAAATGGGTTGACTCATATGATTTGAAAGACTTACAAATTACATGACTTTTGAGGACTGGACACTTGATAAGAATCTAGACACTTGCGTTGATGCAAGTATCCCTATATGGGGTGTAAGTGTCTAATAGGCTATGAATATGTTAAGGATATAAAACTTATAATGAAAGATATATATCATATTTTAGAATTCTTTTATAGTGCAGGATATTTGGTTCATTGGAAATGATAGGGTTATACCATAAGATAAATAGTTAGGCACAATAAGATGGTGAATATAATCCTTTCGACAATAAGGAGGTCTAGAATTGAAGGGTGGAGCCCTAATAGGTATTTGTCAAGTATATAAGACTGAGATTCTATATAAATTAGATTTTAGTATATGCATTCACCCCCCTCTAATCTAGTAATGCATAATTTTATTCATGTAAAATGCAAAATTGGATGACTTAGGCATGGCTAATGACACTCAACCCATAGGCCCTCCTTCTTGCTCACGCAACCCTTCTAGGCCATTCTTTCAATAATTCCTAGCCATTTATAGCCTTCTAGACCTAGCTCTTTCAAACCCAGGCAGCCCTTTCATTCCCAAATCTATCCCCCTAGGTCTCATCCCCTTAGGATAATAGTGCCCAAATTGGTTAGGAGCATTGGAACCCAGGGTATCCTGTTTCTGATGGTGTTGTCTAAGTGCATTTTTACCTCTAACTGTCAGATTTTTTTGAATCCTTATATTTTTCCCTGTTAGCCTAATACAAGTTCATTTAACCCATGATCATTAATTACCCTATAAAAGGCCATTAAAATTTTATTTAGAAGGGTTAGTGCTCATTTACAAAAAATAAGCAAGAATACAAGTACACTCAAGAACTCTTCCCTATTATCTACATACAGCCTTCCAAGAGCATTTCAAGCCTATTCAAGCACTCATACTAGTCCCTAGTCATCCAAAGTACATCCAATTTCATCTAATTACATACATCACAAATAATTGCACCAAGCACTTCAATGGAAGAACTACATTAGATTGATCCCTTTTTAGAGTATTGGTATGTAGGCAGTGTGCCCATACATGGGGTGTGAAGTGCATCCAGCGTATCCTTTACACACTAATCCCTTATCTCTCTTTCCCAAGTTTCCATTCAAGTTCAATCACAAAGAGACTCTAAGGGTTTTGAAGACCAAATTAGACACACAACGAGTTCTACAAGCTTCTAGGCCTCAAAAAGTCATAGACAAGGTAACACAGGCCTACCGAACAGAACCCAAAAAGCTTTCAACCTCAAAAAAATAGTGCCAAAATAGGACTACAACATCAGACAGTAGGATGTCCACTTTTGACACTCCTATCCAACCCAAAATTGAAGTTTAGGAATTTGTTCCAACCTATTTCCCAGTCCTGCTCCTCTAGTATCAAGCCCTGTCTTAATCTAGATCAACTAGAATAAGTTAAGTTCTATTTTCTCTCACTTTCTTCTATATTTAGAAAAGGAAAAAATGCTATCTATTTACACAAATCATTAGGTTAATTAAATCATATTATTCATTAATTTACATTGCTTAGACCCATTTATTATTTAGGAATTAAATACCTAATTTCTTAAAATAATAAAACATTTGGTGAACCCAACTTACTTTGAATTTTTGCACAAAAGCCCTAAAAACCCTAAGGATAATTATTTATAATTTTTTTCCATAATTTATTGATTTTTCCTAGATTTAAAAATAAAAAATCTACCAATTCATTGCAAAAATGTCATATATTTTGTTCAAACCCTAGTTTGCACATACTAGGTCCTTTTTGCATAAAAACACTTTTCAAACACTAGAAAATATATATTGCTAATTTTAAAACTATTTTTTTATTTTTCCTAAATGTTTCAAGCAAAATTCTACAAATTTATCTAAATTTTTCAAATTATTACATTAATTTTTAAAAAAATAATTCAAAACCCTAGTTGCATCAACTAAACTCCCAATTATTTTTCAGTACTTTTTACATCATTTTTTGAAATTTTAGTTGCATATCAAGCTCATAAAATAAATTTCAACGTTAAATATTCATTATTTATTACACAAGTATTTCTAAAAAATCTTTAGTTGCATTTACTAGCACCTCTTTACTTCTTGCAGTATCACTTTACATCTCTCACTAAATTGCAAAAATGATGTTCTTTTATTTACAAACTTTTCTTACATTTTTTGAAAATAATCAGGAAACCAGAATAGGTCCTATCATGTACATGAATGATGAAGTCTATCATATGTAAGTACAAAATTTAATCCTATTCATTTCATGTTTATGTTTCATTATATGAGATGATATTACAAAATTCATTGCCAAACATGCACAAGATTCCAAAATTCTTTTTGTGTATTCTCTTTCGCTCATATGGAAAATTATTCAAATTTATCTTGCTAAATGCATTAAAAATATCATGTTTCATATCAAAAGATTATATGACTTTATGAAAAAACTCGTGTTCTCTATTACATACTATCTCTCTCTTATGAGAAAAAAATTTCAAGACTATCTTGCAAAACATATTAGAAATGTCACGATTCAAGTCAAAGTTTGCTATGCATTAATGCACAATTCCATCCCTTGTTTTTTATCTATCATGTGGAATGTTTTTTATAAACATATTGCTATACATGGTTTCTACTTAGATGTATCTAACTCTTTAGCTACTTTTACTTATCTCCCTATCACTACTAGACACAAGCAAACACTAATGGTTATATCTATCCCTCCTCTCTTCGAACTTGGTTCATCTAACTTTTACCTGCATCTACTACTAGCTCTATGTCTATAGTATATCATGTGGTACATGTTATCACCCAAGTTTATAAAGATATTCAAGTTGATTACACCCATGGTTATAACTTTGTCACTCAGGTTAGCACCCCTTCTGATATAATTTCAGTTCATCCACTTGTTTCAGTAAAGACTTAGCCAATTTTTAATGTTGAAATTTGGTGAACCTGACTTACTTTGAATTTTTGGACAAAAACCCAACTTACTTCTGATATAATTTCAGTTCATCCACTTATTTCAGTTATTCCTCCAGTCTAGATTCATCCATAGTCAAGACCTTCATCATCAATACAGAGGGTCCATACACCTACATAGCTTCAGGACTCTAGACAGCTTCCACCTACAGTGTTCACACCCATAGCAGTATCATTAAGATCTCATGCCTCTACACATAGAGCACATATTCAAAGAGTTCATCCTACTACTAGAAGGGTCCTTAAGAGCCCTATAGTTGCATCCACTTCTCAGAGTTATAGGGGGACCCCACAGTCAGTTTCCACTATAGGCATTTCAAAGTATTTACAACATACACAACTTTTAGAGCCACAGTCTCAGCATTTCCATCATGCTTCAAGATCATGCATGATCCTTCTTCTTGATACAGGATAACATGATAGGGAGTCTCTTATGAGACTCATCAGTTAGTATCATCTTTTCTCAGCCTTATTTGTACATAGTCCTTATGCTTTATTGTACATATTTTTCCTATGATTGATTGTACATACCTCATATTTTAAAAATACAAATATTCAAAATACAAAAACATTCAAAACATATCAAAAATACCAAAAACATTTTGATTATATGCATAATCCATTATTTAAATTACTACTATCATGCTAGGACTTACATTTGTTATCTCATGATATTGTATGTCACTACATTACCATGCTTCACTTGATCTTCTTTGAGTGTCTGTAGTGACATCCAGCTTTTTGACTGCTTCATTCTACCCATTGAGGGGGCACTCCTACTTCTATATTCAAGACATACATCGATATACATCCCCACTGGGGGCATATTCTACATGACTACACCATCTAGGTTATGTCATTCCTACACTATACACTCTAAGTTATCATGTTGATGTACATTACTTTATAGCTTACACAAATTACTATATCAACATTTCACTAATATCTAGCACTTGTGTATCTCTTAGCATATACCTAGTCTTGTACTACACATGTTTTGCATACTTTCACATTTGTTTTTATTAGTTAGATGTGTTTGTATCTTTCAAGCTATTACATGTTTTCTCTGCTTCCTTAGCATAACTTATGTGATTGCATTTCCAATTCCATCTTGTCTCTTGCTTGTGCCTTAAGACATTTTCCAATGTCCTTTGCTTCTATTCATGTGTGTACCTTAGGACACCTAGCAATGTCTTTTGCTTTCACTCTTCCATGTGCTTGTGGCCCTTGTGCCAACTTTGCTTGTTTCACTTGTATGTATATGTGGCATTTGAACATGTCTTCTATGCCTGTTTTCTAGTTTGAGTGGCATGTACCCATGTCCCTTATGTTTGTGGCCCCTTGGCCATCCTTTTATGCTTTTTACTTCTTACTTGTTGCTTGATTGCTTGTTTGATTTTTAATGTGTGCAATGTCATGATCCTTATCATGTATTTCCCTTGCTTTCTTGGATGTCATGATGGACATCATGCTCCATCCCTCTAACTAACAACTAACAACTAATATGTAACATTTCTAATTTAGTACTTTGTACATGCTTTCACATTGGTATATCTATTTAGGCATACCCTTGTTGATATAATAATCTATCAATACAAACATTTCTATATCTTGAAACATATTTTCAAATATCAAATGCTATATCATATATCTATACAGCTTCACACACTTGCAGGACTCTTTTCTTTTGAGGGCAGTCATTGCAGGTTCATCATTCCTACCCTCAAAAGAGGGGGCATTAAACATAAGTTTTATCATAAAGACCAAAGCTCCTAATAGTTGAAATAATGGCATTCAGACCACTTAGTACAAAATCTAGAGGTCAAACCAGTCAAAATAGAGCATAAAATAGTGATAGTTCTAGATGAGTAACTAGTTTTCACACTGGACAACCATGCTAGAAATGGATAATAGTGCCAAACATAAGGGTGTCCACATTTTGGTGCTCGTGTCTAGGTAGAAAAACACTCAAGTTTTCCATAAATAATCAAAAATCTCAATTTAGGGATAATTTTTGCACTTTTAGATCAATCAGATTTAATAGTTTCAGTATAGTTTTCTTAGATATGGGGGGTTATCATGCGTGACATGATGGTTCTCACTTTTAGTTAAGATTAGGCAGTTGACATAACTTCTAAATTAGAATCCATGTTCTAGACATCGGTGATTGGGGGCAATGTCTGCAACACATTGAAAATTTTTGGTTTCCAAGTTCAGTTTATTCTAGGCATTCTCAACAGTTGCATGCCTTACTCCATATATAGGTGGTTAACATCATTTTTAAGTTGAACTTTTATACAAGTTTAACTTTCTAAGTACCCAAGTTCTCGATTTGGCTTTCATATAATCCTAGTACATCAATTTTGGAGTAGCTTTCATACAATCTTAACCTCCATCTTTCAAAATGGCTAAGAGTGGCTTAGTTTTCAACATACATTCAAGCTATCCATGCCACTTTGTTAGATTTCTAGCACATCCATGGGCTCCATGATATATTTCATATGACATCTATTCTATACTAGTATCATTTCATAGCTTCACTTCATGGGGAAATGATGGAGCCAAAGGGCCAGCCTTTGTATTCTTGAGCCACCTATTCAGAGGGATTAGACACACAATCTAAATATCAATTAGCGCATGCATGATTTGTTAACTTTACTTAGTAGGAAACGATGGATCCAAAGGGCCAAACTTTATATTTTTAATCCACTTTTTATGGAATTGAGCACTTAGTTCCATTTTTAATATTACTCTTGATTCAACACATACTTAACACAATCTAGTATCACAATAGATTTTATATTGGTTCACATACCTGGTGAGGTGTATTCATTCCTTTCTCTTCATTTTACTCAGATTTTGTACATTCTTATTTTAGATATAGCATATCTAGTAAGAACTGATCCACTTTATGTTTCATTTGCATATTCACACTTCACAACATGCTCTCTCTATGCACATCCAGCATCACATAGCTTCATGAGCTTCTCCCTTATAGATAAGTTCAAGTATGTTTTCTATTTTTCCTTTATCCTAGTATTTCGCTTTGCTGCATCACTAAAATAAAGTGGGGGAAAATGTAGTTATGTAAAATGCAAATTGGATGACTTAAGTATGGCTAATGACACCCAACCCATAGGTCCTCCTTCTTGCTCACATAACCCTTCTAGGCTATTCTTTCACTAATTCCCAGTCATTCGTAGCCTTCTGAACTTAGATTTTTTAGACTCGAATAGCCCTTTTAGGCCCAGATCTATCCCTTTAGATATCATCCCCTTAGGACAATAGTGCCCAAATTGGACAAGAGCAATAGAACCTAGGGTGTCATATTTTCAATGTTGTTGTCCAAGTGCATTTTTACCTCTAACTATCAGATTTTCTTGAATCCTTATATTTTTCCTTATCGGCCTAACACAAGTTCATTTAACCAATAATCATTACTTACCCTATAAAAGGCCATTCAAAGTCTATTTAGAAGGGTTGGCACTCATTTATAGAAAAGAAGCAAGAATACAAGAAAGTACACTCAAACACTCTTCCCTATTCTCTACATACAACCTTTCAAGAGCATATCAAACCTATTCAAGCATTCATACCAGTCTCTAATCATCTAAAGTACATCTAGTTTCATCTAGTTGCATACATCACACATAATTACATCAAATACTTCAATGGAAAAACTACATTACCTTGATCCCTATTTAAAGTATTGGTATGTAGGCAGCATGCCCACACACAAGGTGTGAAGTACATCCAACGTATCTTTTACACACTAACCCCTTCTCTCTCTTTCCTAAGTTTTCATTCAAGTTCAAGCACCTAGAGATCCTAAAGGGTTTGAAGACTAAATCAAACACAAAATGAGCTCAAAATCTCTTAAGCCTCAAAAATTTACAGATAGGGTAACATGGGCCTGTTGAAGAGAACCCATAAAGCTTTTAGCCTTAGGACAACAACTCCAGAATAGGACTACAGTGCTAAACAACAAGGTGTCCACTTTTGATGCTCTTGTCTAACCCAAAAATAAATTTCAAGAACCTGTTCCAACCTATTTTCTAGTCTTACTTCTCCAGTATCAGGCTGTGTCTCAGTCTGAATCAACCAGAATAAGCTAAGTTCTATTTTCTCTCACTTCTTGCTATATTTAGAAAAGACAAAAATACTATCTATTTACACAAATCAGTAGGTTAATTAAAGCATATTATTCACTGATTTACATTGCTCAAACCCATTTATTATTTAGGAATTAAACACCTAATTTTCTATAACAATAAAATAATAATGATGAAATTATTATTTTAAAGGAAAGAAATGTGTACCTGTGTGTGTATAACACACCTTATCTTTGCTTGAGCCCACTTTGAGTGTTTTACTAGTGTATGAACTATAACCAAGAGCATGTTACATTATAAATCAATGCATATGATCTGAAATTTGACATATTTGAAATGGTTAAATAAAAAGAGAGAAAGTGAGGAGTAGACATGTGTGTCTATGCAACCATGTTTCCCCTTGGTACTTTGACTTGGTAAAGATGATTCCTTATGAAGATTTGGAGCTGAGAGAGGTTTAAAATTGAACCTTGGATATTTTAAGAGGGAGATTAGAAGGTAATTATTTCCCCAATTTTGTGTAAGGGTGAGTTGTGATATGGCCATTGAAATCATTTAATCTTAATCACACAATTCAAATGTGTTAGGTTGTGGAGCTAAAAGCTTCACTGATGCAGACATAGAGGAGGATGCTAAGTGTCACAGTCATCGGCGTTGGTCAGGCCAACTGACATTGGTCAGGTGTAGACAAGAAGCTACTAACATCGATCAGGGATCGGCCGACATCGGTCATTGCCAGGCAGACAGGGACCGACGTCAGTCGCCTGTGCAATTCCAGAACTGCTAGTTCACGAACAGTTAGTTAACGAACTAGTTGTTTGCATGTTGAAAGGCTAATTTTAGTCTTGAGTTATGGATCTAATTATTGTAATTAGATGTCTAATTATTGTTTGTATGATATCTACATAATAGACTCTTGGGCTATATTGTAATTTGTGCTAGTTGAGTAGAGCAAGGTTAGCTCTTTCAGAGGAAAGAGAGCAAGGTGTGTTCCTCCTAGTTCCACAGAGGTGCCAAGTGTGTATGATCAGGTAGAGCTATAGGTTGTAATTGGATGTCTAATTATTGTTTGCATGAGATTTATACAATAGACTCTTGGGTTGTATTGTAATTTGTGCTAGTTGAGTAAGAGCAAGGTTAGCTCCTTCAGAGTGAAGAGAGCAAGGTGTGTTCCTCCTAGTTCCACAGGGGTGCTGAGTGTGTATGATTAGGTAGAGTTGTAGGTTGTGTAAGTTCTGGCAGAAGATCCATAGGGGTGATGGTTTGGAGAATCAGAAGGGTTCTTCATGTGTGTATGATCTTGGTCAGCAAGTGTGCAAGGCCAGGTTTGGAGATCTACATGGTAAGTAAGATCATTGATTTGCAGGTGTTTGTGTGTGCAAGGTCTAAGGTGGATCTACAGGATAGCAAGGTCAAAGGTGACGGGCAACATAGCAAGGTGCAAGATCAGGGAGATCTACTTAAAGTACGATTATGTACTTGGAGTGAAGTGTGTACTCAGTGTACTAGCAATTTTGTTACTGACTGGTTGACAGCTTTGTGTGTTGAGTTATGTTTGTAATTGATATTACAAGAGAGATAAGTCTTGAAGAGATTTACTGTTTATGCCCTAGAGGTGTGGGATCCCTAGAGGTATGTAAGGAAGAAGACTGTGGCATCTTCTTTGTTGTATTTTCTTCTGGAAGAGTATTAATACAATTGGGTATTGTCTCTCATATTATGTGTTATTTTTGAATTCTAGTTACTTGTTACTTCTGGTTAAATTTCGCATTTAGTTGCTTGTACATGGTAATCAATTGTGCTTCCTAGATTGTAACAGTGGAATCAAAGCATGTTTGTTGTTCTAGATTCTTGACAAGTGGTATCAGAGCTAAGGTTGCAGGGAGCAGGTTTGTGTTTGATTACAGGTCATTCTCAGGGGTTTTTGATTGAGTGGGAGTATAGCAATGGCAGAAGAAAGTACACTAATAATGGAGGAATTGAAAAGCACGAATGGTCAATTACGGTGTTATGGAAAGAAAGAGCAGGTAAAGAAAGATTGTTGGTTGGTAACATATCAGCATGAAGGAATTGAAGAAGCAGATGTTGCAGGTGTTGTTGCACAAGATGCTCTAGGATGTTCCTTGGATAAAGTAGAATCTTGGTTTATAGATTTTGTTGCCTCTTTCCATGCAGCCCCAAATAGAGGGGTTGGTGAGCCTTGTCAAAGTATTGGCAAAGGGGAAGTGCGACTGAAATTGCAGATGGCCAACACATGGGTGTTGAAGGAGGTCATGCAGGTCCCAGTCTTGAAGATGCAGCTAATTTCTTCAGGAAAGTTGGGTGATGAGAGATGCACAGGAACTCTCACAGCAGATTCTTGGAATGTTACCAAGGATCCACTTGAATTAGCATGTGGTAAGAAAGTAGGTACTCTTTATCTACTTGCTTGTATTACTGATTCCACTTCTATTACACAGGTGTGGCTTTGTAGGCTTGGTCACATAAGTGAGAAAAGAATGGATGTTCTTAAGTCAAATGGTAAGAGTTTAGCTTCGGAGAGCATAAACCAAGATTTTTGTGAGCAGTGGGATGCTACAAGAAAGGATTGGATTTATTGTAGGAAAAGGAAGTCTGATGTATTTGACAAACTTAAGAACTGGAAAGCCTTGATGTTCTTGGAGGAGATGATAGACAGAGATCAGTGGATGGGACTGGATATCTCTGAGTAGGGTAGTTTGGATAGGGTTTTGATTCAAAGTAAGCTCGCGAGTAAAAAGTCATCACTCACAGGCAAACACAGGTACCGATGTTGATTAGGGGAAATTGGCATCAAATAGAAAGGTACCGACGTTAGTCATGTGTAGACCAGAGGAGTCGGTGGTGTTGGGCAGGTGGAGACCGACATCGATAGGATAACTAGCATCAGTGACTTGGACAGTCGCATGAAACTAACATCGATCGGATGCAAACTATGTGGTGACTGAGGTCGGTCACTGAAATAGATTTTGGGTGAACAACAAGCTGTCAAGGAGTCTCAAATGCCCATATGGAGGACTAAAAGGGTAAGTAAGCCTCAAATTCATTGTTCCTCTTCTTTATACTCGTTGCTCACTCTAGAGTAGGAAGGATCTAGGAAATAGTGGGAGCATGGCATGAATGAGGAATTTGATTCCTAGGATGCAAAACCAAATGGTAGATTTGGTAGGGTTGCCAGCCGGTATGAAAGCACTGAAAGATGAATGGATACCTTAGTTAAAGAATAGAGAGAATGGACACGTGAGACGGAAGGCCGAGTCATATGGTCTTGAGGAAGCTCCAAGATAGTGGTATAGGTTTGACAGGTGGATGACAAAGCATGGCTTTAGTCAATGTCATTGTAACTATTGTGGTTTCTTTACCAGGTGGGTGATGATTACAACATCATCATGTTACTATATGTTGTGTGTTTGCTTGATGCAAGGTTACACATACAGGGTTTTTCTGAGCTAAAGGTAAAGTTAGTTCAGAGGTGTGTCATGAAGAATTTGGAGGAACAAAATTCTTTGGCATGAGTAATCCTAGAGACAGGGAAGATCACAAGTTGATGTTGTCACAGGATGATTGTGTGAAGGTAGTGCAGGATGCAGAGACAGGTAGCACACTTATGAATGAACAGTTCACAGAATAGGGTCCCCAATCACATGATGAGGTTGAGTACATGTGTACTCCCTGAGTTTGCCCAAGCAGTGGGTGTTGTCAAAAAGTTTGTAGTCAATTCGGGAAGGAAGCACTAGAAAGCGGTTTAGTGGGTTCTCAGGTATCTGAGAGGGACCAGCAGCAGGGATTCATGCTATGCAGGGTTAGGCACTTCAGATATGGCAGGTTACTTGGATGATAAGTGTTGCACCATAGGTTGTGTGTTGGTTGGTCTTCAAGATTGAGCTTGAAGAGGGATACAAGCTAGGAAACAAATTAGATAGTGTACAGGTATAGGTACAGTGCAACTATTTATCTCTAAGTGTGAGATTGTTAGGTTGTGCAGCTAAAAGCTTCACTGATGCAGACATGGAGGAGGATGTTGAGTGTCATAGTCACCAAAATTGGTCAGGCCAACCAACGTCGGTTAGGTGTAGACAGGAAGCTGCCGACATCGATCGGGGATTGGCCGACGTCGGTCATCTCCAGGTAGACAGGGACCGACGTCGGTCGCCTATGTGGTTCAAGAATTGTTAGTTCATGAACAGTTAGTTAACGAACTGATTGTTTGCATGTTGAAAGGCTAATTTTAATCTTGAGCTGTGAATCTAATTATTGTAATTGGATGTCTAATTATTGTTCGCATGAGATTTATATAATAGACTCTTGGGGTATATTGTAATTTGTGCTAGTTGAGTAAGAGCAAGGTTAGCTCCTTCAGAGTGAAGAGAGCAAGGTGTGTTCTTCCTAGTTCCACAGGGGTGCCGAGTGTGTATGATTAGGTAGAGTTGTAGGTTGTACAAGTTCTGGTAGAAGATCCACAGGGGTGATAGTTTGGAGAATCAGAAGGGTTCTTCATGTGTGTATGATCTTGGTCGACAAGTGTGCAAGGCCAGGTTTGGAGATCTACATGGTAAGTAAGATCATTGATTTGCAGGTGTTTGTGTGTGCAAGGTCTAAGGTGGATCTGCAAGATAACAAGGTCAAAGGTGACGAGCAACACAGCAAGGTGCAAGATCAGGGAGATCTACTTGAAGTACGATTGTGTACTTGGAGTGTGGTGTGTACTCAGTGTACTGGCAGTTTTGTTACTGACTGGTTGATAGCTCTGTGTGTTGAGTTGTGTTTATAATTGATATTACAAGACAGATAAGTCTTGGAGATATTTATTGTTTATGCCCTAGAGATGTGGGAGCCCTAGAGGTGTGTAAGGAAGAAGACTGTGGCATCTTCTTTGTTGTATTTCCTACTGGAAGAGTATTAATACAATTGGGTATTGTCTCTCATATTCTGTGTTATTTTTGAATTCTAGTTACTTGTTACTTTTGGTTAAATTCCGCATTTAGTTGCTTGTACATGGTAATCAATTGTGCTTCCTAGATCCTAACAGTGGAATCAGAGCATGTTTGTTGTTCTAGATTCCTGACAAAATGACAATATAATAAAAGCCAAGTTAAATGGTATAACCAACTCAATCTAAAAAATTGAGGTAGTGATTTCCTATTGAGGGCAATGAATCTCAACCAAACTATTAAAATGAGTCAACTGTTATAGATATAAAAGGCTTAAAATGGTATTTCTTGTTGAAAATAGTGTTTCTTGGTAAAGTATCAATTTTTTTTGGTAAATAAGTTTGAATATGTATTTGCACATTTTTTGTTGCACTTGCATGGCATATGCACCTCTAATTTGTATTAAGCTAAACTATATGTCAAAATATGACCTTTTCTCCATAATTGTGTATAATATCTATCACAAATTTAGAAAACTCTATCCCAAATTTGTAAAAATCAATGCAATGTGTATAGGATTTTGACCCAAGTGTATATCTAAATCATGTAAATTGTAATGAAACTCTGGAAATTCTAAGAATTGTATAAGTGTGGAGGTCAAGTCTCTTGACATGCCCCCACTAATATGCCCCCCTTTTGAGGTGAGGGGAATGAAATTTGGTAGTTACCTTACTTCAAAAGGATAAGATAACTATATAATCTATGTATGAATCATGTAACATATAAGAGTAACATATATAAGTAGATATATCAATGAATCTCATAGTATGTGATCACAACAAGCCCTGAGATGCATTCTATAAATCATGGCAACATATAAAAATTAACATTACAAGCTCAACAAACAATTAAGCACACACACAAGAGCACTTAATGTCATGTAGAAGGGGTCTAAGAAGACCATAAATAAGGGGCATATTCAAATGTCACACACTTGAAGGAATGCCATATTTAAATGTCCAAATAGAAAAAGAACACAACATACAATGGCACATGGGCCCACAAGTAGGGAACATATTTGAATGTTACACAAGGAAGACAATAGCAAGCAATAAAAAGACACTTAACGAAGTGACAATGTAAATAAATGAAGTATAAGCAACTAATGTAAGCATATCATACTAGTCGCTGCATGTATGTGTTAGCAAAAAATGTCATGTAACATAGCATATCAAATACATTATGAAAGAGGTAATCATGAGTATAGACCTGTGTAAACTTTAGTATAATCTCAACATGATAATGGAAAGGTGATCATAAAATGATATATCCTATATCAAACATGATCAAGGAAGCAAATGCCCCTAATGTAGTGTATCACATAGAAATAAGAAAGGTCCAACATCTCTATGTGAATTATCATGTATTTGGTATATGCATGTATCACACTCAAGTATGTGTGAAACATATGTGTATCTAGAAAGGAAATGATATGTTATCTAATAACATAAAGTAAACAAATAGATGCCAATGAACTATTAAATATGTGAATGCTGATTTTTTTAATTTATTTGAATGTTTTTGTATTTTATTGAATATTTAAATTTATAGAATATATATAAAAAACAAGTTATAACATATGATCTTATTTAAGGGATTCTCATATGAAGCTCCAAACTCCTAATATGGTACATCAAACTGGTGATACTACCAAGGAGATTGCATGGGTGTAATATCTAGCATTGTAGAATCTATGGTACTCTACGAGTGTCTTACGAGAATTTGTGGTCATGAAGAATTAATAAGAGTAGGGGTTCATGGAACCCATTATTTAGTGTTTTATGGTTTCCTTAGTGCAGCTATAAATTGAACATGTTTATGTGCTCTTAGAAACTAAGTAGATTGAGTATGTGTAGACGAGGATTCCATGGAATCCATGGTGTATCTCTAGTGTAATGGTCTCTCAATTATGGACTACCTACAAAAGGGGATTACCTATTGTTTACCCTTTCATATATTATTAAACTTAGTAGGTTGTATAATTATTTGACTGGGAATGAACTTTTCTTGTGCAAGTGGATGTTCATATGGAAGTCTAGAAACTGGGAAAGAAAGCCTCTGAACTATAGAAGATATTATGCATGGAAATGTGCTACTATTGCCAAATAATAAATGTCCATAATATGATGTAGGAAGATGTGTGTTATATACCATTTACACCTTTGGATCTTTCTTAGAATGATATTGTAATGGAATGCTAAACATCTTTTGGTTTTGATGATCACCAGGTTGTGATCCTCAATCCTTTGGAGGATCATTAAGTGTACATTGTTGGTTATCAATAAGATATTGGATCTTATGTTTCAAGGTATAACATTGATATGTAGAATGCCTAGGGCCTTGGTGATAGTCACAATATGCATTAACATCATATCCTTTAGGTAGAGGTCAACTCATATCAACCTCTATAGGAGGAGGGAGAGATACGAGATGATACTCTACAAGTTTCTTAAGTAACGACATTGGTGTAGATGATATTTATGTATTATACAACACCTTAGTCTTGTACACTTGGAAAACTCAGACCTTGGTTGTTCCTCTCAGTTATGAATCTTTCCCAATTTTAGAAGTCTCACATCTACTCTATCTTGTGACCCTTGGCCTATCTCTTAGTCTGACCAATCTTATGTTGGTGACCCAAACCTTCTATCTTGCCTAGAATGCTTAACATGTGCTTATCTTCTACTTTTGTAAGTTCTGAGTTTGTACCTATTTTCATGTTTCATGTACATTAGCACCCCAAATAGACACCTATATTGATGCAAGTGTCTAGTGTCCTAAAGTCATCTAATTTATAAATGAAACACATCCTAATGGTTGGCCTAAGTACTTTAATGTGAGCTATTTTTGTAAAGGGACTGATATAAATATAAAATCAACCCTCATTCATTCACCACCTACAAAACCTAGCACATACCAAGGCAACCTATCAAAAACATTAAATTAAGTACTCAATAAAACAAAGCTTCCTTATTTTCTCCTATTTCCATATTATTCATAGGGATAAAACATACATAGCTCTAAAGTATAGAAGGAGTAGACTAAGAGCCTAATTTGCCAAATTACAAGCTAGTCATTGGTGTACTTATTTTCCACATATTGCATGATTCACACACAATCCAACACATAAGGGAGAACTACATCAACATGAGGCCCTCTTCAAACTATTGGCTATGTAGGAAACACTCATTTATAGAGAGGTCTTTGGGGTCAGCTCAACACCATGTGCCCATGAACCCATTTTCCCCTAAGTCACTATGAAGATGAAGAACTCTAGTTTTGTAATTTCATGAGGAGCGACAATCCATGACCCATATTTGAATGCACCAGAGTGAAAGTGAAAACAAACCCAAAGCATCAAGGTGGTTACATCCTTTTCCAATAGGTATTTCATAGAGGATACCTATGTTAGGTTCAGACAATAGCATCGATGCAACCATCCAAGGCTGATGCTAGTGTCTACAGATCTAGAGGCACTCAATCTAGATTTTGGTGACTGCTCCAAAGTCCTCTTCCAATTTGCTTCTTGTTTATTCTAGATCTAGAATTATGTCAGCTTTATAACCAACTAAATATATTATTTCTTTGTCATTTCCATATATAGCATAGTTATACTTACTATCTTTAGCTTGTCTTAGTTTAATAAATTCAGCATATGTTATATCTAAGTTTAACATCTAATTGGCTTGTTATAGAGATAATTTATCACCCTTAAACCCTAGGTTATCTCTATCCCTTTTAATGTTAATAACCCTAATATAGATTTTTAGGGCTAAATAGTTAGAGACTCAAGTAATCATGTAAATTATCTCTTAGGTGTATTGGATAAATTGAGCCAATTAGGTGGTTGTGATACTATGTTAATAGTTGTGGTTGCTTACTTGTTGACCTTTATATTTATGCTCGAATAAAAAAATACTTGAATGTGATGATCAATGCAAGGTTAGGGTGGTATATCCTTCTTTTCATATGAAATATTATGTTATGTCCACTTGATAGAGTTGATCATGGAGGCCACATAAGGTTTCTCTATATTACTCATAAATGTTATTATACATAATGTTTTGAAGAGAATAGCCTTGTATTTGGGAGACTTGTGTAATAACTCTACAAGTGAAATTTTATGAATAACTTCATTGGAGTGGTTTGGAATATCATATGTCATTGATAATTATTTCATGCACTCTCTTCAAATTCTTTTACTATAATCCTTAGTGTTAGTAGAGGTTCTTGGGTTCACCAAAACATGCTAATTATAGGGATAACTCCTGCAATTTGAGGAAGAGCTTATAAGAAAGGAAAACCACTACTCGATATTTATCTTCTATTTTAGGATCATAGAGGTTTACATAATCTTGAGTAATCCTTTGACTATCTATTTAGACAGATATTTAATGGTAAAACTCGGGTATAATGACATAGTTGTGAAACTTGCAGAGAAAAGACCTTTTTGTTATTCATTAATGTAATAAGATTTATAATGGTTAGAAGTAATGTACATATGGATATAGAGGAATATTATCAATTCATAGAGTTATTATGCAATATCACCCAACTTCACAATGAGCAGATAACATCAAATAAAAAACAAAACCATTTTCATGAGAGATAATCTTGTAACACATATCAGTACCCAAAAGATATATCTCACATACGAAGTGTAGAGCCATTATATTAACCATCAATTATTAAATATGCTTACAATATTCATATTATAAAGCACTCATTACACTTCCTATTAAATGCTTGAAGGAATGAGTATAGCCTTAAATACTATGTAGAATAATCCAACACTATCCAACTTATTCTACTACAATCCATAAGAATATAAAATCCTAAAAACTATATTATTATAATCATGATGTCTATACTTGGCATCCATGTATGTCAACTTGTATTTTGTTGTTAAATATTCCTTGTACATTATCTTAGTTGCAAATAGAATATCTTTGTAGTAATCTTGTAGAATAACCGCTAAATAAAAAGAAATCATGATCCCTGTCCACATGACACATTCATAAATGTGAGTGATTAATGTACACATTTCCTGGTTAACACTTTCCTGGACTTAAACATTTATCTCATCCTAAGACGACCATAAAGAACTAGGAGTTCCCAAAATAAAAAAGTAGGTATAATGTATAAAAATTGTAGATCACTCAAGGGGTCATTTACCGATGTTCACCCATTGTGCACTACATAGCCACCCTCATGGGTTTTCAACTAAGTATCAAGCCAGTCTACCACCCTTTCATGTTTTCATTAGAGTAGCAAAACTAGAGGGTCATCGTATTGTGTTTTCAACCAAACCTAGCCTTACAGGTTCCTGTGGTCCTCCCAAATAAAACACTGACAATCAAAATTTCAAAATTCTCTACTAAAAAAAATTTATCTGGATGGAGGAGGCAACAATGGAGAAATAGATGTGGCTAGTGGTTGTGAAGTAGATGGAGCACTCTGCGAAGAACTAAAAGCAACAATCTTCATCTGGCTCAATTATTCTTGAAATTAACTGAGAGGAATAATGGTAGGGAGATCAATGAGTGGAATGATGATATTATCAAACTTAGCCATGCCAATCTTATAATTCTATTAGTCAATAATATACTCCTAAATATTGTGCAAAAGTGCCCACAAAGGAATCTAAGTGTACCATAATTGAGAAATATCACTATCCACATTAGAAAGGAGAGTGGCTTTAGTAATAGTCATTTATTCAGAGATATTTGCATGCAGATGGGTGAGCTTCTCAGCATGACATTATGCTTGGATCCCATAAAATTTGTTACACAACATTTGAGTCTACCAAGCCTACAACTGATGCATAAAGGAGTCTCAAGCTTACACAGATGCTTAAAACATAGATGCAAACCCAATAGAAGTGACAAAAGGATCATGTATTATGGCTTTGGAAGAACTTGTAGTGGTAAATTCAAGGAGTGCACCATTTCATACCACATCCACTTGGGATTTACAGTCGATCAACCCATGGGCCATAGATGTGACCTAGCTGATTGAAGTAGTGAAGTCAATTTGAGAAAGCTCCAGGAGCTCACATAACTCATTTGACTCCTCCTTAATAGATTAACCTTGTAATTCAAAATGGTTTACCTATTGAATACTCATACAACCCTGTGTAAATTGGGCCACTAGCTTAGGAAGTTTCATGCGATCCAACATAAAACCAGGGCCCATAACTTGGGAGTAAAGGGTAGGGCAGGAGTCTTCAATAAAATTAATAGTGTTTACTGAAACACTTTGCAGGTTAGATTTATCTTATTGTAACTAGGACACCCTATTTTACAAAAAATAACAATCTATGTGATGGACTCCTAAAAAGTAGAAGCACCCTCTAACTACTTAGCTAAGGAAAGCTTATAAACATTGAGATATGCTTTAGTGGTGGGTGGGGGCAGAATAGAGGCAATAGTGGGGCTTATGATGGGAAGGCATTATAATGGAGTGAGGGGGAATGAAAAGATGGTGTAATAAGAGGGTACAGAAGGAACATCCATGAGGGATAAGCATTGGAACCTGAATGTCATAGTGGGAATGCCTAACCTAGGGTGGGGAGGGATTGAGAAATGGAAGAGGTAGGAGGAGGAGTCCTAAATGGCAGTTGTGAATTAGTGGTTTGTGTAGCCCCAATCTACTTTGGAAGAGTGGGGGGATCTTTAGGCAACATAAGCACAATGACAGTCTCTGTGGTTGTCGACAGAGGCTAAAGAATGAGAGGCATAGATCGTATGGTCATTGTATCCCCATCTTTTATAACCTTATAAGTGCATGTAGCTAGAATATCTTATTGTATTGGTGTAACCTCTGCTATAAGATTATATTTGACCTCATCAGAAGCCTGCGTCTTTGTTAGCTCAGTAATAATGTCTTATCTGTGCACTTATTTGGCCTCAATGAGCTTCTTTTATTGTACCTCCATGTCTATAATTTGTGTGGATTGGATGGGGATATCGTTTGGCACCTGAACTTTTTGCACACTTGGTTCGTGAATTTCCTCCACAGTCATTGGTTTTTGCAACTCAACAATGGGTTGTGACTCCAATGCTTATAGGGGTACCTCAATCTGTTATGGTTGGTATGCCTCTAAAGTCTTTTATTTTTCCATTCCTTTTGTTGTTTCTTCTCTTCATTTCTTCTTTTGCCCTTGACATCTCATTGTGCTTCTTCTCGGACATCATGCTTTTCCTCTAATGTTTGTGCATCCAACAACAACTCTTTAATATCAATAAGGGGTTCATCTGACTATGAAAAAGAAGAAATCACAATAGAGTTGTGCATAGTTTCCTGTAACACACATCCCTTTTGGTGCCCAAAGCTAGGTGAGTCCTTAATAAATGATGGTGTAGTCCTTCCTAAAGATATATGAGCTAGTTTAGATTATTAAACTATGGGTGCAACCTCCTTATTTATCTCCTCAACAATAGGCTTATATCTCTACAACATATAACACCTATATTTGAGTGATGTTGGTAGACTCTCAATAAGAGGATCAATTGGTTGGGTCTCAGAGGACTTGTCGAAGCTAACTTCTGCCGTAATTTTTGCTTGTAGCCATTGAAGTTTGGCTTCCTCACCCAAAGTATCCATAATAATATACTACAAATAAGTTAGGAATTATACCCATAAATTTTGGGGCACTTGCTTCCAAACTTGCATTGTACACACTACCTTCTAAAAGAAAAATTATTTTTCTTCTTCACTCTCATATAGAACACCATCCATGTCTACAAGCATAATCTGATAGACCTCTTGTTCATAAATTTGAATGTTTTATGACTCACATTTTGCATTAATTTGAGGCACATGTGGGTCATCTAACCATGTATTTTGACTACAAGTATTCCTTCATAGAGGAGAAGGTTATTGATAACTCGTAAGGGCTTTACACTTCCCTTGATCTAATGGAGCAAATGTCATCAAGGAAGTTTGTGAGGTGTCCACTGAAATGGGAACATCAAGTGGAATTATCTATAAAGGTGTCACTTTATATGCGATTAGATATTTTTACTGGGCAACTTCCTTTTATGCCATATGCATATCAATAAAGAAGGGCAAAGGCACAAATGGAGCCTTTGGAAACTCATGAATATAGACAAAAAAATTCATTGGAAGCTTCACAACCATTGCATGTTGGCCCAAAAATTGTATCATAGGTGGTGGAATTCTCGGGTTACTAAGCACCAATTTTACGAGTTCATCCTACCATGTGTTGAATAACTATTGATGCATGAGGTAGCCACTTTCACTATGTTTCTAAATGAGGTTCTGGAATGTAGTGTTTGGTCATTAATCTACATTTGGATTGATAATGCCTTTAAGAGATTTCCACTATGTAAATATGACCAATAGCTCTAGAAATTGATATTGAAAAGTTTATTCCATAAATGTGATCACTTTTATAATATTTGTTGTAAACCCAACCCCCAAATTTTTTGACCAATTAAATTGTTCTCCTTGTCAGGATCCTACTGCCCACTAAGGGCACACTTGATTACCTTTGTATTAGCAACTAAACATGAAATTTAACCAGAATGAATAAGTAACTAGAAATATGAAACAACACAGGATATGAGAGACAATACACAATCTTGTATTAAATACTCATTCAGAAGAAAATACAATAAAGAAGATGCCACACTTCTTCTTCCCACACCTCTAGAGCTCCCACACTTCTAGGGTTCACCTATAATTCTCCTTCAATAGTTCACTCTCTCAATTACGGTCACAACAATCAACTCAAACATAGAGTTGTTGTTCACCTCCACCAGTGAGTAACAACGCTGCCAGTACACCAAGTACACAACCGTACTCCAAGTAGATCTTCCCTTCTCTTGCTGCCACCTGCAAGTCAACCGACCTTACTTACCATGTAGATATCTCTACAACCTGAAGAACCCTTGTCCTTGCCTCACCAAGTCCTCATAATTCTTTAACCAGTACCCCGGTGGATCTTCTAGTAGAACTTGCACAACCTGCAACTCTCCCTGATCATACACACTCAGCACCCCTTTAGAACTAGGAAGAGCTACTCTTGCTCTCTCTTCAAGCACAATGGATTTCTAGCACACTTTTACAATACAACCCATGAGTCTATTATATAGATCTCATGCATACAATAATTAGACTTTCTTAATTACAATAATTAGACTCGCAACTCAAGACCAAAAATAGTCTTTACATGCAAACTGCCTGTCCAAAAATAGACTAGTCCAAAACCCGCATGCAAACTGCATGCACACAGGTTGCCGACGTCGGCTCCTTTTTGACCGATGTCGGCCCACTTATAATCGACGTCGATTGCTTATGCACTTGAATATGATCAACCGACGTCGGTTGCCCTGTAACTTGTTCTGCAACTTAGCAACCTCCTTCCCTATTTGCATCAGTGAAGCTTTTAGCTCCACAACTTAACAATCTCCCACTTGGAGATAAACAGATGCACTGTACCTATACCTGTACACCATCTAATTTGTTTCTTAGCTTGTATCCCTCTTCAAGCTCAATCCTGAAGACCAACCACCACACAACCTGTGGTGCACCTCCTGTCATCTAAGTAACCTACCACATCCGAACCTACAACTCCATGTAGTGAAGACCTTAACCCTGCATAACAAGTTAACCTGCTGTTAGTCCCTCTCAGATCCCTGAGAATCAACTGAACTGCCCTCCAGTGCTCCTTCCATGAATTGGCTATAAACTCTCTGACAACTCCCACTGCTTGGGAAAACTTAGGTCGACACTCGACCTCATGTGATTTTGAACACTGTTCTCAGCTCAGCTTGAATTGTCCAGCCCTTGGTGTGCTTACTGGTTCTACAACCTGCGTATTGAACCCCGCCAACACCTTCTTCACATCAACTCTCACTGGAGACAAAATCAACCTGTGATCTTCCATGTCTCTTATGCCAAAGAATTTCGTTGCTCCCAAATTCTTCATGACATACCTCTGAACTAACTTTACCTTTAGCTCAGAAACTACCTGCATGTGTAATCCTGTAACAAGTAACCACACCACATATAGCAACAGGATAATGTTGCGACCATTATCCAACCTGATAAAGAAAACACAATAGTTACAATGACCTTGACAAAATCTATGCTTAGTCATACACCTGTCAAACCTATACCACTATCCTGCAACTTCCACAAGACCATATACCCTGGCCTTCTGTCTCACGCGTCCATCCACTCTCTTCTCTAACCTGGGAATCCATTCATCTGTCAGTGTTTTTATCCTCTAGCAACTCTACCAAATCTCCCACTTGGTTCTCTTATGAAGAATTCATGCCATACTCCCACTGTTTCCTGGATTTTACCTATATTGCCTCTTCATGTCTTCTTGGTTCTTGACCATCAGTAAGCAATAAGTAAGAAGGTGAACAACGAATATGAGGTCCACTTACCCTTTCAATCCTCCATATGGGCATTTGAGACTCCTTGATAGCTTGTTGTCTGCCCAACATCCGTTCCAGTGACCGATCTCGGCCATCTCCCAATCTGCACCCGATCGACGTCGATTCCCTGTGACTGACCCTGACTGCCGACATCGGTTCCCACTGACCGACGTCGGTCTCTAGCTGCCTGACACCATTGACTCTACTGGTTTGCACATGACCAATGTCGATATCTATTTGTTTGACGTTAGTTCCCCCTGATCGATGCTGGTAACTGTGTTCTCCTGTGAGTGATGACTTTTTATCTGCAAGCTCCTTTTGGGTCAAAAACCTATTCAAATTAACACAACCCTGCTCAGAATAATTCAGTCCCCTCAACTGATCTTTGTCTGTCATCTCCTCCATGAACACCAAGGCTTTCCAGTTCTTAATTTTATCAAAGATATCTGTCTTTCGCTTAACAACATGCATTCCCTTCTTACACATGTGACCAAGCCTACAAAGCCACATCTCTGCAACAGAAGGTGAATCAGTAATATATGTAGATAGATAAAGGATACCTACTTTCTTACCACTGTCTAATTCAAGTGCATCCGCTGTGAGAGTTACTGTGCATCTCTCATCACCCAACTTTCCTAAAAAAATTAGACTCATCTCCAAGACTGGAACCTACATGACCTTCTTCAACACCTGTGTGTTACCCGTCTGCAATTTTAGCTTCACTTTCCCTTCGTCAATAATCTGACAAGGCTCACCAACCCCTAAATAAGTCTCTCCAAAGTCTCCCTAGACATACTCATGAAAAGATGCTCTATTTTGGGCTGCATGGAAAGAGGCAACAAAATCTATAGACCAAGATTCTACTTTATCCAGAGCAACCTGTGCAATAACACCTGCAACATCTACTTCTACACGTTGATCTTCTACCGACCAACAATCTTCCTTTACTTGCTCTTTCTTTCCATCAATCTGACCATTCATGCTATTCAATTTCTCCATTTGTAGCTTACTTTCTTTTGCCATTGCTATACTCCCACTCTAACAGAAAGCCCTGTGAGTACCTTGTAATCAATAAACACTAACCAGATCTGAAGCAACCTGTTAGTAACCCAACCAAAAGCTCTGATACCAACTGTCAGGATCCTACTGCCCACTAAGGGCACACTTGATTACCTTTGTATTAGCAACTAAACATGAAATTTAACCAGAATGAATAAGTAACTAGAAATATGAAACAACACAGGATATGAGAGACAATACACAATCTTGTATTAAATACTCATTCAGAAGAAAATACAATAAAGAAGATGCCACACTTCTTCTTCCCACACCTCTAGAGCTCCCACACTTCTAGGGTTCACCTATAATTCTCCTTCAATAGTTCACTCTCTCAATTACAGTCACAATAATCAACTCAAACATAGAATTGTTGTTCACCTCCACCAGTCAGTAACAACGCTGCCAGTACACCAAGTACACAACCGTACTCCAAGTAGATCTTCCCTTCTCTTGCTGCCACCTGTAAGTCAATAGACCTTACTTACCATGTAGATATCTCTACAACCTGAAGAACCCTTGTCCTTGCCTCACCAAGTCCTCATGATTCTTCAACTAGTACCCCGGTGAATCTTCTAGTAGAACTTGCACAACCTGCAACTCTTCCTGATCATACACACTCAGCACCCCTTTGGAATTAGGAGGAGCTACTCTTGCTCTCTCTTCAAGCACAATGGCTTTCTAGCACACTTTTACAATATATCCCATGAGTCTATTATATAGATCTCATGCATACAATAATTAGACTTTCTTAATTACAATAATTAGACTCGCAACTCAAGACCAAAAATAGTCTTTACATGCAAACTGCCTGTCCAAAAATAGACCAATCTAGAACCCGCATGTAAACTGCATGCACACACAGGTTGTCGACGTTGGCTCCTTTCTGACCGATGTCGACCGACTTATAACCGACGTCGATTGCTTATGCACTGTAATATGACCGACGTTGGTTGATCAGACCGACGTCGGTTGCCCTGTAACTTGTTCTGCAACTCAGCAACCTCCCAATAACCTCCTTCCCTATTTGCATTAGTGAAGCTTTTAGCTCCACAACCTAACACTCCTGTTGGACCATATGATGTGCAATATCAATGACCCCTTTTGTGGCCTCCTTTGTGGCTTTTATTGTTTGCCAAAAATATGTAGTAATACACTCTATTAAGATGCAAACGACTTCATTTGGGATGTCATTCAAAGGAATTTCATGATTTCCTTGGGTATAGGCCTCCTTAATCTCAAGCAAAATTAGATGATCTTTTGATTTGTAAGGCACAAGAGAGCACCCACATGCCACCATGCCTTTAGCCCTTGCCATCGTAACCTCATTCACATATATAGTGATGTCCACAGATAAATAGATTTTCCGATCATTATACCTTCCCAACAAAAGTTCCATGATGTCACTCAGTTAGCTGAATGTAGGTAATCGAATAAGGCACTCCACATTGATGTTGTGGAACTTATGTGGTGGTGTAATTGCCAAAGGTTGTGCATCCAGGACTACTTTGAGGACAATCAACCTTTCTTCAATGTATTTGAGAGAAAGATACACCTCAAGATCTAAAAATGTTACCTAGCTTATGTTTGTGCTAACCTCAATGTCTTATAATCATGCAAAAGAGAGAATTTTAATGAATTGTGGTTGAGTAGAGGTGTCCATCATGAATATCTCTATGTTGTGGCTAATATGGTTGGAATACAAAGAGTACAGAGTGGTGAAAGAGACTTGGAGGGATGCTCACCAAATTGTTTAAAAATAGTTAAGTATGAAATGATAATTCAACTGGAAACAAGGGTTATATATAGGTATTTGCATGCTTAGTACTATCCTTTATATTTAAATGCACCAAATTTCTCAGGATCTTATTTTGAAAAACATTTGTAACCAAATCTTTGAATTGATTAGCCAACATGTTTTTTGCCGATGTGGCATCTTTTTACGATGGTCAGGTGGAATGATGTGACCAACCAAATTTGTGAATTGATTATTCCATTTCCTAATGTGGATTGTGATGATGATTTGGGATCTATGCTACCTATCTCATATGCATGGTTATTAACATCCATCCCTTAGCCATTAGCCATCATCAAGATCTTTGTCATGCATAGCTTTCTTAAACTTAATTGTCTTTCCTTGCCACCCATTTTAACCTTGGAATAGATGCTTTCCTCCCAATTATGCATAATGCCTCCTGCTTGTGGGTTATTAGAGCCAATTTATTTATACATACTTCTAAACTACACACACAACATAATAAAAACCAAACCCAATCCACACATCATGAATGAAAATGAATCCTATGCTAAACTAGTGTGAATGAGCACCTGTTCTTTCTGGGGTACATAACTTATTGTCGATAAGGTTTGAGCCTACTACCATTCACCTTTCCAAGTAAAATGGTACCTTGTAAATCTTGTAGGACCACTATTCCTAGCTATGGTAATGTATGAATAATATATGGTCCCTTCCAATAGATTTTCAATTTTTTGGAAAAGCTTAAAACCAGCGATCATATAATAAGACAAACTGATCTATCTAAAATTATTTAATATGCAGATTTTATTCATGTCAATATTTCTACATGCACTTATTTACCTCTTATGTCTAGGCTACTCTATGGTGGTCTTCATCCATTATGTTTAGGTCTAATAGCCTACTCCCCAAAGACTCTTGATCTCCCACATGCATAATGATTATGATATGTAAGCCGGGTATAACATACTATAAGGGCATTACTACTTCTAGGCCATAGACTAGTTGAAAGGCGGTAAACCTTGAGCCACATTTGTAATGCATGCGATATACCCATAAGACTGAAAGAAGTCTATCCTCCCAGTCATCTCATTAAACATCACATACTTTTATAAGCATCTTACCTAAGACTTTGTTTACAGCCTCTACTTGACCATTTGCCTGAGGGTGGTAGGCTGCACTTTTATGATGCGATATGAGGAATTAATCAATAAGTGTTTCTATGGTTTTATTCTAAAAGTGCATACTTGTATAGCTTACCAGCTTGATTGGAAACCCAAACCTGGTGATTATGTTCTCATACAAGAACTTTATTGTATCCTTTGCACCATAGTTAGTTATCATAGTAGCTTTAACCCACTTGGTAAAATAGTTGATCATAATGATTATATAGCATACATGACTATGTTTGTTGGGAAAATTGATGTCTGACAAAATAAATCCCCCATTGTTCAAAGGGTTATTATACAAGCATTGGTTGGAGTATCATTTCATCCTAATGGTTTGGCTTTCCCATCTTTTGATAGACATCACACTATTATGCAATTGGATGTGCATCTTGAAATAAATAAAGCCACCATAGGCCACTTTGCAAAACTTTTCTTACTATAGCATCTCCAGTGAAGTGACCTCCAGTAATGCCTTGATGTGCCTCTTCAAGTACTTAAGGTCGTTCATACTCGGGTGCTATTATGTGTAGTACTTCATCCTTACCTAGATAGTACAGGAATCCTCTGATGATACTAAAAATAAGGGCCTTAGTAATCACCTACTTTTCTCACTCTCTGTAGTGTTTTGTAAATGTCCCCTATTTCAAAAATTGTGTGATCTCTTCTAATTATTCAAGAATCACATACACCCAAAATAAGTGTGCATCCGGTGATTCATCAAGAATTTCCTCTGGCTCTTCACCATTTTGCAGCTAACTCAAATGGTTCAGTCCCACATTCTCACAACCAAGTTTGAAATTGATGTAAAACTAAAAATCCTAAAAAAGCATTAACCATCAAGATATACGACCTCCCATCAAAGGTTTATTTACTAGGTAACACACGGCTTGATGGTTGATGAACAACTCAAATGGTGTAGCTAATAAGTAATGGTGAAATTTTTGTAGTATGAATACTATCACAAGGGCTTCACACTCAATGGTATTATAATTCTTTTTAGCCGTAGATAGATTCTAAATGGAAAAATGAATGGGGTGATCTAAACCACCTTCTCTTGGTTGTGCCAACATAGCACCAACTATGATCCCTAATGCCTCCATATGTATGTGGAAGGACTTACTCTAATCCATAAAACTCAATATTGGTGTAATTACCAATCTTTGCTTTAAATTGATTAATGCCACCTGACATTCATCTATCTAGATGAACTATGTATCCTTCCTTCATTTGTTCTCTAAAGGGGCAGATATTGCAGCATACCCCTTAATAAACTTTCTATAATAGCATGTATGTCCAAGGAAGGATCGCACCTCTGTCACACTTATGGGTGGTGGCATTCCCATAATTAATGTGATCTTTGTTGGATCTACCAAGATACCTTTGTTGCAAACTACATGACCTAACAAAACCACAATGGGTGTAAAAAATAAGCATTTTTTAAAGTTGAGTGTTATTTGCATCTTTATAACATCAATATTAGCTTGGACAAATGATTTCAAAATAATGAAAAGACTACCCAATTATCTAAATAGACTTCTAAGAAATCATGGATGAAATCTTTAAACACGGCTACAACAACCCAAGAGAAAATTGTAGGTATATTTTTCAGTCCAAATGGCATTACCATACATGCAAAAGAACCCCACTGTTGCAAAGGTCATCTTGGCTCTATCTTCTTTTGCAATTGGAATTTCATGGAAACTGATAAAACCATCAATAAAATAATACACCTCATGCCTATGACTGCTTCTAGAACTTCATAAGTAAATAGGATAAGGAAAGGATCATTAACACAAGCCTCATTTAAAAGATGATAATCACCATAAACTCTTATCTCGCTAGTCTTCTTTGGTTGAACCACCATATGACTCACCCAGTCAGATTTCTCCATAAAAAAGATAATTTTGGCTTCCTGCATATGATCCAATTCAGTTTTGACCTTTAGCTTCATGTTTGGGCTCAAATAATATGGTATTTTCTTGATCGTTCATGTGCACTCCTTCAGTGCAATATGCGTCTCCCCTAGAGATGGGTCCACACCCTTGAATTTAGTGAACTTGGTTGGGAAGACATCTTGATAATCTAGTAAAATCTATAGTACTTCGGATATGTCTTGTTGTGACTAGTAATCACCAATATGTGCTAATTTTGGAACATCCTTAGTTCCAATGTTCTTAATGTGATCCTTTAAGGGTTGATGGTAAATTTTGTGTTCTTCTTTAGGAATGAAAGCATGTAGTAGCCATTTGGCTTCCCGTTCTAGAATATTAATATGCCACAACCTTTCTTCTTTAGATGATTTTACGACTAGACTTGAAAGTGTCTCTACTTCCCGTTCTGGTTCAAATAATTTTGCTAGAGCAGATCTTCCTCCTCAACTGAATATGTTTTCCACTCATCTTCATATTATATTCTATGACATGGTTGAACATAGACCTTTACCTTATCCTTCTCTGATTTATAGGCCTGTAGAGATTTATTCAAATCACAGGCTACATCACGGGAGGATGATGAATCAATTAATTCATCTAAGTCTTCAATCCTCCCATGGCATAAAAAAAACCTTTAGATTTTGTAATACTTTGTGTGTCAGAGGGTTGTCATCTTTGAAAATAAAGGTCTAAATGAAATTTCCTTAAACATGTGCCCAATGTTTTATTTCCCTTCTGCGCTCCTAGTGTATGTACCAAGCAGTAGGAAGGTTACCCAAAGTGCAATGGAATATATGTACCTAATACTTTGGGGTGACAACCGCTGTAGTCCAAACCTCAACACACCAATAAATATCAAGCTGAGGGAAATCTCCTTCATGAAATATTGGCCAATATTTCCTTCCTCCTTCTGGTAACTAAAAATGAGCTATAAGTATTCACAAGCTTCATCCCATTGCATATGTGCCTCCTTGTATATATACCACTAGTTTGTAGCAATCCCATTAAATGCATGTGAAAGAGCATTAGCTCTTTGGTTGATATCAGGCACATATTGTTATAATCATAGAATAAACTGACCAACATCATTGGTGATAAAGTAGTGTGGTAGTTGGTGTTCTATTGAAAAAACTATGCATAGAGGTCATACCTTATGGTCAACCTTCATCCAATTGAGAATGTGAGTGTCAGAATCTCCACTTACCAAAGATGCCCTATCCCAAGGTAAAATGCCTTCTCTCATTAGTTCTATGTAATCTTGATATGTTTGACTAGCCTGATATAAAAAATATATCTAATTGAGTTGGTGACCTTATAAACATGGAATGTACATCATCTACTAATAATGGTGGAATCTCCACACATGGTACTATATAATTGAGAGATAATTCCTCTAAATGTAATAGTACCTTTGGTAGGATTGTGCAATTATAGAGGAAGTCACATTCAATGGATCGCAAGGCCTTTCATCTATCTTTACCGTTCACCTTCATCTAATTGTTCTCATCACAAACATAGGGAGAGTCTGGATCTTTAAGGATACAATATGCTTTTGTCCATCCTTATTTAAAGGAATCACTATAATATTATTTCCCTAATGAGCTTCCAATTAGTTCTTTACTGTAATGATGGTCATTTGACCATCATAGACCCATTAATTTTTAATGAGTGCAGGATAGTGCATCTCATCCATCTTCATATCTATGACTTCAAAGTCACCACACAAGCTCAGTTCTACAACTTTGATCTCCACATCCTCCAATCAACCAATTAGTTCAATGCACCCATAATTCATGATACTCATCATAACTAGGTTATAACTTAGTGCAAGTCAGCCAATAACAACCTATGTTGACTGAGGGATCATATTGACAGTGTTGTCAAAATCAAACACTGCATTGGTTATCTCATACCCTACTATTTTAATGTCCATTCTTGAATTAATATCCCATAGTTTTTTGGTTTTTACATACTATATCATCTGATTTGCTCACTATTGGTTTTTATATGCACACTCTAGTAGAATATGGAGTAAATTGGTTATGTTTTATGAGATGTCCTCATTTTTGTTAGGGTGTGGAGCTAAAAGCTTCAACTATTGCAGACACGAAGAAGGGAGGTTGCTAAAGATCTAGAAGTACCAGTGTCGGCAGCATGATCGACGTCGGTCAGATGCAGTGCAGAAGGCAACCAGCGTCGGTAGGAAGTTGGCCGAGTCGGCCAGCACCAGACAGACAGGGACCGACGTCGGTCGCCTGTGGCGGTTCCAGAATTGTTGTTAACGAACAGTCAGTTAAGTGAAGCGAGTGTTTACATGTTTAAGGGCTAATTATAGTCACGAGCTGCATGTCTAATTATTGTAATTAGAGTTCTATTTTTGTATGCATGGGACCCTATTTAAAGACCCATGAGGCATGTATTGTAAATCAATAAAGCAAGTAAAAGCATTGAAGCAAGGTGCAAGGTCAAGGAGATCTACAAGCAAGTAAGGTCGAGGAGATCAGCTGAAGCATTCAAGGAGGGGATAACAACTCAGGTTGTAGAGTTAGTTGTGGTTGAGCAAGAGAGAGAGGGAAGAAGGTCTTGAGGTGTGGCAAGCCTTTGAGGTGGAGGAAGAAGTGGCATCTTCCTTATTGTATTTTCTTCTAGTAGTATTTAATACAAGAGTGTGTATTGTGTCTCAAATTCTTTGTTGTCTCAAGTTTCTAGTTACTTAATCATTCTGGTATAATTTTGTGTTTAATTGCTTATAATAAAGTAATCAATTGTGCTTACGTTGGATAAGGGGTTCCTAACAGTTGGTATCAGAGCTACGGTTTGCAGGAAGTAGGTTATTGTTTGATTACAGGTCATTCACAGGGTTTTTTGATTGAGTGGGAGTTCAGCAATGGCAGAAGAAAGTAAGCTACGAATGGAGAAGTTTAATGGCAAGAATTATCAACATTGGAGGATGCAGATAGAGGATTATCTGTATCAAAAGGATTTGTACTTACCATTGGGTGGGGTTGCATGCAAGCCCACAGATATGAAGGATGAAGAATGGAACGTTCTTGATCGAAAGGCTCTGGGTTCCATAAGGTTGAGCCTTGCATCATCTGTGATTTCCAACTTATCACAGTGCAAGACAACGAAAGAGTTGATAAAGTCCTTGGCAAATTTATACGAAAAGCCCTCGGCTTCTAATAAGGTATTTCTTATGAAGCAACTATTTACTTTGCAAATGTAAGAATGTGGATCAGTACATACTCATCTTAGTGATTTCCATGGTTTGGTAAACCAGTTAGCTTCAGTCAATATTGTTTTTGATGATATGGTAAAGGCTCTCTTGATTTTATGTTCTTTGCCTGAAAGTTGGGATAGTTTGGTTATGGCAGTAAGTAATTCTGCATCTGCTTCTAAAATCTTAAAAGTTGATGATGTTGTCAGTGTGATCTTGAATGAATAAATACGTAGGAGAAGCACAGGTGAATCATCAAGAAATGCTCTAAGCGTAGAAAGCAGGGGAAGGCAAAGAGAGAAGATAGAGCAAGAGAAATCAAGGTCGAAGGTGGGAAGGAGATCTGAATCCAGAGGTGTTACCTACTGGTTTTGTGGAAAGAGAGGACACATAAAGAAGGAGTGTTGGTTGAGGGATAAAGAGAATCAACATGAAGGTAATGAAGAAGCAAATGATACAAATATTATGGTACAGGATGCTCTCATACTTTCTTTGGATTGTCAGGTAGGATCATGGGTTTTAGATTCTGGTTCTTCTTTTCATGCATCCCCAAATAGAGATTTGTTCCATGAGTATGTCTAGGAAGACTTTGGAGTGCTTTATTTAGGGGATGGTACGCCTTGTCAAATAGTTGGCAAAGGGAAAGTGTAGCTGAGATTGTAGATTGACAACACATGGGTGTTGAAGGAGGTCAGGCATGTCCCGGTTTTGAAGCAGAGTTTGATTTCTGTTGGAAGGTTGGGTGATGAGGGATGCATAATAACCCTCACAGTGGATTCTTGGAAGGTTACCAAGGGAGCACTTGTTTTAGCAAGAGGTAAGAAAGTAGGTACTCTTTATCTATCTACTTGTATTACTGATTCTACTTCTGGTTTATCTACTTCAGCTGTAGATTCGAAGATGTGGCTTAATAGGCTTGGTCACATGAATAAGAAGGGAATGGACGTTCTTGATTCAAAAGGTATGTGTTCAGATTCAGAAAGCATAGATAGAGTTCATTGCAGGAAAAAGAAATTTGATGTTTTTGACAAGAACAAAGAAGCCTTGGTGTTTATGGAGGAGATGAAGGACAGAGATCAGTCACAGGGGCTAAATAATTCTGAGCAAGCAGTATGGACAGGGGTTTGATCCAAGATGAGCTTACGGATGAAGATTTCATCACTTACAGGAACACACAGACACCGATGTCGGTCACTTGAGACCGACGTCGGTCAGCCAAATACCGACATCGATCATGTGCAGACCAACAAGGTCGATAGAGTCAGGCAGGAGAAGTTTGACGTCGGTCAGGTAGGGATCGACATCAGTAGGGGGGACACCGGCATCAGCCAAGGAAATGGCGTCGGTAGTCAGGGTCAATGCAGGGAACCGACATCAATCGGGAGCAGACTGGGAGATGGTTGAGATCGGTCACTGGAACGGATGTTGGGTGGACAGTAAGCTGTCAAGGAGTCTCAAACGCCCATATGGAGGTCAGAAAGGGTAAGTGAACCTCATATTTGTTGTTCACCTTCTTTATATTGCTTACTGATGGTCAAGAACTAGGAAGATGGAAGAAGCAATGCAAGTAGAATCTAGAAATAGTGGGAGCTTGGCATGGATGAGGAGTGTGAGTCCTTGGAGAAGAACCAAACAGGTATTTGTTGGTGGAGTTGTCAGCTAGAAGAAAGCACTGGATGAGGGATGGATTCCCAAGTTAGAGAAGAAAGTGGATGGACACGTGAGATAGAAGGCTATGGTATATGGTCTTGATTAGGCTGCAGGACAATGGAGGTTTGACCATTGTATTTTTCTTTACCAGGTTGGATAATATTAGCTACATTATCTTGTTACTGTATTGTGTTGCTTGTTGCAGGGTTTCATATACAGGGAGTTTTCTGAGCTAAGGGTAAAGTTGGTTCAGAAGTATGTTATGAAGAATTTGGGAGTAGCAAAATTCTTTTGGCATAAGTGACAGGTATAACATCACAGTTTTGTGGTGGTTGGTCTTCAAGAGTGACATTGAAGAGGGATACAGAGCCAAGAGAACAAAATAGATGGTGTACAGGTACAGGTATAGTTGCAGCTGTTTATCTCCAAGTGGGAGATTGTTAGGGTGTGGAGCTAAAAGCTTCAACTGTTACAGACATGAAGGCAGGTTGCTGAAGATCCAGAAGTACCGATGTCGGTAGCATGACCGACATCGGTCAGATCCAGTGCAGAAGGCAACCGGCATCGGCAGGAAGTCGGCCGAGGTCGGGTAGCACCAGACAGACAGGGATTGACGTCGGTCGCCTGTGGCGGTTCCAAAACTGTTGTTGACGAACAGTCAGTTAAGTGAAGCGAGTGTTTACATGTTTAAGGGCTAATTATAGTCACGAGCTGCGTGTCTAATTATTATAATTAGAGTTCTATTTTTGTATACATGGGATCCTATTTAAAGACCCATGAGGCATGTATTGTAAATCAAGAAGGCAAGTAAAAGCATTGAAGCAAGGTGTAAGGTCAAGGAGATCTACAAGTAAGTAAGGTCAAGGAGATCAGCTGAAGCATTCAAGGAGGAGATAACAACTCAGGTTGTAGAGTTGGTTGTGGTTGAGCAAGAGAGAGAGGGAAGAAGGTCTTGAGGTGTGGCAAGCCTTTGAGGTGGAGGAAGAAGTGGCATCTTCCTTATTGTATTTTCTTCTAGTAGTATTTAATACAAGAGTGTGTATTGTCTCTCAAATTATTTGTTGTCTCAAGTTTCTAGTTACTTAATCATTATGGTATAATTCCGTGTTTAATTGCTTATAATAAAGTAATCAATTGTGCTTCCGTTGGATAAGGGGTTCCTAACAATTTTGTAGTGTATTAAAGAGCTTCATCGATTCCACCAAGGCAGTGACAACACCATCTTATCGAATGATGTGCACTATCTGCCCATATATTTGCACATATGTGGTTGTAGCATCATCTTCAGTGGTCTCTTGCTAATGAATCATTTACAAAATTTGTGTTGCTTCGTGCATTAACCCTTTCTCCATGATAGGTTTTAGATACTTATCTGGTTGTGCTTTCTTTATCTCATGGTCCTATGTCAATTCCAAAGGGGGTAACCCTTGATTTGCATGTTGCTAATGACTGATGACTTGTAATAATGCATCCTCTTAAGGCCGTGTCATTACCATATTTACATTTTTTATAGCCTTGTCCTCACATTACTTTGCCAACACTGGATAATCCTCTATATCATGTTGCTCAGAAACTCTATAATAGGTGCAATAGGATTGAGGTTGCAAACTCATAGGGTAAATCCTTTGTACATGGTTGAATTCACTACATAGATAGCATTAAATTGGGGGTTGAGGTCCATTTCCTCTACCTCCTTGCAGTCCTCCTCGGTAACCTTCCCTCATTATTCCAGGTATCCTCCTCTATTTAGTTGGAAACCCTAGCTACCAAATTTTTGTGGTCTATAGTTCATAGAATTCTATTGAGGATTCTACCCTTGTAGTTTTTGGTTTCCCCCATATCTTCCATATTGAGCCTAAATTGCTTGCAGTGCCCAGTTAGACTGTGTTAGCTATAGGATCCCAAAATTCCACAAATTCCAATTCTATGTAAGGGTTGTCAAGTTTTGAAGAGGTGGATTCCAACTATGTATGTTTGTAGGTTAGTAGGCTGGGACCATCAATGTCAAAGATGTAGCAACTATATTAGTGCCAGACCTATTCATTATAGGTGTGATGATAGCTTGCATTATCATACTTTTTTTTATGTAGTTACTACAAATACATTTTTGGTGACATCTTCTCTCAGTTTTTATAGTGCTCAATAGTTCTTCTCATTATGGTTGTGGGATTTGCATAAGTTGCATTACAAATTCTATGGGTTCCTTACATACTATTATAGCAGATGACATTGAGATGTTGTATGTCCTACAATGAGACATATATCACAAAACTTAGTTTTTATTCTTGGGTACTCATTCCTATGGTGCCCTTCTTTGCTGCACTCCATACACCAAAGATTTGATCTGGGTCTTTGCACTGCTTCTTTTGGTTTTTCCAACATTTTTATGAGGAGTTGTAAGGTGTTATTTATCTACAAACTAGGAGCTAAAGCTCCCCCATAATCTTCAATATGCTCCACTCAGATTGCAACTATTCTAGCTTTTGCTTTATTAGCAAACTAGGTTTTTGTAATAGCAAACCTTATCCTTAGTCATAATCCCTCTATGAACCAAGCATCTTTGTCTTTATCTACCATAACAAACTTGATTATTTTCATTAAGTCTAAAAATCTATGATCATATTTGAAATATTTTCTTTGGCTCCTTGCCTAATTTCCTTCATATCTTGTATGGTTTGACAAGAGCATTTATGTATTTTAAATTATGCAATCAACATTATTTTGACTTCTTGTAATGTAGCTTGGTCAACACCTTTGTGAAATATAAATTTTAATGCTTTACCAGTTAACACTCCAATCAAATCTCACTTTATCACCACTTCATTAGTGATTATTTTAGCTTGTCATTTCATATTGTAGGTGAGTAGGTGTTGTTCTGGGTCCGCAGACCCATCATAAAGAGCCAGGTGAGACAGTGCTCCCAATTGAGCTGCCATAATGGGTTTTTTTTTAGGTATCTCAATTGATTTTATTACAACTGACATTAGGGCTGGTTGTAGTTTTGAGGGCTTCTATGTAATTCAGAGTACCTCTTGGTCTGGCAGTAGTTGTGATGTCTCCTCTGCTTCTAAGGATGTGGTATTTGCAAATATATCTTCATCATCTCCTTCCTCTTATTCTAAGATTTGAAGTTGTGAAATGAAATCCTTAGTGTGCACAATAATTAAAGGATCTATCTCTATAGATGGAAATGTTATTATGTTCTTTTGTTGGTTTGAGAAAATCTACACAACTTCATGATATGTAGTCTTTTATACTTTTAGGGTTTGTCTATGAACTTCTTCTAGAATTGGTCCTTGCTAAGTGTCTATTGTGGACTTAATTTTCACCCTCGGAGAGAGTTCTTCAAGATTCCTCTAACTAAGCCATAAAATAGGAACAACCCCAGGCTATGGGTATCTTGTAGTGGGGTTGAATCTTCAGAGAAGGTCGACTTCCTCTTGATGGATCACCTAAACTAATGCTACTTCTAGGAAAAGGGATAAAGAGGGGGTAAAGGGTTACTAAGAGAGCTAAAAATTTGATGCACCAAATTAAATGAGAACTCACATAAGCATGAAATAAACACTGATGAAACATAAGACAATGCTAGCTCACACAACCTCATAGATTAGTTGATTGCATAAGTGCTTCATAAACAAAGTTCGTAAATAATGAATGATGCAAAGAAGAATTCTAAGATTCATACTAGACATACATTAATGATAGAAAGAGCACATGTTCAGACCTGTAAACAACTTGAAAACACCTAAAAAAGGGTAAGAAATAAGGATAATAGACATGGAAGAAACTCCATAATGCTATTGTGCATAAGCTTGCTAAACATAATTCAAAGGCAAGAGATAAGTAAAAAAAGTCTTTATTGCTTCAAGATGTATTCCATACAATTTTTGACAGGGTCTTGCCTTATCAAATAAGAGTCTCCTGATACTCCTAAAAATGTGAGTATATATTACCAATGGGGAAGAAATGGGAGATATAAAGAAAAGTGGAAGACAAAAAAAAGGAGTGAGCAGACTGAATTCAATCAATGAGGTAAAATCACTTCGATGGAGACCCAACCACCTTTTGATCGATTAGCCTTAATCCTACCTCCAAATTAGTATTTATTAGCTCCCAATAGTCTTCAATCCCTCTCATTGGTTTAGGAATTGACTAGAAGATAAGAACTTATTGAAGGTGTTGAGTCATGATCCATTAAAATGAGGAGAAAGTCCCTAGAGACTTTTTAAAACTTCATTGAATGCTCCACTTTCCCTTATCAACCTCTAAACTCTTCATCTCCTTCATGTTCTTGTATCACATGTTTCATCTTGATATGTCCTTTACGTTATTAGATAACCACCTCAACTCATTCATTTGGTGTCCCTTATGACATTCCTTTCATAATCACCATTTTGCCATTACTCTAAACCCTGAACATAGGTCCATTATAGATGAAAACCAATCCCATTTATTAGTTTTCATATAGTTATAGTCTCGATGAAGATCTATAGGGCACTTGGTCTCTTGATCATGAACAAGATGTGAAACTTACATCTGAGGGCTTTTGAGAGGTTTAGTTGAGCTTTAATGGCATCCTTTAAATCTATAGTGTTTGCTCTGGTAACCGAAATCATATTTAGATCTTGCATTTATATATTTGCCTGATTGGGTCTACAAAATCCTTTATTATGAGGTGTCTACCTATATCGTATTCCCTTTCCATGTTGCTACTTATATGATCATTGCAAATCTAGACACGTGTCCTCCTCTCTTACCCTCCTAAAACCTAATCAAATTTGCTTCATTGATTTCCTCAAGAGTCTCCTTGGCTTGACTTTCACATTGGCCATTGATCTATGATTACTTTCTATATTGTGCCACTTGGCAGCCCCACATTGATCTTTATCTCAACTTTCTAAAACGTGACACTTGGCAGTCTCGCATGCCTCCTATGGACCCTACTATCAGTCTTCATCTAGTTAATGTGATTATGCCACGTGGTGGCCTTGCATGAAATCTAGGCTCATTAAATTCTTGACTTCACTCTACACTATCGATTTACTTCTTCACAGTTAAATGTGATCCGTTGATCTTGATCTACTTGATCAAATGTGGGTTATTGATCTCCATTTGAACCTATGATTAGATGTGGTCCATTGCTTTGCTCAAAAGTCACTATGATTAAGACAACTTGACACCTTTACATTCTTTCTTAGGATCCTTTGACCTTTTGACATTGTGCTCACTATTATATCTTTAATGTACAATTTAACATGTGTCATCAATCTATCTTTGACTTATTGACTCTAGCCTTGAACGTGGATCATTGATCAAGATTTGTATGCAAGAATACATACTATCGATCTTGATTTGGGATATTTGGACTTGTTGACTTCATGAGATTGCCCACACCATTGATATTTGCTTTGAGCTTCTAAGATCATGCCACTTGGCAGCCTTACATTCAACTTTAGCATGTTTGAAGATTTTTGAATCTAAACAGTTATTCCCTGTGGCTTGAATTTGACATCCCCTGACACGTCTCATGCTGCTAGATCATTTTTGAATGCATATACTTAGATGGAACTTGTGAATTATTTTACTTTGAATGGACTAGTTGGATCATAATTAAGTTTAGACATTTGAAGGTCACCAATTATGAACTATATCATTGTCCTATCTGTGAAAACCAATTCCTTTATTGGTTTTCTATCTAGTTGCACTCATTAAGAAGAGATAAATGAGCCAAAACCCTAAAGAGAGTAATTCCTTCCCTTGATCCTCAAACCATGGATATAGATGGAGATGTTCAAGATATACTAGCAAAAGCTTTTTCAGTAGGCCAATTTTGGCCAACATTTATGGCGACCACCTGGGATTGCATGCCTCCTATGTAACATATTAGTTGTCTTGTCTGATCTATTAGGAACACGGGGTCACAAATCTTTCCTTCCCAGCTGATGAAAATGATACAAGGTTGTCCCTCTTCTGAAAACCTCCTCTTGAAGAAACAAGAGTAATAAGAACATAACAAACATTGTACCCAAGACACTTAGAGAAGGGAAACACACAACTAAAAAGAATGTGCACAAGGCACTTAGAGGAAAACATAAAATCTACTCTAATATATATAATGGCTGCAAAATCTTCTAATAAAAATGCTTTAAATGAATGCCATTGACTGGGATGGGTAATACCTCTCCATCTAGCTAGGCAAGCTAAAAAACATTATGTTGTTTGCATCCATGGATCAAGTAAGGGCCACTCCACAAGTTGTCCAACTTGGTATGGTTGCTTGGCTTGGCCTTATTTGAATCCCACTTGAGGACTATATCCCCTTCTTTGAAGTCCCTTGATATGGCTCTCTTGTCAAAGGCTTTCTTGAATTGAGCTTGATGTGACTCTAGTGTCTTCATTACAAGGTCTCTTGTTTCTTCAAGCTCCATAAGCTTTGTCATCCTCACGCTCATAGATTCACTATCCATCAACTCAAGCTAATGGGCTAACTCCAAGGCAGGAAACTTAAGAGAGATGGGAAATTTGGCTTCCCTCCCATATACAAGGACAAATGGTGAGTTGCCAAAGGAAACTTTGGGAGTCACTTTGTCAGCCCATAAGGTTGTCCTTAGCTTTGTGTGCCACATTCTCTGATTCTATTCCATAGTCCTCTTGATAATCCTTATCAATTTATTATTTGTTGACTCTACCAATCCATTACCTTAAGGGTAGTAATTTGAGGATGGACTAAGGTAGATGCCCAACTGAAGTGTCCATTCACTTGTTCTCATGCCAATAAATTCTAAGGCATTATTTGAAATTATTGTTGTAGGTATACCAAACTTCATGACTATGATATCATAAAAGTCCAACACCATTGTTTCATTTGCTTCTTTCAGGGTAATTACCTCCACCCACCTAATGAAGTAGTCAATATCAGTGAGTACCCACTTGTGTCCTCCACTAGAAGGTAGATTAATCATTCATATGGAGTCCAAGCCCCACTGCATGAAGAGTTATTCCACTTGGATTGGGTTGAGAGGAAGGGCCATCAATCTTTGCTTACTTGCAAAGAGAGCATACTTTTGACATTTTCTCACTCATGCATAAGCATATTTGAAGAGGTTGGGCTAGTAATAACCATATCTCATCACTTTTGTTTTTTTAGTCCTTGGATCAAAATGGCCTCCTACAGGCCCATCATGGAATTGCTCCAAGAGCCTGGTCACTTAGTCATCTTCTATGCACCTAAGAAGCACTCCATTGAGGTCCTTTATAAATAAAACCCCATCAATTAATGCATAAGGTATGGACTAAATTATAAAATACCTTCTCTTTTCCCTATCCATACCTTGAGGGCATTCATCTGTTATCAATAAATGTGTCATATCCTGGAGCCAGCTAGTGTGAGGTGGAGGTGCATCTTTTTGTGAGTTGTCTTGTGTCACCAAGACAACTTATTTATCTTCATTAAGGTTATCAACCATATGCTCACACAAGCCTTTGCCTCTCATTAACTTAATGACCTTGATCTCCATGTCATACTCCATGACATTGGTAATCTAACTAGCCCTCTTCTCATTTAGGTCTTTGTTAAGAAGGAAATCTCTCACTCCAAGATGAGACACCATAAGATAGATTTTGCTATTGGAGAACATTGGTCTAAACTTTTTGAGGCTTCTTAAAGCTACAAGGACTTGCTTTTATATAAAAGTATACCTTATCTCATATCCTTCAAGCCCTTAACTAAAAAAATAAATTGGCTGCTCAATTCCTCTACCATTCTTTTGCATCAACATAGCTGATATTGTCAATATTGGCAAAGGTATACAATATGAAATCCCTTAAGAAGTTAAGATTCATGAACGAGGGTGCTTGGGCAATGGCTTGCTTGATAGACTCAAATGATGATTTACCTTCATTGGACCAAGTGAACACTTGGTTCTTCTTCAACATGGCAGTGATGGATTTGACCAAGTAGGCAAAACTAGGTATAAACCTTCTCATGAAGTTCATTATCCAAAGAAAACTCTGGAGCCCCTTCCTATGCTTGGGTAAAGATAATGCCAAAATGGTACTTATTCTATTAGGGTCAATAGTTAATTCCTATTTTAAGATAATGTGTCCTAAGATTTATCCCTTATGAATAGCAAACATACATTTATTGGGATTCAATGAGATCCCATACTCTCTGCATCTTTCAAAGATAAACCTCAGGTGATCCAAGTGCTCACTAGCCTTCTTGGAGAAAATTGTTACGTCATCCAAGTAGACCAGCACCATTTGATTTAACAAGCCTTGGAAATCCATGTCCATGACTCTTTGGAAAGTAGCCTCAACATTTGACAAACCAAAAGGCATCTTCTGATAAGCATATGTGCCCCACTTTATGATGAAGGCAATCTTGTATTGGTCTTCTTCCCTTCCAGCACTTAATTGTATCTTGAGTACCGATCCAAAAGAGAGAAGCATTCTGAACTAGCAACTACTTGAAGGAGTTCCTCCATGGATGGTAAGGGGTAATGATCTTTCAAAGAGACCCTATCCAAGTCTCTAAAGTCAACACACAACCAGATCTCCCTATTCTTCTTCCTCATAGGTACCAAGTTGGCTACCCATGAGGAGTGCTTGATGGGAAAGATGATATTGGATTCAATAATTTTAGTCAATTCTTTCCTCATAAGCTCTTCAATTTTGGGGTTTACAGGCCTTTTTTTTGCCTGACAGGCTTGGCATTAGCCTCTAATTCTATAGTGTGTTGGGATTGCTTGGGATCAAGCCTCTTAGGTCACTGTATTCCCAAGCAAAGATATCTACACATTCTCTACAAATTTCAATGAAAGCATGTTTTTTAGCCTTAGTGCTTACCTTTCCAAGCTTTAGGAGCTTGTCTTTAAGGATAAGGACTATTTCATAGTTCTCCTCATCAGTTGACATCATTGCCTTATCTTTCCTCATATGATCTCCCTCATGGAAAAACCTTTAAGGGTGACTAGCCCTTTAGGAAGTTTGTTAGACCTTACCTAAACAATTTGATTCTCATACTAACATTGGAATTTGTCTTGGTTCATTGAGGAAAACTCTACTTCCTACTGCAAGTAACAAGCAATATGCTTATCACTGTCAAAGCCCTGCCAATGAGCTTCATTATTTGGTACTGATGGTCTTACCACCACTTTAATATGTGACTACATTTTAGACTTCTTCAACTCGTTTGGGATGTCAAACTGGGCTCCCATAGCTACCAACCTATCAACATGTTGATTTTGGTTGCTTGGCATTGCCTAGATGTTGAAGGCTTCAAAGTCCTCAAGTATATCCCACACTCTATGTTTGTAATATTTTATCAAGGGATTTTTTGTGATGTTTTGGCCTCTGACCTGATTCACTATCAACTCACTATCCCCATATACTTGTAACTACTTGATTCCCCCCTTACTAGCCCTTTTAAGGCCATGAATAAGGCCCTCATACTCAGTTGTATTGCAAGAGAAACTAAATTGAAACCTATAAGAAGAGAAGTACTTATCATTTGAGGGAGATACTAGCATTGCACCTGCACCTACTCCATGTTTGCTCCTTGAGCCATCAAAAAACAATTTCTACAAGCCACTAGTATCTTTCAGTGGCCTGGTGAGGGACGACATGAACTCATTTCCCTCACGCAAGTAATAGACTCCCATGTCTCTTTCTTAAACACCTTCCAAAGGGTCAATTATCTGATTTTCACTCCATAACTCATCCAGTAACATATCATGTATCTCCTCAAGATGAGTGTTTATTTCTTGACCAATCGGGTGGTCATCTTCATCTAGGATGGTATAATTAATGTTTAAGCTATCTGGCCCATAATGCTCAATGTGAAATTATGAAATAGGCTCAACTTTGATGGATACCTTGGTCCCATACCTTGTCCTAAAATCCATGTAGGACCAATCTGCTGCTAGATAACCTCCATTTTTTGTTGTGAAGTCTCTAGATAAGCATAGAGCAAAATGAGGAGGCACATCTAGAATCAACACATCATGAGCCACTAAAACACTATGACTAGCATGCAGGGTCAAGTTTAGACCTTTCATGATGCTAACTAGTTTGGTAGAAGATCCATCAAGCTGTAAAACTCCCTTAGATTTGGGTTCATACTTTAAACCAAGTTGATCTACTATTGACTTTGGCATCACTGAAGTAATTTTTCCACTATTTACCATGCATTTATGTACCAAGGAGTCATCAATGATTACAAAAATGTATAAGGGAGGAGGTTTGACCACTTTATTTGATTGTCCTTCATTAAGTCCTTTAATTGTATTGGTGAGAACTACATTCTCCTTGCTTGGTGGCTTCTCATAAACATTGATCTTTGACAAACCTTCTTGAAGGATATCCATCTGACCAAGAATGGAAAGTATGTCCCATATTAGTTCACTCACATTGGACTTCTTCAATTATTCCACAATATTGATGGGTAAACCACTAACTTTTGGTTGTGCTTTGGGAACCACAACTGTGTTTTAAACTGGTGAGTTTTGAGGGACAAAGGCATTCCCTTGATTCTGATTCCTTAGAGCAGTTGGAATCTTTGGGCAATAATAGATTCTTTTGGTTTTGATAGTAGTGGGGTAATAGTAAGAGGCTCTTTGGATGCTTCCTGGCCACCATCCATGTTTCTTATTTTGAACCTTGTAGTAGCTACCATTGGAATGTATGCTTGGCTAGAACTAACATGTTGATTGAATGCATAACATTCTTCTTGTTCATAATTAACCATTATAGCACCCAACTAGTTTGGTCCTTCATTAGACCTTTGGCCTTATTGAGGCTCCTTTGGTTTTGTCATCATAGGTACTTTTGTGTTTTGAGCCATAAGAGCTTGATTGTATCTATAGCTAGCACCTTGATGTCATTATTCATTGAAAGCCTGATTAAACTCAGTGTTTGGGATAATGGATTGACCGAATGACTGATTCCAAGGCATGGTACCCTCACATTCTTGAGGAATGTTGTTCTGAGTAGGGACCAAATTATTATAACTACTTGCAACATTTGGATTATAATTGTTTTGCCTAACATAGTTAGGTTGCCCTTGTCCTTAGCTTTATCCTTGGAAATTTCCCTTATAGGGTGGCCAATTTTCTTGATAATACCATTGTTGACACTGATATGGAGATTGATAAGGTCTATTAAATTGGGCTTTCTACCTCTTCACATTCACCAATTCATTTCCCAAGGATTGAAACATGCTCTTAAGTTCTTAGAAACTCTTGTTTTCTTGGGAGTCACTAGATTGACTAGTTGAAGCCTTTTCCTGCTTTGGTGTAGGTATGGCAACAAGTGTTGGCATAGGTATAATGGCAGAAAGGGGAGGAATGGTGATAAGAGGTGGTTGAATCTTAGGAAATAAAGGCATTGGTGGCCTAGGTGTAATCTTTCCAACTTGTACTAGACAATTCTCTACTCTGATTTCCACCTCATAAGCATTTGGTAGTGTTTTTCCTCCCATAGACTGGATTATTACTAAAATATCACTATTAAGAGATTTCAGGTAGTAAAGGAAAGCATAGTTAGGAGTAGGCCTAACATAGATTGGGATCATGTATCATGTATTTTGAAACCTATTATTGAAATCTTGCATAACCTCGTGAGGAGTCCTCTTAATTGTGGTTAGCTATTCTGCAAGTGACAAGTGATCACTCTTATCTTCAAACCTTTTACACAAGGCATCACCTAATTGATTTCATGTGTGATGGAGTTGGAAATAAGGTTTTTATACCATTCCAAGGCTTTATCCTTGAAAAATATGGCCAATATCATGATGGCCACATTTTCCTTATTGATATCATGAATATTGCAGAGGTTGGCTATATCTCTAAGGTGCTCAGAAGGGGTTGTAGATTGGTCTCCCATGAATTAAGGAACACTTTTAATAGCTATCACTAGAATAGGATCATAATTCTGAAGTTCTAAAGGACTCTGGCCATTGAAACCCATAAAAGGAAAAGCTCTAGGGGCTGCCATGGCAGTGAAAGGGTCCAACAAAGATCTTCTTGCAGAGGTAGATTTTGAAATTGGTTTAAGAGGAAAGCTTCCTTTATATGGATGTGTATTAGAAAATCTTAACCTTTTTACTGAATTTAAAGGTAATTCAGCAAATTCAAAAGGAATACCTCTAGAAGATGATCTTGTAGTCACCTTTGGCATGAAAGATAGCTACGGTTATGCCACCAGAATATTGAGTGTTGCTCAAAGTCACAAGATATTATTATATGAAAGTTATAACCACTACAAATTGATCAAACTAGTATTAAAATTGACCAATATTATTTGAAAGTGGTCCCACTAGCTGTGGCATTAATTTACACTCAAGGAAGGGGCTCTTTAGGATCCCTCCAACTAAGCCACCAAATGGGAACAACCCCAAGTTGTGGGTATCCTGTAGTGGGGTTGAACCTCTGGAGAAGGTTGGCTTCCTCTTGATGGATCACCTAAACTAATGCTACTACTGGGAAAATAGATAGAGAGGGGGTAAAGGGTTACTAAGAGAGATACAAAGGTGATGCACCAAATTAAACAAGAACTCACATAAGCATGAAACAAACATTGATGAATCATATGACAATGCTAACTCACACAACCTCACAGACTAGTTGATTGCATAAGTGTTTCATAAACTAGGCTCATTAGTAATGAGTGAAGCAAAGAGGAATTCTAAGATTCACACCAAACATACATTAATAGAGGAAATAACACGAGTTCAAACCTACAAACAACTTAAAAACACCTAAAAAAGGGAAAGAAAGAAGGACAATGGTAATGGAAGAAACTCCTTCACAATGTCATCATGCACAAGCTTGCTAAACATAATTTAGAGGCAAGAGATATATAAAGAAAGTTTTTATTGCTTCAAGAGGTCTTTGATACAAACTTTGATAGGGTCTTGCCTTATCAAATGAGAATCTCTTGATACTCCAAAAATTGTGAGTATATATTGCCAACGGGGAAGAAATGGGAGATATAGAGAAAAGGGGAAAGGGAGAGAGAAGGATCAAGAAGACCAAATTCAATCAATGAGGTCCAATCACTTTGATGGATTCCCAACCACCTTTTGATTGATTATCCTTAATCCTACCTCCCAATTATCCATTTATCAACTCCTAATAGTCTTTAAGCCCTCTCATTGGCTTAGCAATGCACTAGAAGATAAGAACTTGTTGAAGGTGTTGAATCATGATCCATTAAAATGAGAAAGTCCCTAAAGACTTTTTAAAACTTAATTGAATGCTCAACTTGCCATTCTCAACCTCTAAACTCTCCATATCCTTAATGAGCTTGTAGCACCATGTTTCATCTTGATATGTCCTTTATATTATTAGACAACTACATAAACTCATTCATCTAGTGTCCCTTCTGACATTCCTTTCATAGTCACCATTCTACCATTATTCCAAACCTTGAACATAGGTCTGTTGTAGATTAAAACCAATCCCATTTATTGGTTTTCATATATTCATAGTCTCGATGAAGATATGTAGGCCACCTAGTCTCCTAATCGTGAACAAGATGTGAAACTTAAGTATGAGGGTTTTTTAGAGGTTTAATTGAGCTTTAATGGCATCTGTATGAATCTACAGTGTTTACTTTGGTAGTCGAGATTATATTTGGATCTTGTATTTATACATTCACCTACTCGAGTTTACAAAATCCTTTGTTTTGATGTGTTTGCCTTTGTGGCATTCCCTTGCCATGCTACTGCTTATATGATCATTTCAAATTCAGACACATGTCCTCCTCTCTTACCCTCCTAGAACCTGATCAAATTTACTCTATTGATTTCCTCTAGAGTCTCCTTGGCTTGAATTTCATGTTGGTAATTGATCTATGATTACTTTCTAGATTATGCCACTTAGCATCCCCTCATTGATCTTTATATCGACTTTCAAAAATTTAACACTTGGCAGTCTTGCATGCCTTCCATGGACCCTATTATCAGTCTTCATCTGGTTAATGTGCATATGCCATGTGGTAGCCTCACATGCAATTTGGGATCATTAACTTATTAACATCACTTCGCACTACGAATCTAATTTTTCATAGTTGAATGTGCTCAATCGATCTTGATCTGCTTGATCAAACATGTTTCATTGATTTGCTTAAAAGTCACCACGATTGAGACACTTGGCACCTTTGCATTAATTCTTAGGATCCTCTAACATTTTGACTCTATGTTTATCATTATATTTTTGATGCACGATTTAATGTATGTCATCAATCTATCTTTGACTTATTGACTCCAACCTTGAATATGGATCGTTGATTGAGATTTATACATAAGAATACACACCGTCAATATTGATCTAAGATCTTTTGACTTGCTGAATTTGTGAGGTTGCCCATGTTATATTGATCTTTACTTCGAGCTTCCAAAATTGTGTCATTTGACAACCTTATGTTCAACTTCAACCTGTTGGAATATTTTTGAATCCAAATGGCTATTTCCTGTAGCTTGAATTTGACGTCCCCTGGCACATCTCATATTGCTAGATCATTTTTGAAGGCATATAGTCATAATGGAACTTGAAAATTCTTTTACTTTGAATGAACCAAATAGATCATGACTGAGTTTAGACCTTTAAAGGTCACCAATTATGAACTAACTCATTGTCCTATCTGTGAAAACTAATTCCTTTATTGGTTTTCTATCTAGTTGCACTCATTAAGAAGAGATAAATGAGCCAAAACCCTAAAGGGAGTAATTCCTTCCCTTGATCCTTAAACCATGGCTATAGATGGAGATGTTCAGGCTATACTAGCAAAAGCTTTGTATGTAGGCTAATTTTGGCTAATAGTGTCATTGTCTAAAGCTGTGTAGGTATTACTATGATTTTGGAAAAAAGGGCTTGGGATATGTGTGCTCCCTTAAGAAATGATCCTTACTTCCAAAGATGTATCTCTCAAAACCTGAACCCGTACTATGTTTACGACTATAAGGCAATCTTTGGTTTTCTGTTTGGAATAACCTTCCTAGAAACTACAAACTTTTAACTATCTATTCTACTTTTATATTACTACCTTCTTCTTCCATCCATGCCAAATCCTCATCACTTCCTCGAGCTCTATCTTTAATTTTCCTGGGCTCCGCTCTTTGTCTCTCTTGACCATGCACTTCTCTATGTCATCTCCTTTCATCCAAATCATTAATACTACTACTCCTATTCACAGCTTCCTAAAACACACTGTTTATTCCATATCCTCTATTGTCGTAACTCTCTTTCTAGCTCCAAAGTCTTCTTTTGGTCCTTTTCCTCTAGATTATCCATGTTGGACTCATGTTCAAGCTCTTTCTTTTCATCTTTTATTCATTCTCCTTTATGTTGCACACACCCCCATGGCACCTAAAGTGACTACTCCTTATGGAAAGGAATAGGTACCATCTCTTTATCCATAGCCAACATCTTAATGAGCATAAAAATTCACTGCTAGAATTTTCCTCTTATCCCTCTCATAAACAGATCCTTTGCCACTTTGAATGTTACGTAACCTTGTATTATGAACTTTGTGATATACCTATCAATGGTCAAATCCAACCAATGATATATCACACAGGTCCAATTAGTGTCTGAGGCCTAAAGTTATTTGATCTTCTCCTTAGACCACATAATGTCAATAGGCACACAAGATCCAAAATAATGATGTTCTAGACAAGCCAACCAGTCAATTAATAATCTAGGTAATTCACACCAAAATATCTCATAAATTTCACCATAAATATGGTCCTACACAATTTGATGTTCTTAACACTTTATTCTCTAAGCTTCCTTCTACACAAACTTGATTATTTTCTGATCTAGCCAACATTCCACATCTCTTTGACTAGGTAACCACCTTAGCATATCCTCAAACAATGAGTCCACACTCACCACACCATTATTAGCAGAGGTTCCTGGGTTCATCAGAACATGCTGATGACAGGGATAAATCCTATGATTTGAGGAAGAGCTTACGAGAAAGGAAAATCATCACTCGGTATTAAGATTCTATCCTAAGATCGTAGAGGTTTACACAATCTTGAGTAATCCTATGAGTATCTACTTAGACAAATATTTAATGGTAAAACTCATGTATGATGACATAGTTATCAAACTTGTAGAGAAAAGATTCATTAATATAATAACATTTATAACATTTGGAAGTAATTTGCAAATGTCTACAAAGGAAGATTATCAATTCATAGAGTTATTATGTAATATAACCCAACTTCATAATGAGCAAATAATATCAAATAGAAGACAACCATTTTCATGAGAGATAGTCTTGTAACACATATTAGTAACCAAAATATATATCTCACATAGGAAGTGCAGAGTTATTATATTAACCATCAATTACTAAATTTGCTTACAATCTTAATATTATAAAGCACTCATTACACTTTTGTTCTAGATATCTAAGGCTATACTCATTCCTTCAAACATTTAATAAGAACTTTACTCAAAAGGACCGCATACAATATTACACAACACTAACTGACCTACTCTACTATAATTTATAGGAATATATAATCCTAAAAATTAAATTGTTATAACCACATTGTCTATACTTGGTGTCCAAGTATGTCAACCTGTATTCTATTGCTAAATATTCTATATACATGATCCCAACTGAAAATAGAATATCTTCTTAACAATCTTGTAGAGTAACCACTAACCAAAAAGAAACCATAATCCCTGTCCATGTGGCGTGTTCATATACGCAAGTGGTCAGTGCACCCATTCCCTGGATAACACCTAACTTATATGAATAAAGTCAAATCTTGATTAATGATTTTCTTTTAGGGTAAACCTTTATGGTTAAAAGTGATGAGATTTGCATTTTTTTGGAATTTTTGCATAATATTCATAAAATAAGTTGGTTCTATATCACTTGGTACTTTGGTTTCATGCAAGGCTTTGTATAAGATATCCTTGCAGATAGTTGGTTATTTTAAAAGCTTGAGGATTGAAATCTTAGCATGTATATTGTTCAACATGTTAACAAGATCATATCCTTTAGATTTGATAACTAGTTTAGGCTTAGGAGGAACTTGTTGTGTATTAGCAGGTGGTGTGACAGGGTGGACATCCTTACCTTTTTATGTAGTGACAACATGGAGCATGAAATCCAATATAAGCTACGGAAGAATAATGGGAGTGGGATGGTAGATGTCACTCAAATAATATCTAGGAAGAAAAAAGGGTTGAGAGCATGCACATTGATGCCTAGAAACCCGTTCTATATCATTGCAAAAGGAGTTGTAACGAGAAATTTGATATTTATTTTGTTTTAAGTCAATCTCTTTGACTTGACCAATTTGTTTAAACCATTGGATTATGCCTTTAATTTGTTTAGTAATGCATGGAAGAAAATAAGTAATGACAACCAACATATATTTATAAATGAAGTAATTATTAGATATATCTATGTTGACCATAATTGAGTCTTTTGGAATAAATGTAAATATGATTTTTAAAATATTTACAGTTCATAAATTATAAAAATAGGAAACCCTAAGTCAAATTAGGGTTTATACAAGGAGATACAGAGGTCACGTTCACCAAATGTTCAAACCTTTTTAATTTATTATTTGGATGTGGGTTGAAGGGCACAATAACCATACACAAGGATGAATACAACTATTATAGAGTAGGCCAATTAATTGAAAACTCAAATAAATGAAAATTTTGAATTAAAATGACAAGTTATGCTAAATATAGAAAGTACACTCAAAATAATAGTTTTATTGCATAAACAAAAATAAAAAATAATACTTAGCTTATCTGTGAATGCATAGGTAGATCTGAGATATGCAGAGGTGGAAAAAGGCAGGAACAAGATTAGGATATAGTCATCAAATTTGGTAAATATTATTTTTGAAGGCCTGAATATTTATGTCAACCTTGGGACACTTATGTTGATGCATATGTCCTGATGTCAATAAATTTATCTAGTACAAAATACTCGTATTACAGAACAACCACCTAGAGCCTTCTAGGCTTTCTGTCACCTTTTTGTTGATGTATTTTATTTACATACATAGGCTATAGATGATTATTTATGGATCAAACCCTAACTCTTCACCTTAGGTCTTTGTACCTTGCCAAGAATGGGTTAGTGGGCTCATGAAGTTGAGTTGACCTCAAGGACCCCTCTGTCAATGAGCACTATCTACATAGCCAATACTCTAAAGAGGGCCTCAAACATATGTAGTTCTCCCCTAGGTGTTGGATTGTGTGTGCACTAGGGTGCAATATATTATATGCAAGGGCATGAAATGATATAGTTTATAACTTGATAAATATTGCTCATGGACTATTTTTTGAGTGTTTCATACCTATAACATAATTGTTCCTATGACTTATATGAAAATAAGGAAGAATAAGGCAGTAGAACTTAGTTGTGAAAATGGTTAAGCAAGTTTGAATAGGTGTTTGCTTGGTATTTGCTAGATAGATAATGAGTATGCTTATATTTGTATTTATAGCATGCCTTTTGGAAATATCTCATCATAAGGTTAAATAAAACAAATGGGCTGACCCATAGGATTCAAAAGATTTGCAAATTAGATGACTTTTGAGGATTGAATGTTTGATAATAATTTAGACACTTGTGTTGACACAAGTGTCCCTATGTGGGACAAAAGTGTCTGACAGGCTAGGAAGTTGTTAAGGATTTGAAACTAACAATGAAGGTTATATATTAGGTTTTAGGCTTTTTGTATAGTGTAGGAGATTTGGGTCATCATAAATGATAGGGTCAGACTATAAGATAAATAGTTAGGCATAGTGAGATGGCGAATGCAAGCCATTCAACAATATGGAGGTCTATAACTGAAGGGTAGAGCCTTGATAGGTATTTGTCAAGTATACTATATAAATCAGATTTTAGTATCTACAATATGTTATCTAAATTTTATCTAGTGCATGTGTAGGATCTAAGGTTTTAATATTGTAGGCATGTGAATTACAATCACTTCATACAATATTCAATCATCCAATCAACTTGCAACAAACCAGGGAAGTATATCCAATAGGATAAGTTTCTCTCCAACACTTTATGTCTATCATTGTGCTTGTCAAACATATAAATTTCAAATTTCAAATTTATATTTATTTTCAACAATTTATAGCTTAAATCAGATTATATTAGTTCTATCTAATTCAAGGTTATTATCTTAGTAATCCAGAATTTAGATAAAATAGTTCCCAACATAACTACTTATCCCTTCTCTTATTTTGGATTGACATCTTTATGTGAAGCTAGGTCAAATACAAAGATTATTATATTCTACACATTTTACTTGACATATTTGTGAAGTGAAGGTGCAAGCATAACATGAAGGTGACAACACACACGTGACAAAGAAATTAGAATGCAAAACCCTAGCAATACAAACCCACAAACAATCATATAGTCATGGCCATACGGGCGATCCGATAATATTTGTATAGGTATGAGTCTGTCATGCTATACAAGTCTATCTTGGAGGATTGCATAATTTTCAGACTTTAGGAGTAGGTTGCACATAATTTGTTTATAGTGTGAAATTTCTAGAACAACAAACAAGTATGATCATTCCCTAACCCTTTGTCATTTACATTGCTTAGTTTAGTTTCACTTGTGGCACTTGGGCTTGTTTCTCATTGTAGCCTATTAAAGATATCTATTTTTTTTTTACTTACAATCATGTATGCTTAGATCTATTTAATTGCAACTAGTTTATTACTTGTTTTACTTAAAGCTAAAATGAGGGTAAACAAAGTGATTGTTGGTTAGTCTACATAAAGTCACCCAGTTGAAAAGGTCATCAATTTTTTTGCATGTACTTTCCATTCTTTGAAGGTGGTGAGGGAATGTACAAGCGATGCATAACCATTTTGCATTCAAACATCATTGGATAATCTATCATTCCCATTTATTTCATCTTTAAAAGAGGTTATTAGAGTTGAAGAATAAAAACTTGACTCTAAAAGCCCAAAAATATTATCATAGTGTGTAGATTATGGGTGGGCAACGACATTGCTTTAGCAACAATTACAAGGTCTACTTATGTACCGAACACAATCGAACCTCATGTGGGTTTGTACATAGTGTTGGTTGTCTTGATTGCTCCTCAAGCTTACTGATTAGCTTTCTTATTGGTAGCAGTGGTCCACCCATTAGACAATGAGGCACCATTTTCATTCACCTCCTGTAAGGTTTTGGGTTGCATAATTAGTTGAGAATTGGCCATGGAAAAGCACTTGTGTATCTTATGGTCTATGGCTTGACACTCGAAGCATGTGTTGGAAAAGCTAATATACAAAATGCATTGTGAAATGTGTTGGTCACCTATCTGAATGTCGATATTTTCCTTGAGATCTTTTGAGAGATCTATCTCAACACATGCACTTTTGCAGCTTAGCAACATAGAACTTGCTTTACACGTGGTAGATAAATCGACCCAAGGGTTTCATAAGTCGATCAGTGAAACCCCACAAGAGGAGAGGAAGACCAATAACTATATCTAGACATGAATTTTGAGTTTGGCTTGTTCCAAAACTACAAAATCCTTGGTTTAGTAAACAATTAACTACAAGGGTATTGTAGATAAATCATGGGCCATGTTTAACTATTGCAACTCAATGTTTGACATTAATAAACTTAAAAAGAACAAAACCCTTGGTTAGGTTTTACACACCCTCAAGATTAACACCTTGGGGCTATTAGTTATTGTGCATCCACTTTTCAAGCATACTTTATGAGAAGATACAACCAACAAAATAACCTTGTAGGGTAAAATATTCAAACCATTGACATGTATAATTAAATTTAGGGTAATCATTAACAATATTAGGCATAGAGTCAATTGGGATATGTTTGTTACTTCATGAAACACCTTCGATACAAGCTTCCTTACTCAGGTTGATGCCACAATTGCCTAGAGCTCCAATGGAAACACCTACGTCAAATGATGCATGTGTTAAGGAGTTAGCCATGATACAAGGAGAGATATACTTTTGCCCAACGTGCAAAATAAACGATAATTCAATGCAATATGATAAATATCCTACTTACATCGCCATTGTTTGATATTTACTAATTTTTTTTGGTACAACAAAATATGTTGGTTTAGTGACGTGCTCTCATATTAAAAATAATTCAATCCCTTACTAAGGAAAAATTTATTTTATTTTAACAAAGAATATAATTATTATTTTTGAACTAATAATATTATCAATCCTCCCAAATTAAAATATTGATAGAGATTGTTATTCAATAAATTAGAACTATTGCAGTCATGGTAAGGTGTATCATCCCACCCTCCGCCAAAATCCAAATCCAATTCAACCCCTAAAATAGACCGCCCTAATTCCAATTTGTAAAGTAAATCGCGGGTTAGCATCAGCCAAATCTGAACTCAACGTAATTATCATAACTCAATTCCAATAAACATATTACTGACGAGGAGTTTTAGTTGCAGTAGGACTCAACTGTAGAAAAGAGAGCTCAGGAGTACACGAAACTTCTGCATTTCTTTTTAATTTGCTAAGAGTTGGGTGAAGTAGAAGAATGTTTAACTGTTTTCATTTTACCCATACTTGCAAGGCTATCCGAAACTAAAACAAAGCAAGTGCAAACAAAACATTTGATCTGGGTGTGCCGCAATCAATATACGGAAAAGCCAGCCTATTTCTGTCGAAAACTGTTCTAGTGCAAAAAGACAGGTTAAAATGGCAATTGGGTTCGCAGTGACTTTTGAAATTGCAGGGACTGTTTGGCTTGTTCTGAAGCATTGGATAGCAAGGTGTATATTGGTGGCCGTTGAGATAGCACGGGCGTTCCATTCAGGGGACATTGGACCCTTCCATGTTGGATGATACAATTCCATGTTAACTTTTTTCCAAGGTATGTCTGTATGCATGCATAAAAGTCATTTTGGTGCTTTTGATTAGTGGAATGATTGATTTGTTGATACCCAGTGGAGGTATTGTTTGGTAAATTGATTTAGTTTTTGATTGTAAGGATACCCATTTGAAAATTTGATAATTTTTTTTTACTAGGATAGCCGGAGACTACAATCATGTTTTTACTTTATTCTTTACCCCAATGATTTGTAAGTTAGCGTGGTCAAAATTCAAGTAGAATTTCGATAATACTGGATATATTGTTAGGTAAATTCATTTTGTTATTGACTTTATGCCATACCTAATTGAAAATTTGATTTCAAAGATTACATGGATTGCAGGTAGACGGCAATCAAAATTCTAATTAACTCTTTATCCTTAAAGGCCAAGATTTTTATTTCAGTCCTTTTAACTGGGGTAAAAATTCAAGTATAATCTGATTATAGTTATATTCTTAAAAAGTACTTGTTTGGTAAATCTATTTAGTTATTTATTTTTATTGATACCCTATTCGGATTTTCATAAAAAAATACATGGTTTGCAGACAGACTGTCTTTAAAATTTTATATCAATGACTATTATGTCAGTATATCTAACTGGGGTAAAATTCAAGTAAATTTTGATGACAGTCCTATTTTGAAAAAGCAGCGGATATATTGTTCGGTAAATCATTTTGGTTAATAGTTATTGATTTCATCAAATAACCAATTGGGATCTTGATAATCAAAATTAAATGGCTTGCAGAGAGGCTGTAATAAAAAATGTATTTGATTTTCTTATCTCTTATAATTTTTGTGACAGCCTGTCTATCCGGGATAAAAATAGTAGAATTTTGATGAATCATATTAAAAATACCACATATGAAAGGGGCAGAAATTTAAGTCATCACAGATATATGTAGTAGGTTTGCCCTCCATGGGATCTGGGTTCTATTTCTGACCCTTTAGGAATTGAATTTGTTCCCTCTGGAGGCTGCTTGCCAATGGTTGTGTTTTACCACTAAATGAAACCCTTTTAGCTTTGTGGTCTAGTGATATGATCCCCATCTTGAGCTGTTCCGTACTATGATGGTATTTGTTTTTATTGACATGAATTGGGAAAGTATAGTTTTGATAGACTCTGAATCCAATCTCAAACTTTCATCTGCATTCTTGGCTTGCACTGTAATATGCATCAAGAGGCTCATCCTACAGCACCCAAGCTAAAATGTATTGAGTCAGTTGATGCTGATAATGCACTCAGACAACATATCAGTGACAGCACAATTTCGAAAGTGATCATACTAGATGAGTACACAAATGTAGGAGTTGACACATTGAATTTTTAAAACATAAGATGGATTTATAGTAGTATGTAGATTATTTAGACGAAGCTTGGTCACGAGGCTGAAACCCAAGGGGTACATAATCTGGACTCTGTACAATATATAAAGTAAAACGAAATAGTACCCTTGTTCCTACAAGGGGGGTATCATAGGCCGATTTAGCGTGTTGGCTTGGTCGAGACTTTCTAAAAAACATTTTTACCTTTACCTTTATCATAAAAGGCCAAAACATTCCTTGGCTTGCAGATGCTGAATGAACAACTTCCCAGTGTTTTCCTAACCTGCCCTAAACCACTTTCTACTTTCAGCCATAAATGACCTTTAGTATTTCTAAAATCACTTGTAAATGACCAATCAGACTTTTGAGTCAGCTGCAAACAAGAGTCTGTGCAAAGATGTTATTCTCGGAACGCGAGCATAAATTTGAAGACATTCTTTCCAAGAAGACTTACACTGGATCTTTTTCCAGCAAAATACTAGACTGCTTGAAATGGAAAGCACTAACTTCCACGTGATCTTTTTCCATGACTAAACTACCATACTCATTTATTACCAAGAATGAGGCAGCTTTTGGGTTGGTTTTATCAGGCTATTGTGTAATTTTCAAAACTGTTTTGTATTCATTTTTCGAAGCAGGCTTTTTCTACTTATTCTGGGAGCCTTAGTGATTTTTTCATGATGTTTTCTTTCTACTTAAGGCAGTTTTTTGGTTTTCATGTTTGATCCTACTCCAGGATTTTAAATTTTGCTCTATTCAGATTCTAAAATCTGTTCTCCTGTGGTTGGGCACATTATGCTTCTATGAGCTTTGAGTGGCCTCTTGAAGTCTGGTTGTAGTTTGTTAGTATCTGCTGCTGCCAACATTCTTGGCTGATCACAAATTGCATGTGACAGAAGCCTTTGGAAGTATGTAGTGAAGATTGAAGTGTTTAAAAACTAGCAAAGTCCAATACACAGAAAGGAATCAAAAGCATCACTTTTGAGAATTATAGATAGTGGTGGAAAATAGAATTATTAGACAGTGGATTTGATTGGCAGTTTTTTAAATTGAAAGATAGAAACCAATGTAAAACTTTTCAACCAAAATTGTCTGTGGAAGGTATTTTGTTATTAATATTCCTCCTCCAAGAGGGATCCAATAATGTGCATATTGATCTCCAAAAGGGGCTTGTAGATGTCAAAGATGTAGACCAGGAGAAACAAACTAGTTTTTGATTTTATAGTTGCCCATCGAAAATTTTATAAAAAAATATTGGATTTCAGACAGCCAGGTAATCAAATATCTTGATTTTCTTGCCCTATTAATTTTATGTCAGTCTGTTTGACCTGGTTAAAAAGTTCAAGGACTTTGACGACAGTCCTTTTCTGAAAAACTAGTCGATATATTGTATGGTGAATTGTTTTAGTTATTGATTTTAGATACCCAATTGAGATTCTGATAAAAAAGAGTACATGAATTGCAGACAGAATGTGGTCAAAATCCTACTTGTTTTTCTGACTGTGATGTTTATGACTGTTTGTCGAACCGGTATAAAAATCAAATTAGAAATTCAATGATGGTCCTATCTGAAAAAAAGTACTGGATATGAAAGTGGTAAAAATTTCAGTCATCACAGGTTTTCATTGCAGTTTTTCTCTCCATGGGATTTGGATTCTATTCCTGGAGCTTTTGATGGATGTGTTTTGCAACTAGATGAAAACCTTTCTGCCTTGTAGTCTGGTGATTTGATTCACACCTTGAGCTGTTCTTTGCTATGATGGTTTTTGTTTCTATTCATGAATTGGAGAAATTTAGTTTTGGGAAAAGACTGTAATGCAGTCCCAATTATTATATTGCAGCCTTGGGGTGCACTGTACTTTGCACTCACATCCTACAGCCTGGGTGGAGGGAACTCCTTATAACACAAAGTTCAGTGACTTTTTCCAATGCACCCAACTTAAACATACTTGTGGGTCGATGCTGATAATGCACCTGGGCTAAATGTATGAGTGAGATAGCACACTTTTCTCAAAGTAACCACACTAAATTGATGCAATTATGTAGGCATTGGCCATTTACTGCCTGTTTGCTGCTGTGATGTAAACAGCTTCCTGGCACTAACCTGATCTCAACCACTTTCCACATACGGCCCAAAACTACCCCCATCATTTTTGAAACCTCTTGGAAGTTGCCGAACTACCAACAAGCTTTTTGAGTCAGCCACAAAGAAGAGTCCATGCCAAGAAGACATACACCTGAATTTTTCCCCAGCAGAGCACCAGACAGCTTGAAATGGAAAGCAGCAACTTCCACGTGACTCATTTTCCACTTCTTTTTATTGACGCATACTCTAATCTTTTCTGGCCGAAGAATGAGGCAGCTTTCGATAGTTATTATTTATGCAGTTTGCTTTATGCTTGGGCAGCTTTTTGGTTTCAAATTTTTTTATCTTACTTCTATATTCTAAATTTTCCTTATTCAATTCTAAAGCCTTTTACTTCTTGCATGGCTTGACATATTCTGCTCATATGAGGTTGGATGGGCTCCTGAAGTCTGCTTGCAGTTAGTCTGATAGTTATTATTTATGCAGTTTGCTTTATGCTTGGGCAGCTTTTTGGTTTCAATTTTTTTGATCTTACTTCTATATTCTAAATTTTCCTTATTCAATTCTAAAGCCGTTTACTTCTTGCATGGCTTGACATATTCTGCTCATATGAGGTTGGATGGGCTCCTGAAGTCTGCTTGCAGTTAGTCTGATAGTTATTATTTATGCAGTTTGCTTTATGCTTGGGCAGCTTTTTGGTTTCTTTTTTTGATCTTACTTCTATATTCTAAATTTTCCTTATTCAATTCTAAAGCCATTTACTTCTTGCATGGCTTGACATATCCTGCTCATATGAGGTTGGATGGGCTCCTGAAGTCTGCTTGCAGTTAGTCTCAATCACTGCTGCCTTTCTAGGCTTATCACAAATGTGACAAAGGCTCTTGGATTTTAGTCAAGATTGAAGTTTTAAAAAACAAGAATATGTGAGTATACAGATAGGAATTTAGGACATCACTTTTGAGAATAATAGAAGCGAATTATTAGATGGTAGGTTTTATTGGCAGTTTCTAAAATTAAATGCTATAAAACGATATAAACCTCCACTACCAAACTTTTCCATGGAAGGTATTCTGTTATTAACATCCTTTCCCAAGAAGGATTTCAAGAATTTGCAGATTGATATCTACAAGGAGCTGTAGATGTGAAAGAAGAAGGAGAACAGTAGAAGGAAGCTTAAATTTACCCCTATGGAACATGGCCAGGAATGGAAAGTTAAGAAAACTATCACTTCTTACCATTCTTAAATGCTAGAGAATGTATTAGATTAGAGACTTGCCACCTTTAGGCTTTGTTTTAGTTCCACTTGTTGCTGAAAAAGTTGTGGAGAGAAGCACAGAGACAATAATAATTTCTTATGACAGTTTAAAACTATAATAGGGTGCTATGGTCTTCACCATAGATTATAGAGGATGCGACCAAAGGGAGAAACTTATTCATTTTATGCAAAACTGAATCATGTGTGGTTGTAGACCTAGGTTGTATAATGTGATTACATTGAAATCGGACATAAAGTCTTATGGGTCTATTTTTGATTAATGGATTTTAATTAAATTGTAGAAGGAATAATTCTGTAGAGAGGCATTATGACAGTTTCAAGCTAAAATAGAATAACCAATTATATATTACAATATCACTTTTCCAAAATGGTAATACAAAATATCTGGCCTTTGCAGGATGTCTCTTTGCAATCTCCGCTGTGTTGTTACTCAAACAATCTATCTTGTACAGCTTTGCTCTTCCATTTCATTCTTTGTCTCTTCCTTTCCTATTACTAGTCCATCCTCTATCTCTATCACTTTGATCTCATAGTGAAAGGCCCATAGCTGCTATTATATACAAAACTTGAAATCTTTTACATAGATAATTACACTTCATGCTCCCTTGGCCCAATCCATCTAGAGTACTATCCTAGATTTTGATTTTGAGCTGGTGACGCTCAGGGCTTAATACTTGCATTTGCTTTTTAACATCCTTCGAGTTCGAACCTCAACCACCAGAGGGGCTTCCTGCACCCACACAACAGTTCACCACCCCCAGTATGTGCTACTGGTTTACACCCAATCTACATGTCGTCCCGATGACCTGGGGAATCATCCTAGACATAAGTTGTTCTTTACTATAGTCAAATTATAGTGAAGAAGACAGGAAAGGCAGCCAACCGAAGTTGCAGATGTCACAGCGAACTTTTCTGATGTCAGCAATCAAAATACTGTCAACTGAGCCTCTAATTCAGTCTAAAGCATTTATTACAGATCAAGAGCATTAACGACAGTCAAACTAGTCAAAATAAGTGTCAAATTACTTTTTCTGTTTATAACGTGCCTACAGCTGTCACAGCATACCTTGCTGCTTTTAGCAGTCAAACAGTGTTCAATTTTCAAACAGCAGTTTTTTTACCTTGCTGATGTCATACTGATATTACTGTACCTTCACAGATGTCAGCAGGTGTGTCTTCCACCTGTCCTCTTCACCAGACTATGGGGATCTTGATTGATTTGATGAGGTCACATGACCCATTTATATACTTCCAATTGTAATTCTTATGTCTGACAGGTCAATCTATTCAGTGAAATTAATTATTTTCAAATTTCTGACATTCTGACAGGTCGTCCCAGGCAGCACATTTGATTAATTTTAAAATTATAAGTTGTCTTTTTTCTCTAATTTTGAGTTGAGCAGTGACGATGTCAAACATGCCATTTGGTCTAATGATATCATTAATTATGTCATAGATGGACAATAATGATATCATATGATGCCATCCTAGAATATTAAAGGTTCACTGCCTGATTTGTTTATAGACTTCCTGATATAAGTTTTTGACAAATTTGATGAAGTGTAGGCCTAATGGGAACGTAACAAAACCTGTAGTTGAAATCTTAAAATTTGGAACATGATCAAAAAATCTTTTTCAAGAATGGAAGAGGTGCTCCTCCTCTTCTTTGAGGTGCTACATCTAGAGCAAAGCTCTCAAGCAGTGCCGGGGAAGCCTTGGGTAAAGCATGTTGCTGGAAATGGAAAGTATGATGTAGCTTTTGTAAAATCGTGAGAGATGCTTGGTGTTGCTCGAGGGATACTGATTTGGACGTGAGAGATATCTGGTGGACAACACTCTTAATTGCTGCAATTCAGATGTGTTTTAAGTGGAAGCTAATTCTAAACAAGAAATCAGAAATAGAAATGACGTTATTTTTTGAGAATTAAGTGAGACATAGAACTGTAAGAGAATTTTATTAATAAGAACGTTCTATGGATGACATTCTCTTGAAAGAGATGAAAATTTGTCTACCTTCTCTATTTAATTGTATCTATATATATGCATATCCATAATGGTGCAACAGAAGGCAAAGGAACCATTATGCAAGATGAAATGGATGCTCTTCCATGGGTGACACTTCATCTTCTGTTGGTTAGGGTTGATCTGCGTCAAGAAGTACCAGTTAGTGCTGGCCCGCAGGGTGTTGCCTTGCACCCCACAGCGGCACTGACCATCTACCTGCGAGACAAACCGAGTCATATTGGAAGCTCTGTCCCACAAGGGAAGCGGACAGTGTTGATGACGAGGAAATCTAGCACCTGTGCCATCATGTGCCAACGAAATTGTCTATGCTGCAACTGATGCCGGGTAGGATAAGCCTTGAATGAGTAGGAGATTGGTTATGGTGTCGGCGCGGACCATGGATTTGAGTTTGGCATTGACGACAGTCATAGAATTAGAGCTGCTACCTGGATCAGATATGGATAGGATTAATACTAACTGCTCCCAGTTTGTCACCTGCTCTGTGCGGACGTTCCAGCTTGAAGATGGGGTGTGGATAACTTCATCTTAAGATTGAACAGACTTGCAGAGCTGCAGCAATGTTTGATTAGTGAAGCAGAAGGCCATGCATTCTAGGAGAATTGATTTCATTCAGAATGAAACATTTGAGATAAATTCATAGATTTTTTATTGTTTGCATTATAAATTACGTTGCGTCACCCCTTTCAAATTTACTGAACAGTCAATAGGGTGTTCACAACATGATATCAATGTAATGATTACCTACACAAAAAAAAACAATACCTCCAAGATAAAATATCCACACATACACCATGTCAGTTTAGGATAAGATCTCATCATCTTGTAGTTGAAACACAGAGAAGAATGAAGAGCGCATATGTTTAATATGCAAGCAAGTAGTAGTTAAGGATGAGTCACATGTTGGTTTCCTAGACTTCAAATAAAAAATTAAGACAGAAGTATTCTTGAATTATTTACATAGCATAGCTGAGTTTGCCCATTGACAAGTTGCTAGATATATCACAGATGTTTTAGAACATCAAAAAATTAGCACCTATAATTTACATATGTTATGTAATAGGTTTGATGTAAACAACAACTAAGATAGAAACATTTTTCATTAATTATCAATTAGAGAGGCCTTGGCCTGAAACTTTTACATAATTGTGATATACAAGATTGCTTATTGGACTATCGCATATTTGTCCTACATCTCTTTCATTGTAGAATTTGAAACTTTTATATTATTTCACAGCATAACATATTTTCCCCCTTTACAAAAGTTAGACAAAGCTTTCTGATAACTAGACAAGAAAATTTCAAATAGAAAAATGTGTTATTTGCTATCATCCCAAAGCTGTTAGTTATGACTCAGCTGCAGTTGCTGGTGTTTACCTTGGATAGCTTCTAAAGCTCCTTCTGCACTGTTGCCTTGAAAATCATGAGTTACTAATAGAAATCTGAAGTATGATCTATTATTGTGCAAGAAAGACAAACCTCTGGAAGAAGGCTATATGATATAACTTAACAGGGAGCCATTTTATTATAATCTAACCAAACATGGTCATGTCATATGTTGCTGGAAAGCTCTTCAAGCATGCTTTCTGGCGATTTAGTACCAATTCCATGATTTTGTCTCATATTTCATTTCGAGAACAGGTTTTCATAAAGGTCTTATGTTTACACTCTAGTATCATAGGGTAGCTCACTAGGTCTATAAAGTATTTCTCCATTAAAATGGGTTTGGTATATCTCATTGGAAAGCACTTGAATTTAGATTGCAATTTTGTATGGTTCAAATTTTCAATAAGGTTTCAAATCGTATTTTCACTGTGCCTCAAGCAGTTATTGTTAAGTATCGAAAAATTCTGGATGAGATTGTAATCTCTCTTAAGAGTTCTCATTTGCACAATGTAAACAAATTGTTGGGAATGTAGATAAAATCAATATTTCATAAGCCTTCGATCAAAGAAATTGGAAACTTATTATCCAAATATTATGATATTTTCACTTTGATGGTTAATTGATTGAATGAGTTCAGAATTGTATTTCTACAACTACTTTGTCAATATTAATTAGTGGTTCTTACACAACACCATTGCATTAATCGTGTGGGCCAAGACAAGATAATCATGGTGGGAAATCTGAGTAGATCACTTCAAGTGGCTAAATGTTGACATGATCTATTTAGGCGCCTGGGCTACGAGCAAAACCATCTTTGAAAACTCAAACCCATCTGCTATTTTCTGTTGATACTTTATGCTGAAAACCATCATTCATAGGGAGATTGGTGCAGTAAAATAAATTATGCAAGCCTCAGAGCAAGGGGTTGAAATATTAATTATGATGAGTCAAATTTGATATTTTCTGATACATCAAGAAGACAAAAGCAACAACTCACTCAAAATTTGGTTGTCACTATTGCTCAGCTCCGTACCAAATATCTTGATTTTCACTAGTGGGGGAAGCAATTAGGACGAAATTAAGAAAAGAATTCATCTGAGCTTGAGCTTTGGACTAATTGGTTAAACGTAGTCAGAATGATACAGATTATTCAGTCAGTCTGACAGGCTAATCCTCAATATATGAGTTCTTCACTTAATAGCCACAATCTATGGCGGATCACCTTGATTGAATCCAATTTTGTTTTAGCAAGGACTTAACTCTGCTAAAAAAATCCTCTACTAGCCTGGGAGAAAGTATTCAATGCAATATGGGCAAAGGGGGAAAATATAGGGCTAAGGAAACACTCCAACAAACAAATTCTTTTTGTTCTATTTTTGTTGTGATTTCCATTGCTATATCAACAAATGCTGTCAAAAACATTGCAAGGAATTAAATTTCAACAGATCCCACATTTTAAATTTCATGCAAGTGGAAATTAAATTTTTTGAGGAAATTTACTTGTTTATTAAACCTTCCAAATTTAAACACGTAGTAATGAAAAGTGATTCTAATGCAAGGGGATCGTCACAGGCCTTAGATTGTGGCATATACACTTCTTTGTTCAGTCCTTGTTGTAGTGCTTCCTAATTACCTTTTCATGGATTAACCCCAAGGTTTTTCTTGCTGATTTACCTTCTTTGCCACTATTTACTTCATTTGCAGTCCATGTCAATAATTAGTAAAATGTGGGATTTCCTCTCTTAAAATCATTTGTGTTACTATCCTGTCATGAAATATGCTTCAGGAATGATAAGTTTTTTGATTGCATGGCATAGTTTGTAGAAATTACAATGCAACAGCGGCAATAAAAATTAATAAGACTGATATCTAATGCATCCCAACACCACGCTGAACACACAACTCAAGTAGCAAAAACATTAGCAAGTGTACATATTTACTGACCACAATAGAACATTTGCTATCTCATCTTTCCAATTTGATTGCTGTTATAGGTGTAAGGTAAAGCTTACATAATGCTTAAATCAATGATGAATATCTCAAACTACATTATTTTTGCCTTTGGCCTTAGTTGCGTGCTATCACACCTCATTTGAGTTCATGGCTGAATTTAAAAAAAATTGCGATAGAAAAATAAGCTAAATTCCTTTTAAGGTCCATGATGCCTTGTGCCCCACACACTTAATTGTGCTTAGGCTACAAATTAGCTTTTACAACATGAGATCACCTCCCACACGTTACTGTGCTTATAGCCTTATACTATGGGGTGCACATACCCTACTCCCCTTTATATAAGAATCTGTACCTCTCCTACAAAAGAAAATAGGAATTTTTTAAATTTTTAAATCATAGAAAATATTATATTATGCTTATCTATAAAATGCTCTTTTTAAAAATGTTTAATTAAAAATATTTTCTAATAAATGTTCGTTATACATTCCCTATTGGAGATTTGTTTTTGTTTTTTGAACTATGACTAGGGCTTACCTTTGACTAAGATGGTTCACCCAGATTTGCAGCTGGCCTCATATGTTGAGGTATTTCAGATCCAGAATTGCATGCAATTTATCACTCAAAATCACACATTAACATGTCTTGCAGGGAGTTGAACATGGGGCTTTGCTATGAAAGCCCCATCGATTTGCCACTTAAGCTCATCTTAATTGACAGCATATTAGAGTTTATTACTATAGTTGGATTTGACATGTTTATAAATGGATATATATAAACCCAACATATTAATAAAGTTTAAAATCTAATTATATTACTAAAAATGAGATTATATTAAGTGTTAGAGTTTTTAAAAGTCAAATCAAGAAACATGACATTATAGAGTTTAATTTATATTTTATTATTTTATTATCCCTGCCTATATTTCCCTCCACTGTTTTGGTCCCTATTTTATAACTCTCGGACATTTTCAATTGATTGTTATCACCCGTAGGATAAAAAGGTAAAATAATGGGTTAATGTCATTATCCTTGCAGGGATTATGAGATAGGAAGAGGGTGCACGACTTTTTGCAACCATTTCATTTCTCAAGAATTTGGATATGGTATGGGATGTGCAATGTCTGGATACGTCCTTTATCCATCTATCGTATGATGCTTTTTTTTCCCCTGGAATTTTTTTTTACTTCATATTAATGGAAATAAGAAATTACATTCTACAGATGCAACCAAGCATTCTAAAGGAAAAAACACAATGAATAAAAACAAAGGTCACAGGGATATGAAGCCAAGAAAAGCTTCCCCATAGGGAGTCTCAACAGACAGAGGCATAGTGTAATGTCCCCCTTTTTGGCATAACTTGCTTAGGGACCCTTAGCTTGGTTTGTTCCCACAAGGCTAAGGGAAAGAAAGAGGAGGGAACGTGGTGGGGGCTATTCTAAGAGCAAACAGGTGAACAATACTTAAGTATTATAATTTTCAGTTGAGTTATGCAAAAAATACTTTTGATCTAATTTTCACTTAAGTAGGGGACCTTTAAGGGTCATGAGAGCCTAAACCTTCAAAAAAGAGTTTTAAAAAGGTAAAGTTGCTTATGATTCAAAATACACATCTCTCCAACTTGGGCGCCACCCTTGGGGGATGATTATAAAAAGCAATTGAGGATTCAATTTGAAAGGTTATACCTAATTTTGATATTGAATCATTGATCAAGTATGTCAAACTTGTTCATCACATATTGATGATGAAAATCTTTAAGAGTGTTAAGGGTTTGGGGACGAAAACCTCCATTCTTACTTCTTGGACAACTCTATTCAAGGGCTGTAGTTGAGCTTCAAAATTGCATGATTGCATGTAAAAGGATTTACAACGGTGTTTTTGGACCCCACCTTCATCAAGGATTGTTGCAAACCCTATAGAGAGTTGGTTTTTGGATAATTTGCAGGTCTTGGTGAACCAGAAGATTTTTCATTCTTCATAGTTCCCAAGATCTCCTGAAATCAGTAAAGTACTGAAGAGCATTATGAGAGCTTTCCAACGCCTATTGGAACACGTAAAACGAACATCGTATGCTCTAGATATTGCTGGTCAAAGTTTGGATTAAAAAATAGTCAAATGGTCAACAATGACGTGGATGCCAGTGGACCAATCAGCAAGTGACACGTGGCAGTGCAATGGTAAAAGGGTGTTTGGTTTTCGCCTTCGGACTTTGACACTCGTGTTTGGACAAATGGGCCCCGCTATTTGCTGGCTGGGGACCCTCAGCCAGGGTTGACACACTCTTTTTGCGGAGGGGTGCCTTTGCCTCCGTTATTTCATATTACCATTGTTATGTTTTTTTCATATATATGCCTCTGTGTTTTTTACATGCTGCATGTGGGACAAATAATCTCAAATTATTAAATTATCCATGTATTTTCCAAGCCACAAATACATGCCAACTCTATTGCTGAGTTCAAGATATGCCAACTCGAGATTAGTTATGCCACCGAGCTATTTAGCCAGCTCGACTTGTTATTCCAACCAATGTCCGAGCTCATCTACGTGGATCTCCAAACTTAGTCGATCTATTTGCAACATTCAAAACAAAAGTGCGAGATAAACGTGGCCAAAGCCACGGTTATAACATCCACGCAAAGCCTTTTTTTGGCTTAAGTTAATACATAAACCAATGCATGTGGGATTTTAAACATGCATGGTAAATCCGCGGTTAGGTGGTTGAAACCAAATAAAGTTCATGGGATTCGAACTCGTGACATGTGGTAAAACACCTAAACAACCTAACCAATCTGCCACACTGTTGCAAGTGCTATAAAAGGGACGAAATTATATTTGTACAGGACATTGAAAATGACTGTGTAAAATTTATAAGGAGCAGTTTGTAAAAATTGGCATTTTTGACCAATTTAGAGGCATTTTCAAATCTTGGAGTAAACTAGAAAGTTGTTCAGAATTTCGAGACGCTTCTTTTGGTATATTGGTGTTCCCGATTTGGTGTTCTTTTGACGTCTTTTGAAGCATTTGAAGTGACGCTTTGACATAGAACGCTGGGAAATTGATCGTGCAAATGCTAAAGGAAGTTTTATTGACATTGCTGAGTGTGATAAGAGTCTTTCAGAGGTTTGTTGGCATATTTTTGCAGGTCTTGTGATTCCATTATGTTATTGTGAGTTGTATTATTACTTACAAATAAATTTTTAATGGATTGGATTGTGGTTTAACAATCACAGAGACGTAGCCCATTTGGGTGAACTCCGTAAACAACTCTAGTGTCTTTATATTCTGTTTTGCATTCAATTTTTAGCAGATTTTTAATCTTATTTAATCTATGGATGCAATTTAATTAAATTACAACACTTACGAAAAATTAGGTAAATGGCTATTGATCATTTTTGGATGTGTAGTTGGAATGAATGAGTTTACAAACACTCACAATCAGTTTTAAATACATCTTAAACACATTAAGATTCAGTTTGATCATTTATTAAATGCCACTTTTAAATATCCGTTTATAAATCGTTTTGAAGGCCTAAGGGGTAAACACGATTTACAGATCAGTTTGGTATCAGAGCAGTTAGAATGCAGGGATTAACTTTTGATTGTGTGAAAGTTTGATTTCAGTTTCAGTTTGGTTGGATTATTTGTAGACATTAAACTTGTTGTTTTCTCCATTTGCAGTGTTGGAAGTACAAGTTGTTTGCAGGATCAAGAACCCATGGGCAAGTTGTCAAAATAGGGGAAACTTGATGAACTCGAAGTATTTAATATGCAAATTTAGGAAGAGAACTCTTTCCTGAGAGCAAAGTTTTACTCCTTGGAAGAGGAGATTGAAAAGTTGAAAAAAGAGTTGCAAGCCAAGGATGAGCTCTTGTTAAGTTTGCAAAATGATGATGGCATGAAGGACAAAAACAAGTCCATTATGCATACAGGACCTTCCTCTCCCACAAATGCACAAACAGATTCATTAAGTGAATGTGAGTCACTAGTTACTTTTCCTTTCCATCATGAATCTGATGAAAAGGATTTTTGTAAAGTTTGAACAACACACTAGAGGTATAGGTTCAAAATTGCTAGTTAAATTGGGATTTAATGGAAAAGGCTTTGGAAAAAATGGCCAATGTATTGCTAACCCCATTCAAGTAGAGGATAAGCCTCATCGTGCAGGTTTGGGATACGGATCTGGTATTCGGAATGAAACAGGCTATTGCTCTAATAAAGCAAAAGCAAGAGGTGCTACAGAGAAGTGTAAACCATCTCCGATGGAATTTAAAACACATTCTTTTCGTCACACTTGCAATAATATTGATCCTAATTCTACTAGACAACGTAAATATTCCAACGTTCCTTATGATTATGGTACACAAAATTTGTGGTACGTTTATCCATGCAGTTTTTGTGGATTGTCTAATCACTGTGTAGCCAAATGTTGGAAATGTAAATATTTGTTAGGAAAGATTTTGAAAGACCACTCTCCTAGACAATGTTCTGAGAATGGCAGTAAGAGTATGTTTTCCAAAAGAGTGGACAAATGTTTTTGTACTCATTGTAACATGAAATGACATGAGGTTAATAGGTGTTGGCATCTTCATCCCAAACAACATTGGAGAGTTGTGAAAAAGGAAAGCATTGTTAAACCAACAATTTTAGATATAACCCATGCAAAAACTCAAGTAAAATCTAAAGATAATCCGGTTAAGTGGTTTGGAAAACAATTCCTTAATTTCATGTTTGCATAGCTGTGATAGCATATTAGCATGCAAATGTTCAAAGCAATTTTGGTATTCCGTTGAAATTAAAAGGAATACATTTTGGTTTTGAACATATTTTTGGAGCTACCTGCTGTGAGAAAATCTGAGTGACAAGTTTATATACTTGGATTGTTTTCTCACGTTCATGGTTTTCCTAAAAGCTCTATTTTGAATCTCCTAATAAGTTTTTGAGTCTTGATGCATTGGTAAAGGAGTTAACTCATGTTTAAACTTGGAGATATACCCATATGATTTTTAGCTTTGAATAGGGTTTATTGGAGTAACTTGTAGAGAAAAGCCAAGGGACAGGTTTGTCATGCTTGGATTGTTTTCTTACGTTTGGGTTTCTGGAAAAACTTCAGTTTGAACTTTGACATCAGTTTACGTAGGTTGATGGGCACATTGGCCATGTTCAGTTTTCCATACTTGCATTTCAGAGAAACTGTTGTTTTGGGAATGCATCTATTTTTGGCATGTATATGTTGGATGAATTTTAAGACCCATATTTTGGGTAGTGTTTTGTAATCACAATGTAGAAGTTGGATTGTTACCATACTTATAAATCACATGTTGTATAAGATCCATGTGGGCAATAAATGTGATTTCTAAATATGGTTACAACGTTAGAGTACACTTTGATTACACTGACAAACATGTTTGCAGTTGCACCAGGTGATCTTTTGCAGTGATGGTAGTTTCACCATTTTGGATTGTGACATTTGGTAGATGTAATTATTCACATATAGTTTCAGGGATAAAATCTAACTCTCGGCCTTATTGTAGGCATTTTGTAGTTTGATTTTTGAATCATTTCCATGATATTTTGCAGTGAAGTTTATAGTGATATTTTGTCATGATTGACAGTTTCACAGGGTCAGTGGACACCACCTATTGTTGGCATTTAGTGATCTATTTCATACTGATTATTTACAGTACTTTGCAGTTCATAGAATCAATGGACACTTGCTTATGTTTGGCATTTAGTTGTTTATTTCATATTGATTCATTTTAATGATATTTTGTAGAGTATCTTGACAGATTTGCAAGGTTAGTGGACACTTGCGTAGGTTTGGCATTTGGATGTCTATTTCATATTGATCTACTTTTGCAGTTGCAACATTGGTCAATTCACATAGGATCAGTTAGACATTGCCTAGTGGGAAGGCACTTTGTGTCTATTTACACTAATCCATTTATTGTGATACTTTTGGCATTACAATACATTTGGCAACCTTAACCACTATTCTATATTCTGGTTTCTGTACTTTGGTGTGATGCAGAGTGCTATGTATCTAGAGACATGATATATTAATGTATATGGGTTGATGGAGATGTTGACATGTGGCACACATCCTCCTTAGTTATATGGGTCCAATATATTAGGATAATGGAGTAACTTGTGGAATTAATGTATTGGGTAATGGTCGGCCTACATTGGGATTAAGAGGTTACCCATCCATTGTTAGTTAGATAGAGGTTTATATAAAGGAGATGATTATCATTGTAAGGAATCAAGTGAGCATTGAGTCTTCTATTGTAAGAGGATATTATAGGTTGTCCCCTCGAAGAGACATTGTGGAGTTATTTCTTCTTAAAGGAGTATTGTATGGTGTTGCCCTACCTTAAGGGTATTGTATTTGTGCATATATTGAATATTTGGACATCTTGGTCCACCAATATCTAGTGTGTTGTGTTGATCTACATTATATTTTGCATTATTTTCAATTATTATAAGGGTGGATCGTAACAAGTGGTATCAGAGCAAACAGTGGAAGAAGTAGAAGAAAATGTTGATAAGGTCAAAGTATTAGAAAAAGTTGAGGTATATAAACACCCACATCATTATGAGAGGAAACAGTCATTGAGCTATGTGAGGGAGTGTCATAATAACAATCACTTTGGCTATATAAGAAATCAACGTTTTAATAACTATGGCTATGCATGGAAGCCAAAGAATACCTACTATGGTCATGGATGGAATCAGAGTAGTGCAACGGAATATGGTACATGGAATCACAAGAGGAATAATTATGCATGGACAACAAAGCAATACAATTATGATCATGAATGGAATCAGAGGAGCACAATGGAATTTGGAAACAAGCTTGGAGAGCTATCACCTGCCAGGATCACATATGGATGGCTAGATGATCGAGATTGAAGACAAGTGTACAATGATTTGAAGCACATTCATTATTTGGTTTCTTCCTATGTTTCGGGGATGAAACATGTCGAGAGGAGTAATGCTATATATCTAAGGACATGATATATTAATGTATATGGGTTGATGGAGGTGCCAACATGTGGCACACATCTCCCTTAGTTATATGAGTCCAATATATTAGGATAATGGAACTTTTGGAATTAGTGTATTGGGTAATGGCCGGCCTACATTGGGATTAAGAGGTTACCCATCCATTGTTAGTTAGATAGAGGTCTATATAAAGGAGATGATTATCATTGTAAGGAATCAAGTAAGCATTGAGTCATCTATTGTAAGAGGATATTGGAGGTTGTCCCCTCGAAAAGTCATTGTGGAGTTATTCCTTCCTAAAGGATTATTGTATGGTGTTGTCCTACCTTAAGGGTATTCTATTTCTGCATATATTGAATATTTGGATATCTTGGTCCACCAATATCTATTGTGTTGTGTTGATCTACATTATATTTTGCATTATTTTCAATTATTATAAGGGTGGATCATAACACAGAGAGCCGTTTAGCAGATTCAGTGGGTTATTCTCCTTTTGGGGACCAAAAGGGTCTTATTGGGGAGGTTTGATCCAGAGAATTATTCATCCTTCATAGTCCTCAAGATCTCCCGAAACCAGTATAGTACTGAAGAGCATCCGAGAGCTTTCCAACGCCTATTGGAATGCGTAAAACGAACATCAATGCTCCAGATATTGTTGGTCAAAGTTTGGATTAAAAAATAGTCAAATGGTCAATAGTGACGTGGATGCCAAGTGGACCAATCAACAAGTGACACATGACAGTGCAATGGTAAAAGGGTGTTTGGTTTTCGCCTCCGGTCTTCGACACTCGTGTTTGGACAAATGGGCCCCGCTATTTGTTGGCTGGGGACCCTCAGCTAGGGTCGACACACTCTTTTTGCGAAGGGGTGCCTTTGCCTTTGTTACTTCATATTACTATTGTTATGTTTTTTTCATATATATACCTCTGTGTTTTTTACATGCTGCATGTGGGACTAATAATCCCGAAGTATTAAATTATCCATGTATTTTTCAAGTCACAAATACATGCCAAGTCTATTGCCAAGTTCAAGATATGCCAACTCGAGATCAGTTATGCCACTGAGCTATTTAGCCAGCTCGAGTTGTTATTCCAACCAACGTTTGAGCTCATCTACACGGATCTCCAAACTTAGTCGAGGCTTTTGCAATGTTCAAAACAAAAGGGCGAGATAAATGTGGCCAAAGCCACAATTATAACATCCAAGCAAAGTCTTTTTTTGGCTTAAGTTAATACATAAACCAATGCATGTGGGATTTTAAACATGCATGGTAAATCCGCGGTTAGGTGGTTGAAACCAAATAAAGTTCATGGGATTCGAACCCGAGACATGCGGTAAAACACCTAAACAGCCTAACCAATCGGCCACACTGTTGCAAGTGCTATAAAGGGCACAAAATTATATTTGTATAGGCCATTGAAAATGATTGTGTAAAATTTATAAGGAGCAGTTTGTAGAAATTGACATTTTTGACCAATCTAGATGCATTTTCAGATCTTGGAGTAAACTAGAAAGTTGTTTAGAATTTCGAGACTCTTCTTTTGGTATATTGGTACTCCCGATTTGGTGTTCTTTTGATGTCTTTTGAAGCATTTGAAGTGACGCTTTGATGTAGAACGCTGAGAAATTGATTGTGCAAATGCTACAGGGAGTTGGATTGACATTGCTGAGTGTGATCAGAGTCTTTTAGAGGTTTGTTGGCATATTACTGCAGGGCTTGCGATTCCATTATGTTATTGTGAGTTGTATTATTACTTGCAAATAATTTTTTAATGGATCGGATTGCGGTTTAGTAATCCTGGAGACGTAGCCCATTTGGGTGAACTCCTAAACAACTCTGATGTCTTTATATTTTGTTTTGCATTCAGTTTTTAGCAGATTTTTAATCAGTTATTTAATCTATGGATGCAATTTAATTAAATTACGACATTTACGAAAAATCAGGTAAATGGCCATTGATCATTTTTGGATGTGTAGTTGGAATGAATGAGTTTTCAAACACCCACAATTAGTTTTAGATCCATCTTAAACATATTAAGGTTCAATTTGATCATTTATTAAACACCATTTTTAAATATCTGTTTATAAACCGTTTTGAAGGCCTAAGGGGTAAACACGGTTTACGGATCACTTGGAGATTGGCGACTTGCATTGGAATATTGCTAGCGAGGTTTGGAGCCATTCCCTTGGGTGGCGAATTGTTGTGTCAAGAAGAAGAATCCTCTTGGGAGGGCTGCGTTACACGGAGACCCCGTGGAGGGCTTGGGAGATTTATTGGTTGAATTATTCCACTAGAGCGATTCGTATATGGCATCATATGAGGTCATTTGGTGATCAATTGGTGAGATAAAATATTCTGATTTATTTTATATTTATTTTTGAGGTGGGGCGAATTAGTTTGAAGAGGAAGTGAACCTTTTTGGAGGGCTTTTAGACTCCAATTTGATAAGGTAAAATTCTAATATTTTGTCTGATATGTTTGGAATAAAATCACAAGCTTTTGGAGAGCTAAAATAAAGATATTAATTCTGGAATTTTTAGCAATAAAAATCAGAAGTGGGGCGATTCACTTGGAGGGGAAGTTGCAAGGGTTTGGGGTGCTTGTAGGCATTGATCAAATATTATTCTTAATATTTGTGATTTTATTTGATAATTTTCAGTTGGTTGAGGGTTTTGACCTCATTTGATCACTTGATATTCACGATATTGTGAGGTGAATTTATTTGGTAATTTTCCAACTTGCTTGTGAAGTGCAACAATCTGATTTTCGATTGTCTAGTGGCTATTTCAGGGGCCTAATTTCAGATTTCATTGGCTGGAATTAATCATTGGTCTTACCTAATTTTACAAGCTATTTTCGAGGGTTTTACTTCAGGGTTGGCAAGTGGGAAAGAAGGCTTATGTTCACTGGAATTTTGGGTGTATATCTTCAACTAGTATGAACATCATTTCCAGGTATTTATTACAACAGTTTGCATTATCTTTTATGATGTATTCTTAGTTTTTGGAGTGGATATAAAGCGCTGTAATTGTGGATTAATTTCTGCCCTAGTGACATTTAGCATTTGGATCCATTCGGAGGGGAGTTGTAGTTTGTTTGATAGACCTAAAGTGGCTGGTCTATTCTATTATTTTCAACTTTTTGATTGGGGTTTGTTCCCAATCCCATTATTGCTTGCTTATGCCAAATTGGGGACATTACAGTGATATCAGAGCCATATCTTGGCTATACTGTGTGGTGAAAGGTTTTATACATGAGTGGCAATAAAGAGGTTAAGTATTATTTGAGTAGCACGGCTTCCACCAGTTGGTTCACTTGAGTAGGATCAAGTCATGAGTGATATGGGACACGAGGAGACAGAAAGTGGGAGGAGAGACATGTTAGTTGAGGAGATGTTTGAGTAGTATTCTTAGACTCAGAAGAGGATGACAACAGTGATTGAGGGGTTTCTTTGTTCCCTCAGTGAGATGGGTGGCTTAAAGCCACTCAGTGGAGATAGTGGTACTTCAGAGAGAAGGCCAGATTCACATACACCCTCTTTGGGGAATGGAGCATACACACGTAGGTCCACCCAACTTACATTTGTTCAGAGGGAGGAGCCCGCACTAGTGAGGGAGGGGTTACCTAGCCCACATGAGGAGTTAGAGAGGGAGATGGATGAGTATGTTACCTTATTCACGATAGTGAGAGGAACTATGACTTTTTTCGAGTTTTCAGCTTGGAAACGGGGACAGAGTGGGCCCAGGATTAGTCAGAGGCAGAGGGACAGCTAGGGAGATCAACATGCATTGGAGAAGTTATCTCTCTCCACGTTTGATGGGTCACAAAGGAGCTCAATGAGGGCATGGATTTAGAAGGTGGATACCTTTTTTTCACTTCGACCTATGGTCGAGGGAGAGACCATTTAGGTCACCACTTTGCATTCAGAGAGAGCAACCCACGATTTGTGGTATCATCGTTTGATCACGTAGGGACATCAACACATACACTCCTATGAGGAGTTCAACAAGAGATTGATAGAGCGGTCCCAGAACTTCATTTCTGTGATTTAGCTCAATTGAGGCAAAGAGCCTTGGTGGATGATTATGTCATAGAGTTTGAGACTTTCAGTCATGGTGACCGATATCTCAGATAGGAGATTGGTGGTGTTGTTCGTGGAGAGCTTGGTTGATTCCTTGAGGGGATTGGTCAAGGCATTTGATCCACCTTCGTTGAGAGAGGCCATCCAGAAGGCCTATGATTTGGAGTCTTCTACTCCAAGGGGCAGATTTACACTTTTGGGACAGCCAAATAATACTTTTTTCCCACCTATAGGGCAGCAGAGAGGTGGCGGTTTAGGGTAGGCGAAGAGTAGCTATGCAGGGTCTCCAAAGGCCAATCATGTGGGTTCCTTGATTAGACCAAACCAACTTGGTTTGGGGCAGCAGAAGGAGCTACCATGTAGTAGCTTTGATGTGAGAAATGAGCTGAGAAGGAAAGGTTTTTGCTTCACATGCAAGGATCTTTAGGAGAAGGGCCACAATTGTCGTGGCAAAGGGCAAGTACACTACATTGAGGTACTTCCTGAAGAGGAAAATGAGGAGGAGAAAGTTGGGACAGTCACCTTTGAGGAGGACACTTTGGAGATAGAGGGAGAAGAGGAGTTGAGTGGCAACTTGGCATCACTTTTGGGGGCTCTTAGGTATTATCCCTTTAGAGTGAAGGTATATTGAAGGGTATGTCTATCACCATACTTATTGATAGTGGGGCAACTCACAATTTCATTGATAGAGGGCTAGTAACATCATGTGGGCTACAACAATCCGTGGAGTTCAAAGGATTTAGAGTCACGGTGGTGGATGGATTCACCATCCCTTGTACTACTAAGGTTCCAAAGCTTAGTCTCACTTTGGAAAGGTATGTGGTTGAGAATGATTTTTATGTGGTTGGCAAAGGGGAGACCACTATGGTTCTTGGCATTCAGTTGTTGCGTCACTTGGTGAGTACACTCAAAACTACCAAACCATGGAATTAAAATTCAAAGTAGCAGGTAATGAGATTGCTTTGCATGGTTTGAGTGATAGAGGCCCCTTTTTCTACAAATAGCATGTTAGGAGGATGTTTCATGAGCATGAGGAAGATTGAAAAGAAGGCTGCCACTAGACATCATCTGCAACCCTTTCATTCCAAATTGGAACCCTCTACAAGGCAAATGGTAAGTGTAGCAAATTCTGATTTTTGTCATGCTTGTATTGAGAGGGATGAGATGAGAGTTGATTGCCAAGGGCAACCCAAAAATTGTTTTGGGCAGCACCCTATTCCTTCTTGCAAGAGTGGAAATGGAGGTTTTTTAAGGAAAATGAGTCCCCTCTTGAATTTTGAATGGGCTAAAATTACAAGCAGCTGTTCACAAGGTTCGAATGGCAAGAAATGTTCGCTTTTTTTTGCTTACAAAAGAATGCTAAACACAGCTGGGCTTACCTATGGATTCTTTTGGGCATCAAAAGCAATTTATTTTGCATATGGCAGCCAAGGGGAAGAGCTAGGAAAAGATGCATGAAGTCTGAATTTTTAGTTTAAAATTTTCTGAGTCAACAAAACAAGTCCAGCCACATAAAAGAATAAAAAAATGGCACTTTAAGGGCACACTACAGCCCATGATGGGGAAGACGCATACCAAGATACATTCTGAAATCTACCACACAAAAAACTCTGATTTTAAAGGGCAGATACAACAGTATGTAGAAGGTCAAAAATCTGAATTTTTTTGGTAAATTTCAGCCAATAGTGTATTCATGAAAATGTTCATGATGAAGCACGGGAAGTACAATCGTATGTTGTGCGTTGGTTAAGGTTTTTATTTGATCAATTTAATGTTCTTCCTATGCATAAGGGATATGATGGATGGGAGTCAAAGAGAAATAGCATGGCATATGTTTTGGGACACACTCAAGAGAGAATGCATCTATATGTTATTTTCACTCAAGGTAAGTTTCAAGATGAGATTGTTGTTACTTATTTCCAAATTGTGGAAACATCTTTTGAGGACACATTGATCACCATGAAAGGCTACATCAAAGGCAAACCAGTATGGCACCTGTTATTTCTTTTGGGTTATGAGGAGTTCTTGGAAGATGGTCATGACACTTTGAGCCCATGTGGGCAGCCTCTAAGATACATGTTTAGCAAGTTGGGAGTTCAAGTTGGAGCTGCAATTTAGTGGGAAGCCATTTCAGTTGATAAGTGCATCATGAAGAATGTGGGGACAGCCCCATGGCTTTTGCAATTGCTTGAGGACAAACAATTTTGGGTGGGGAGGAATGTAATGTCCTCCTTTTTGAGATAACTTGCTTAGGGACCCTTAGCTTGGTTTTTTCCCACAAGGCTAAGGGAAAGAAAGAGGAGGGAACGTTGAGGGGGCTATTCTAAGAGCAAAAAGGTGAAAAATACTTAAGTATTCTAATTTTCAATTGAGTTATCCAAAAAATATTTTTGATCTAATTTTCACGTAAGCAGTGGACCTTTAAGGGTCATGAGAGCTTAAATCCTCAAAAAAGAGTTTTAAAAAGGTAAAGTTGCTTATGATTCAAAAGACACATCCCTCCAACTTCAATGCCACCCTTGGGGGATGATTATAAAAAGCAATAGAAAATTCAATTGGAAGGTTATGCCTAATTTTGATGTTGAATCATTGATCAAGTATGTCAAGCTTGTTCATCACATCTTGAGGATGAAAACCTTCAAGAGTGTTAAGGGTTTGGAGACGAAATCCTCCATTCTTACTTCTTGGGCAGCTCTATTCAAGGGCTGTAGTTGAGCTTCAAAATTGCATGATTGCATGCAAGGGGATTTAAAAGTGTATTTTTGGATACCATCTTCATTAAGGATTGTTGCAAACCCTATAGAGAGCTGGTTTTTGGATAATTTGCAGGTCTTGGAGATTGGCGACTTGCATTGGAAGATTGCTAGTGTGGTTTGGAGCCATTCCCTTGGGTGGCAAATTGTTGTGTCAAAAAGAAGACCTCTCTTGAGAGGGTTGCGCTACACGGAGACCCCGTTGAGGGCTTGAGAGATTTATTGGCTTAATTATTCCACTTGGGCGACTTGTCTAGGGCATCATAAGAGGTCATTTGGTGAGATAAAATACTCTAATTTATTTTATATTTATTTCTGAGGTGGGGCGAATTAGTTTGAGGAAGTGAACCTTTTTGGAGGGCTTTTAGAATCCAATTTGATAAGGTAAAATTCTAATATTATTTCTGATTTATTTGGAATAAAATCACAAGCTTTTGGAAGGTTTTGGAGAGCTAAAATAAAGATATTAATTTTGGAACTTTTAGCAATAAAAATCAGAAGTTGGGCGATTCACTTGGAGGGGAAGTTGCAAGGGTTTGGGGTGCTTGTAGGCCCTAAATCATTGAGCAAATATTATCCTTAATATTTGTGATATTTTTTGATAATTTTCAGCTTATTGGTTGAGGGTTTTGACTTCATTTGATCACTTGATATTCATGATATTATGAGGTGAATTTATTTGGTAATTTTTCAGCTTGCTTGTGAAGTGTAGCGATTTGATTTTCGATTGTCCAGTTATCAGGGGCTAATTTCAGATATTAATCGTGACCTAATTTTACAAGCTATTTTCGAGGGTAATTTTGGAGAGTGGAAAAGAAAGCAGCTTGCTTGTGAACATCATTTTCAGATTTATTACAGCAGTTTGTATTATCTTTTATGGTGTATTCTCAGTTTTTGGAGTGGATATAAAGCGCTGTAATTGTGATCTGCCCTAGTGGCATCTAGATTTGGATTTCGGAGGGGAGTTGTTTGTTTGATAGACCTTGATGGCTGGTCTATTCTATTATTTTCAGTTTTTGAGGGGTTTGTGCCCAATCTTATTATTGCTTGCTTGTCCCAAATTGGGGACATTACACGTAGACCCAAAGACAAGTGCACAAATTGACGAACAAAAGCAAGAGAAGAAAACAAGTGTATTTGAGCAGCCACCTTTTAAGATCCACAGCTGCTAGTTAGATGAAATGAATCTTTAGTCCTCCAATACAAAAAGATTAGATTCTTCGAGGTTATCCGTCTCTTTGTATTTTCGAAGTGCAACCCCTCCTTGGAAAGCAAATTGCTTCCGTATTTAACTCCCTATAGACAGTATAAAAGAAGTGGCAACGAAAGATAGCAGCATCTTTTTATCTGGAAGTAAAGCAGTTGTAAGGGCACATATTGTCCACTTTAGAGATGATAACTTTGAGTCTTCGAAGACCTGGAATTAATCGCTGGAATAGAAGCTTTAATCTCAGTGACCTAATGTTAGTACAAGCTATCCCAGATCGGCCTTGAAGCGTATGAAGGCTTGGAATTAAAAAGAGTATTCCACTCACCACAAACAATAGAGGTTTGACTAGCAGTAGTGTCTGATCAATGAATGTAGCAACAATCTTTGCCTTTTAGTCTTCGTACATTGGAAATGCTTGAAAATTGATCTAATTTGGGATATTGAAAGGTAGGGATGTTTTTAGTTTGTATTTCTAGCAATCCATATGCCCCAAGACACAACTAGTAGAACCTTGAACAGTCAGTTTTAACCTCTTATACCATCTTTCAAAGGAAGATCCCTGCCATCCGCGTCTCATACTACCCAGCAGTTTGTATTATCTTTTATGGTGTATTCTCAAGTGAGGGCTTTGGTTTTTGGAGTGGATATAAAGCGCTGTAATTGTGGATTAATTCTGCCCTAGTGGCATCTAGCATTTGGATCCATTCGGAGGGGAGTTGTAGTTTGTTTGATAGACCTTGAGTGGAAAGGATTGCACAAAGGCTTTCGACATTATTGGTCTATTCTATTATTTTCAGCTTTTTCGATTGGGGTTTGTGCCCAATCTTATTATTGCTTGCTTGTCCCAAATTGGGGACATTACACGTAGACCCAAAGACAAGTGCACAAATTGACGAACAAAACTCGAAACCAATGCAGGTTAGAAAACGAAAAAACCAAAGAAAACAAGTGTATCTGAGCAGCCACCTAAAAACACCAACACAAGAAAAATTTAAGATCCACAGATCCACAAGGATGCTTGTTAGATGAAATGAATCCAAGATCCCTTCTGGGCCATCCCATTAGCATCATGAATCTGTCTTTCGTGCAAGAAGCCGAACAACTCACTAGAAATAGTCTTAGAAAGGATTCTCCTAATCCCTTTAGCAATAATTATCACAATGATCTTATAGATGCAATTACATAAGGAAATGGGCCTTAAATCATTAAAAGAGTTTGGGGTATCCTTTTTCGGAATGAGAGCTAAGAAGGTGGAATTGAAAGCCTCATGGATCTTACCGTTCGTCTTGATTCCACCACCCTTTAAAGGTCTCCAATGAGCAATAGAAAAACCCACTGAAGAATTCAACCGTCCATCTGTTAAGCCCTGGACTTTTTGTCTTTTGTAAATTAGCTAGGACAAACTATAGCTCTTCCTTAGAGACTACTTCAACAAGTTTCTCGTTTTCTTCCTCATTGACGAAACTTGGAAAAAAACAAATATTTTAACAATCTCCACTATATTGACTCTGTCAGGTTCCTTATACAATTTCTCAAAATGGAAAACTCCCAGACCGAATATCTCCTGAAAGGACTGCACAATAGAGTGATCTTCCATACTCATTTTTTTAAATCAGTATTTTTATTTTTACGATGATTAGCAAAATTTTGAAAAAAATGTGTTTTCATCACCATTTTCTAGCCACAAAGCTCTACTTTTCAATCCCCATTGCGCTTCAATATCCCACCAACAGTTTTCTCTTCTTCGGTGGCCTCGTCAAAAAGCTTTTTAAAATCTTGCCCATAGAAATCAGTAATCTGTTGTTCCACAGTTAAAATATTCTTTTCAACTCCCTGCCGCTTGATGGTATGTTATGTCCCCTTTTCTAAAAATAAAATAATATCATTATTAAAATAAAAAGTATTCTTATATACTTTAAATAAAAGTAATAATATGTCTTAGTTGCCAAAAGTGAATATGTTAGCAACTCCTTTCTATTTGGATTTATAATAAAGGGGACTCTTCTAAATTGATATAAGTCGGTCATTAATTTAGAAAGTATATTGGAGGGAAAGGATATAAAAAGGGGAAGGGGGTTCATTTTGAAGGATCATGTTATGTTTATGAATTGAAATCACAAGTTTAAGCACGATTTGCTTGACTTCATCCATTGAAGACGAAAAGCTTCAAGGGAAGGGTAAAGTAAGGACAAAAACCTTGACCTATCAGTTGGGCAGCCTTAAATCAGAGGTTGTATTGGATAGAAACGAGCAATTGGTGGTGTCTATTCACCATTCCAAGTAGGGTGCAACAGTTGGGCAACATCTTGAAGTGTGGCGCAACAGTTTGGGGCAGCTAACCCTTGTTTTGAGCCCTCTCTAGGGCAGTGAACTGTTTTGGAGTCTTCTCCTAGGGCAGTGAACCCCCTTGGAGGGTTTCAAGTTGTTTTTTGAGGCCTAATTTGATATTTGTTCATACCTTCGTCAAGTTGGTATTTTATAATATTTTCCCAGATATTTATTGATAGAAAAATTCAGATTCCAAGGTCCTATTTCCAGCGTCAATATTTATTATTTTTGGCAAGTATTGTGGTTAATAAAATATTATTTTTGTGCCTTAAATTGGCACTTTCAGAATTCTGCAATTGGTTTGGAAAGAAATTCAGAAATTTGTATGTTTTGTTAGGGTTTGTTGGGAAACCCCTTTGGTTCTAATTTTTCCTTAAAGGGGATATTACAATGGTATCAAAGCCACGATTTTGGCAGCTTGTGGAGGAACTAAAAAAAAAAAATTACATATTCGTATGGTTCTGTATGACAGTCGTACCCTATCGGATGGAGTAGATTCCAGTCGGTACAACACCAGATCAACGCATGTACCTTTTACAACTAGGCTTTTAGTCAAAATTTCAATTTTTTTTGTGTTTTTAGGTTTGAGTTGGCTTCATGCTAAACAATAATAGAAAGATGAAGACAATGCTAGAAGCCATAGAAGAGATGTTGCAAGCTATGCAATAATCTTAGAGGGAACTAAGGGCAATGGGTCCAAAGGCATGGATGAAGTTTGTAGGGTTAAGCGCTAGACCTCCAAAGTCTCTCTTAGAAGAAGAAAAAAGACCAACAAAAGTGATGAATACTTCATTACCACAAAAGACCAAGCTGCCCATAGAGGAATCCACTACGCAAATTGAAAACGAAGAGCCCTCCAAAGAGAAAGGAATAGATTCAAATGTACAAAATATTAGGGCAAAGAATTATCCCTTGATGATGAGGAAAGAGGGAGAAATCATGGAGCATGAACCAAAGAAAGACGAAAAATTCAATTTGCAAGATGGTAGAGATAATTTGGTGGTTCAAGCCAATTTTTCGGATGATAATGTTGATATTTAGCTTGCTGGAATTCTCGTAACAACTAATGGTAAGCAAATTGATTATCTTCATAGCAAGGGTTTATTGCATCACCCTCATACTATGTCCTTACAATGTTTTGATCATCATGAGAATTATTCTAACAATGAGGATAAGATGAAGGGTACCAAATAGAAAGAGGGTATTTTCCAAGAAACCCCAATCCATCTTCCGAGCATTTCAAAGATTGAGCCATTGCCATATGCGATGGATTTTCAGGACAACCAAAGGTATGAAAGTGTTATGGATTTGTTGCTTCCTACAATGTCTTTTCAAATGAGTTGTCATCATGGGCAGCATGTTGAAAAGAATGATCATATGTCAAGATTGATGCTTCATAGTACATCACTTCGAAATTGTGGTTATCATGGACAACATAGTGAAAATGATGATAGAGTGAAGAACACTTTGAGTGGCAAAGGGTACATAGATCCTTTCATACAAAATGATGATAGAGTGAAGAACACTTTGAGTGGCAAAGGGTACATAGATCTTTTCATACAAGTTCCAAATTGCTTGTACATGAAAGTTTGGGATCCGGGTGATCTTTGGAGATACAAGAAGGATAAGGTCTTTGAGGGGCTCAATGTTGCTATTATTTATAAATTCTTTATCTCATGCATTTGGCTTGAAATGAAGTCGATGAGATACCTTTGGTTGGTTGGTAGTGTTGAAGCTTTTTCAGTCCCTATATGGTTGATTTCAGCCCCGATATCACTGCCATTTTTGAATTTTGTGAAGAAATTAAAATATGATAGTTGCTGTCCTATCCCTTTTGCTGCTATGTGCAACAAATCTAGCCCCTTAACAATTTTTATGATAGTCACAAGAGTATTTTTGGTCACAAGGTGGAAACCATCAATGAGGGATTGTTTGCAGCTGTTATGGAAGAGTTTCCAGCCACCACAATGCTGATTATGAATGAGGAAATGCAACGGTACAACTACAACCATGTATGGGACATTAAGAATTGACCTTTGGAAGTCCATCACACGAATGAAAACTATGAAGAAGATGCAAGCATGGGAGTAGAGTTGAACAACATGCCTATGAGGCATGATGAAGCGGTTGAAGGAGTGGTGTGGAGAACTTTTGATTTCATTGACATGTTTGTTCTATGTGCAGGTTTAGAAACAACCCATATGAGTGTTGACAAATAAACTCTTATGAGTCAAAGAGTGCATAATTTGCATATGTCCAAGGAAAATAAAATGATCATGACATGTGACAAGCATGAGTGGGAGCAACTGAATTTGTTTTCAGCCCACAGTAACAATATGGGACCCAATGGAGCTCAAGGCTATGTTCATGAACCAAGTGTTTGGAGTTGCAAGTTCCCAAAATTGAAGTGGGATCCAGGTATTTCAAAGATAATAGAAAATGGGCTTGCATTTGCTTGAGGGCAAGCAAATTTGGGGAAGGACAGACTGTAACATCCCATTTTCTAAAAATAAAATAATATTATTATTAAAATAAAAAATATTTATAAATACTCTAAATAAAAGTAATAATATGCCTTAGTTGCCAAAGTGAATATGTTGGCAATTTCTTTCTATTTTGATTTGTAATAAAGAAGGGGACTCCTCTAATTTGATATAAGTTGGTACTTAATTTAGAAAGTATATTGGAGGGAAATGATATAAAAAGGAGAAGAAGGTTTATTTTGAAGGATCATGTTATGTTTATGAATTGAAATCACAAGTTTAAACAAGGGAAACCTTTAAGGGAAGCTTAAAGAAGGACGAGAACCTTTACCTATCAGCTGGGCAGCCTTAAATCATAGGTTGTATTGGGCGGGAATGAGCAATTGGTGGTGTCTATTCACCATTCCAGGTAGGGCGCGACAGTTGGGCAACATCTTGAAGGGTGGCACAGCAGTTTGGGGCAGCCAACCCTTGTTTTGAGCCCTCTCCCAGGGTAGTGAACTGTTTTGGAGCCTTCTCTTAGGGCAGCGAACCCCCTTGGAGGGTTTCAAGGTGCTTTTTGAGGCTGTTTTGAGGCCTAATTTGATATTTATTCATACCTTTGCCAAGCTGGTATTTTATAATATTTTTCCAGATATTTATTGATTGAAAAATTCAGATTTGAAGGTCCTATTTCCAGTGGTAATATTTATTATTTTAGGCAAGTATTGTGGTGAATAAAATATTGTTTTCATGCCCTAAATTGGCACTTTCAGAATTCTGCAATTTTCATGTGCTTAGGGTTTGGAAAGAATTTCATAAATTAATATGTTTTGTTAGGGTATGTTGGGAAACCTCTTTGGTTCTAATTATGACCTAAAGGGGATATTACATGGTAGCCCATCTGATTGTAGCCTTTTTCACTTTTTTCAAATTGGATGCAATTTGCAGACTGACTGACTCCTTGGAGATAGCATGAAATGCTACCCACTTGTCATTTCATTAACCATCTTGATGAAGTCATCCTCCAACCACAACGGATGGAATTTGATTGGGCTCAAAGGCTTAATGTCCTTTTTATCAATCTGTAACAATATGGGGAAATGATCAGAATCGCTTCCCATAGACACCCAAGATCTAATTCTCTTTGATCCATTCAACAGTGAATCAAAGATTAAAAACCTACTGAGTATCTTGGCTACTCTTTTTATACCAAATCTCATATTCCTCCAAGTAGGAGATAGACTTATAGGTTCCAAATCCACTAATTAGCCTCCTCAAATTTGTGTCAAAAGTAATCACCTAGGGGAATGATTCTTGTTGAATCCTCCCCCACTTCAGCGCTTTTAGCGGTTAAATTTAAATCTCCCTCAATAATGGTATAATCATCACCCAATTTTTTTTGCGCAAACATGACCTCCCAAAAAGCCTTTCCTCGTAAGGCCCATAAATATTAACCAAAACGAAATATTTACCTAACTCCATAGAATGAAGTTCCACCCCAATGCCAGAAACAAAAAATGCCGATCTGACCAGCCTCAAAGTATCTCTCCTCCATCCCGAGACCAATCCCCCAGAGCTGCCAACTTAGTCCAAGGCGAAAAAAATCTCAGCCTTTTAGGTTGATAAATCCGCAATAACCTTTGTCCCTTCCCCCTTAGGCTCCTGAATCAAAATCATGTCCGGCTTATGCAAATCAACGAATCTCTTAAGGGCAGTCTTTTTAGAGGGGTTGCCTATTCCTCTTATATTAAGGGACAAAATGATCATGGATTACATCTCTCCGGGGCTTGCCCCACTCTAAGGGCTCCTAAAGGAGTTTTTTGTTTTTCCCTATTGAATTTCCCCAACAGCTTTGGACTGTGCTTGAGATAGATGGGATGTCCAACCTCTCCCCGGATGAGAACTCTCAAGCAACCTAGATCTGCCTATGCCTTCTTCGATGCGACCATCTCTTATGACTGCAACCTTTAGTCGAGATCATAAGGGGTATCTCAGTTGATCTGAAGCAATTGATGATTCAGCTGAAATCGAATTAGAGAATCACAAGTGAGTCCTAATTGATCTATTTGGGACATCCACAAATCTGACATCTCCATCATCATCCAAATTGACCGCTCTTATTTCTTGAGATCTTACATGCTTTTCGATTGATCTTCCATCTCCTCTCTCAATTGTTCTTGGCTTTCTTCCCAAACCTTCCTTGGGATCCCCCATTTCAGACCTCCTCTCAAAGAATGCAGAAAAATGGCCAGCTTCCACCCTTACTGGCCTTTTTGTATGGCTCATTCTCTTATCCAAAGGATGAGAATTTTGAATGTTAATGGGATTCAACAACATCACATCCCATTCATCAGCATGCAAAGAATGATCCAAATATTCCGTAGACAAGTGTAAGGTAGACTTAAGCATATTTTCTTCCTCTCCCAACCCAAAATGATGTTAACTCACCCCCATAGACAACTGTTTAAACATACGAGTTGTATCCACCGTTTTCACTGGGCATCTTCGACTATTGTCCACCTCCATCTGTGGACCAACGGATGCTGCACTTATTTCCTTTTTCTCCCTATCAATCCTGATATTAGAAACTGACTTTCTCGTCCAATATTTACAAGTGAAGGGAAGAGAGCAATCATTTACCAGATGACCATAGGCATGACATCTAGCACACCTAAAAGGAACTCCCACATAGTCCAAGGATTGAATATGCATCCAGGGACCATAAACCAATTCTATTTCCTCTTCCAATCCCTCCTAGATTAATTAAAATTTTGGCCACCATCCTGGAAGATTTCTTCAGATAGCTATCATCCACCGTGAGAAAAGTCCCTAAGCTGTCCCTAGTGACCTTAAAGACCTCCAAAGTCCAAAACTCCAAAGGCAGGCCCGAATGCTTAACCCAACCTGGTTGTGTCAAGGACCTCTCCACTCGAGGATCAAAACCCAATGACTACTTCTTTAGAGTTAAAAGAGATGACCCCCAAAACCATCTGTTTCCCAAAATTTTCCTCACGTCTTGCTCAGATTTGGAAATGAAAGGAAGCCAACCAACAAACAAAATATGAGAGACTGGAATGTACCCTAGCACCGGCCTCTGGAATTGAGCCATCCAAAATTTTAAATTCTTGTCAGAGATTCTCCTTCCATAAAAACATAAAAACAACCCGTCCAAGCAATGTTTACCAACTCCAAAACTTTATCCATTTTAACATCCTCTCCTAAAACAAGTTTAACTATTTCCCCCTGAAACTTCACACACCTTCTGCCTTTCCTTCTTGAAACTACCTTGGTCGGATTCAAAAACTTCTCCGCCAGATTAATTGTTAGATTGATCCCGTTATTAGTCTTATTTAGAAGCTGCTTTGACAAGGCTCCAACAGTGCCCCTAGTTTTGCCTAAACTATTAGTGAAACCCCCATCCTGCTCAGTTCCCTGGGTTGCTTCCTTTCTTGAACCAAGATGTGATCCAAAGTTTTAAAGCGATCATCAGAGACCCCCATGGGACTAGTAGTCTGGGGATCCACAAAAACTTTAAATCAAGTGGATGAAAAAATATTCTTTGATTTTGTTTGGGCCTTGTCCCCTACCACTCCAAAATTTGCAGAAAATGTCTTCGCTGACCCCCTGTTAGTCCATCCACTGTCACCAAAACCACAACCCTCCTGCGATAGTTGAAGGGGTATTCCTTGGAAGTGTGTGTGTCCCTCCATAAACTCAGGAAAAGGGAGACTAGAAACTTCCTTGTTTAGTTTATTTCCCCAACCTTCCACCGGGAAAATTGCCTTGTCTTCATGAGGATCTTTAAAACAATCCACCAGCTCTTCTTCCCTGTCAAAGTTTTCTAGAGCAATGAGACAATGTCTCCTTTCCTCTGCTACATTCATCATTACCCAATCTTTGCAGGCTTACTCCATTCACAAGCTCAAACAGTCTAATGCAGGTCACGACAGGGTTTAGAGCTCTTCAGGCAGCTGCAAAACCTAATGCGTAAAATTAGCTGCATAGGCAGTTGAAACTTCTGGCGAGAAATGGAACTGTCTCAACAGCTGGAAAATCCAAAGCAGAGAAAAGCGCTGTGTAGGCAGCTGGGAGTTCTGCTGGGATTTTCAGCAGCTAAAGAAACTTGGAGATCTGCCAGGCTAAACAGCAGTTTTGGCAGTTTGGAGATCCGCCGAGGGTTGAATTCCAACTTCAGGATCCTGTACCAATCGAAACTCAAACAAAATGTGCAATCACAGAACATATCTCCATCTGAGATCCATGAAGGGATTCCAAAGCATTTTGTTTCACATCTTCATGGAGGAAAGATGAAGCCCATGTTGCCTGAAAGTGGTGTGGCTTGGCTAATATTTTAACGAATAAAACTTTAAAGAGTTTCAGATTCGACTAACAATGTCAACTCAATCCTCCTCCTCCCCGGGCAATCCGCCTCAACCACCTCCTCTCCTTTCTTCTCGCCCAACGCCACCTGCATGAGCTAAAACCAGCTCGCTCACCCTTCCACAGAGATAACTCTCTATGGAAATCTAAAACAACATCACCCAGGCAGTTAAAGACTCCGACTAAAACAGACTATTGCAGGTCTAGGCGGGGAGTAGAAGACAACAGACAACTGCAAATCCAAAGCGGGGAAAAAAACTGCTGAGGCAGTTGAAACTTCTGGCAGTAAATGGAACTGTTGAGGCAGCCGGAAAGTCTGATGCAGGGAAACTAGTTGTGGAGGCAGCTAGGAGTTCCGCCAGAGTTTTTGGCCGGAGGGGCAGCTTGGATATCTGCTGTCATATACAGCTGAGTTGGCAGTTGGCGTACCGCCAAGGGATAAATTCAAAATCCTTTGTTCTGCCTTTGAAAACTCTGCATAAAGCTTCACTTCCTCTGTCTGTGCATTCCAATTCCACCGCAGATCACATTGGAAACCAAGCTGAAGCTTTACGATATCAAATATCCTTGGTGAAGCCCTTGGCTCTAAAGGCTGCCGTTTAACTCGGCATTCTGACCATCCTAGTCGCTGTAATCAACCCCTCTCTGTGCCTCCAATCCAGTGAAGTTTCAAAATTTCTTCATTCCATCAGTGCTGTCTGTTACCCACTATCCACTCACACCCCTCCTTGCTCCTGCTTCAGCCATCCAAGATTCCTGTATGATGCTTAATCATATAAATAATTATAAATTATAATAACTATATGATATATATATATATCATTAAAACATTAATATGCATAATTATTCTTGATATTCCAAATACTTGAAATAAATACATCAAATTATTAAGTATCTGCGAGTGCCAACTTTTTGTAATAGTTATAATTTGTCATTTAATATTATATATTTTTAATAAGTAAATTAAAAAGAGGAGACAACAGTAACCTGAATATAGGCAGTAAAAAGTACACCCTACTTTCCCATGGGCTGAAAACCGAGCTAAACATGGGGAAAGACTCCCAACCTATGCCCCCAGAACAAGTCGTTTTGAGAGACACGAGTCTGAAATTTCAATCAACACCAGAGATATGTAAATTGTGCCATTATAGTAGTCTGAGTTTTGCATATATTCTTTTCAGTTCTTGTTCTAGCACTATTAACATCATGCCACTTTTGGGTTATCTACATGCGTTAAAGCAAAATAAAGTAGAGAAGCAAAATAGATTCAGATGCATTCCCTAGAATCAGATAGGTGCAGTTCCTACCATGCTTCCACTATTATGTCCACTATTATTATCTGTTTTACTGCTGGGCAAGGAGCTATCAAAATGCATGTCATGCGTCATTCATACAGAATATATAATAGCATGTACAATTTTAAATTTTTATACTATACTATTTAAAAATTAACTAACAGATTATAAAATATAAATTAATTTATAGACAAGGATTTGTCATACAACATTTAACCCTTCTTAAGAGTTTCCATAACTGTTTAGATAAGATAAGATAAATATATTGATGTCCAACTAGTGACCACAAAAGTAGGTCAAAGGGACTGCATATTACAGAAATGTGTCAGGAAAAAGCAGGAAACCAAAAAGGTCTCCGAAAACAATAAAAACAATGCTGAAAGAAATAGTATAAAACAAGAAAAGAGTGACCACGCTCAGAGCCAAACCACCAAAGGACCCAACCACGCTCAGGTCCAAGAAGGGAGCAAAAGAAAAGAAATGAGTAATCTCCAAGAATCTGTAAATGCCGGGAGCATGAGGATGATCCCTAAGAAGGAAGAACCAGGAGGGAACCCATCAAGAGTTCGATTCAACTCTCCTTGCATCCAAGGCCGACAAGAAGAAGCTCTGAATAGAAGTCTAAGCCAAAGAAGGGGAGGTATGATCCCTGGTCTGTCCTCCAATCCTCTGCCTAGAAGGAAAAGTCCTCTGTGAAGGTCTGGTGGGTCTAGTCTGCCCCCTAATGCCGGGTTTGAAGTGAATATGTTGATGAAAACTTGAAAAACTGTGAATAGTGTCTCTAGGCCTCACTGATCTGGAATGTGGGGCTGTACCAATGTCAATTTGTCGCTTAGTGCCTCTCCTCGAAGGTAGACCGTGAAAAAGGAAGTAATCCACTGAGTGGAGACTAGTCTAGTGGGTCTTTGAATAAAATGATCACGAAGCTTAAGAGCTTCCTGTATATGTAAAGCCAAACATATCTGGTTCTCATATTTGAAGAAGTCAGAAAGAGTCCATGTTCTCCTAAATAGGCAGTAAAACCTCTCTCTGATCTCATAGTAAATGGGACAACGAAAGATGAAGTGCTCCTCGGACTCCATATCCTAGATGCTGCATAACTGACAAATCTTGTTTGCTCGATCGATCTGGTGATCTATCTCAATCTTAAGCCTGTGGGACCCCACTCAAAACTGTCCTAAAGGGATGCGAAGAGAGTGCATCCAGTGGCGGAATGTATACTGTGGATGAATGATAAGCCCGTCACTCAGCGCCAAGAAGTGCTCTGCATAAAATGCCATCTGAGGGCGTAATCTCTTAGGAGGGTTTACCCAAGTAGTATGGATAAACTGTCTGTAAATATCATCCCTAATAATCCGGTTCAACTCCTGTCTAGTGGGTAGAAGATGCGCTGGTCCGTCCAAGGAGTACATAAATGGAGGAAGTTGGTCCATCATGATTCCCACAGACTGTAATAGATCAGAAACTCTTGTATACCAACAACGTCCACAGGTCGAAGGAGCTGAGAGAGCAAGATTCTCTGAAGAACAGTATGCTAAGTAATGGTATCTGTCACGTCCACTCGCAGAATCAACAAACCTCTGTATACGGTGTATAAAAGTGATCAGATCAAATACAGTCTCCAGTCGGAAGGGTCGGGCTCCAAACTCTTCAAGAATGATGTGTTGGGGAACTATTTGCTTACATCTGATCATGCGGCGAAGGAGAAGTGTTTGGACCCTCTCAACATTTGCCCAATCACCCTCATGTAGAGAGGTCCCCCAAACTACAGATCCATAGAGAACTGTGGGTCTGATATGTGTATCTATGAGTGACATCTTGGAAGAGATATCCTAAAAGTGATGTTGAAAACATTGTCATTCAAGGAGAGCTAAAGAACCATAACCTTTGTTTATTCTAGGTAGGAGTACCTACCTCAAGCTGAAACGTGGACCAGAAAATTGCACCTCCCAGATAAGTATAGGAAGTGGTAATGTCAACCTCCTTTCCTCTGAAAAAGAAATGGAGGTGGGAGGTCTTTAAGCCATTAAATACCATGACCTCAGTTTGCCCCAAGTTAACGGCCAGCTGTTGGAGATCACAAAAGAGAGCCAAAGCATCTAATTGCGGTTGTAAGCCCTTAGGAGAAGAGGCTAGGAGAACCACATCGTCCACAAACAAGAGGATGGAAATTAGAACTTGGTGAAGACGACACCCATCACTAGCGTGAATATGTTCATGAAGAAAGGTCTCTAACTCATCAATGTATATCCCAAATAAGGTTGGGGATAAAGGGCATCCCTACTTGACCCCAATGGTACTCCTAATAAAGTCTGAAATCCCATGAACTGTGCGGAGACGACTAAGAACAGTCTTGTATAATCTCATAATGGCTGCCAAGAGGGTCTCAGAAATGCCAATATTCCTAAGTCTTTGGAAAAGTGCCTCTCTCGGAACAGAATCAAACGGTTTCCTGAAGTCTACAAAACAGCGATAGACTTTGGATGAGTGATGATGTGCCTCCTCAATAATGGCCTGGAGTGTGAAAATATGATCAATGGTCTGATGGGCTGGTCTAAACCCTGCTTGTCCCCTAGCTCTGAGGTGTCTTTGCTTTAGCTCTCTCGAAAGCTGCATGTGTAATACAGTAGCATACAATTTCGAGAATGTGTATCCAACCATGAATGTCATGTAATTATTAGGATTTGAACAGGAGCGAGATTTGTGTATCAGGTGAATAATGTGATGTGAGCAAGAGGGTGGGAAACCCAAACAAACCACATGGATGAAAAGATCAACCAAATAGCTTCCAAAGGCTCGAAAACCATGTTTGAAGAACTCGGCTTGGAAACCTTCTTCATCCGTTGCCTTGCTACTATTCATCACCTTCACCGCCTCTCTAACATGTGTATGTGAAAAAGTGAGAAGATGGTGGAGAAGCAACATGGGTTTGTGTTTGGCCAGGAATATCATAAAGGGTGGAGGTATGGGAAATCATGGATGTGGGATTAAGCTTAGTGGGGAGGGGAGAATGTCGTGGGAGGATGGTATGCCAAAAGAATTTGGGGGAGTGAATGTAGGAAGCCCGTATGATCCGTCTTCTTCGAGAAATAAAGAGGAGTTTCTTATGTCAGAGAAGGCAACGATAGGATGATTTTAAGGTTGGGTAAGAGGGGTGAGAATGGAGGAAGGCGTACCGAAGTTGACGGTGGAGAGTCTTGCAGTCATCATCATACCACTTATTCATGGGGCAAGATCTTTTAGTTTGATGGGAAGTAGATGTAGATCTGGTGTAGTTAGGAAAAGATTTGAGGGTAGCTTCCCAAATAATGGAGGAAAGACGTGTACTTGGAATTAACAAAACCAAGTGAGAAGAATTGGGGTTTTGGAGGTAGAAGTTGGCGGATGTGAGAAAGGAAAATGTCAGAGTCCCCATCCTCAAACTAGAAGATGGTACGTGGTATACTGAAAGAGGGGGTTGTAACAGGAGGGGAGAAATCAGCCCGGATGGAGAAAGAGAGGAGCATGGTCCGCAAGGGTAATGGTGAAAAGGAAAAATGACGGATTTAGGGCAAAAGGTTTTGACTGGATAAGATGTAATCCACCACACTTTTACCTCCCCCATGAGGTGTACATGTGAAAAGAGTGTGAAGTTGGAAAGCAAGGCAGTGCATTAAGAATCAACAAATCATGAGATTCCCCCAACTGTAAGAGGTGTCTTCTGTATGTTGTGTAAGGACCTGAAAAATCATCTGACCTCCTATGCAACCCCACTGACTCTGAATCAATCCCCTGTGTGCAGAGTGTATCAATGGAACGATCATGGAGACGTATCTGAAAGTCTCTGGTACAAGCATTGAAGTCACCAAGAAGGATAACTTATCCAACAACTGAGAATTGAGAGATCTCGGTATACAAATCTATAAAAGTGTCCCCCTCAAGACTACTATGAATGGCATATGATGAAGATGCTTGAGGAAAGTAACAAACTGCAATGTAAATATCTCTAAAAAGTGGGGCAATCCCATTAATCTAGACCCACATGAATCTAGCAAATTCATCAGACACCTCTACTGAAATTCTGCTCTGGAGTGAGTCTCTAAATAAACAAGCCACCCCCCCAGAACCTCTTACCCCACTAGAACTCCTAGTCTCCTAGCACAAAGCTGAAAACCAACTGTATCCTGTAATGTCTGGGAGAGGCCGTACCAGGCTCTCATGAGTCTCTGTAATAAAAAGAATGTTTGATGACCCAAGAGCGTCAAACATTAGGCCCGTAGAAGACCATAAAGTACCGTTGCAATTCCAAGAAGCAATGGAGATGTCATCAACGCCCATCAAGACTCGAGGTCGTCGTCATGCTGACGGTTCAGGATGTGACCACCTTGGTGGGGGAGAATCACGAATGACAACCCTACAATCTCTGATAACAGCCCACTTGTTCTCCTTCCTGGCAGCTATCCCTTGAATACAAGCTTTTTGAAGCTCTTTAGCTTGGAGTCGTGTGAGATCAACATCTAAATAATTTTTTTGTGGAAGGGAAAAAAGCTTCTTTTTTGCTTTAAGAGCTTGCAGATGCTCTTCAACAGTTTGGACTTGTATATCAAGGGTGTTGTCCGGCAATGTCCAAGCTTTTTTAAGGGAGATATCTTTCAAGTCCAAGGATTCATGCAAGAACGCATGCCCTGCCTATAGGGGATCAGTTGATTTAGGGAGGCCACGAACACAAAGGTTGAGTGCCTTGGTTTGACGTGCCTTTTCTTCTTCAAATTTTGCTTGGACAGCTAGTTCCACAACTGGAGGTGCTTTCTTCCTCTTAACCACTTGAACCCATGAATGGTGTTCCTCAACCTATTTTTGGATAGATTGTTGTTGGACTATGGTTTTTTTTTAAGGTGTTCATGCTGAGTGATTATCTTGTACTTGTTTTGGATTTTTGAAACCACTCATTAAGCTGTTGTAGGCATAGAGAATTTGTGGGGGTGGCTGGGGTTTGTTCAAGTTTAGTGATTCGAGCTTGCAGACTAGCAATAATATCATCTTTCTCTTGCAATTGTACCTGAAACAACGACAAGAGATCTTGAAGTTCTGAGCCAAGGGCTTCAATGTTGGACATCCGGACGCAAATGCTAGCGTACTTAAGTTTTGGGCTCAAGACCTTGTGATGGCGAGGAGTTTTAAACTCCTGCGTTAGAGGGAACTCTATTTTGTTCACTGTATGAGCCTATTGATACACAAAATCAGCAAATTGCTGTGGTTCAAGACTGTATGTTCAAAACAATTTGGACAACTAGTTGAACAGTATGGAATAGGATTATTTCACTGCTATGCACATGGACCATTATCTTGACAGTACATAAAGACCTCAGAAACTCAGAGCTATATGTTCATTGTTGGACTGTATACTCCTTGATGAATTTGTTATTGGTGTTCACCTTCTACTGCAAATTGCGTCAAATTCCTCACTGCTATGTGAAGAGAGGTCCTTTGTACTTGTGACTTATATTTTGGTTGAATCTCAATTGTTTGCACTCGGATATCTTAAATCTCTGACTGTAATTTCTATGTCCTAGCTTTTTGCATTTTTTGTCCTTTTTGATGCAATCACCTGGTGTGTTCTGCCATAACGTAGCATCTGACTACTGTGTCTGTTGAATTGATCCCTTCTATGTGAACGGAGGGTAGATCTTGGATGGCCTTCTTGTCGCTATTTCCTAATAGTCTCGTCGACTGTAGGTAGAAGAATCCTATCGCGATTCCTCGACTGTTGGTAGTTTATCTCAGTTTTATCCTCGGCTATAGGTAGTTTTATCTCAGAAGCAATAGCTTTGCCCTCTTTCCTGATGTTCTCGTCGCTGCCTTGCCAATAGAAATCACAAGGCTCAGTCGTGATACGGGATAGGCAAAACGACGCGATCCCAATAATGAGAACGTCTGGAGAACTTAGTCACAATAGAACTCAGTCACGATAGAACTCAGTCATGGTGAAGAGCACTTTAGAGGAGGTTCGTCACACAATCGTGTTTTCTGAGCCTTCTCTCCCGCGTCATGCCCTGCTCGTGAACCTTCCAACTTGCGATCCTTCTCTATCACGTCCTTCCTGCTACTCACGTCCTTGCTACTCGCATCCTCTGCTACTTGCGTCCTATAGAATGTGATAAATACCTGCTACTCGTGTCCTCCATACCAATTCTTTAAAGAAAGTGATCTGATTTGTGAGATGAATTGGATCCTAGATTTGAGAAGCTTGTTTCGCCTTACAAGATTTGTTTTGACTCCTAGAGTACCAACTAATTTTTGTACATTATTGCACACAATAAATACATTTTATTGGTACTAAAAATTAGTGTCTAATGAAGGCTTGACATTGTCAATATCTCATTTCTCCGCTCTTTGTGAAATGTGTATAACAATGAGGGAACATCCCATAGAGATTTGTTCACCTTGGAAACCCTATATGTTTCGGCTGTCTCTTTAAGTAGTTTGTGGAGCCTTTACATGTCAAGATCAAAATTTATTATATTGCCATTGCAGGGTAAGTTGATATAGGACACAACTTTGGTGTCTAAGTTAACTTTGCACCATTGAGGAAAACAATAACCCATGGAAATAATAGCTGGAAAGTCTTATATTCTAGTATCATATATTTTAACATTTGACTTGATTGACAGGGACCAAAATAAATCCCCGATCAGGGGAACTTAATTAAACAACTAAAATATTTGGCGGTTTTCAATTCCCAACAGTGGAATTCATTGAACACGATGACTAAGGTTGCATGGAGTGTTCCTAGGTGAAAGTTGCAAGCATCACACTAGGGATGGTTTGTTTCTTGTTTGAGTTCATAGTCTTTGTATTATTGTTAGAATATAATAAGGTGATTAATTCACCATAGGGGATATTGTTATTTAATTTGTTAGTTTGTTTTACCCACGAACTCCATTTCGGGTTTATTGTTTTTGCACCGTCCTATTTTTTAGGATATTGTTTTGCTATAGTTTTGGCTATATAATAGCCCTTGTAATGCATTCCGTTTCTACTATGAATAATATAATTTTTTTTGCTCTTCATTTGGTTTCAGAGCAGGGGGATCAAAGAGCTTAGGAGGAGCCGAGCACTCTCTAAGCTCAACAAGCAAGCAAAGAAGAAGCCCTAGAAGAGAAATTGAGGAGCCCACTGCTCTCATTTTCTTTACTATAAAAGGTTATTCTATCTTTGCATTCATTTTCCCAACATAATATATTGAGTCAGATCAACCAATATTTTTCTTGGTGCTAATAATATTTATTGAGGTTTCTGGCAATATCTTACATCCAATAGCGATAAGATCTGAGGGTTTTGAAACATATTATAAGAATTCCACAAAGAAAACGTGCAAAAGCCGTAAGCATTGAGTCGTGAGGCTTGTTAAGACATCTGCGACCTCTCAGTCTAAAGCTGCCAATCCATTAGTTGGGCATGTAAGTGGAGTGGCGTTTTGTAAGTGGAAATTGGTGTTTCAAGTGTGCTTTTATATCTGCCAAAACCTGATACATAGATAAAAGGCGTTGATCAAGTGGCAAGCCAGCATCACTATTGCATTGTCAGGTTGGTGGTTTGTTCTTGTTTGGTGTATAAATTTAAAAAAAAAAACAAATTAGTTTTTAACCTCCCAAAGATTTAAAAAAAACAATAGCGCCATCCTTTAATTTGATTTGCTGCAACTTTAAAAAAAAATTTGTCTAAATGTCCAAAACCACCTATTAAATCCTAAAACTGCTCTTCAAAAATCTCCTTTGCTGCACATTTTTTCTCAAACCATCTTTTCTCCAAACCTGTGGTATTGCCAAAGGAGCACGGTTTTGCTCATAAAATGCAGTTTTTAAGGGTTTAAATACAAGTTTTATCTTTCATACACTTGTATTGATGCATACGGGAGTTGGTGAGTATATTTTTTGGTAAAGAGGAGGTGGGAGGTTCAAATCCCTTTAAATGTTTTTTAGCAAGCCCTCTAAAATTGGAATTTCTGCCAATTTTAGTTATAACTAGCTAAATTTAGCTAGAAATGTATTAAAACAAATTTTTTTTAAAAAAAAGGGGGGAAAAGGCAAAGTAATTTTTTTTTTTTGCCGAAAAAAGGCCAAAGAGCCCAAAACAAAAAAAAAAACAAGCGTTTTTTCATTTTTTGAAAAGCATTGTAATTTTTTTATTTTGCAAAATATTGTAATTATTTTACATATTTGCACAAAATCATGAGTTCTAAACTCAATCGCGGTGTTCGGTAAAAGCGGTGGCTCTGACTCATGTTTACAGGTAAAGTCGTCGTGCTTGAGTTACTACATCCATAGTCTAACATAGCTGCAACAACGACGTTTGGGCATCATTCCTTTAAATCGTCGAGGAGAAATAAGGGTAGATGCACTCATAGCCATCCCTTCATCTACCCGTTCGTTTCAATTGAAGGGCGTAAATCCTCACTGGTGGTATTTTCAAGTATATAGCGAAGTTACGCGCGTGTATGCGGAAATCCATCTAAGTAGGTGCTAGTGATTGGACGAACCCTTTTCAGTACTAAGTACCATGTACTAGACTTTTTTCATGTACGTTTACGCTTCTTTCATGTACTGCTGGGTATACAAAAAGAGCAAATTTCTTCCATGTACCGACGAGTATAAAGGATGGGTGTGTATAAAGAAAGGTCTTGTATAATGGACTAACGGTATATAGAAAGGGAGACCTTGATACCTGGAGTGATAAGGGACCAATTCATCACCTTTGGTCAGATTCTACACAACTGGCCGAAAATGGGCCAAAATTCTTTTTGCCAGACTCAGCGTCTTTGTGGCGACAACTATGCCGCTTGGAAAACTAAAATCTGGACATATTTGGAATTTGAAGACATTTGGCTTGTTGTTAATGGTACTCTTACGCGACATGCTACTGATGTTGATCGTCAGAATAAGTTTGACAAAGCCAATCAGAAGACAAAGTTAATAATCATGTTCGGAGTATTGGATGAGGTACAACCTCATATCCGTGAGGCCACAACAACAAAAGACACTTGGGATAAGCTCCAGACAGTCTATGAGGCCAAAAATGAAGGGACCATTCTTCATTTGCAGAGTCAACTTCATTCCCTCAAATTGAAGTTCAGTGAAAAAGTGGAAGCTTTTCTTCGCCGTGTTGCAACCTTGAGGGCCTCGCTCCAAGCATTGGGCGAAACGGTGTCAGATGCATCTCTTGTACCTATTGTTTTGAGAGCACTACGACACTCCTACAAGATATTTGTGACTACTTTGACAGTCACAGAACAAAAACCATCTTTTGACAAGTTGGTAAACATGTTGCAACAGGAAGAGTCTATGTATACAAAAGAAGAATTAGAAGAACATGCTCTTGCCTCTAATCAACAAAAAAGAAAGAAGCATATCAAGTCTTCTAAACCAAAGCAAGGTCAACAACGTCATTCACAAGGGATAAACAATAGAAAGTTTGCCTTATATGTGGAAAAACAGGACATGAGCTAAAGAATTGTTGGTATAACTCATTTACACAGGGCTCTTCAAGCAACAAGAAGTCTAGTCAACAACAATCATCTCATCCACATAAAGGACAAGGAAAAAAGAAAGGGCATTGGAAGAAGAAATCCAATCAGCAAGGCAACATTGCTGAACAAGAAGACATCCCACTCGGATGAAGACTTCCTATATGCTACATAGTCTCATGACGAATCAACATCACAAAATTCTATTTGGTATGTCGACTCCGGTGCAACTTGACATATGATTGGAAGACAAGATTGGTTCTACAACATAAATGAGACTTCCTCGAAAAATCATGTCTCTTTGGGTGATGACTCATCCTGCCGAGTTCAAGTTATTGTTAATATTTCCTTAACACTTGGACGACATGATTGTAAAATTTCAGATGTCCTTTATGTCGCAAGACTCACAAAAAATCTTCTATCAATCAGTCAACTACTTGACCACAACCTCAAGGTTGACTTTGATTGCAAAAGTGGCAAAAAGATGTGTTTGATCAAGAGTAAGTCAAAATGCTCGAGAATTGTTGCACGAGCCTCAGGTGTTGGCAAAATGTTCCAACTTGACTTTGTTCAATCAAACAACCAAGCACTTGTAGCTCGGGATTCAGACTCAACCAATCTGTGGCATTGCATATATGGTCATGTTAGTTTTGGATACCTCAAAGCACTCAGCAATCGCAACATGGTCCGTGGACTTCCTCAGTTGAAGAAAAATACAAATCTCTACACTAGTTGTCTAGCAGGGAAACAACATTGGACATCTTTTGGTCAAAGTTCCTCAAGAGCATCTGGTAAGCTTGATTTGGTGTACACTGATCTTTGCAGCCCCATGAGATCCAGTCACTATGGGTTTCAGTATTTCATGCTCTTTGTTGACGACTACTCACGCAAAATGTGGGTCTACTGTGTAATGTCCCCTTCTTAGCTTGCATCAGTTTCTCTTGGATTAGCCTATTAACAAACTCTCGTAGGCTAATGGAGTTGTTTAGAGAGTCCCCAATGTGGTATTGTTTCTCCAAAATCAGGGAATATTGTGGTTTTGCCGTTAGAAGTGGTTTTGGGACTCAGTTTCACATACTATTTTTAGTAAGTCATTAGTCAACAGGGCTCAGTGTTACTATTTCTGGTTGGGCACTTAGCAGTGTAGTTAACTCAGTCATTGATCTCCTAGCGCAGATAGAATCAGAAGTTGAGGTGTTATGAGGGAGTTATGTTATTTTTAAATATTATTGAAGTTAAGACTTTAATAATATTTAATTATTAAAAGTACACAATAATTTAATTGACTTATGACAATGGGCCACTTTAATATTATAAAGTCAAATAATATTTACCTTGGGTGGAGCACCTAGGAAGAAGATTTTAAAACATCTTCAAAGTGAATTTAATATGAAATGTTTTTAATGAGCAAATTCTTCTTGGAAATCGTGCTTTTTTGGAGGAGGGCATAAAAGAGTGTTGAAGCTTCATTTTTATTCATTCTACACTTGACATTTTATTAGCTATTGCTTGGGAGTTATGAGAAACAAGGGTTTCAGCCATTGATTGCTTTGGAGAGCGCAGCTGCTTCGAAGTTTGTGCATTCTGAGGTTGTGGAATACTAGTTGAAGATTCCCTGTGTGATTGGCTTCATCCAAGAGTCAACATTGTGCCAAGTTGGAGAAGTTTGTGAAGGGTTTGAAGAGGAGATCACCGATTGTTGATAAGAAAAGTGCTGAAGGTCTTTCTCTTGCTGCTAGCACTATCTGCTACAGTGACGTGAATAGTGCTGCTACAGTGACGTGAATAGTGCTGCTACAGTGACGTGAACAGTAAAATTCATTTTTGGCTTTGGCAAGGAGTTCTGGGCATCACCATTGTATCAAGTTGTGAAGATATCCATTAGGTATGTCTAATATGAAGATGTTGATGCAATGTTATCTTTCTATAGTTCAAATCTTTAATTTGAACACCATTTTCCATCGCTGTTATAATCGTATCAGACTGTATCAGACCTGATCTCTTTGTAATCAGACTCGTTAAGATGACAATGAATGCACATTTTGATGTTGGTTTATGGTGAACTTTGACTTCCAAGTTGTTGGTTATGTCTTCTTTCATATGACATATGTAATTGAAACTCAAACAACACCAAAGTCAAATGTTATAACTCAGAAAATTGCATCAGACATCAGGGAATCAGAATACAGTGCATTGAATGACAAGTGTTTGACGAAATGCCAAACTACGAAATATCAGAAATCAGGGCAGATTTGGGTGGGATACTACATACTGTCTCAAGACCAAAGACCAAGCCTACAATACTTTCAAAGAGTTCAAAGCCGCAGTTGAAACTGAAACTAGTTGTAAGATCAAGGCTTTCCACTTAGATCGAGGAGGAGAATTCACCAGTAAAGCTTTTTCTGCTTTTTTGAAAGAACATGGCATTCGTCGACAAATGACTCCACCATACACTCCACAACAGAATGGTGTTGCAGAATGATGGAACCGCACTATCATGGAAATGGTGCGTAGCATGATTGAAGATTCAGATTTGGCACACACATATTGGGCAGAAGCAGTGAAAACAATAGTTTATTTTTTGAATAGGTCACCCACTGCAACTTTTCATAATATGACTCCACATGAAGCCTGGACAGGGCATAAACCTTCCATTGCTCATCTTCAAGTTTTTGGATGTAAGGCTTATATGCATGTTCCTAAAAAGAAGAGAAAGAAATTGGATACCAGATCCATGCCTTATATCTTCTTAGGGTACAATGAAGAGTCATTAGCCTACAGACTGATGGACCCTAAAACAAAGAAGATATCCATCAACAAGGATGTTGAGTTTGATGAGAAAAGTAAATCCAGTTTGCCTTCCACAAGCTCACAGGATTCAGTAATCAGACTTCTAGACAATTCAGATGGTCATAACCACACTGAAGGTGACAATAATGATGAGGATGATCAGTCAGTTAATACATATCAACCCACAAGAACAGTGCAATGTATGCTTAAATGTTATACAAGTACATTAAGAGATGCTAAACTGGATAGAATTCCAGACACATCGACTACTGGACCAAGGACTTGCAACATGACTCAAGACGAGGTCAAATTGGCCCTAATGAGCACAGTTGCAAAATTAGTAGAGCCCTCAACAGTTCAGGAAGCTCTAGAGTCTAAACCTTGGAAGGATGCCATGGATGCAGAATATCAATCACTGATGAAACACAAAACATGGCAGCTTGAAGATCTTCCACCAGGGAAGAAGCCAATTGGTTGTAAATGGGTCTACAAAACAAAATACAAAGCAGATGGTAGTATTGACAAGCACAAGTCACGACTCGTAGCAAAGGGTTATGCACAAAAGAAAGGCATAGATTATGAAGAGACATTTGCTCCTACGGCCAAGATCAAAACAATCAGAATGATATTCGCTCCGGTTGCACAATTTGGATGGAAGATCCACCAAATGGATGTAAAAAGTGCCTTTCTCAATGGAAATATACAAGAAGTTTACATGACACAACCAAAAGGTTTTGTCTCACCTGGTAATGAAGGAAAAGTGTGTAAACTCATAAAATCTTTGTATGGTCTCAAACAGGTTCCCCGAGCTTGGTACATAAAGATCGATGAACATCTCATCCAACATGGATTCCAGAGATGTCCCTACAATCCAAATCTCTACCTAAAATAGCAAGGGGGAGAGATTATAATTGTTGTAGTATATGTCGATGATCTAGTCATCATTGGCAGTTCAGTAGAGATGATAGATGCAACCAAGAAAGATCTTAACCGATCATTCGACATGACAGATCTCGGGCTTTTACACTATTGTCTTGGATTAGAAGTATGGCAAAAGGAACACCACATCTTTGTGTCCCAGATGAAATATGCCAAGACAATGCTTGAGAAATTCAGGATGATGGATAGTAATCCAATTGCTACACCTATGGAGACAAGGCTTCAGTTGTCTCGTACAGATCCATCACCGCAAGTAAATACAATTCTCTATCGGCAGTTGCTTGGGAGTCTTATTTACTTAACATATACTAGGCCAGACATCAGCGATGCAATTAGCTATCTTTCAAAGTTCATGCAGGAGCCAAAGATGTCTCACTGGAAAGCAGCGAAGCGAATACTAAGATGTATAAAGGGTTCGATGGACTTTGGCCTAGAATATAAGAATGATAATTTCTTCTTGACAGGTTATTCCGACTCAAATCATGCAGGAAATATTGATGACAAAAAATCCACTTTTGGATGTGTTCTTTTTAGGATCTGGTCCTATATCCTGGGGAAGTAAGAAACAAAACTTTGTTTCTCGATCTTCCATTGAAGCAGAATATCGTGCTGCAGGAGGAGCCGTCTGCTAAGCGATATGGTTACGTTGCATATTGGAAGGATTGGGAGTACCATAGAAGACACCTACCACCCTGTGTTGTGACAATGAGGGTGTTCTTAAACTTGTTTGTAATCTAGTCTTTCATGAATGCACAAAACACATTGAAGTGCAAGTTCATTTCATTTGCGAACATGTACAACAACACAACATCTAACTCCAATATTGCTCGACAAAAGAACGTGCAAATGTCTTTACCAAGTCACTTGCACGTGACAAATTTGAGGCATTTAGAAGATTTCTCTCCTGTTCACTTCAAGCTATGCTGGATTAAGAGGGAGAATGTTAGAATATAATAAGGTGATTAATTCACCATAGGCATATTGTTATTTAATTTGTTAGTTTGTTTTACTCGTGAACTCCGTTCCACGTTTATTGTTTTTGCACCGTCCTATTTTTTAGGATATTGTTTTGCTATAATTTTGGCTATATAATAGCCCTTGTAATGCATTCCGTTTCTACGTTGAATGATATAATTATTTTTGCTCTTCAATTACTTGCTTCAACGTGGCATTTTCTCCTGTACTGTGTATTAGTTATGCCCAAGGGTATAGTAAGCCATTAGGAGCAAGCTACTAGCATGTGTTGCCCTTAAGGAAACAATTTACGTATTGATGAACATGGCTAGGGTATCCCATGTTCTTGAGATTTAAGTTCAGTCACAAAGATTACTCATTCGGTTCTTTTGGTAGGGGTTATTTCTCAAGTACGGTTAAGTAGTAGCCTACCCAAAACTATGTGTAACAAAAAGGTAAATAAGTTCATTCTTTTCTTCTTTTAATTCATTTCTTGTTTGTTTGTATGGTGTGTTACCGTATGGTAGGATAGGGCTGAAATCATCCCCGAGTTTGTTTGTCCAACAATGGTATAGAAGCCATTAGAATAAGTAATGGGACTGACTAGTTTTGATCAAAACGATTTACAACACTCTCCCTTGTGCAATATGAAATGGCATGTCTTAAGAAGGCGCTTGACTACATAAGATCAAGGGCCTTCTTAAGACCCTTAGTGCTTATACATGTTGTCCTACATAGGGTTTGCGTATTACACACTCGTGCAACAGGGAGGTTGTCTTTGATGGTTAGGTTCAGTAAATTAAACAAATTTTACATACCAACATCTAACATTAAATGCCATGTTGCTGAATCTTTTCGAATTTTCTCAAGAATTTATATGCTGTCTTTTAAAGATTTGCAGAGAGAAAGATGAAACACTTGGAGCTTGGCAAGATCAATCACTACAGTCTAGTGACGCGTTCATGGCCCTGCTGCAAAACCAGGTGTTCCTTGTCTGCAAATTGGTTGACTAGAGTTGGACGCCATTGAGGTACATATCATAGAGGGTCTAAGGAAACTTCAACCTTGCAGTCTTGTTTTATCAGTCAACTTTTGGAAACTATAATAGTGGGGGCCTACTTTATCATAGAGAATCGGTCTAGTAAGAAGTTTCATTCAATGTTCTATAGGGCCTACTATATCTTGGAATGCGTTAGATGGATCCCTAGGTGAGAGGGAGGTGTGTATTGCGTGACCTACTTCAGGTGGTTGAGTCCATTTGATACGAAGTATCACTATGATGAGGATAATTTATTTACTAACATCAACATCTAGGTTGAGGGAATTGGGTTGAGGAGTTGGCTTGAAGAGAGTCATGGGTGCTTCGACAAGCTCATACAACGTGGATAGGGTGTCAATGTAAGGAAGTTGAGCACTCAACCAACATAACATTATGTGCTTGATCAGTAGGTGCTAGCTCCGCCTCATCTGTGACTGATGTTAGGAGGTTGAGTCCTATCCGTCAATTTTCTTTACAATGTTCTTCTCTCTAATAGTTGAGACCCTTTGCCTTATCCCAACTATTTTCTCCTTTTGAGTGCACCCTTACCTTATCAAATAATTTTTGCTCCTCTACCTCAAGATTGAGTGCATACAAGTCCTCATCCTAGACTTAAGAAGCACTCCACAAATGGTCAAGGATTGATGATTGCATTGAGGGACCCTAAGGATTTGAAGGAGTTTGACCTTTTGTCTCCATCAACCAATAATAGGTTGAGCGCTCTACCATCTCCTTGTTGGTTGAACTTATCATGGAAAAATATAGAAATAACAATCATTATAGCACAAAAGGAGTAGGTGGAGCAATCCATGGAAAGATTTGGTGGCACTCACTAGAATTTGTGGTTGATAAGATTTGTCAATTGACAATTCCTATGTGGGAGAGAATTAATGGAATAGCTATAGTATAAGAATCAAAACAAGCCCACTTCTCTTAGGAGTGAAGTGTATTGAGTAGTAGTGAATTAGGGCATCAACTTTGAGTTGGATTGTACCTATGAAGTTATGAACTAAGTGGGAAATCCTTCTCTATATTTTCACAAGGTGAATCAGTTTGATATGCGCTTGTCTGCGAGGTGTGAAGCAAGATCATTTGGGTCTATCTTCTCTCCCAGTGGTTGAGCCCATCAATTTCATTTGAACTCTCTCCCATCTAGTCGAATGCATAAATGACCTGGTCTTTAGTTGAGGATGTCAAGGACGTTAATGTGCCCTCAGCTCAACCTATCAATAGGTTGACCAGATTGAACTATAGGACTAGACCACCAGGTGAGCCCTCACCCAATGTCAGGGGACTAAGGGAGAGGATATAAGCGAATCCTTCCCCTGTATTGATTGGTCTTCTCGACCTTGTAGTTGAGTCCATAACTGTCCTCTCCAATTGGTGAAGCACCTAAAGTTGCTTGACCTAAAGAACTTGGGAGAGCACTTGACCTTTAGGTTGAGGATGACCCCATCAATGTCATTGGAATGACTGGTGTTCCTCTTTCATTTCAATAACTGGACAAAAGAGGATCTCCTTCAAACCCTTACTCTCATCCATATAGATTATTTCTTATGCCTTCTATTAGAACGTGGGACTCACTACTCTATTAGAAATGCTATCTCCTTTAATTTTCAAAGAAGATCGACCCATAGGGAGATAGAGATAGTCCACTCTCAACATTTTGACTGTTCCTTTTAGTTTTTTTTTGAGCGAATTGAATAGCTGCCTCTGCCAAACCTAGTGAGGCCAGACATGGAACATAAAATGGATTTCAGCAATTCTTCTATACCGACTCAGCTTCTTGACACTACATTCTAGATACAAAAAGGCACACCATACCAATGGTCCAAACCTAGTGAGGCCAGTCATGGAACATAAAATGGATTTCAGCAATTCTTCTATACTGACTTAGCTTCCTGACACTACATTATAGATACAAAAAGGTACACCATACCAACAGTCCAAACTTGGTGAGGCCAGCCATGGAATATAAAATGGATTTCAGCAATTCTTCTATGCCGACTTAGCTTCCTAACACTACATTCTAGATACAAAAAAGTACAGCATAGGTTTGCCAATTACTAACTTTGTGTCCACATTTCATGATAGTAATCTTCCTTATGTTAATCCAATGTTTTAAGAATGTCTGAAGGGAATGGGTTAGTTTGGCTCAAGAACTGAACATGAAGATCCTGTTTCTTGCAGTTCTTTCTCCTGAATTTGAGAGATTGGCTGGCTTCGGTAAATGGAAATGCGGTGTTGAGGTCCTGCCCACCCCATATTGTTAGGTTATGTGGCAGCTAACCCCTGTTTCATCTGCATCTGTACGTGTGAACAATCTGGGTCCAATTGTCCAATGGTTATATGTTGCTTGATGAAATTTGTAACTTATGCTGCAACCAAGGTTTTTGAATGGCCAGGTTCACTTGTCCATTACGGTCCTATCGGCATGAATGTAAAGTCTAAATGGGGAATCTGTTAAAAATTTCCTTTACAAGATAAAATTTTACCCATTCACTGTGTGAAAGATGTTATCCAGATGTTATAAAGATACATAGCTACCTAAAGAAACATTTGGGTGGTCATGGAGTTCAATCAACATTTAAATGCGTATGCTTTAGTGGCATCTTCATGACAGTCTAAGCTATTTTGCATTCACAATTCATTTGCAGTGCTTTATGAATAATACTATGTTTTCTAAGAGATCATACACCTTAGTTATGACAGATACAATGGTTGGAAGATTACACTTTTCACTGAACATATAGTCTTTCACATGATGACAAGCTTTACTAATTCCCAAATATCTCAAGGATGCTATCAGGCATCAAATCTATGCAAGAAGTACAACATATGAAGCATCATTTAAGCTTGGCTTTCTTTTCCTCGTGCATCCTTCCTAATCCATAATCTAGTTCGGGAACAATATACTTGTGCATGCATCAGAAATAACATAAAAAGAGACAAAGGTGTGAGTTTTGGGTTATAAGATGCACTGGAATGTGCTCCCACTGAAGGTTGTAACCAAGAGTGGAATTCATTTCTCTCAATATTAGATGATTTATCCTTGCAACCCCGATCCAAGGGTCCACAACAGTCCAAGCAAGAAATGTACTCAACCAGGTAGTGGTTTGCAACAGTCCAAACAAGATATTATAAAACACACTTGAAGTTTTAACACCACTTAGGGGATAAGAATAACCACACAAGAAAAAACAGCAGTGCTTGTAGCGTCTAGACTTCAAGACCTAAGCAGACAGGGGCTTATCACTTTCCGAGCAAGACACACAATTTACAGTGTTAACCTCCGATGGCATAGTAATTTGTAAGGGGCCAACTAGTACAACAGAACTTACCAAAACAAAGCCACAATCCTTAGAATTCCAAGAACAATACTTCAGAGTGTCATGGTAGCGAGCTTCCAACTTAGCATGCTTGTGCAGATGCAATTAGATAATGGGCAACTGGCCTACAGTAAATTCAAAGATCAATAGCTACTTAGAGCAACATTCTCCTCCAATTTCAACATGATAGTGCAAGTGGCTGAGGGAATACAAAATCTACAAGCAATGGTCTACTATAGAACTAGTAATTAATATTTTCATTTGGAGCTTGTAATTCTTCATGTTACAGTTCTTAGTTCATTTTTTTTTCCACTTGTGCACATCGTCCAGGTTATGAAACTGGCCTCCTTGCATAACCAGGTAGGTAGAAAGGCCCAGGGTGCTTCTCTACTGCCCAAATTGTCTATTGATTACCACTTATAAAATACCAAGGAATTTTAGCTAAGAACCCATGATCAAGCACATTGTACCCTAAATGTCAGAACCAAATCAACATACAGTCCAAGTAAAGGAATCAAGCTCATAAATGGAACCATACAGCAAACTATAGCCAAACCATTGACGAAATACAGTTGCCACGACTGAAAGCCACATTCATTCCATTAAAATCACCCTCAATGCTGAAATTTCAAGCGCTAACAGTCTGCAAAAATCATTATCTGATAAAAACAAGGTAACCAGAAGGAGCAACAATTTGATTTTAGTGGAGTGCAAAAAAAGCAACAAAGATCCCTTCAAATTGGGTACATAAGACCTGAGAATTGAAGGTGAATCATTAATGGTGGTTATTTTGAGGAATCTTTGCTTGGCATGGATTGGAGGCCATGACAATTACTTGAAAGAGGTAAATATGGTACAAAACCATTTCACTAAAATAGAGTTACATCATACTAACAAAATGACAGTTTTTTTGGTCAATCTAGGAGTTCAATTTATCAGTGTTTAGTCAGCCAGCCACCTCACTTTCCATAGCTGCTCACAACTCATCCAATATGGCAGAAGCTTTCCAACAGTTGTTTTTATTAATACAAGGAGAAATTCAGTTGTAGTATTGAAGGAGATAAATCAGAAACATTCAGCAAAATATATTTAAGCAAGCTTCCATCGATTGCTTCCATATACATGAAATTTTCAACGTGGTTAAATCAGAATGTATATGCCATCTTGATCACTGAGAATTGTTGCAAAAACTATCTGGCAAGATGCTGAGGTGGCCTTGTTTATGGATACCAGATGGATCCAACTGTTAGTTTCTGCAAGACTTAATGCAAAGAGAAAGTTGGCCAATTGCATCATCTCCATTCTCGGAATTAGTGCCACCTATTCAAACTCCTGTATTAATTAATTCGTAACTATCAAATTCACAAGGATTGCCTCCTACAAATTATACAGTTTCTTTTCCCCTAGAACCAAAGGCAACTATAGCATGGAGAAATATTTACAATTTGGCTGATGGAATAAAGCATCCATGAACGCCGAGACGCTGTAAGTGTTTGGCAAGCAAATGGATTGAAAGCTGGCATTGGCTATGGAGTGATGGCTCAATGAAGTATCGGTATTAGAGGGATAAATGAACTGAAAGACCTTAAGGATTTGATACTGAAACATCTTGCAACGATTGTATAAAGTGGATGCTCCATTGCCTATGTTTTTGTCGCCATTGCATTGAGAAGATTGTTTGCCCATTTCCCTGGTACCTGTCAGTAGTTCCTAGCTTTTAAAAGTTTTAGGCAGATGGAAGTCAAGTATCCAGCTCATTCTATCTAGACACAGTCACAAAAAAGCTACAACTAGCGTTTGTTGGCAGGATTCTTCATCTTCTTGTCTTGAGGACAAGACAAATCTTTAAGTCCGAAAAAAATGTTGGTAGGATTCTTCATCTAGATGAAGTAAGCTTTCTCATATACTCATGACAAATAGACAAAATAGGGCAGTGCTAGCTCTTGACCTATGTGGCATCGCAGGACACTTCATGACATATTCTAACTATCTGGATGAAGAGTAGCCATGTCTAAAAGACTGTCCATTTGTATCATATTTTAATGAGGGCATTATATACGTCACTATAGGTTATAAGGAAATATACCATATGAGGAGATAGTCCTCAATGTCAACCGAAAAATTCTTCTCAAGCTCCCATTTGCATAAATCTGCAAATTGTTTGTTAGTACCATAGACTTCTGAAAGCCCCTTTAGAAAATTGTGGTTATCTTGTGTGCAAGAAACTACCTTTTGATTTATTGTTTTTATCTTCTGCTTGGTCATGTGGGCATCTACTGCTTGGGCAGTGTTTGGAACCGAATCAAATAGTCACCAAGGTTTGTATTGAATTGCTGCCTGTTAGTAACCACTTTGATCTCCACTCTTTCATCACCCTCACTGTCAATCTAGCTTCCACCCAGGTCGTTAACCTTGCCCTTCCTCTGCTTGCCAACTTTTCCTTTCTTTTTTCTTGTCAACCTCTTCATCCTTATCTTCAGGGAGTCTATTTACCTGTAGTAGGTTGTTAGGTGTGATTTTAATGTGCTCATCCAGATTGGGATGGGCGTTAGGTTGTTTCGTCCTTGCCTAGGAATCAGGGTGTTTGGTCCTTGATTGGGTGTCAAGTCTTGTATGGAGGTCTTAAGGTGTATAATCGTCAAGTGAAAGCTTTATACTTTGTCGTTATAAACTTTAATTTATGCCTGCCCCACCTCCCCGATTTTGCATGGGCATCAACCTTGTCTACCTTACTACCCTTAATACCTTTGTTGTCAAGCTTTCTGTGGAATTGGTGCTCAGGTGTCTGTTTGTTTAAGGATATAACTATTTGGGCAAGGGCATTACTTTTTTGTCCACCGTGTAAGGCTGTGTTGATCTGGGTGTTTGGTGTTACTTCCAACCGAAGCTGGGTATCGAGCAAAGATTGGTCGAGCACTTCACATGCATAGTCATCAACATTCTGACTGCTTTTTTCTTTGTTTGCTTTTTTTTATTAAGTGTCGTCGAAGGACATCAACCAAGAAGTGGTCAAGTTGGCAATTGATACTACTTGGATCATGGGCGTCAAGTTGTTTTGCTTTGACCAATTGAAGTGGAGCATATAGTGGAAACATACATCCTTTGTGGATTTTGTTGGACTTCCCACATGTATCCGAAGTGGCATGTGTCTAGCATTCTCCTCCCACTATGTAGATGAGAGTGGTAGAGGATGTTCCATTACTTGTTCTTGCACCAAGGGAACCTTGTCTCAGTCCTAACTCCTACTCTAGCTTACGTTTCTGCTTCAGCTTGGGCTTTGGCCTCGACTTTGGCTTCTTCGACTAGTTTCCTACTGATGGTTTTTTGAAGTGGTTACTACTCGTAACTTTTTTCTTTGTTGCTCTTGTTGTAAGAGTTTGGTTGACCTTCTAAGTTCAATTTCCTCTGTTTTGCCAAGCTATCGTCTTTGTCTTCCTTTATTTGGGTTTAATGGCATTGACATCTGTCTTCCGATCTTGCTTCCTCTTCCCGACTTTGCCTTTGTGTGTGCCTTTGTAGGAGGAGTTGTCTTTGATTCTCTTGGTCATGTTTGACATGCAAGTTCATTAAGACTATATAGTTCCCAACAAGAAGTCGGGTGAGATGCTCGAGCAGACACATTACTTATTTTGTAACCGCCAGTTTACCTCAAATGGAATCCGTTGGCACTTGAGTGTGTTTAGCTTCCCCTTTGTCATCTTCCTGAACGGACAGGTTCCACAAATATTGTAAATCTTTAGTAGTTCTTCCTCTTGTTCATTGGTTTCAACCACTTCTTCAATTGGCTGACCCATTAGTTCTCCATGTTGTCAATGGAATGGTTGTTAATCTGTCAATATGAATTACTTTCATAGTGACAGTTATTTTAAGGCAATGGCACCAAAATGTAGTATACATAAAGTCTATTGAGATACTAGACTAGAACAAACATATAATAGTAATATCAGAACATACCATGTACGAGTGTCCACAAAGTAGCAACTGTGCAATCCTTAATCACAAATATTATTACAATAAATGTGTTTAGGGAGGATCTAATACAAGCGCCCATCCTATTGCAACATCATGCTATATGAACCCACAATGTGATGGTTAGATGGTACTCCAACTTTGCAACCCCACCATAAGTTTGGTATTATTTAACTAAAGCTAACTACACAACATAAAGTTAGCAACAACATTTGACTAAGCAAATACCCTCTACAAGGATAGGGCAATATATTAGGGTTTGAATAGAGAGAGGAGAAACCATGACAATGGTGGCCCCATAGGTGGTCCCAAATGATAAATTTAGATTCCCAAAATACAATAAGCTTTTATGGAAGGTGTTGGGTGAATATTTTGTTGACCAGCTAATTGGTGAGCAAAATAGTTCCCATCACCACAGCATAGGGAGATTGGTCGTCCAGGTGTGCAGTTTTACTACATCAACAGGGGACAAATCTCTCCTCTCATCAAGGGGAGGTTCCCTATTAAATATACGGAGGCTATATACTATATAAATAAGCAGAAAGTAACACACAAGGGTAGAACAAACCATCCATCTCTCTTTTTTCAGAGATGATGCTCACAGCTCAAAGGAAAAATCCTGGGTGATTGGTGAAGGTGCTTCTCTTCTTTGAGAAGTAACATTCAACCAAGAGCCAGATTCCTTCTTGGATAGTAGAAATCCTGGTGAAGCAATAGAAGGCACTTCTCTTCTTTTAGAAATGCTTGTTCTTACAGGCAACAGGAATCTTTCTGGTAACAAGTGACTGATAACAGGATGCAGAACAACCAACAATCTAAGGTGTAGCTCAAAGTCTCCATCTTGACTGCCCAAGAGTGAGGTACGAAGAACAATAGGGGCACAAAGTCGTCCCAAGGTCCTTTACACAGAAACAGAAAATAAACACACACTGAAAGCAATTATGTCAGCACGAACTCTGAAAGTAACTGGTTTCAGAATACCTTCCTTATTACTTCCACTAGCTCTGCTTGTTAATTTAAATAAACAAGAACACATTCAGAAGACAGACATAAGAACAATCTCCTAAAATGATACAAGCTATACAGCACAAAGTTTGCGAATCACTTGCTTTCTCATTTAGATAAAATAATATGAAATACAATCTGAGCTCAAAGTCTCAGTATTCGCCTTTCAATTTGGGCAAAGTTTTGCTTCTGTGGTCAAAAAGATCTTCAAATGATACAAAATATTACATTATATAGAGGCAAAGAGAGGCTTGGCACTTTTTCCAATGGAGTGACCCATTCGGCGCATTAATGCCTTGGATGCATTCTTGGTTCTGTCAGGAAGGGCCATGCTGGAGCAGGGCGGCTGCCTTAACTGTGGCGTGTTGGTTCATCTTCTTTGTCTACTCCTTAGCTTGAATTACTCATTCCATCACCTGCTAGCCGCGCAACTGTCTACTCTGTCTTTACGCCAAAGGGGACAAACAGGTTGCGCTTTCAATGTTTGCAGGCTCCAAATATCTACCTTGCGAACTGCTTCACCTACTGGAAATAACTCCTGTTGAGTTTCCCTCTTTGTCTCTTCCTTCTCTTGGCCTTGGCCTTAGGCTCTTTGAATGCATTCGGGTTCGCGTTTTAAGTCCGCAAAAATCAAAAGACACTTTATTGCAGCCAATTTGGCATTCGCGGGTCTTTCCTCTATTGAAGGTTAACGGCTAGCTAGTCGTCCTAAATTTGACGTTCGCGGGCCTGTCATTCTGCTGTGATGCGGGTGAGGACACGTGGCGGCATTCGTGGCTTTGAAATAAGCTTATCGGAATAAGCTTTGAAACTGTTAGAGGCTAGGGGCGCGGACGCAAACACGTGGCAGTGTCCGCTGCACTGGGACATGACACGTGGCGAGTTCTGCGCTTTGAAGCTTCATTTGAAATTGTGTCTCGGCATGCGACACTTGGCAGCTTCTGCTGCGCTTTGACGCTTCGACCTTTTCCGAAGGGAACATGCCCTTTGGGGACTTGAAAAAGGTCCATTTTAGAGCGTCGAGTGTCCCCCCGCAAGGGTATCTGCCCTTCGGGATCCTCCAGGACGACCTTCGGACTTTGACTCTTCGGCGGGCTGTTGTTCCATCATCTCCTTCGGACAAAATGTCCGAAGAAATTCCTTCGGACAAATTGTCCGAAGGAAATCCCCTCTTGATTTTGTATCTCTGTATTGAGTGTGCCCTGTTTTCGACACGTGGCGCCTTCCGCCGCATTTAACCAGAGACACGTGGCATCTTCCGTCATTGACACTTGGCGCTTTCCGCTCTCGGGATTTTGCAATACCATAGAAACGTTTGGGGCTCATTTGAGTTTTCACGGATGATGACACTCATCAGCCTCCGACGATCTCTACAAGGGACATGTGGCATGGTCCGCTGCTTCTCAGAAACAAAGTATAATGGGGCTCGGCCGTCGACACTTGGCAGCATCCGCCTGACTCTTTCTTTTGTGCGCTTCTTTCCTTAATTGAGGCAACCTTTGAACCTTTGAACCCATGAACCATTGAACTTTGAACTCTTTCGATTCAAGGTTCAATCGGTTCATTGGTTCATCCTTTTGATTTGGCTGAGTCTCTTTGATACCTTTGAACCAAGCGCGTTGAACCAATTGGTCGTTGAACGCATTGAACCGTTGAACCAAAGTGGTTCAAGGTTCAACGGTTCAAGCTTTTGTTTTTCGTCAAGTGTTCGAAGCCATGAAACTTTGAAGTGGTTGAACTTTGAACCTTGACAAAGTGCTTAACTATTGCTGATGACATTGAACCTTTGAACCCATTGAACCCGTTGAACCAAAATGGTTCAAGGTTCAACGGTTCAATGGTTCAATCCTTGCTTACATGCTTGCCGATGGACATTTTTGATTGAACCAAGTCATTGAACCAATCCTGAAAATGACCGAGTGTTGGAAACTTGTTCTTTTGACTGAAATCGCCTGCAGAAGCCTTTGAACCTGCTAGTCCTTTTATTGAAAAAGCTTGAAAAATGAGGAATTTGAAAGCTCAAAACAAATTTCGAAAAGGGAAGAGACAATCTTGGTCTTGCAGGGCCCAAAATAGTTCATATGTTGTCCCAAAAATGAGTGATATTTTTGGGGGACAACGGAAGGCATACATGTAGACCACGAAGGAGTGCTCTTTGTTGTTCCTTATTGAGTTGCATACTATGAGAATATTCAGAAATACGTTCACTTGAGGTTGGGGGAGTCCGATCACATGTTGATGGGGGTGGAAAGACATGCATTGTCCTACAAAAATCAAGTTATAATGCAAGGGGTGTGGAAGGATGTAGAGGTTGCACATCGGATGCAGCTCTATGTGTGGTCGAAGTTGCCCTTCTTCTCTATGCACGAGAAAGTATTGAAGATCTCACTGAGTCATGTACATGATAATAGTTTATACTTAGACCAGCCATATAGAATCACACTAGGCCATCCATAGGGTTACTGGGATGGTAAATGAAGGAGGTGATGTGAAGAAATGGAATAAGAAAGGGAGCTCTATAGGGCGCAACATTATCCAACTGATAGGAACCTCGGGGAACACTTGGGCCCGGACCATAAACCATATTAAAGATGTTAGGGTTTGCTACGCTAGCAGACCATTGCTTGGAAAGTGTACCATACAAATAGAGAAGATTCTGCCACAACCAAAAGTAATAGGGTTGCATTCAATACGGTGATGACAGATTCTGCACTACCCTTTACTAGCAGATTATGGAGAATTTGGAATAATTAAGAGAGGTAAGCATTAATTCTGCTACGGTTCTCCCCTGATAGTTCATGCAATCTACTTTACGAAGACCTTACCAATTAAGGAGGGGATAGTGGAGTGGGAGGATGGGAAACCAATAGGGAGCCAAATTTTAGGACATTCGAATAATTTTAGTGGAGCCAAGATTATCGCAAGCCTATTGGAGTGGGGCAATTGGATAAGGAGTATGGTTAGAGGTATTGCATCTCATACGCGGTTGTAGAAAAATAAGGATGATTGTTTATTTTGGGTGGATAGAGATAATATATTTGTACACCCACACCAACCAAGGAAAATCATACCACCCCCTCTCTCATTTGAAGTGAATGGTGCATAGGTTGATCAATTCATTGCAAAATTTAGGGCTCTCCCTTTAGATCCCAAAGGCATAATTCCACCACAATGGGATGATAACACTCCACAACAGTTGGGCAAATCAGATTTTAGGAGTTGGAGAAAGAGGAAGAGACAAGTAGTGCATGAACACGTCTACAATTGCATCAAGGGAAAAAAGGAAGGGACCTGAAATAATCGATATTTCAAGTCCTTCAACCGTAGAAGAAAAGAAATAGGGCAAAGCATCAATACAACCAAAGGATTCAACTCAAATGAACATCTTAAGTCTAGAGAACCTTATTAAAATAAAGCAAGAAGACACCCTGGCCTTTGAGGTTAGAGATTTGAGGATTGGACAGATTTTGGATACTCAACAAATGGAAGAGAAGGGCACTCCATCTTATACCTAGGATCTATCTATTAAATAGGAGGGGTAGGACCCTTAAGAGTCTCCATGATAGTTTCGACTCATATGAGTCTCCAGGATAGTCTCGACTCAAAGGACCTAGCATCTCTATAAGAGCTTCCATGGAGGTAGTTGGAGAGGCGTTAATACATATCAGTGGTGGAAAGAGACTGCCAAGCCCAAATTCTACACCACCAAGGAGGAGGACAAAAAGGAAAGCTAACGTGGGGAAAAGGCATAGTGACGCGCATGTGTCTCCACCAGACAAACTTGGGCTAGTGACTTATTTAGAAAGTGAATAAAAAGAGGTGGAGGAGGAAGGAAGACCAAGTGGAAGCGACATGGAGGAAGACACCCTTGGAGAGGAAGAGGAAATAGGGGAATAGATAGAAGATGTGGCTGTACTCTTATCGCAACTATACAAGAAGGGAGGCGTTTAAAAAGTAGCTGACGTCTATGAGATTGCCAGTAGAGCATGCAAGGAAAGGATTGTTGCTTTGATGAGCTATATAGACAGCAACCCACTAACATATGGAGATATTTTAGATGCCTTTCCCTCTTCCCAACAAGATAAGATAATATGTTTGACAAAGGAGCTGAGTAAGGCAATAAAAGAGGCATAAGTGTTGAGGCAACAAGCGGTGGATAAGGTGGCTAAAGTGGCTAAAGAACAACGGCTCATGGTAGAACATGTGGAGGCCCTTAAGAAGCAGCATAACAAGGGGTTGATTCTTTAAGGCAGGCTTCAAAACATGAAAAGATGGTAGAGGTAATGAAGTGCAAGAGCACAAAACAAGAGAGAAAAGGCTAGCCCTTGTAATGAAGATCAAATAAGAAAAAGCCAAGGTTAAGAAAAAACAAAGGAGGCCACTCACAAAGCTCAACAAAATCTTGATAAGGAAGTGATAGAAAAAAAGGCGGAGTTGTGAATGCAGAAAAAAGAAGCTACGAGAGTTGAAAAAGAATGAGTGGTAAAAGCAAAATTTGATAAGGAGGTCCAGGAGAAGTTAGAAAGGGAGAAAAAGCAAAATGAGGGTGCCGCAGCAGAGGATCCGAGGAAAAAAGAGGAGAAAATATCCAAAATCCAAGCAGAAGAAAAAAGGAGAGAGGAGGAAGGAAAAGACGAGGAACAAAATAAAAGTTTGGAAATCAGCTGTGTGTCTCTGCCTTTCAAAGACGGAAAAAACAAAGAGTAGGGAAAGGAAGAAGGAAGAAGGGAATGGGAAACAAATGACAGTAGAGGCCCCGAGGTCAACAAAAAATTGTTTTGATATGGTGACTTCAGTCATACAACCTTCAGAGTCACCTCAAGACCCCCTCTCAAAGATTAAAGATCTTTTGGCCAGGCAGAGGCAAAAAACGACAAGTGTGACTATTGTGCATGGAGTACTGCATGCAACAGATGACTGTCAAGAGGTAAACTTGCAGAAATTTACACCCCTCTAGAAAAAATAGTTAGGCAATGTCTTATGCGACAATGCAAGGCATGATTGGATGCAAAGATGTGTTAAGTTGGAGGAAAGCATTGTGCACACACTCCACCAATTGACAACAACGCAGCCTTAGTACGAGCCAAATACCACCTTCCCTATTGAAACTCAACTTGAAGAGATGACAACTAATCTGCTCAACCATGTTTATACCACAAAGGATAAAAAGTGCCACATTCAAGAAGAGGCTTTACCCAAATATGAGATTTAGACAATGACAGCTCTCCTAACAAACATAGTGGGAAAAAAGGTAAAGCGCAGAGGTAGGATTGAAAAGTTGAAACTGGAAAGGGAAGATGTCGCTACCTATTTTTATTATTCCGTTATTTGGGCTACAAGGACGAAGGTTGTGAAGAATGAGTTTGATGATTTGAAGGAGCAATTCTCTGTCAACTTGGGTTGGGAAAACCCTCTTGCTAGGTATGTAAAGGTGATGAAAATTGGGCTTTACCGGGCACATACAGGTGTAATCCTTTGCAGTGGACCCTTTGCCCTCGTATGTGTCGAGAATTCCCTGGGTCTCACGGGATTGTATTCAGGCTAGATGTGACCGGATCTGTAGCGCATGCTTGGGATGGTGAACTATAGTGTGAGCACAGGTAGTCCCCCACTGGTTGAGGTTAGAACTTAAGAGGATGTTAAGAATTCTGCACATGCGTTTTTCCCTTAGCGTTACTGGCTCAAAAACAAACTCGGCTACTTATGATATACAACAAGATGTCTTGGGTGTGAAATGGAGGCATCTCTTGGCCTAGGAGAGAAATAGTGAAAGAAGCATGTGGACCGAGTAGGTAATATCGACACTATGGATGAATATGGCACTATGGTCAGCCGACAAATGGACAGGTTGGATGAAGACTTGGGCAAGCAAGATCTATATCTACAAGGATTGGATGCGGAGGGCAAGGCATAACCCTCAACCATTATTGTTGCAGCTACTGAACTCACCGAACTTAACCCACCTGTGCAGCAAATGGACAAGCTTCTCCAACATTGAGACGCTTCCTAGAAAATGTTGTTAGAGAAAAACAAGGATATCCTTCCCACATAAGCGATACTGATTGAGTGTACAATTATGTGATTTGATGGTTGTTTGTTCGGGTATGCTTGTTGGGTTGGCATTTTTGAAGGGGATCAACTTGACTTCAGGGCTTGGGAAATAAGACCTGGGGAATCAACGGAGCAGCCCCCTCATTGTTGCTTCTCCCACTCAGTACCAATACCAATTTTGGATGGATGTTACAGCTATGACGCATATATCTCCCAATTTTGCAGAATTATTCATCTTGTTGTCTCAAGGATGAGACAAATCTTGAATTCCAGGGAAATTGTTAGCAAGATTCTTCATCTGGATGAAGTAAGCTCTCTTGTATACCACGACAACACTAAACATATTTTGACATCATTACTGATGACAGATAGACAGAACAGGGCAGGGCTAGCTTTGGACCTATGAGACAACATTGTACAACGCTTTGCAGCATAATCTAACTATCTGGATGAAGAGTAGGCATGCCTAAAAGAAATGTACCATATGAGAAAAGATAGTAGAGAAGTGAGTAGGAGATAGAGAGATTTATCATATAGTGGAATGCAATAGATAGTTATAACGAATAAAGGAGATTGTTGTAGGAAATACTGGTGTGCAAGTATTTTGTGTGTAGATATGCCTGAATTTTAATACCCTCTTCTTAAAATTCTTGTGTTCTAAGTAGTACGTAAAATAAAGTGCATGATTCACTCTTTCTTGTGTGTGCGTCACCTCTAATTGAGGTCAAGATTCTGTAAGTTGGTTTAAGGACCCCTGACTTATGCAAACATTATTTCCTGTGAATTCCGAGTTGCTATGTTAGACTATAGTTGAATTTAATTTTTTTACACACTTTGAAACTTTTGGCCTTGTCACAAGAAGAAGCCCTTTATGTTGGGTTATAAAGGTGTTGGTAATCAAGGTTATTCTGTAGTCTGTTATATTCTTCCATCTCGGGTGTTCTTTTTATCAACAAGGTTTTGTACTATGTAACTGTGTCCTTGGTTACAAGGGGCCTGGCCCCGGTATGGCACATACCAGGTCCAAGTCCTGGTCCAGTCCTCCCTCCAGTTTGGCTCGGGGATGTCCCAGCCGGTTTGGGTATGTCCGCGTCTGTCCATAAATGGACCCGGGCTAGCCCTGGGGCATAACCATTGTCAAAATTTTCTTTTTATTTATTTCTTTTAATTTATTTGACAATGTGGGTAGTCTTATCAATAATAATTCTACTACAAAACTTCTTTAAACATCTGCAAATCTTTGCAGGCTTTTGCTTTCTGGATAACAGTCAAGACTCACAAAATCATGTGTTAACGGGATTGACCAGAAAGAGTCATAAAATCAGAAATCTTCTTTTTAGATTGAATTGTAATTTATTTTAAAGAAATGTAATTGTTGATGGTTCAACTAGAATCACATGGTTAAAAACATAGATTCAACTTTAGTGGTCTCCAGGACTTCAATAATGACATATTTCTCATGTGACTAAAACTTCTCTCTTTTGATGAGCAATGCAAGTATATTCCTACAACACATTAACAGGTGGTTGACATGAATCAAACACAACACTGTATACAAGTCTGTCTTTGTGCATTATCAGTAGTGTTTTTGACTGTTTTGTGGTTATTTAACTTATTTTGTTTATTCTATGCATATTATGCATTTAATTTTGCTTGTTTGGCTAAATTTTTTACATATTTTTGTATGGCTGTACCCAAGCTGTACCCGCGGCAAAACCTAATTGCTATATTGACGTACTCGAACCCCATACCGGTTCCCATCCTGGGACTAGGATCGGCAACTTAGGTTTTTGATATATGAAAGGGTTTGGCCTCATGAATTAATATACTCTAGTTTAATTAGAAAAAAATGTTCTTGTGCTGTAATATCTATTTTTAATCATGCAAAGAAACATTCTATCTCGTAACTATTGTCGGTGCTATTCTATATAGGCTGATTTCTTGAACTTATCATGTCACTCACGGCTGGGGATGAATAGGGCAATTTCTATAAAAGTTTGGCCTAATTTATTATCACATTACTCTAAATCACAATCTAACCATTGTTAATCTGTTAACACTCACCTTAAAAAGTTTTTAACAGAACTTGCATCATTCTACTTTATATTCACTTCAATTTAACAAAAGCATTAAATCCAAAATTTCTAAATCCAAGATGGTTACTGTATTCTATAATTTGGTCTTAAAAAAATGTCATTTCTAAACTTTTTAACTAAATTGAAGTTCTTTGTTTTCCAAATCTCGGGTGAGCTAAATTGAATTTCTCTTGATGTGAAATAGACGAAGTAAGAAAGAAAACGGTGTAGGAGCTTGACTTGTAATCGGTACATTCATATCTTGATGTAATTTTTTTTGGAGGGAGGATTTTGCACTTATTGGAAAATCTAGAATATTGTACTTCTCTGTGATGTTTTGAACATAAAGTGTGAATTGATAGATGCAAGGATCTCTTTAGAAATATGCTGCATACTAAACTTTGTTATTTGATGCAGGTCAAAGATCGTGTCAAATCTTTTTACACTCTTTCTGGCATATTTGGATCCTGCTGTGGTTATACCAATCTATGTTTCATTATGATCCATACAATCCTCTTCAAAGATTAAGTGTCTATCTCACATTCTTTTGCGTTGAATGATTGAATGTTTGCAAATCGAATGGTATGTGGCATGTCATTATGGCAACAAGCATGACGTGTGAATCACCTATTACATAGAATGTGATGCCTAGAAGGGCTCATCAGATTTAAATTTGTTCTAGTATGTCACATTGATTTCTCAAGTGTTTGGACGACCAGCCTTTTGTATTGTGTAAATTGGTAAATAGCTTGTTAAGATGGAAGAGTTGTTTTTATTGTAAATATTGTGGAAGACCAAGATATACACATATTTAATAAAGTTTGAAGAGTCTAAATAAATCATTCTAAAATAAAATGCCATTTCCAACCTATCTACAGCATTTTCAAGGAATATTGTTTGCTTAGGGTTTCCTTGCTCTTTGTTCCAACACAGGGTCCATCCCATTCATAAGTTTGGGGATAGATCCAACACTAGCAACTACATGACCATTATGATTGGGCACATTTGCCAAACTTTATGCCATAGTGTTAGACATGCAACTTTTAGTGCACTTGGAGAGAGGTAATGTTAGAGCAAGGTGCAGGTTGGCTTCAAGAGAGACTACCAGGGTATTGACCACATGTTTACACTCTGGGCTATCATTGAGGAGGCTTGACATCAGTCTTCCAAAGTCTTTTGTTGCTTTATAGACTCAAGAAGGCCTTTGACTCGGTTTATAGACATTTGCTTTTTCAAAAGTTGCGTGATGTTGGCATTCCAGATTTTGTCATTATCGTTGCTTGGAGGCTCTATGAGACAATGGTTGGGTAGTTTAGTACTTCTCGTAGTTTTTCTAGCTTTGTGAAGAGTACCATTAGGGTCAAACAATGATGCCTTCTTTCACTGATTTACATCGATGAGCTAGAGGACTTTCTTCGACAACATATCGATGCAGATGATGGTTACGTTTTACATGATGTGGTGATAGCCATTCTTAATTTTGCCGATGACCTTGTTCATTCTGTGGATGGTTTATAGAGACAACTTAATCTCCTTGCACGTTTCTGCGGCCTTCGTCAGCTGGTGGTCAACCTTAGCAAAACTAAGGTCATGATTTTTAACACCTCTAAATGTTCTCTTCCCTGGTTCTAGTTCCTCTACAAAAAGAAAAACCTTTGGATATTACATTGCCCTACACTTGGGGGTCTAGCTTTCTGGGCCATCTTTTAGTACAAAACTTGCCTCTTGACCACGCCTTTGTAGGGGACATGCCTCCCTTTCTATTTTGGACTGCGAATGTTTTTAGGTCCACTTCTCGGATATCCCTTCGAAGATACACCTCTTTGATATAGTAAACACTATGGTTTTGTATGGATTCGAGGTTTGGTGACCTAGTTTGGGGTTAATTGATTGGCCTTGTATTGAGAGGGTCTGACTCTCATGATTTAGCATATGATCCGTTACAAACAGACTGTTACTTAGTGCATCATCCAAGTTGAGGTTCCCACACAACCTCTGCATCGCGAGACTATTTTTAGGCTTATTTTCTACATTCATAAACTCAACCATGGGAGATTTAGCTTTAGGTTGTGGGAGGTATCCATATTTAGCTGTATGTTCTTTAGAGAGGATTGCATCATTGGGCTCAAATAGACGTTGACTTTGTTGGTACTTTTAAGACTAGTTCCCTCCAATGTATCGACATCTCTAATGATAGATTGACTCCTTTTAGGTACTCTTTGGATGCCCCTCCTCGACATCTTCCCTCAAAGGAGGTCATCATCAGAGCGGTTCAAGAAGATATGTATAGGGAATACATCCAAGCGATTTGGACCTCCCCTCAGCCACTCAGTGCCAAGATTGCCTTTTACGTTGAACATTTCTTGTAGGGGGTGGATGGTGTCATTCATTGCTCTGACTATCTCCAACGACATTGGTCTCATGACTTGAGGTTTCCCCTCGGCTAGTGGAGGGTGTGCGCGCACTAGCTGAATGTTGAGACTGATCATCACATTCCATATGTGGATTGGATATGTCGCCTTTGCTTTCTCCAGGAGGTGGAGACTGAGTAGCACTTCATTTTTAGATGCCCTATTTATTATGAGATTCGAGGGAGATTTCATTATCTCTATAGAGACTTGGGCAACTCTATCCACTTTCTTTTAGTACCTAGATCAACAATGCATGGTCCTTTTTCTTCAAGAGGTTGTCACCCTTTTTCACAGGTCCCTACAGGGAGCCCCTAGAGCTCTAGGTTGATCAACTTTCTTTTAGTACTTCATGACGGTTGGTGGCATCAAGCACACCTTTGATACTATTTCTTCACACATTGAAGGGGGTAGGTCATTGAGGTGGTGCTCATCTCGACACAACACTATTATTAGGGTGCCCTAGCACAATAGCTCTCGAGAACGGGGATCCATCTGTGCTCAACTGCACGGATTTGCCCAACATTGTGGATTTGCTCCCTTGTGATTGCCTTGTCGGTCGTGAGCACAAACACACATTACAAGTTCCTTCACTACCTCGAGAGTTTCTTCGGCCTTGGATGTTAGGAGGGATTCTAGGGGGAATGCTTTGCTTCCTCCTAGGATTACCCAACCTAGCCCCCTTGGCCCTGAACACTCTGTGATGAGCATTCTTAGACACTACATTGGCCTTTTCACAGTGATAGATGATGACAAAGTGGATTCCTCTATCCTAGGGACAACCAAAGATGTTTAATGAGGCTACCATCCACTGTCTCCAACTTTCATTGGCTCATGCTCTTTGGAGGGTTCTTGTTCTTGCTCCCCCCACATGACAATTTATATTGGCACCCTAATCACATGGGTTGGGGCTTTATTGCATTGGGTTTACCCCTCGTTTACTTTTAGTGTGTTTGTTCTTTTGCTTAATTAGTGCTTTCTAGGGTCTTTTTACCTTAGCACTTTCTATTGTAAATGGATGAATTGTCGAGTCCCATTGACCTACATTTGGTCCTCTGTGGACATATTTATAATTTCTTTCTTTATTTCTCTGTTCTCCCTCATACAAAGATTTATATACTATTGCACATAAGCATAAGTTTTGGTAACTTGGAGTCTTGGATGATGTTTCTCATTGCATTAATGTGTTATACATTTGGAGTTATCAAGAGGGACTAATTATTGTTGTGTATTTGGAGTTGTCAAGAGGGACTCATTAATGTATCATGTATTTGGCTCTGTCAAGAGGGACTATCATCCAAAATCAGTATGTAGGAAATTCTTGTTCCAGTTTTGTATCTTATTCACAATGGAAGAGAGTATATTGACACATATTCAAACCAAGCATAATTGCCTTTGCCCAGAGCTCAACATGGTTTCCAAAGTGCTATTGAAAAAGTGTCAACTTGTGGTTACTTGTACCCACTGAAAGTTTCAATAGTTATCTGAGTTCTATGAAAGAAGATACTTGCAGACCTGCCAGGATCAAGGATTTCTCTAGATGTTTTCTGTGTTTTCCTAGCATATTCCTTCAGGGTTTAAAACCTAAATTCTCTATGGTGGTTTTTTTCACTAAACTATCATTGCACAATCCATTAGATGGGTTTGCTAGCAAAATATTTAGTGGTTGTGATAGGACAAATGATGGTCTTGAAATCAAACAATGGTTATGTATAATATAATGACACTGGAAAGAGGGGCAGGGGAGCAAGCGGAGGGGGGTGTATTAGATGTGGAGGTATAATCGAGTTTTGAAAAGGTAGAACCTGGTAACAATGCATGAGAGAACATGGTAGAAAAATTATGTGAATATTTCTTATGGGGTTTGGCCCTACTTGTCATCGATATAGGGTTTATGCACAATTAAACCAATGAAGACCATGTAAAGTGCAAAGGAAGATGTAAAGTGCAAGGGAAGGTATGCATATGCTTGGCAATAACAAGTTTTTGACTTTCATTTGCAATTACTTTTGTAATGATTGGGATGGTCAAGTATCATATTCTTTCACAATACTTTGTGTTAAACTTGAATCTCTTCTTTAGCCAATTGTTTTGTGGGTTACATTGTTATCAAGGGAATTGCTCCTAACTCACATTTGTAGCATTACATTTATTTATTCCAAGGTTCGAAAACTAGGGTAGTACATTCCCCTCCCCTTACACGAGAATCACCCTTAGTGGCTTGGCATTAGAGAAAATATGGGTACTGCTGCTGCATCATATCTCCAGATTGACTCATTATTTCAACAATTTTCTCACTAAACGATCTGTTTGATGCCTTGAATCTGTCAAATGGCGAATACCTGATCTACTAAACCCATGGGCTTGTTTATAAATTCTTTATTTGATTCTTCTTGGTTCCACAACATGGTTTGGGTCACGCACATATTTTTTAAAGCAAAGAAGCATGAAAAAATTAACAAGCATCAAAATTTGTAGCATCTACTCACAATTTCAAGCAACATTAGGTTAAGGAAAACTCATTGTGTAATTTTATTAACACATTCACATCTAAAACATGACACTGCAATTGCAATTCAAATTACATTTTTATCGTAAAAATATAGCTTATCAAAATATGTCAAAATATCTAGAAAAAGTAACTTCAAATCCAAAAAAATTGGCAATATTACAAAGAACTAGATGCAATTTCAGGGTTGCAAGATGACCATTTTTGAGAACCCCATAGTCTTGCTCTTGTTCATGATTGTTTGGATTCTCTTCTTGCCTTGGAATGCCAATCACCTGCTTTGAAATAGTGGTATTTTCCCTTTTATTGAGTTTACTTATATCTCTGAGCTTTAACACCTCTGAGTGATGCAATTTACCATGTCATCACATCGAGCAAGGCTATACCAAGAAAGCATATGCATGTGATTTTTCTCATAATAATTTTTTTTCATGTGTTTGATAGATGTTTGTTTTATATCTATTATCTCTTTTGTCAACTTTGCGTTCTCATCTAATAGCATTGTTTTCTGCTCATCCTACTCATGACATTTTGTAAATTACATGTAAGGGATCTACATATCTTCTCCATCCAATGTCCTTAAACTTTTCAATCTTGTATGTAGTTTAAGTTAAGCGTGAATGCCCAATTATTCCACTTAAATGTGTTTATTGTTTCTCCGATGTGGGATCTTGGCTTTCTTTCTGTCAATCAACATGTCAAACACAGTGGGGATCTGAGAACAAGCTTACAATAAACATCAAATCTTGATAAAAATTTGTTGTAGTAATCAATCAAAACATAAAAAATTGTTGTAGTAATCAATCAAAACAAACATTTATAAATGGAATTTACAGTAACTACACAAATATTTACATATAGTATATAAATGAGGTTGGAGATATATTCCCAACATCTAAAGTGATTACTTCCTCCACTCCACTCTTTCCCTCCATTTCAATACGTGGTTTCTTAGATGGGGCACCCTTGGTTTCGTACTATTTTAAAATCAAAATCATTCAAAATGACGCTAACATTCAAAATATCTATATGCTTGTTACTTCTAGATTTATTGTCTTAATTGGATTTTTTGTTGTGGCAATTACATGCTGCTAAATGTGATGCTTCTAGTGTCATAATTAGAGAGAGAGTGAAACAAGTCAGATTTGTGATGCTTTTTGATGATATTGTAACTGACACTAAATATGACTATGGCAATGCAAGTTGTCTACATTAGCATTTAAATTATTAGCGTTAAAAGAAAGAAAGAAAGAAAACGTATAACATCGCCAAACCTTTGGGATGAGAAAAATTGGCCCCAATGCAAACAAGTAATAAAATTGAGATAACAGTGTCAAATTGAGTCAAAAAAATAAGAGGCGATAGTAAAATCTAAAGAAACTCCTCCAATTGACTTTGTTGTGTATTCAATACATGCTAGATGAAAACTAGTGCACACTCAATGATGAAAACAATGACACTTAGTTAAAATCCATTTTCAGAGTTTTTGGACTCGAGGATTACGTGAGTAATATTAAATATAAATCCTACAAGCTTTCAATTTAATGATATTAAATAGTAGGAAAAAAGGCACAACAATTATAGGTGTGAAAACTTGAGGAATCCACTATAAATGTATGGAGATAATGAACCAAAGTGGAACAACTCGGTAAGAGAGAAAAGAGGTATCAAATGGAGATTTATGGAGCAAAGCAGATCCATATGACAAACTTAATGTAAAGAATCTCAAGGTGTTAATTAGAATATTTTCAAAGGAAAAACAATTATATATGGTTCAATTTTGGGTAGACTAACTTATGAAAAATTAAGTAAAAATGAGCCAAAGGTCCAGAGCATATATAAATATAAATATTTTTGATATAAGAATCCCGAAGTAATTGAAGATATTAGTTAGATGCCTTTTCAACACAACAACATGGAAAGACAACATTATTATAATTGACATAAATGGTTCATCTTCCAATAATAGACCAAGGCGCTGAAGACAAATCATTGCTAAATTAAATTTAAGGCTTTTTCAAAGACAAGCATAATGAGGAATCATAATGTTATTGTTATAAAGTGAGAACACATTTATCTCCATTTCTCTATTGTAAAGTGTTCTGAAAAGAATAAATGTAGTTCCAAAATTTTCATTGTGTGTGTGTGTTTTTTTTTGAAATAGCACTATATTATGTTTAATGAGAATATTTACAAATTATTCACCTAAAAAAATAAATGGTAGAATGGAATGAAATTTTCGTAGTGGATTTTCTATTTAGTAGTTGTGTTTTCAAAGTTGACAAAATTTTTCTTGTATTAGTTTAACAACTATTCTAGTTATAATTAGATAATGACTTAGAAAAAAATTATGCTAAATATTTTAGGAAATCAATATTTCAAATCACATCATGTGATCCATCATCAAAATAAATATATATATATATATATAAGAATTGCAAACTAGAAATTATATAGATAATTCTAGCAAAGTGCAAGATGCCTATGGGGCTCACTCTAGAAACTATAATAAAATACAAATAGTAACCATTATAATTATTAAATTGTAACCAACTAATTCAAAAACATTAAATGGTTGAATCATAAAGTGAGAGGTCATTATTATTTGTTGATAATATGGGTCTCCAAGTGCGGCACAAATTCAATTCAAAATTTGAGAATGCTTTCCAATCACCATAGCCTCCCTCTTTCCATGCTTGAAATAATGATTCTCCATTGCGATGACTTTGGTAATTTTGATGCAAATGGAGTGCTTCACCTTGAAGGAGTGTTTTGCAAAATATGATTTCTCTTTCTTCTCGAGGTCGTTGTGCAAGACACGCTCTTTAACCTAGGTATTAATGGACCTTCCTATTTCATCAATGTAAGGGACCCCACAAAAATGTTGGGGATAAGGCCTATATGCAGCAAACTAACATATAGAAGAGCTATGCAATATGAATCTTAAAAATACAAGGAAATAACAAGCACACAAAATACGCAAGATTTCAACTGGGAAAACCCTTTTGGGTAAAAATCCAACACAATAACTTTCTTGATTATAACATTAACAAAAGCATGTTTACATGACTACAAGAAGTCAAAAGGTTTTGTTACCTTCATACAACACATTACTATATATACAATGCACACACTTGATCATGTTTATTAAGCATTCATGCAAATACTTGCATCCACTTTATGCACTTGACTGTGCACGTGCCCTTTACATGCTACCCAAGCATCATTTTCTTCCTAAGAAGAACTGTGCCTATACACAACACCCCACTTTGTAACATCCATGCAACAGGTAAATTTTTAGACACCAACTACTAAGGAAAGTGATCATTACGTATTGCTCCTCAATAGCACCATCTTAGAGTGCCACCAAGATGTTACTTGTACACCTTCACTCTGACATTAGACAAATGTCTAGTAACACCTCACATTTGTACATTTCTTGTTAGTGTTGTGTAGCTTCTTGAAACACCTTACTATGAATCAACCACTATGCACCATTTCGTAACCTTCCAGAGTGCAATGATATTTAAAAAAATCATTATGCAACTCTACATCATTTCCAACATGTTGACAACCTTGCACAACTATCATAGACAATATCCATGCAAGCCTTCACAAACTCACTATCTTGTGCAAACAACATTACACAACAATGCTTGTGCAACCAACTTGCACAACCACCTTTGTAACTAGTGCTTGTACAAAAAACCTTACGAAACACCAACTTTGTGCATAATTACCATTGTACAGATCCATGCAAAGTTGTCATGTTTCTAAACAATCTTCCACTTGTTGAACAATATGTATAAGGGAACACACACCTATCCTTCAATAGCTTCAAGCAACCATATCCACAACACCATTTCCATCACAAAATTATATCACACATCAATGTGCTTTGTTTGAGAATGATATTTAGGGTTCTTTCCCGTAAAGATTGTTCTTTGACTATTGCAACCTATCCTTACAATGTTTTGGGTGAACCCAACATTGGAACACAATATTTGAAGCCATACCACTTCCTTGCTCACAGGAACAATTGCCATGTACTCAGCCTCTATGATGGATATTGCAACACTTGTGTTGTTTTATCATCTAACTTGCAACACCACCAAACAAGTTGAACACATTCACATTGGTAGATCTACAAAAAACAATATTTTCAGGTCAATTAGAATCTGCAAAGCCCTGTAGATTCAACTTCTTGATTTTACTAAGTTTGCCCTGATAGTAAATTACATAGAAGTCTCGTACATATACCTTAATATCCTCTTCACCACCATCCAATGCTCTTTACATGGATTAGACATGAATATGCTCACTAATCCCACTTCATGTGCAATGTCAGGTCTTGTACATACCATTGAGTTCATTAGGCTTCCCACTACACTTGCATATAGAGTCTGAACCATGCCCTCCAACTCCTCTTGTGTCTTGGGACATTGCACAATATATAATTTTTGACCAAATGGAAAAGGTCTGTGGAAAGGCTTTCTATCATGCATATTGAACCTTTCTAATATTGTCTCAACATAGTTCCTCTGGTCTAGTTAGAGCTTCTTGTTTGCACGATCCAATTTGATTTCCATGCCCAAGATGAATCTTGTGGCACCAAGATCTTTTATGTTGAATTGCATAAATAGTTGAGACTTCACTTGCTTGATCATGCTCTTGTCATTTCCAATTAGTAGCATATCATCAACATAGAGAACTTTGAGGAGATAGTTATCACCTTCTTATTTAACATATACATAAGGATTAATTTTATTACGTGCAAACCCAAGTCCCACCACATAGCTGTCGAATGTATGATTCCACTTCGTTGGAAATCACTTCAAGCCATACAAGGACTTCTTTAGTCTGCAGACCAAGTCTTCTTTCCATTTGACTTTGAAGCTTTTCGGTTATGACATGTAGTTTATTCTTCAAACACTCCATGAAAAAATACTATCTTAACATCTATATGATCTATCTCAAGATAAAAAACAACAATAGTTGTGAACAATTGTGTTAAATTGGTGAAGTTGTTTGGCTCACAAACATCCCATGAGGGATCAATTCTTGATCTTAGCGAAACTTGAAATGATAAAAAGGGATGAGGTTGGGATTGTGCCCCGGGTGACTTTGGTGAAATGGATAACCCTTGGACCTTAGATCTTAGCTTAAGATTATTGCACAAAGCAGTGGTCAACAAAAAAAAACAACAATAGCTAAATGAAATCTAATATAATTCAATTTTGTAATAGGATAAAAGGTCTCACCAAAGTCGATTCCCTCTAGCTACGATAATCCATTTGCTAGCAGGGGAGCCTTATACTTCTCTAGCTTCCCTTGCGCATTTTGCTGCTTCTTGAAAACTCATTTGCAATCGACATGTTTTCATCTAGGAGGCAAATTTACCAAGTCCTAAGTCTCATTCTTTCCCAAAGACTCCAATTTCTCCTTCATGGATTTCTTCCAAGACTTGATCTCATGGCATACAAAAGCTTCCTTTACTGTCTTGGGGTCTTCACCATCGATCATAGATGATAGAAATGTAGAACAAAAATTTAGTGGGCTATACACACTCATTTTGATATCCTCAGAGTAAGAGTTGCATGATCCTCTTCTTCTTGCAACTCTTCATATTATATCATACTTGGATACAAGTTCTTCAACATCTATGTCAACTTGCATCTTTTCTGTTTCTTCCTTTGATTATTATTGCGTAATAACCTTGCACACCTCCTTGAAGACTACATTTTGGCTATAAACAACCTTATTTGTCTTGGGATTCCAAATCTTGTACCATTTGATGCCATTCCCATATCCAATAAAGATGCACTTTGCATACTTAAAGTCAAGTTTTGATATTTTATCCTTTAGAACATGGGAACAAGTTTCAAAACCAAGGATTCACAGGTGTCATGAGCATGGATTCTTATCAGTCCCTACTTCTTGTGGAATCTTATCAAACAACACTGATTTAAGTGATCTGTTGATTAGGTAACAAGCAGTAATCAATGCTTCAACCAATTTTGTTTTCAAGTGTGCACCACTCAACATACTTCAGGCTTTATCCATCAACATCTTGTTCATCCACTATGTAACTGTTATAGCGTGGAATTGCACCCTTGTGAGAGAGTTCTTCATGATCCCTCACTTTGAGCTACAAGCATGGGGACAACCTCAGGATGTGGGTATCCTATGGTGAGGTTGAACCTCTAGGATTTTTATGAGGCTAGTTCCTTAGGTACTTCACTTCAGTTCTTGATCTCACACTAAAATCTACTGTCTGCTAAGGAAAAGGGGTAGAAGGATGACTGAAAAGAAAATCTAAGCTAAGGGAGGTGATGTACCAAAAGAAGTGATCCACTTGGTCTAGGAAAAGAGCCAACTACTGATGAATCCAAATAGGACATAGGCTATTCTATTTCTATCTCAAGGCATAGGCATGGAGCTTTTGCATGGAGGTTGGACACAAGCCTTACGCTTTGAAGGATAACAAAATGCGTCTAAGGGAGACACTATGAACTGGAAACACTTCAAAGGGAGCTCGACACAGGCACTTCACACAATCTTGCACAAAACCGAGAAGATTAAAAGCAAGGTGTTGGAAGAAATCACGGGTGATAAATGACAATCATACATTCTGCAAATGAAACCAAATGTGCACACTTGTTTTAACCAAAAACATAAAAGTCTTCCTTGTATTGATTCAAAAGAGTCTTTTACAAAACAATTTTTGTAGAGTGATTCTATCGCCAATCTAGGGATGATTTGCTTGGCTCAAAGGCCTCTATTTATATAGAAAAGGGGGAAGAGAGAAGGGGAAGAAAGAAGAAGTCACTGATGGTGGGAGCTCTCACGTTATACTTCCTTGTTGCCCCTAAATGCATCGCTCAAGATCACTAGACAATACTCTCGAACCCCTCATGTCTTTAAGTTTTTCTTTGGCGCATCTGAGAAGCCATATTGTGAGCAGCTGGAATGTCTCTTCTTTACATGATGTATTTAAGCGTCAAACGACGATTTCAAAAAGCAAACTATGGCATATGAGAGCCTTCATAACTTTCAGCAACCAAGCGCTTGGACTCTCCTATGCTCATTGGTCATCCTTGTTGCACTTGTCCTTTACTAATTGGTCCTTTCTATTCCAGCTTACGGCACGTGGTACCCTTTCATTCGTTGCATCATGATTCTCGCATTGCTAGACCAAGCTTAGGTCGAGCACTTGAAGAATCTTGATTTACTCTATGTAGAGTAATTCGGGTTCTTTGATCTCTCCAACTTCAAACTTTTCCTGATCCTTTACTTATAAAGCCTTTTAAGTAGAATACTTGGAGAAACCTAATTTAATATATGTAGAATAATTCAGGTTCTCTAAGCCTACTTACTTTGGACTTGCCCATCTTGAAGTCTTATCACTTTGTTGTTTCCCAAGCCTTAAGACTTCCGGCTTTTCAAACCCAATTACTTCCAATGGTGAGTCGCTTATCCTGATCTTGATGTCCATTGTCCTGTCTTTTCCTTTGGACACTTGGTCTCGAGATTCCTTCTCCGCTTATTTCTTTTGGGAAAATCTCTCGAAGGAATTTCTTCAGACAATTTGTCTGAAGGAATTCCTTCAGAGTTTTTGTCCGCATTTGTCTTCAAAAATTACCTTTCAGACTTTTCAAAATGAACTTTCTCGAAGGGTGAGAGACCCTTCGGGCTTCCTACATGTCCCTTCGGACTTCTGTGAATGATCCTCTCGAAGGGAAAGATACCCTTCGAGAATTTTCAAATGATCCTTCTAAAGGGTAACATACCCTTTGAGAAACTTGCAACTATCCACTTGGAGAAGAAAAATCCCTTTAGATTTATGAAGTGTACCTTCAAGTTCTTGAAAAACCCTTCGAAAAAGTTGAAGAGGACCTTTGGAAAAGTTGGCTGGTCCCTTTTGCCCTAAAAAGGTCCTTTGGCATTTTGAAAATGCCCTTCGATTTTTAAAAAAAGACTCATCCCTTGAAGAACCTGAGAAGCACCATTTTTTGAGACCAAATCGGGTTTGGCAAGCTCCTTTACTTATTTTGGTCTTCTGACTGCTCACAACTTATGAAGTAATCAAGTAATGCTCCTTGTAGAACTCAAAATACACTGCCCATGAGTAATTAGGGTTCATATACCTGAATTACTTTTACTTATATGACATTTAGAAGTTAAGCACTGCTGGAAACCTGATTTGCACTATGCCCTCAGAAACCCAAATTTGTCACTGTTGGAAAACCCAAAGTCCTCCCAAAGACTTGCCATTTTCTTCCCTGAAAGCTCCCTTTTTTATACTTAGGTAAATTTTGATATGTGGGCCAAAAATGGCCAACATTTCTGGTGACTCGCAGGGAAGCATGCCTGCTATGCTTGAGAACCCATCTCATTTGCTTCATTAGATCCATTGGGCATGGAGTCATTGCTTTTGTACAAAGATGACTCTATCTGAAAATTTCTCTTAATGTAATAAGAACAACCGAAATGAAACAAACTGTGCCCAAGGCACTTAGGGAAGGGAAAACACACAACTAAAATGGATGTGCACAAGGCACTTAGAGAAAAACATGAAAATCTATACAAAAGGTATAATATATACAATAATTGCAAACTCCTTTAATATCAAGTCTTTAGATGGATCCCATTGACTGGGATGGGTAATACCTCCCCATCTAGTTGGGCAAGCTGAAAAGCATTATGTTGTTTGCATTCATGGATCACATAAGGGCCACTCCACAAGTTGTCAAACTTGGTATGGTCGCTCGGTTTGGCCTTTTTTGAATCCCATTTGAGAACCAGGTCTCCCTCATTGAAAGTCCTTGTTTTATCTCTCTTGTCAAAATCCCTTTTGACCCAAGCAAGATGTGCCTCCAACGTCTTCATTGCAAGGTCCCTTGTCTCCTCAAGTTCTGTGACTTCTGCCAATCTCACATTCATGGGTTCATCTTCTAGCAGCTCCAACTGATGGGCTAGCTCTAATGTAGGTAGCTCAAGGGAAATTGGTAAGTTGGCCTCCCTTCCATATACTAGAACATATGGAGAGTTGTCAACAATAGCTTTGGGAGTTACTTGATCAACACACGAGGCTGTCTTCAATTTGGTGTGCCACGTCGTTTGATTATCCTCCATGGTCCTCTTGATAATCTTCAACAAATTTTTATTTGTGGTCTCAACTAGTTTGTTTCCTTGAAGATAATAATTTGAGAAAGTACTAAGGTAGATGCCCATTTTGAGAGCCCATTCACTTGTTTTCAAACCAAGGAAAGCCAAAGCATTATCAGATACGATAGTGGATGGAACACCAAACCTGGTCACAATGCTGTCATATAAATCTAAGACTATACTTTTTTTGGCTTCCTTCAATGCAATGGTTTCCACCCCCCTAGTGAAGTAATCAGTGGTAGTAAGCACCCACTTATGCCTTGCATTTGATGGGGGTTGATTACTCTAATGAAGTCCAAACCCCACTGCATGAATGGTTTCTCTACTTGAATCGGGTTGAGAGGGAAGACTGCTAACCTTTGCTTACCTGTGAAGAGAGCACATTCCTGACACCTCCTCACCCATGCATAAGCATCCTTGAAGAGGCTGGGCCAGTAGTAACCAGCCCTCATGTTCTTTACTGTAGTAGTTCTTGGAGCAAAACGACCTCCTACAGGCCCATCATGGAAATGCTCCAAAAGTTTGGCTACTTGATCATCATCTACAAACCTTAGGAACACTCCATTGAGGTCTCTTCTGAACAAAACCCCATCAACTAAAGCATAAGGTATGGACTAAAGTCTGAAATACCTTCTTTTTACTTTGTCCATACTTTGAAGGTACTCACTTATTAGCAGAAAGTGTGTCATATCATGGAGCCAACTAGTGTGAGGTGGAGGTGCATCTTCTTGTAGGTTATCTTGTTTTACCAAGATGACCTCTTTGTCTTCATTAAAGTCATCAACCATATGCTCACATAAGCCTTTACCTCTTACTAGCTTAGTGAACTTGATCTCCACGTCATACTCCATGACTTTACTAATCCAACTAGCTCTTTTTTCACTCAAATCCTTGTTAAGAAGGAAGTCTCTTACTCCAGGATGAGACACCATAAGGTGGATTTTTCTATTGGATAGCATTGGCCTGAACTTCTTGAGGCTCCTTACTATTCTACAAAGGTATACCTCACCTCATACTCTTCAAACCCCTGACTAAAAAATGCTAATGGCTACTCAAGTCCTTCACCATTTCTTTGCATTAACATGGCTGATATATTATCAATGTTGGAAAAAGCATACAATATGAAATCCCTTGAGAAATCAAGATTCATAAGTGTGGGTGCTTGAGCTATGGCTTGCTTGATAGCCTCAAACCCTGACTTGCCTTCATTTGACCAAGCGAACACTTGGTTCTTTTTCAGCATAGCAGTGATGGGTTTGACCAAACTTTTTAAACCAGGGATAAATATTCTCATGAAGTTTATCTTTCCAAAGAAACTTTGGAGTCCCTTCTTATGCTTGGGCAGGGATAAGACTAAGATGGCATTTATTCTCTTAGGATCAATGGATAACCCCTCCTTTGAGACGATGTGGCCCAACAACTTGCATTCATGCACGACGAACATGCACTTCTTGGGATTCAATGAAATCCCATACTCTGCACCTTTCAAAAATTAGCTTCAGGTGGTTCATGTGTTCTCTAGTGTTCTTGAAAAAAGCTGTTATGTCATCTAAGTAAACCAACACCATTTAGTTTAGCAGCCCCTGAAAAGCCATGTCCATGGCTCTTTGGAAAGTTGTGCCAGCATTTGATAGACTAAAGGGAATATTTTGGTACACATATGTGCCCCATTTGGTGGTGAAGGTAGTCTTGTACTGATCTTCATCTTTCACCCAGACTTGGTTTTAGCCAAAAAATCCATCCAAGAGAGAGAAGTGTTCTGATCATGCAAATACTTGGAGAATTTGCTCCATGGATGGCAGAGGGTAGTGATCCTTCAAGGAGACTTTGTTCAAATCTCTGAAGTCTACACAAAGCCTAATCTCCCCACTCTTTTTTCTTATAGGCACCAAGTGTGCACCACTCAACAGACTTCAGGCCTTGTCCATCAACATCTTGTTCATCCACTATGTAACTCCATTATGTTAAGGTGCGTATGGAGTTGTATTTTACCTTTCACTTCCACACTGCTTGCAAAATTCCTCAATTTTTTTGAGAAATATTCACCCCTATTTTCTGTGCACAATACTTGATCTTTTTCTTTGTCTGGTTCTCCATAAGGTCTTTGAACCAGATTTATTTCAGAGAGTATATCCAATTCTTGTGAAATAATTCATCTATGAAAGACATACAAAAGACAATCTTGTTCAATGATGGGACATCTACTGGGCCAAACACATCACTATGGATCACCTGTAAGATTTCATTTGCCCATGCAATATTTGAGGAGAATTTCACTTGACTCTACTTTCCATAGATGCAATATTTGCAAATGTCAAAGTCCAAGGGAAAATTATCCATCCCTTCTACCATATCTTTAGTTTGCATCATGCACAAAACTTTTTCACCAATATGGCCCAACCTATCATGCTGGAGCATTATCTTCCCCACCAAAAGTAATTATGAGTTCCTATTTTAACCTTGGCCTCAAGAACAATAGTGATGTTAGATGTACTACTTACCGCACTCACATCAAGCTTGAATAGAGTACCCATATACACACCCCTTGCCAATACCATAGATTTATGCACCATTTTGCACGCACCCATCTCTATTGAATGAGACCTAGAAACTGACATCATTCATTTTTATCACAAAGATTAGATTCCTCACAAGGCCATGAATGTGCAAAACACTAGGGGGACTCTTGATCTTCCCATATTTAACTTTAGCTTTACTTCTCCTTTACCCATGATTTTTTAGATTCAGTTGTCTCCCAAAAACATCACTGCCATCATAGTCTTCATAATCGCATAGCCACTCCCTCACAAGAGTCATATGATAGGAGGCACCTAAATCAATCAACTGTGCATCATTACATACAAACTTGAGGTTGTGAGATAGACATCTCAATCTCCATCACTGGAGACATTTTCACTTAAGGATTGTGTATTATTCTATGGTTTGGCATTTCCCCCCTTTCTCGCTCTATAGTTCTTCTTGATTTTCCCTAACTTGTTGCATTTCCAAAACTTCTTCAAGCACATATCAAAAGATTCTTAGATCTACCTATAGAATTTAAGTGCTTATCTACAGTCTTTCACTTGCCTTTTCCTTTTGATTGACCTCACACAAACAAGGCATCCTTTGTTTAATAGCTTTCCATAGACTTTCACCTCATTTTCTCTAAAAATTGAGTTGTGACTACATCTTCCAGTTTTAGCCCTAATCTAGTATTAGTGATTGTCATCACTAGATTGTCCCATGACTCTAGAAGAGAGCCTAAAAACATGTTACACCTTTCTTCATCATCCATTTTGACATCTATGGATGACAATTTAATTAACATAATGTTGAAGGCGTTCAAGTGCTTTGCAACTGAGTCACTATCATTAGTTTATAATGAATACAACTTATTTCATACAATAATTTGTTTACTATCAATTTGGATTGGTACAATGTTCCCAACTTATCCCAATGAAGCTTCCTGAAACATTCAGTAGCACTAAATCTGACAAACATAACCTAATAGAGTTTCTAACTTTCCTATCAAAAAATTCCCATTCTTCTAGTTTCATTCTCATGGGTGGTGCATTTTCTATAACAACCTACTGATCTCTATCTACAAAGAGATCTTCCATTTTGAGTTTTCATAACTTAAAATGTTGACCATTGAATTTTTCAATGTCTATTCTTGTGCTTCTAGTCATTTTTCTTGGACAAGCTTCTTTTGCATAGAACTTCTACTCAATAAAATAATTTATCACATGCTATCCTAACTTTTACAAAGCCACAACAAATCTCTAATACCAAATGTTTGGGATAAGGCATATACATTGTAAGCTAACATGTAGAGGAGCTATGTTATATGGATCTTAAACATATAAGGAAAAAAAAGCACACAAAATACACAATATTTCACCCAGGAAAACCTTTTTAGGTAAAAATCCAATACAATAACCTTCTTGATTATAACATTAACAAAAACATGTTTACAATACTCCAAGCAAGGTTTTATTGTCTTCATAAAACACATTACTATATATTACAATGCACACACTTGATCACGTGTATTCAAATTTCATGTAAATACTTGCATCCATTCTATACATTTGACCATGTACGAGTCATTTACATGCTTCCTAAGCATCTTATTCTTGAGAATAATCCTAATTATATCTAACACCTCACTTTGTAATACCCACACAACAGGGGAATCTACTATCATCAACGATAAAAGTGAAAATTGTGTAACACTCCTCAATAGCTCCATCTCAAAGTGCTACCAAGACATTACTTGCACATATTTAGTCTGACATATATAATCATAATAGTTTCTAGTAATGTCTCACATTTGTACATTGATTATCAATGTTGCGCAACTCATCACATCACCTTATTACGAATCAACCATTGAGCACCACTTATCAACATTTAAGAGTGCAATGATCCTATGTAGAAAGCATTGTGTAGCTTTGCATCATTCTAACACAAGGACAATCTTAGCACACTAACAATATCATAGATAGTATCTATGCAACATTGCACAAATTCACTGTCTTGTGCAAACAATATTACACAACATCATACATAACTAGTGCTTGAAAAAATAACCTTGCACAACCCCAAACTTGCACATAATTACCATTGCATAGATCCCTGCAAAATCGAAACATTTTTCAATAGAATTAAATTATGCAAACCCTAATTTTCAGACTTTGTTTCAAATGATATTTTCATGATCTTACTCTAAAACATTTGGCCCAAAATTTTATGATTTCCACTTGATAGGTTCCTTGATGTGGTCAACACAACTCATAAAAATCCTCCTTCAATTATATTTTATGATCATGAGATTCCAAAGGATGACTCTGATAACATATCACTCTTCTTTCAAGCTGTTATAAATGCACATTCACGGGAAAACAATGGAATTATGAGTAATAATGGTTCAAGTAAAAATGCATGCATGATGAATTTTTTTATTAGTCTTGGATATGGTCAAAGGGATTTAGTTGGTACTACCATGTTTATTAAGGGATACAATGGGATCACTAAGAAGTCTTGGAGGAATTAAATTACCTATCAAAATGGGTCCTAACATCATCTTAGGTTTGTTTCATGTAATACTAGATAATAGTACATATGACATTTTATTTGGAAGACCATGGCTTAGTTAAATCAAAGCAATTTCATCAACATTTTATCAACACTTAAAGTTTGTTAATAATAATCAAGTGATTATTATTCAAGATACTGCATATAATCTCTAGTACAAGTTCAACATGAGGTTTTACTTATGGACCTACCAATGCAAAAATCAACCATAAGACCTCAAAAAAGTGAGCCTAAAGTTCAAGTATCTACTTTTCCCCCTACCAATGTGATTTTATCACAACCTATTGTGCCTATACAATGAAGAACACCTACAATCCAAAATTTGAGCTAATATTTAGACAAGGTAGCATACTACTTTATAAGAAGGTACAATGGTTTACATAAGTGCTTTCAATGATGATGCTTATGGTGATGATGAACAAAATGTATTATATTTCTTAGTCTCATGGACACCTAGACATCTTGATCTTACTCTTGATGATATGATTTCTTATATTTATATACAATATGATGATGATTCACCTAATATTATTAGTTAGCCTTTTTTTCTAACCCCATATGCTTAGACATGAACTATCTCTATTTTTCTATACAAAGTTTCCTTTGGTTTATTTCTTTCCTTTCTTACTTGTTTTTTCTTTGCTTTCTTTCTTTGGCCTTATTTACTCCTTTATTTGACATGTGCATTTTGGGAATCCTAATTTTTTTGTTAGCCTGCTTATGTGTTTGTTACCCACTTGGATCTTTTTTCTCCATTTTATTTCTAGTTTAATATGGTTATTTGTCTTTGTTGAAGTTATCTTATTCCTTCTTTGCATTCATTCCCTCGACCTCCCCATATATATAGGTGGGGGGTGGGGTCGGGGGGAGTTGGGTCAAGGGTCTTAGTTGAACTGGGCCTATCCCTATCAACCTATAGAGAGAGATCGATCCTCAATCTAAATCATATTGCATATGTAGTATGTAGATATCATTAAGGACTGGGATTAGGGGAGATAGAATACATGCTCCACTCCCCACCCACACACACACACACACACACACACACACACACACACACACACACACACACACACAACAAACACACACACACACACACACACACACACACACACACACATATGCAGAGTAATTTTTGCCAAATGTTTATTTTTTTGGCCTCCGTATCTATATATATGGATATGGATATGATACGGGGAGAGGACCCTTACAATAGAATGTCATTTATGTGCTTGCTCCCATCCCATCTATATATCGGGGGATGGGGGTCCAAAGGTCATTTATGCACTTGACTCGTGATTATTCATTAGAATTAGTTAGCACCAGTCTAGCTAGAGTTAATTATCAAATGTCTAGTTAGTTAGCCTTCCCTTCCCATTCTATAACATCACATTGAGTCCGAGATTTCCTATCCTCTCCCCATTGATTGGCCAAACCCCCACTTAACCACTTGACTTGCCTTGCTATTGATAGACAGTCCATATTGATATATATCTAGTTGGGCTCCATATATAGAGTAGAGTTAGAGTCTAGCCCACGTCTCCCTCCCTCTTGCCTCCCTATATCTAGTTGGGGAGAATTATTAGACTATAACATTACTAGTCCATTGATTGATCTGATCTGATCACGCAGGTCAACACTCTCTAGTCTACCCTCAGACTATAGTCTGAAATCAAGATATTTATAGTTTGAGAGATATATAGGGCGAGTCGAGGGGGAGAGGCACCTCTCAACTACTATTGGTATCAGGGCATTCATCTTATATGGTTTTCCTTTATTTTTGGATTCCTTCTCCAATTGCTTCCATTGCTTATATGCTTTGAGTTTCCTTCTTTCTATTTCACTACTTATGGTTCCTTCTTCCTGCAGATATGTTTCATTCTTCTAGCATTTCCTTTTTTTTGGTTGTGATAGATTATTTCACTTGTCACCCTTGCTTTTATTTGTTGTGTCCCATCCTAAAACCTTTCAAAAAGCTCTCCATGATGATGACACATTATATATTGAGAACATATAACAAATACAGTTCTAATGGAAGTTATAGGTTAGTAAGGATCCCCCCTCCTTTCTTCATCTTTCCTTTACCTCGTAGTTTTATTCTTTCAATTCGTTGATTTCTTCAACTGCTTCATATCTTTTAAAATGTCTTTGCCTTTATTCATGAATATTACACAGGTAGGAAACTTGGAATATTATGATTATTTGCCTATTGATAGAGATTATGTTGCTTACATACATGATATTTATGGTGTTATTGAGATAAATGCATGATCTATACGTATATATTTATGATTATGGATTCACAATTTTATGGGGAATATTTTCCTGCTCGTTCTTAAGTCATCTTAAGGGGACATCTCTTAGCAGTGTTTTAGGTACTATTTTTTTCAGTTTCCTTTATCATATCCAGCTTTGATGAGATAATATATATTTTTTATTATGTGCCTTTGCATCCCTAGTGCTTACATGTATGTTTATTTTCCTATTATACTTGTTTTGATTTCAATATTGATTGATGCTTAGTTATACAGGTGTTGGGATTCCTCTATGATGATTTTATTATTATGTTTATTTCATGATTATTCTATATAATTTGTGTAACATTATTTTTTATATTTAATTTGAGTATGGTGTGCTTCTTATGTGTATATTGTGCTTTCCTTCCTTGCGTGGTTTACTTTGCTTTGACTTTGCGCTGTGATATTATTAGTGCCATGATCTATATCATGCACCATTTTATTTATATTTTCTGTGATTCATATCTTATAGATGTTCTTATTTGTTTTCATACATTTTCATGATTCATATCATGTATGTATTAGGCCAAGACTCCATGTGTATACTCTAATTTGACATATATGCAATTACACTGCTTATATTGGGCATGCTATTATTTTTACTTCATTGATTGGATGTTTCCCATTAGAAGCATGTTATTTATTTGCTTATATTGACTTTACATTGTCCATATTGGTGCATTTTATTGTTTGTGCTTCATTGATTACATGGTTCCCATTAGGGCCATGCTACTCTTGTGCTTACATCAAATTTAACTTATCCATATTAAGGCATCCTATTATTTGTGCTTCATTTATTTCATGTTGCACATTATGGGACATATTAATATTGTGATTAGATTTATTATATCTTATCCATAAGGGACATTCCATTGTTTCTATGATTTCAATGCTTATATCTTGCTCACTTGGGGTCATTTTATATTTATGCTTATATGGATTCTACTTCGGGCCCATTTGGGTTCATTTACTAGGACATACATGTTTTCATGATGACATATTACTTTGATTATACATCGGTGTTTTATTTTTTTCTATTTTACACATGACATGCATAATTCATTTATTTTAATATATATGATTTATAGGTTCATACCACATCTTAAAAGGGGGGCATATGATCCTCTTGTTTTACATCTCCAAGAATCAAGTTGACATGGTTGTACACAATACACTCTCCTTTGCTCCCTCTCATAGAAGCAATCACATAGTGGTACACAACATAATCTCCCTTGATTACTCATATGAAATCAATCGCATGGTGATGCAAAACATAATTCACTTGGTATCCTCAAGAGACACATACATGTTTAAATATGACATAAATTATGAGACATGGATTTCACAAAGGTAGCTTCATAGTTTTCAACATAACCAAGTGTATTAATGTGTATCCTCATTTTATTTCCTATATTTTGCTAGTTCCTTAATTTTGTATAGACATTGATTAACTAGTTTCTCATTGTTTTCATCTTTAGAATGTATATATATGAAAATTAAATATTGTTTTAAGAGCCTCTCTTTACACATTTCAAATTATTATTGAACATTCCTTATTGTAATTACGTCAAATTTTTATTGTTTTATTAGGGTAAATTTGAATAGATTTGATTGTAATTTGCACATTATTTACATATAGATGTATTTCTTGTTATTAAACCACTTTATCATAAAACATTTAAATATAAAAAGGCATGTCCTAAAGATGAATTTCCATTTTTTCATATTAATATGCTTGTTCATTTTTATTATTGGGCATTGTTACCTTGTTAAGCATGTGGTAATCAACACATAACCTAAGAGTTTCATCTTTCTTTTTCACAAAGACAACTGGAGCACCCTAAAGAGAGACACTTGGCCTAATGATTTCATTATCCAAAATTTCTTGCAGCTAAACTTTTAATGCATGAAGATTAGGCACATCAACTGATAAGGAGCCTTAGATGTAGGGGTAGCTCCTAACATAATATTAATATAAAATTCAAATTCTCGCTTAGAAGGAAGACTAAGTATTTTTTCAAGAAAAATATCTATAATCACCTAAAGTGGTATTTATATGCTAAGAGTGTTACTTGAGTTAGCTTATTCCTATCTTAGCCCTAGACCTCTCCTAGAGCCTTTACCACACTTTCCTAGCCATTATGCAGACCAGATACATCTTCTGTCAGCTAAAACACAATCCCAAGATAGCATTCCTAGATCCCAATCCAATGTGCCCAAAAATCTACCAGGTGGACATTAGCGCCACACTAAGGACATTGCAATCACATGACACTACTATCCCTTGCCCTAACTCTTCTGAATAGATACATTTTCAAATGTGTGCCCCTCCTAAGGTTGGCCTAAGTACATTTTATTATCCACAAAAGCTAAAAATATCTATAAATATAGAGACTATTTGACCTCTATTCACTAGATGGAAAATAGATGCAAAATCCTATCTAAATAAGAAACAAGTTGAGCAAAATTAAGGTATTTGATCCCTATTATACCTAATTTTGCATACTACCATCTATAGCTACCCTACATCCATATTTCAAATATTTCAAATCTTAATCACACTTAAGGCATTCAAGACCACTCTCATTCAAGCATTCACTTTCACTTTCACCAAAGCACTAGGTGGAAGAACTACTTTGGAATTGATCCCTCCTCAGAGTATTGGTATGTAGGCAACTCTCTTCATAGTGGGGTGTTGAGGATGTCTAACCTATCCTACTAATGAACACACATTTTTATCTCATATCATACTTGTAAGGAGGATTAGGGTTTGTACACTAAAATAAGTTTTCCACAAACAATACAAAGTTTTAGATTTTGTGTGCATAGGAACATGACCCAAAAACACAGGTGTTGGTGCTCCAAGAAAATAAGAATAGTCCTACAATGAGGACACTAAGGCCACTTTGAGGACACTAGGGCCACTTTGAGGACACTATAGCAATATGGCACTAATGTCTAGGTGGGGTGCTACTGTCTAGTGAATAATTAGATCTTGGGACCTTGTTGATGACACTCAAATCTATCCAGAACCTAGTTTTTAGAACCTAGATCATCTATGATAGTCACTTTCTAGATAAGTCTCTATTTATGAATATTTATTACTATTTTTATAAAGTTAAAAGAAGTCAAAATCCATAATTAATTAGTGCTTAATTATTGCATATTATTTAACTAATTTAGACATCTCATCCCTTTAATCTAACTTATGAATTACACTTGTAAAACCCTAAAAGGTTAAATCATTTGGTGAACCCGACTTACTTTAAATATTTCTTAAAACCTTAATTTTAATCAATCCAAAATTTTGTGCAATAAATTAGGGTTGCATACTTCTAATTTTCTAGTTTTTTAGACAACCTAGCTAATTAAATCAATTTTATATTAGGGTTTTAATTTATTTATATATAATTTAAATTATTGCCAAGAAACCCTAGATTCAAAAAACCCTATCCCTAAATGCCTTTAGGGTTTTTATTATTTTTTTCCTATTTACATTAGTTGCTATTAATTTTTTAGAATTCATAAATTCTATTTTAGTATCTCTATTCCAATTTGTTTACTATATGCCATCCAAAAAAGTTCTCTCTCTTCCATTAAAAAGTGAAAGACTAGGTGGTAATCCTATCGAGCATATTTAGATTCCTACTATTCGAGCCTGTAACATGGACAAAAAACCTATTACAATTCACACTATGAATCCTTCACTCCCTTACTATGTGGATTTCAATGACAATGCATCCGAAGAGGAACAAGACAACCAAGTGCAAGATGAGGTACACATTGAGAATCGAGACACTTTCCCTCCACTTAACAATAATGACATATTTATGAACAAAGCTGAGGTATTAAAAGTCTTCAAATATAGAATTCAAGAACATCCCCTTGATCATGCATAAATCCTACAAGCCATATTGGAAATCAAGAATAAAACAAACAATGTTCAATCTTTAACTCCCCTAGTTAATAATGTTGTTATACCTCTAGGGGGGACAATTCAACCAACTAAGATGACACAACCTAAGATTTTTATTCAACCATCAGTGATAGCTACACCAGTTGTGGCTAGTTCCTCTACTCTATATGTAAAATCCCTTATGCATGAGATTCATACTCTATAGTCTAAGGTGTTACATCTCGAGAATGGAGCCACTAGGCCATCACATGACTTTGATTCCAACATTCTCTTACATACACCTTTGTCACATCACATAGTAGCAAATCCCTTGCCATCCAGTTTCATGGCACCCAAGCTTATATTATATGATGGAAAAGGTGACCCAGAGTATCATCTTAGAGATTTTCACACAACATGTTTGGACTATGTGTCCAATGATTCACTTCTTATGAAGTTATTTCCATGCGATCTCAAGGATTATTCCCTATAATGGTTCTATGATTTACCAAATCAATCTATTATGGCATTCAATCCTCTAGCCAACATGTTTCTATCACATTTATTTATCAACATCAATGATAAGATATCATATGCACAAGTGACATAGTTAAAGAAAAAGTTGAATGAGCCTATTGTAGATTATGTCTTACAATACAAGACAATACTATCTAAATTGACTAGCCCCATATAACACATAAAACTTTAGGATATATTTAAAGAAAGTCTCTAACCAACATTTCACGAAGATATCTTATTCAAGAAGTTTCCTACATTTACTGATTAGTGCCACATAGTCAAGGAAAGAGAGGTTAAACTCTTATCAATGGGAAAACTCAAGTACACAAATGTATCAAAATCAACTATTAAGAGTTTAAACAAACATCCATGCAAGGTAAGGGACACAAAGAAAAAAAGTGATCAAAAGGCCACAATCGACGTAGCTTTTGAGCCATATCCCAGATCCACTCCTCAAAGTAGACTCTTCACTAATCTTCTAGAGTCACCAACACGATTTATACAACTCTTGGAATACAATGTCATATCTCTCCCTCCCATTAAATAGGTTGATACGACATGGCCTCTTCTAAATCACTATGATTTAAATGCATTATGCGAGTATTACTGGGCACTAGGCCACATGCCAAACAAATGTATTAGCCTAAAGCACAAGATACAAGATCTAATTGAGGATAATATTATTGATGTGGGCACACCCACAAAGGCACGAAAACCATAGAAAATAGAGACTAAGACACTAAAAATATTTTTAGATCCTTTCTTGAAGCATACAACAAATGAGGCAGGGGGCACATCAGGTGTTCACAATACATACTAGGCACACCCACCTCTAGATTTTTATCACACAGTTATAGAGAAGGCACATCCCTTACATAACATTATTGGCATGTATCACAATACAATGCCACCTAGACCACTTATCACATTTTTAGAGCAAGAGATTGTGGATGATGAGATATATTTACATGTGCTCTTCATATGAGCATACATAAACTACCATCCTATTTAGAGTGTTATGGTTGACAATGGGTTAAGCGTAAGTATGTGCACTATGACACTCTTACAACACTTGGGTTACACAAAGTGGGATATATTTCCCATTGATAAAATCATTAGAGATTTTTATGGACATGTTTAAATCTCCATCGGGGAGATTGTGCTTCTATTATAGGTTAGACCAACACACATATCCACTCGATTCCTAGGAGTACCTAGTGTAGGTGTATTTGATATAGTATTGGGCAGGCCATGATTATAGCAACTTTGAGCCATCCCATCTATAATACACTGATTCTTGGAGTATACACATGCTAATCAAGTGGTTAACATTGAGGGTGTCCCATATGAGTATCATCCCATAGGCAATTCCAACATAGTTTCTAGATATAGTTCTAACATAGACACCAATTATAGTTCTAACACCATTACCAGTTATTACACAATTATTAATTATATCTAAGAGTACAACTCCTATGCATACATTAACAAGTTCAACAGAGCCATTAGTGCAAGCCATATATAATCCTTTGGTATCTACATGTACTTATTCTTTCCCATAGAGACCATTACTAGAGATACCTTTGCATTAGAGATATGTCATAGATTATAGATGACCTTCTTCTACTCTATTCATGTTGAGATCAATTTTATTGGGTTTTATGGGTTCTCAACATAGAGCACTTACCTCACCTAAAACTTTTTATTCTACCAGATGGGTTCCTAATGCCCCTATAATTCATAGGGCATCATAATTAGTACAACATGATATCATCACTTCATAGGCAGATTTAGAAATAGATTACTCCACACAATAAATCATGGGATCACAATTGCCCTTTCACACTACACACATGATCACAGTTCCCTTATTCGACATAGGTCATGGTGATAGTAAGTCTCCCTGAGACTCATTGGTTAGTATGGTTCCTACTCTTGTACATACTTCCTTCTCTCTCTTTCTCTTTGTACATAGTTAATTTTCATTTTCTTGTACATAGATTATTTACAAAAAACTTAAAAACAATATAACATGTCAAAATATAAAAAATTTCAAATATTACTTAAAAAACACAAAATCTATAGATTGTATGTATTTCTATGTTTACATTTATATTACTTATTAGATATTGTAGATGCTAGATATCTTAGTATAGTTACTTTTATCATACATATATGCTTCAATTATTCTTGTCGAGTGCTTAGTGATTACATATAGGACTCTAGTCCACTACACTAATCTAGACTTGCTATCATCTACCCACTAGGGGAACATACACCAATCTAGGTTTATTCATTTGATGCATCTACCCACTCAGGGGCATCTCCTACATAGTTTCTACTATAAGGTTCTATCCTTACATACCATACATTCTAGAGTACACAATGATATCTATTGATATTGACCATTACTACTCATTGCTCAAATTTTGCCAACTATCACTATTTAGATTCATCATATGTACATCTTAGCATTTACATAGATTTGTACTACATAGCTATACATGATTTCATTTCTATTTTTCCTAGATTAGACTTGATTGTGTTTCCTATGCTTCTTCCATATTTGAGGGCATTTGAATATGCCATTGATCTTTAGCTCTATGCCACTTCTATGTTTGTATGCATTGGACATGTGCCCATGTCCCTTGTGTCTACTTTCTTGATTGTATATGTGGATATTTTAACATGTCCTTCTATATGGCTCTAAGCCAAATTATTTATTACTTGCATATGTGGACATTTAAACATGTTCTTGTATGTCTTCATTCTCAGAGTTAGTGACATGTGCCCATGTCCCTTGTATTATGGCCCCTTGGACTATTTTTGTGTGCCTCATGTGTTTGTATATATGTTTCCTTGTATGCTTCTTCACCATGACATTTGTATTTCTTTGTTACACACACACCAATTTTTTATGCCACGAGGGACCTCATGCATTTACCCTTCTTACTTGGGTGTCATGATGGACATCATGCCCCATCCCCCTATGTAGCTACTCAAATTTGCTATTATACACATTGATGACATCTATCTTGACACCCTTGTGCAATGCTAGATTACAACATACATATTACATTACCTACTTATGCTTATATACTTTTAAATTCCAATGTTATATTTTTACATTGTATTGGAATATCATGAAGTTATCGTATATATTCTTCGACTAACACATTTTGTATATCTACTTATTTTAAGGATAGTTCTTACACAGGTTCCACAACTACCCTCAAAAGAGGGGGCATTCACAGGGGTTTGCCATAGATATCAGTGTCCTATTTTTTTATTCACATATTATTTATATCAGATAGGATCAATTTCAAAAATTAGATATAGAAAAAAATAGGGACTCAAAAATCAGTTTAGATCACCTATATTTCAGACCAAATAGACATTATTGCCCAGATTGGCACACTAGTACCACAAGGTGCTAATGTCCACTATAGGGTGATACTGTCCATTAGCCCTAACTTTAAGATAGTACAAATTAGCTAAAATAGTACACCAAGTACAATATAGATTTGCATAGGTATAATCATAGGTTTGACAATTATGTTCAAATGTTACTTAGATACACTCATTTTAGCTTAGATTCATACCAATTACTCAAATTTGGGGGCATCATTCATGACATGATCACTCCCATATTCAATTTACATACATAGATTTAATTATTACATACTCAGTTTAGAAAAAAATACACTCAGATATCAGATTATGGGCATGTGTACGACACATAGTTTTTACATGCTCAATTACACATAGGTTGATTAGATGGAATGGCAAGCTCCATGCCATTATCTATGTTGTATACGCTTGCTATAATGTTCTAGGTTGTCACTAGTTTCATGCCTTACTCCATCTATAGTGGTTGACATTCTTGAGTGGCCTAGATCTGCATAATGCACCCAAGTGGCCATGGAGTTAACATAAATAGTTAGATATACCCAAGTAGATACTTTCAACACTTTATGCAATATAATTTTAGATGCAACTACTTCACATGGGTGGGCAATGATGGCATCATGGCTTACTTGATTTTTTATCAACCCACATAAGAGGGTTAGACACACTTATAATCTTATCCAAGCTATTCACAGATCATGATCCACCAAAGAGTGGGAAATGGAGTGAAAATTGAATTGAGTTTTTGATCCGCCCATATGAGGATTGATCAAGCTATCAGTTTAGTCTAAGTTATTTCATGATTTAATCACTATGTACACTCACACACACAAGTTATCACCAGGTTCATGCATTGGTTCATGTACCCAATGAGGTGTATTCATTCATTTCCTCTCTCTTTACACATTTACTTTATTTAGCATATTCTGTTTATTTTGATAATCTCTTAAGCAAGGACTGATTTTTGCATGTTTCATTGTAGGTCATTACTTTGGATCATGTTTCACATACACAGACCTAGATTCACATACTCAGACTCAGTTTCATGGGCTTCACTTCCAAGGAGAATATAGGTACGCTTCTTTTTCCTTTATACTAGTCATTTCACTTTGCTACATTTATAACATAAATGAAGGGAAATATAATCACCTAAAAGTGGTATTTGGATGCTAAGAGTGTTGCTTGAGTTAGCCTATTTCTAGTTTAGACTTATACCTATGCTAGATCCTTTACCACACTTTTCCAACCATTATGTAGAACACACACATCTTCTATTAACTAAAACATAGTCCCAAGATAGCATTCCCAGTTCCCAACCTAGTGTGCCCAACAGTCTACTAGGTGGACATTAGTGCCACACTAAAGACATTGCAGCCACATGGTGCTAGTGTCTCTTGCCCTAACTCTCTTAAATGGATACATTTTAAAATGTGTTCCCCTCCTAAGGTCAACCTAATTGAATTTTATTATCTGCAAAGATATGAATATTTATAAATACAAGAGTATTTGACCTCTATTCACTAGATGGAAAATAGATGTAAAAGTCTATCCAAATAAGAAACAAGTTGAGAAAAATTAAGGTATTTTATGCCTATTCTGTCTTACTTATGCATAGTACCATCTAAAACTACCCTAAGCCCATATTTCAAAGATTTAAAAGTTCAAGCACACTCAATTCATTCAAACCACTCTCATTCTAGCATTCACTTACATTTACACCAAGCACTAGGTGGGAGAACTACATCGGGCTTCATCCCTTCTTAGAGTATTGGTATGTAGGTAACTCTCTTCATAGTGGGATGTTGAGGATGTCCAACCTATCTTACTAAAGAACACACATTTTTAGCTCATGCCATACTTCTAAGGAGGATTAGGGTTTACACATTAAATCAGGGTTTCCAGACACAATACAAAGTTCTAGATTTCATGCACTTAGGAACAAGACCCAAAAACATAGGCATAGGTGCTTGCAAAAAATATGAAAAGTATTGCAAAGAGGACATTAATACCTCTTAAAGGACACTACATCAGTATGACACTATTATCCATATGGGGCGCTACTATCTAGTGAACAATCAAATCTTAGGACCCTATTGATGACACTTAGATCTATCCAGAACCGTATTTTTAAAACCCAAATCATCCACGATAGTCACTTTTGAGATAAATCTTTATTTATGCATATTTATTACTATTTTTAGAAAGTTAAAAAAAGTCAAAATCCATAACAAATCCATGCTTAATTATTGTGCATTATTTAACTAATTTAGACATCTTATCTCTTTAATCTAACTTAGGAATTATGTTTGTAAAGCCCTAAAAGGTTAAATCAATATCCATAAATTCTTTCAAAAATGGAAAATATTGGTAGGATGGTTCTTTGTCTTTGGGTAACTCTTGCATATGAACTACATATAGATTAAAACCCTTTTGTACAACCTTTTTTAGTTGTAAATATAAAATTAATTTTCATGATCTAGACTTTTGGATGTCTTATATTTCTACAAGATTTCCATGGCCATCAACACATTGCACATTTTTGATAAAATAATAAAGTATTTTTTAATGTTTTTTTAACCAATCCATACCCAAAATGAGATCATAAGACTGTGATGGCTCTAAAAATAGGTTTAATTTTATCTTAAAAACACCCAAATCTAGTTCATCTTATTCCAAGTATTTGCAAATTGGTACCCTTTTGCATATACCAAACTCCACCTCCCAACCTTCTCTAATATTTACAAGTTTAACATTACACTTATTTTCTACTGCAGGTGAAATAAAACTATCTATTGCACCATAATAAATAAATATAGACACATTAAAACCAATTATAATACCTTTGGTTTCAATTAGGGTAACTTGAAAATCAACATTTCGATTATCCACTCTTACATATATCCTATGGTTAGTTGATTGTCCAAGTTTTAGCTTAGGACAATCATGTCTATAGTGATTGTCACCACATTCGCAACATTAAATAATCCTATGTGGTGATACCAGAATAATATTTTCCCCTTTGTCTGGTCCATGTTGACCATTCTAATTCCAATTTTTCCAAAAAGACCTTGTTTTAGTTGAATTCTAGGTTTTAAAGTTCTTATTTGGACCCTAAAACTTGTTAAAATCATTGATACTCCTAGTGAATCTATGGTTCTAATCAGTTTTATTAAATTTCTTAGGAATGGGAGAAATAATTTTGACCTTATATTGTTTCCTACTCAATTTAAAATCTTATCTTATTTTTTTTCAAAATTTTTCTTTCTCTTCTACCCTATGAGAAAATTTGATGGCAACTGTCAAAGGTCTTTAGATTGGTTATATTGACATCATGCATCAATATCTATTTCAGCCCCATCTTAAACTTTGTTACCTTTGTTTCTTCTTCATGTATATAATTTACATGGCATAGTAGTTTCAAAAACTTGCTTTCATACTCAGTGACAAACATGTGTTCTTGATTTAATCACTGAAAATCAATAATTTTATGTTTCTTAAAATTGGCACTTAAGTGCATTTTTCAAAATTGTATTTTAAATATAACCTGAGTAAGGGTGATTGGCTAATATCATTCTAAGGCACAAATATGATTCCATCATAAATTAGTAGAACCAACCAACTGATAGGCTACCACCCTAGCTTTCATAGTATAGGGCATTTTATGAATATTAAAATACTTTTACAAGTGTACAAACCAAGTATTAGCTGCAACCCTAGATTTTTCACCTAAAAAGGTAGTTGGAGGAATATTTTTAAGTTCTTTAATGATTGGGTCTACCACTACCAAGGGTATATCTTGGATTACTTGCTCCTCCCTTTATTAATTTTACAACACACAAAAGCCTTCATGAGTAACACCTTCAAGGTTATTGAGCCTACATTTCTGAGTTTTCATTTTACTTAGAATAACTTTCAAAGGTGTCAGAATCCCATTGATAACTTCTCTATGTTTATCATTTGGGTTATCTTCAACTATATTATCATTAATGACTTCATTGTTGTTATCCACATTATTAAAAGGAGGTGTTTCTATTATGTTTTTATTAATATTTTGAGCACCATGACCTCTACCCCTACCTCCTCCTCTTCCTGGATGGTCACTACCCTAGTTATTGTTGGTGTTGACATCACCAGATCTTGTTATAACTATCCTAAGGAATCATAGAACAAAAATTTAGGTAGTTTATAGATTTAAAATTTCTTCCCCAAACTTCTCTACAGTAGAAACCATGCTCTGATACCAAAAATGTAACAACCCATTTAAAAAAAAATTGAGAAAAAACTAAGTTCAAGTCATATTTTATGATTAGATGACTTAAAAAAGCATCATTATCATACATGCACTAATGTGCTACCTACTAAAATCCATATTAGGATAACTGTTGAAACATATAAAAGGTTAAGAGACCCTTAAAGGATATTATAAAGAAGATCATTTTCATTTTAATGTACATAGTTTTGGGTGTATCAGTGTGCATATGCACATTCATAAACTTTTAATGTATACATAACATGTGTCTTCCTAATGAGACTATTTATAAGTACTTATCCTTATCTAAGTATCCCTTACTTTCTAAAGATCTTGCATAAAAGGTCTTAATGGTTATGAAGATTATTAAAAGAAAAATAAAAGTTAAATACATCTCCTTACAAGGTAGTCAAGTGTCTGAGGACAAGTAACCCTATGAACCAAATTCGATATTAAACCTAATAAAAATAAAGATATATGTTCAATTTCATAACTATGTAAGGACATTTGCATACTTTCCATAAAGCATCAACCATCCAAGTTAATCTAACATAAGGTATAAAAAGCATATTTTAAAAACATTATTAATAACTTCAAGATCTGTACTACAAGATATTAATACCAAATATAATCAAAGAACCATGCCAATTAAAGTATACACCGACAACAACATATTAGTTTCAATAGTGTTACCTACCAAGGTTACATAAGTGTAACATTTGGTTTTAGGATCATGGAACCATACAATGAACTATTAACAAATTAAATTTAAATAAGTAAGATAACCTTTTTAGATATCTAGTTCCTAACACTATTTGTGTTGAAATTATCAATCTTACTCAAATTGCACTCAAAATGCACAATTTAGGTCAAAATCACTTAAACACACTAAATGGTTCGAGCTTGTCATATACAAGTGCCTATTTAGGATAATGTATCCCTAAATGGGGCAATACATTTTATGTGATTCCTAACTTTAATTAGATCATTTTGAGTTAAAATGATGATTTCACATTTTGGTGCTCTAGATCACTCTTTTCTTCTAATTCATAAGCACACGTCACGTGTCTTTGTTATTTTGTGTAAAAAACATCTTAAATGGGATAAAAGTCTATACACATATAACATCACATTCTAATTCCTCATGAGTCAAATTATGACCTAGTAATATGACATTCTGACCAGTTTGATTAATTATGCGCCAATTTCTAAAGAATTGCATTAATATTGATTAACCTTGCTTAGGCAAATTAAACCAGATTATGAGCTTAAGTAAGAATTTCATGAAATTTATTGAATATTTATTTATTGGAAATCTATTCTCAATATCTGCATCACCTAATGACATGATCAATGGGGTGGCATCCATAAACCATAAATGCAACAAATATCAAGTTTATGGGATACCATGCCTAATTAATGCCTCTTATTCCCAAATATTTATGAAGATATTTATGGATATTATTTACTTAATTAGATTAATTCATGGCCACACATATTCATATTGAGATGGATGGTCATGGTTGATCTTGATCAAATCCAAAATCCTATAAATAAAAGGGCATGAAACACCATTTTAAAGCTAAAATTGTGTAAACTTATAATGCAAGATTTTCTCCACAAGTCATTTGTGTAGTTTGATTAATGTTTTATTTGCAATAGGATAGCTTCAATTGATAGTCATATTAGTGATTTCATATCATGAGCCTAGGTTATGCGTGGTGATTTTGAGATGATAGAGGAGCTTGGCATCCATTATTGAGAAAGACAAGAACACCAAATCAAGGGGAAAAACATGTTTAGAGCCACATTTGGATGATGGGAAACTCATGGGAAGGTAATTAGTATTTTATTTCTTTGATTTGATCTTTATTATCATTTATAAACCTCATTCAAATAGGTTGGCCTATATTGTTAGTTCTTATGCGTTCTTTTATGTTTTACATGACTAATGCTTGATCTAACTATCTTTGTAATCCATATCTACATCTTGGCATGCTTGGTGGAACAAGAACATACATTCATGCAAGGAAGACACTTTGAAAATTATAAGTCATTAAAAAGTTCTTTAATATCATTTTTATGCCCATTTTCCCATGTTTTTAAATTTTTTGTGCACACATAGGTCACACAATAACAGATGTTGGTTCTGAGTGACCAACATCGGTCAAGGCTGATCGGCATCAGTTGGGTTGTAGGGGAAATACATTTAAAAATTTGTATTTTGAACTTTTATTCAAAGTTTTAGCTAACAATTTGAGTTTTATAAGTCTCTGGGCTGAACATTTTCTAATCTAGAACTTTGTCTTTTGGAGATTTTATCCTAACAAGTCTAACAAGTGTTTTTGTCAAAATATTTTTCATGCCTTCGCGTCCACAGGTGACTGTTACCAATGTCAGTCTTTGTGTTTTTGAAAAAACACAAACTCGAGAGCAACAAATCCAAAGTTTCTTGTTTTATTTCAAATTGTGCTTCAAAGCTAAACAAGACTCTCTAATTTTTCATGCAAGACCTTCGAGGAAAAGTGTTTATTTGAGCATAATTAAGTTTTTTAACCTTCCCTTTGGTGTTTAAAAAGAATTAGGAACATTCCATTTGGTGTTTGAAAGGAAAATTATATGGTTTATTTGAGTGTTTAATTGTGATGATTTTTAAGGTTTTTGCAAACTAAGGCCAAAGAGCCAAGAACTTCACTTCGCATTTCAATTTGGTGTTATAAAACTCAACATTCACTTAAGTTTTCAATTCTTTAAGTGTTTTGTTTTATGTAAATCATCTACCACTTGATTGTTAGATTGTTTGAGCAAGAAAAATTATGTGTGTATGCTCTCCCCCCATCCCCTTTAGGGAATTTGAGTGACCAAAAGTGCCTTTTCATTATAATTGTGCCTTTATCCAAGGTGTAAAAAGGAAGTTTTCTAGGATCTCTCCAAATCCCATATGGTTTGGGTGATCTAAAAATAACACTAAAGTCTTTTTACTCAAATTTTATTTCATGTAATTTGGCTTATGAGAGGGATGTTATTACCTCCCACGAGTTTTATAGGGAAGCTTTGACCCGGGGCTTCATCCACTGACATTGTCTTCAACTCCTCTTCATGGGTGGTATACAAATTGGGATCGCCCCATTGGGATGTTAGTTTGAGTGGTTAAACCATCTCCATTAGTGGAAAGCTAACCTAGAATGTATGATTATTCAAAACATCACACTACATTGAGCAATTGACAGATGTAGTGGTTTTGAAAAGGACTAAATATTTTCACAACAATATGTTTGATGTATATCCTATTGACGTGTTACATCCCTTGTGTTAACCACACTTGGGACCATCTAGATTGTCATAAATTTGTAAGTTTTAGACAAACCCCACTTACCATAGAGTATTGTTGATGCAATGTGTACCCAAAGTTCCATGTCATCATATTATCTCTTGAGATAACTGGGGTGTAAATACCCTACCATATAATGCACTTTTATTTTGGATGAACACTTAATTTCCTCCTAAGTGCATGTATAAAGATGGAATTCAACAATACAAAGCAAACCTTGTCAATTTAGGGCTTTAGAATGATTACTTAATTGTATTGATCTATTTAGTCTTTTTACTTACTTGGTCATTGATTTGAGTCAAAACTTGCTTGAAAATAAACGTCATAACCAAAACATATTGTCCACCATTTTTTTAGCAAGGAGGCATTACGCTAACCAATTCAAAATCATCTTTACCTTGTTCAAAATTATCATCTTAAACATTGTGTTTATATCATCTAATTGGTGCAGTTATGCTTCCCATTTGAGTCTTAACCACTTGCCAAAAATCTTTAAGTCCATTGATATTTCAATTTTGAAATTTCACCTTTTTAAGTTAATAAGGTTGACATGTTAATTAGGCTCACCATTTGCACTTGACTTGAGATAACTCGGGTTCAATTTCCCATTTGGATTGAAGGCCATTTATAGACTCATCATCTATTTTCATCATTGTTGAACTTAGGTCATCTTGTGCATTGCTCACACTCTAAGTTCTAGAACATATTTTATACTACCATTCTTATTACCATGTGGTGGCATTGTGTTGCTCATTTGGTTCTAGTTTTATACTTAGGAATTCTCGCATGTTTTCACATCTTGAGTTTATTGGTTCACATTGTCTCCTTCCTAATCTGAAGGGTTTTCTTCTAGTTTCCTAGTATCAACTCATCAAAGTTGAAATATCTTTTACGATATTGATGTATCTCTAAATCTAGGCTTTGGTGTACTAGTTTACACTTTGGATTTGTGAGTTATCATACCCTCTTCTGATTCATATGATTTCAAACCTACCCAAGGTTGAGTAATTTCATGAACACATTATTCTAATTATGTGTGGTATTATTCCACCCTCCTTTTATTATAGTCTCTTTGGTACCTTGTCATATGCTTGGAGAAAAATAAAAAAGACATGCCTTGTTATATTGTTTACCAAACATTGCCCAAATCTTTCCAAACTTATAGAATAAATATTTTAAGCAATGACTCAAAGGTATACTTACCATAGGGTAGCTAATGGCCCTATTTATGAGGTAGAGAGTTTTTGTAGTGGACATGAGCACTACATCTTGTTTGGGGATGTCTCTCTCTTTGAACCTATTTATTGAAAACCAATCCAATCCATGTTGATTTTAATGTGTCATCCCTATCCTTCCCCTTTGATTTGCATGCCATGGTGGAAGGTTACCTTTGGGTTATATTTTTTGGGGATGTCACTATCTTTGAACCTATTTGTTGAAAACCAATCCAATCCATGCTGATTTTTGTGCATCATCCCTATCCTTCACCATGCGCTAGAATGTTACCTTTAGGATACCATCCTTCCCCTTTGATTTACACCCCATGCTCAAAGGTTACCATTTTGGGTTATCTTCCTTCCATTTATGTGAGCAATCAAGCTCCGTAATGTGTGAAGGTTACCATTTGAGGATAATCTCCTTTAGCTTGAATGAGCCAACAAGCTCCACAGTGTGTGAAGGTTACCATTTTATGACCTCCTCCTTTGATTTGCATGAATAACCAAACTATGCATACCATTCTAACCCCATCCTTGATATTTATTAATTCTATTATTGAAGAACCTCAATTTTATGAACCTAATTTTGTTGATCCCTTTATTAATAGTTTAATTTTTGGAGATCCTATTATTGAACCATGAACCATTGTCCATTCGATACCAATTTTTGTGTGTCATCCCCATCCTCCCCCTTTAATTTGTGTATCATACTCAAAGGTTACCATTTTAGGATACCATCCTTCCTCTTTGATTTGTGCCCCACACTCAAAGGTTACCATTTTGGTTTCTCTTCCTTCCACTTGTGTGAGCAATAAATCTATGAAATGTGAGGAGGTTACCATTTTAAGCTATTCTCCTTTGGCTTACAGAGCCAAAAACCTCCATAACATGCAAATATTATGATTTTAGGACCTCCTCTTTTGTTTTATGTGAGAAACCAAATTGCACAACATCCCATCATTACCATTCTAGGCTCATTGTTGATATTTATTAAGTCTATTGTTGAATAACCTTAATTTGATAAACCTAATTTTGTTGATCCCTTCTTCAATAGTCTAATTTTTGGAGATCCTATTATTGAACCATGGACCATTGTCCATTCGGTACCAATTATTCCCCTCTTTAGAAATTTCATATTGATCTTTAAACCTAAACATGAACCATTACTTCCTCGAGAGCCATCTTATGAGGACCATAATGTGTTCAAAGTTGATATTTTACAACTAATTATGAACCAAATCCATGATGATATTATTGAAACACCCACTTGTGACAAGTCAACCTATGATGAATCACCTATTCATATTTTACCTATTTTTAAAGAACCTCATCTCCTTGACAAGCCAGTCTCTACAGAGTTGTCTTTTGATCTTTTTGCACTCGTTGAGGATTCTTTTTTTGACAATCAAGTTTCAATCAAGTTGTCCCTTGAGTGGTACCCTCTCTTTGAGGGGCTTCACTTAAATAAGAGAATCTATGTTAAACCCTTCCTAGATGAATAATTTTTTATCAAGCCCATTATGCCATCACAAGCCATTACTTGTTTGATACCAAACATTCAATATAACACCATTATAGAAATAACCACATTAGATGAAGAAACAACATTAGAGTCAAGCTCCATTTCTAAACCAACATCAGATTGAGCATCAAAAGTAGAATCACTATTAGGACCTATATCAGATTTAGATTCCTTTGAATTGGACTCAACTTCAAAAATAAATTATAGTCATGGTTGTTACAACATTAGTTTCACTTGTCTTACAAATCAATTTGAATATATTTATGATCCTTTTATGATTTTTGAGGATGATTACTTTAGCATCAACATAGGTTCTCCTAGTATCTTCTATGATGATTGTGCTCCCTTTCATCATTTCATTATTAACACCTAACATAACAATTATATTGATATTCTACCTCTTTCAAGCATCGATTAGGATCAACACACTTTATTGAACTACATCTATGGCAACATACCATTTATTGAATATCAATAGGACAAAGACCAAATTCATTTAGAATAAGAACTATTGGGCCCCAAATCCATCTAAGTATGGGATTCATGCCAAAATGGCATACACTTGGGTGTGAGGTAGTCACTTGTTATGATTGTTATTTTATCATCTTGTGGTACCAGCTGGAAAGCAAATAACTAACTCCCTTCTAGCTCAATCATCATTGAGAAGTGGGCACATGGGACTATCATAACTCATTCAAAATAGGATAGTGGAGCTAATAGAATAATTACATCCAGCGCTAGCTCAACAACTAATGTGCTTGATTCACCATGGTACTAGGATGCCTTGAAACACTATAAAACCAAGCTAAGTCTAATTAGTGAAGAGGAAGAGATTGGAGTAGTGAAGCCCTACAGGTTGGTTTTAGATGTTGTGTTCACCATTAGAACTTAGAGTTTAGTTTGGGATGCCTTTGAGGATCCCTATTATAATTCATAATCTCGTTTGTGAGCTTTTGGGACTTTAGTAGCTATAAGAAGCACTTAGTTTCCATTGATATATATATATATGTGATTGAACCTTGAATGATAGATAATGTTGTGCCTAATGAATGTTAATATGGTTTATGTGGCTGTAACCATAGGTTTAGAATTAGAATGGGTTGTGCAATGTGTTAATATATTGAATGCTTAGATTTATATTATGTATGTTGAGCTCTCATAAGCCTTTGACCTAGCCCATTTATGGTGTTTCTATAGGGTATGATGGCATCAACACCCTAAATAGAAAAGGCTTTAAGTATGGGAAAGACTTTGCACTTTGCAATGATACCTATGCCACAATGTGAGCCTAAGACTAAGTCCCTCACTTAAGTACCTATTTGGACCCTCCAAGCACATGACTAGCACTAAATTAAGGAAACCACACTATTGCACCCATGAAACTTTAAAACTACACCACATAGGCTTACACCTAATAGATAATTAGATCCTTCCTAGTATGGTTTGCACCAATGAATTCATCACCATCATTGCACTAACCAAATTCCTTAGAGGATAGAGTTGTGTCATGGCATAACTAGCCCAACATAGGCCCTGATCCTTTCTCCACTACGCTTCAAGTGAACACATAAGGCTTATGCCTTATGTAAAGTGATGCTAATGTAATTGAGTAATAAATGTTGAGCTTGAGCACTACATGATTAGTCAAGGATTGCACCACATTGTAACAAGTCTAGGTCTGATTTGGATCAGTTAGATAAGCACCTGATAAGACCCATGACTAAGATCCCAACTTTTCTACAACATTTTGGTTCTATTGCTGGGACCATGTTGAATTTTTTTTACAATGGTACACTAGAAAAATGATCTCACTCTCCCTCAAGAACATTAAATGCTAGATAGAATGAGTGGGAGATAGATTTGTGAAAAGGCTTCCAACTTTTAGAAGATAAAAACCAAAGAAGTGGGTCTTGACCCACTTGTATGATGCCCTATATGAGGTTTTATTTTGTGAACTACCAGAGTAGGTGTAGTGATGGTTGGCTACTTATGCAACACACATAAGTTGAAGCTATGGAAAACACCTTGAGGGGATGAAATAACACCTAGAAAGTCTTGAGAACTTATATGCCACTTGGAATAAAGCCATAGATAAATGGTGGAAAGGGGCACTGAACAACTATGTGCTTGAATTCATAGTGTTGACATACTACGCCAAAGAAGTAGAGTATCAGTTATTGTGTGAACCTAGATGAATATTTATGAGAGAGTTTGGTACCAAAATCAAGAAGATAATGGTGGATTATGGATTTGAAAATGTGAGGATGGAAGGCTAAACACATATCATATATGAGCAACATTATAGGGAAGAAGGGGCCGTGTAGGTGAGGTGTAATGGCAGGGGAAGAGCAGTTTGACACTTGAGAGCTCAAGAGATATGCTTATAACAAGAGGATACACATGCTGATGGAAGATATAGAACTTTCTAAGAGGACCTATAGAGAGGAGGAATGGCATGGGGAAGGATCTCTTGAATGGTAGTAGTGCCCAGAGGAGGGAAGCCTTGAAGCCATAAAACAAGCTCCATAGTTGACAGGTGAAGAATACTTGAGGTCCTCATAGAATTTTACCATTGGAGATGTGTTGGATGCACTTACCCCCTTTGGACCTATGGCATGAGCTCATGTAATGGATACTTTATAGGAAGATAGAAGATTGATAATTAACCCCATTATCAACATGGACTTTGACCATTTTACAGACTTAAATCATAAATTTGTGATTAAACAAGTTGTTCCTTACAAGGACCTAAGTGAGCATATATTTAGACCTTGGGGCATTATCCTAAGCAAATAGAACATGAGTGCAAGCATTCCAATCTAACCAATGTTAGCTACATAGCCTAGGTAACAACTCAGAGGAAGTGGCCTTGCACCACTAGTCATTAATATGGTGCTATCATCTTCTCTGCTACCAATGGTAATGAGAGGACCAACATATAACCTAGTGGCTAGAGGTATTGGAGGACCATTACTAGTAAAAGTACTAGGGGGACAATTACCTTAGATATTTACCACTCCCTCACCCTAGATTTATTATGAGGCCATGTATTTACCTAAGTATCGAGGCATAGAGAATGCCACAGAGCATGTGCTCAAGTGTGAACTACAATGGTGCACTCAAGGTATAACTCAATTTAAGCATAAGGCAATCAGTTCATGACAAATTTGCTTGATCACACCCATACTTCATATAAGAAGTTTGATCCTAATTAGGCTATGGTTGATTATGACACCATGAAGGAAACCTTCTTGAAAGAATTTAATAAACCTGAGTTTGAGTATAAGATCATCGCCATGCTCAAGGAGATTAACTAGGGATTATTAGAGAGCATGCACTTGTATGATTCTAGGTTCAAGACTTTTCTCTCCAAACTCCCTTATGATATTCAACCCTCCCATCATGCACAATTGTTCATTAGGGGATTGCTAGTACCATTTAAGAGGGCACTGTCTATGAAAACATTTAAAGACCCTCAGGAAGCACTTGAAGTCATGATCAAATCTATGCTCAGAGTTGAGGTAGTTAGGAGCACCAACATAAGAATTAGCCCTTTCATAGAAGTGTAGATTACATCTATGGCCTTGTAGTTACAAAATTTGACCACTAGCTAGTTTTAAGACACACAAAGCATGTTGTGGTGTATCAACTTTGAGATGGAAGGTGATAATAAGAACATCTACCCTTGAAGAAATGTGTGTACATTACTTCTTAGCTACAAAGTTTATCATGAGGATCATGATGTTTGCAACTACCCTTTGTTTCAACGTACTAGTCAGGTCAGCACAACCACCTATTATAGGTTATGTGATGCCTATAATCATACCATGAATGATTACTATGTAATTGATGAGATGCATGAGAACATGGGGAGAGGTGCATGATAGGTCAAGGTAGTAGCAGGAGGGAAGGGAACCTAAGGAAATGAGGGATATGGTTAGCAGAATGTAGGTTATGGGATATAAAGAGGCACCTAAGGGTGAGGTGGTAGACATAGTGGAGGAAGGTTCCCACCATAATCTTGTTATAAGTGTGGTTTGATCGAGCACTATCAACATGACTAGCCTAAACATATAACATGTGGGTATTATCGAGGAACACACAAGGTTGAATATTACCCTGACTTATATAAAAAATTGACCCAAAGCAAGCCTGATGTAGATAAGGGTGCAGAGATGATCAGGCATAGGCCTAAGGTAAACAAATGAAATTCAAAGGTGTAAACAATCTACATATATGCAATCAAAGTGCAAGAAACCACTCGAAGTGGACTCACCACTCAACCACTAATTGCACCAATACTAGAGTTGTACCTAGAATAAAGGGAATTGAGCTTCACTGAGTGTATAGTGTAGCCTAAACCCAAAGTTGTGCTTTATCCAGACCCTACATGATAAAAGGATGTATTATAGTAGGCTATGAACATGATCTAGAACCTGTAAGGAGATCTCTAACTAGTATAAGACCTAGAGTTTTAGGTTGCCACCTCTCACAAGAAGCAGGATTGTTATGATGTTGAAGTGTAAGAACTAATGATGATCTTGTGCCTCCTCTAGATAAAGGGGATATTGGCCCTATTAAAGAATTTACTTTTAGAACATATAGGGTAGTAATCAGTTGAAGTTTCCATGATGCATATGAAAAGGGTATGAGAAGTTAGGCATACCTAAAATGCAGAGTATGACTAAGAACTCCTAATGAATTCTACCATCGATAGATGGTCCATCTATGAGGTCCTCATTAACATAGGCACTGAGGTCAATATCCTAACTAAGAATACATGGGAGAAGATGGGTAGGCCATCCTTGAGGCCTTCCCCCATGTACTCTTTATGGCCGATAAGACCCAAATGCAACTAATCAAGATTGTCAAGGACATCATTGTAGATATTGTGGGCACTGAATTCCACACTGACTTTGAGGTAATTGAGTTGGCTAAACAAGATAACTATCTAGTGCTTCTAGGAAGGCCATGGTGCTACACAAATACTATTGACATGTGCTTTAATAAATAATATATAACCTTCAAGAATGGAAAGGAAAGGGTAGTGATTCCCCTCTCAAGTGACCAAGGACCCCTCTATGTGGAGAGCATTGATATTGAAGATGAGATCAACCATATATATAACATCACGATGCAAGGTGTCGATAATTTCAACCCCACTGATTAAAGATTGATATTTTGGGAAGATAAACAATTAGCCTCAAATGCCACCAATGTTTTTTGCGATCAATGAGTTGAAGAGGATTATAAGGCCATTGGTCAGAGATGCTACTTGGTGCATGTAAAGACAAAAAAACCTGCGAGGATTAGATGGGTCCAAATTAATCACACTCCAAATTGATGGGTCCTTTATGCTAAGAAGAAAGGAAAGAAGGTACTCCACCTAAGTAAATGCAAGCTTATGGTGCTACCAAAATTTGAAAGAAGTAACCTAGTGGAAAAGTTTTTCCATGATCTTAAATCATGCATCCCCAAAGAAATAGACAAGATGAGTGCAGTAGTGTATATATTGAGAATCACTACCACTCATTGGTGGGCAGCGTAGAAGTCTAACTTGTCAACTTGGCAAGATGTGAAGGCAGCCATTTTCACTAGATTTGGTATAAGTAATGAGGAATTAGATATATCAATGTATTTTGATGACTCTAATCCCATAGAGCATGTGCACCTATACAAAGAGGCATGGATTGAGTATGACATGACTGCCCCAAATAACTTATGGATGCATGCCTTTTACAAAACTCTAAAGACATAGGTGTGAGGATGGTATGTGGTCAAGGAAACACATCATAAAATAAATAATTAGGATTCCCTTAAGGAGAACTTTGTGCACACCTCCTTTTACTCATAGAACTTAGGGTTGATTGAGCCATTGTGAGTGATCAAAGGGTAGTGTTTAAGGACACTGCAACCCTCAAGGAGCATCTAAAATACATGTTTAGGGAGAAAGGGTTGGTGCTCCCAAATTTATTTGAGGAAAAAACACTCAATAATGACTCAAGCAAATAAGATGATGAAACTTGGAAGGAACACTACTAGAAAACTCTGATCAGGAAAATAAAGCTTGTACACCAAATAGGTGATAACAGTCTTGCTGAAGAAGACCCCACCCATCTTTAAATAGAGACAACGGAGGGAACTCGACAAGTAAAGGACTCAAATTTGGCAAAGAATGAGCCCTATTGCATACCCCTCAAGACCATCAAGGTAAACATCAATGCAAAAGGAGAGCCAAATATGGCTATGCTGGGTGCCTATTGGTCTAATGTAGAATTGACATGCATTATGGATCTCCTGAAGGAATTCCAAGACTTGTTCCCTAGGAATTATTAAGACATGAAGGTCACCCACCCATCCCTCAATAAAATTAACATAAATATAATTGATGACATAAGATCAGTCAAGAGGCACCCCTATAATATGAATCCCAACCTCCAAACCAAGGTTAAGATAGAGATCAAAGCAATGTTGGCTATAGGGGTCATTTACCCTATGAAGGAGTCTGAGTGGGTAAGTTTGATGGTGATAAGAATCAATAAGGATGGGCACATTCATATTTGTATTAATTATATAATATTAAACACCACCTATGTCACTGACCCCTTCTCAACTCCATTCACCAATGAAGTCCTGGATGGTGTTGTAGGCTGTGAAATCTACACCTTCACTAATGGATTCTCTAGATACCATAAAGTCCAAATTAAGGAGAAGGACAAGCCCAAAACAATGTTTGTGATTGAATGGGTCTATTTTGCTTATAACATGATACCCTTTAGACTCAATAATGCACCATCCATGTTCTCTAGAGTGGTGATCATAATGTTTAAAGATTTCATCCACAAATTACTTTAGGTTTACCTAGATTACTAGACAGTGTATGGCCTCATGAAGGACCATTGTGATAACTTGTGCCTAATGTTTGAGAGGTGCAGACAACTTTAAATATCCTTCAACCTAAAGAAGTGAATCTTCATAACACCATTTGGAACCTTGCTTGAGCAAATCATTTTGTAAAAATGGTCTATTTACTGATCCCATGAAGATTGTGATCATCATTCAACTCCAAATTCCTTCCACACAGAAAGATGTGCACACTTTTCTTGGCCAATATGGGTATTATAGAAACTTTATAAGGATTATGAGAATATTATGGTGTCTCTAGAAAATCTCTTGTGTAAGGATGACCTGTTATATTGGGGCAAAGCACAAGAGGATGCCTTTAATATTTTGAAGCTCAAATTGGCTAGCATGCCTATCTTGCAATTTCTTGACTAGATGACCCCATTTCATGTCCATGTTGATGCATTTGGTTCTATGCTTGGTGTAATCCTAACACAGCCTCATGAAGGTAAAATGGATCACCCCATCTCCTTTGCTAGCATAAAATTGATGAAGGTAGAGAAGAACTATACCACAATCGAGCATGAGGTGCTCGCCATGGTATATGCCTTGAAAAAGTTTAAAAAATACTTATTGGTAACCCCATTCATCTTATTCAAAAATGATGAGGTGAATAATGACCTCATGAATAAGCCCATCTTCCATGGGTGCATTTGTAGATAGATCATTCTATTATAAGAATTCTAGTTCTCAGTTATCATTAGGCCTAGAGAAAAGAACTTGGACCCAAACCATTTATCTTGTATAGACTTTGATGATGCAGTAACACCTATCAAGGATGATATGATAGATGTATAAATTTAAAGAATCTAGATCACCCCTAAGGACTTGGAAGAAATAGCCATTTTTCTAACATCTAGATTTGTACCTTAAACAATGACCATCAAAGGAAAAAAATAGCATATAGTTCATGCCACCCCATTTTAGCTCATTAGTGAGGAACTATATAAACTAGGCCAAGATGAAGTCTTGCATCGATGTGTCTTGGAAAATGAAAAAGACTGCATTTTACATGAGGTACACAAGGGGGTAGTGGGAGGCCACTATGAAGGAGACACAATGATGCATAAGCTATTGAAATCAATCTTATGGTGGCCAAGTCTATTTTAGGATATGAAAGATTACACCAAGGCATGTGACATACCCAACCTCTAAGATGATATGCCTCTCATACCCATTCTTGCCTTGGTGACATTCAATAAATGGGCCATTAACTTTGTTGGATCAATTACTCCCATGACATGATGCAAACGCACATGCTACATTCTAATGGCCATTGACTATTTTACCAAGTGGGCCAAAGCTGCACCAACCAAAAATTTCACATCCACCATAGCCATAAGGTTCATATGGAAGAACATCATAAGTTGTTATAGGTGCCCATTCAGATTGACTAGTGATAGGGGCACACTCTTCATTAATGAAACTGTGTAGATCTTATGAGTATAATACATGATGGTACATCACAAGACAATGCCTTATCACCTTCAAGTGAATGTCATAGCTAAGGTATTCAATAAGATACTAGGAACATGCCTCAAAAATATATGTGATTTTGGTCACAAAGATTGGGATGATTGAGTGTCGATAGTGTTATGGGCATATTACACAACCTATAAGCACCTGAACAAGGCTACACCATTTTAACTAGTGTTTGATGTTGAGGTGATTTTAATGATGGATTTCTTGGTGCCATCATGGTGCATTACACAAATTGGTCAATTAGATGACCAAAAATCATTGAATGCAAGGCTAGAAGAGTTACAATGCTTAAATAAGGTATGCACTCAGGTAAAGTGGAGCCAACATATAGAAAAGGCACACTAGAATCTCTAGCATGATAAAATATATCAAGCAAAAAGTAATAATTGAGGTAGCATTAGGTTTTATCTATGACTCCAAGTGCCTCAAACACCTAGGTAAGCTACATATAAGGTGGATGGGTCCATATGTCATCCAGAACATATTAGAGACTGACACATACAAACTACACATGTTATTAGGTGAAATGCTCTCTAAATATTTTAATGATAATTGATTGAAACTATATCAGAAATAGGGTGGTGCTTGTGCCATCACACACCAACTTCATGAGTTGATTATGTGGTGCGACCAAAATAAAGTTTGGTGCAAGCCAAATAAGTTCCTTTTATTTGTGTTGTTTTGTATTTTTGATGTGGTAAGTGAATAAGTGATGCATTGAGGCTACTAGTAAATTTTTTTGGCACTTTGATGCATAATTCTAGCTAGGTGAGTCAAGAATGGATGCTTTCCAAGTGCCTAAGGCTATACACCTAAGTTATGGTTGTGTGTAGTGTGCTAGATTTAGACACAAAATGCACCAAATCTTTGTGCACAAGATTCAAGAAGTAAGGCATTATTAGGCCTATAGAAGGGCTAGTTCAACATTTCCAAGAATACTACTAGTTAGGTGAGTCGAGTGAGGGTGATTTTTAAGCATCTATAACCAAACACCTAAGTTTATGGGTGCAAATAACTCATCAAACCTAGAGCATATGTGAACCAAGAGAGGCACTCAAGATACAAGTATGCAAGAGATAGAGTGAAGATGTACATCGTGACTGTACATAAGAGATTAGATGAGAGTACCATAGTGGAGGGCCAACACAAGGGATTTGTATGGGGTAGGACAAGCCAAGGCAATAAGCAAAAAGAATAGTGAAATTGACCAAGGTAGACAAACACACTTGAAATAGAAGTGCATTAGGGAGAAGAAATGGGACTGAGGAGGCTGAATCACATGCATGAGAGGCACTACACCCAAGTTTACTTATTATAGGCAAAGGTCATGTCAAGTGAATAAAACATAGGAGAAGATCATCAAGACAAGCTGGCATCCACCCAAAGTGAGGTGGGAAGTGACCATTTGAACTACACATCACTTCATCAAAAAGTTGTTAGAATAATTTAATGAGGTGATGATGGAGGCATAAATATCTACATTGAATGCATAAATCATAGCATATTTTCATGGATTTTATGGGTCTTAGTGAATCCATAGGAATATAGGCATCATCACACCATTAATGAACCATAATCAAGGTGGTAGATGAGAGTAGAGGTATAAAATAGTGAAAATCTAAATACTTCTAGTTATAAACCTTATGATAATTTGAGCTTAGAACATAAAACCAAGGTGAAACCAACAAACAAAAGAACTGAAGCATGGAGACCCTGCTACAATGAGACTTTGAGCACCCCTAAATGCCCAAAGTGAACGGTTAAGTAGAGATTCAAATTGCCTTCTCTATAATATTAGAGTAGAGAAGAAAGGGTCATGAATTGCACACTAATCAAGTAGCATAAGAGTTAGAGTGATGTATAAGCCACCATTTTTAGCACACAAAGCTCAAGAGCTGAACACATAGTTGTAGACTTCATGACTGTGAGAAACACCAATAAAGATTGAAGGCTTCAACAAGACAAATAGACTACATTTCAACACCAACTAGTTTAGGATGGGAAAAAAGTAGATGAGTTTGAGACCACATCAAACAAAAAAAGAATCCAAGAAAGCATGATTAGCAGGAGAAGCCACCACTACAAAAAATACAACACTATTAGTAGAGGGAGTAAACATCACCAAAGTTGATCTAGAGGCACTTGAGAAGATGTCATACTAGGATATGCAATTTCCTAAAGAGGTCTTGATGGGATAAAATTAGGTGTCATTTTCATACAACTACCACTTAAAAGTGTATAACCACAAAAAATCAAGTAATGTGTAAGACCTAACACAAGATTGGGTGGTAGACACAGGGGTAAAGACTGTAGAAGGTGCAATACTATTTAATGTCTCAATCTGAGACAAAATAATGACCATAAATAGGACTCAAATTTATGAGTTATCAAGTTTTGGGAAGCCAAAAGAACTCATGCAGTTCTTCCTCTCACACGTCCACAGGGACCGGTTCTACTTCACAGGAGGTGCATAAGACTATCTACAAGCCTTATCGGCTAAATCACTAGACTTTTAAACTCTGGTATAGACATCCACTAGATTATGGCAGGTGATGCCAAGGTCAAAAAGGTTGAGAAACTCCTTAGATACTATAAAGGAGGTTTCACATTCCCTATCAAGGACATTAATGATCTTGGGATGAGGGTAGCTACATACCTGGTGAGTTCAAAATTATGTCCTGATAATTGGTGGGTAGATATAACAAAGACCTATTTGTGCATTGCCTACCACATGGTGTAGGGGGTAAAGTTTAATATCACCAAGTTTATCATAAAAGACATGTTAGGATTAAGAGCACAATTGATTACCTTTGTATAAGCAACTAAACATGAAATTTAACCTGAAATAATATGTAACTAGAATTCAGAAACAACACAGAATATGAGAGATAATACAATCTTGTATTAACACTCTTCCAAAATAAAATACAATGAAGAAATCACACTCTTCCCACACCTATTGGGCGTACAGTAATTCTCCCTCAAGAGTTCTCTCTCTCAACTAATTACAAACACAACTCAATAACCGAGTTGTTCCCTCCACCAGTCAGTAACAATACTGCCAGTCCACCAAGTACTCAAAGTACTCCAAGTAGATCTCCCTAATCTTGCACACCTAAAAATCAACTGATCTTACTTACCATGTAGATCTTCCCTGATCTTGCTACCTGCAGATTAACTGATCTTACAATTGGAAGGATCTCTTCCTTGTCCTTGATTATAATACAACCCCATGGGTCTATTAAATAGATCCCATACAAACAATAATTAGACTTCCCAATTACAATAATTAGAAATGCAGACTCAAGAATAAAATTAGTCTTTTACATGCAAACTAATTGTCCGTCTAAAATTAGACCAATTCTAGAAGCGCATACAAATGCACACACACACAGGTTGCCGATGTTGGTTCCTGTCTGACTGATGTCGGCCGACCCATAACTGATGTCAGTTATTGTGTAGCTGAATATGACCAACGTCAGTTGATCAGACTGATATTGGTTGCTCTGACACTCAACAACCTCCTCTATTTGCATCAGTGAAGCTTTTAGCTCCACAACTTAACAATCTCCCACTTGGAGATAAATAGCTGCACTTGTACTTGTACCTATACATCATCTAATTTTGTTTCCTAGCTTGTATCTCTATTCAAGTTTAATCTTGAAGACCAACAGAAGTTGAATGAAGATTCAACTTCTCCTTTGTTCCCAGCTTTGTTAACATTTCTATAGGGTTCTTATCCTTGCTAGCCACCGTGACTGCAACAACCTTCTGCATCTCTGAAATCTAGCTAACCACCGTACCACAAATAGTGAACACATATCTTGTGGTGCTTCTCCTATCATTCAAGTAACCTACCATATCCAAATCTACATACCCATGTAGAGAAGTGCTTGACCCTACATAACATGTATACCTGCTACTGGTCCCTCTCAGATAACTGAGAATCCATTGAACTGCTTTCCAGTGCTCCTTTCCCGAATTGGCCATAAACTTGCTGACAACTCCCACTGCTTGGGCAATATCAGGTCTGATAGGACCTAGGTTCCCCAAAGCTCTGACACAACTTGTCAGAATTAAGAGCACATATGATTACCTTTGTATAAGCAACTAAACATGCAAAATTATACCAGAAGTACAAGTAACTATCAATGAGAAACAACACAAAATATGAGAGGCAACACACAATTGTATTCAACTCAGTTAGAAGGAAATTACAACAAAGAGATCACACTCTTTCATCCACTTCGTGGGCATACCAGTAATCTTCCATCAAGAGTAATCTTCTCTCAATACAGGTCACAACAAATAACCCAAACACAGAGTTGCTATTCACCTCAACCAGTCAGTATAATACTACCAGTTGAACTGAGTACGAATTGATACTCCAAGTAGATCTCACCATGATCTTGCTCCTTGATGTATTGCTGTCACCTTGGATCTTGCTACCCTACAGATCTCTTTTTGACCCTCGCACACACACACCCCTGTAGACCAACCTGATCTTACTTATCACATGTAGATCTCCACCATGATCTTGCAACACCCTGTAGATCAAACCTAATCTTACATACATGAAGAATCCTACTTGATTCTACCATGGGAAGAACTCTCCTAGTTTTGCACTTTACAATACAGCCCATGAGTCTATTATATAGATCTCATGCATATAATAATTAGACAAGCAGCTCAAGACTCAAACTAGTCTTTAACATGCAAATAACCCATTCAACTAACTGACTGTTCATCAATAACCAGTTCTGGAATCGCACAGGCGACCGACATTGGTCCCTGTCTGACTGGAGGTGACCAAAATCGGTCGACTCCTACTGATGTCGATTGCTTTTTGTCGACCCCTGCCCGACGTCAGTGTTGGCCTGCCGACGTCGGTGACTGTGACACTCAACAACCTTCCATGTTTGCATTCGGGTGAAGCTTTTAGCTCCACAACCTAACAATCTCCCACTTGGAGATAAATAGCTGCACTTGTACCTATACCAGTACATTGTCTAATCTATATCTTGGCTTGTATCCCTCTTCAAACTCAATCTTGAAGACCACCCACCACACAACTTGTGGTGCTACGCCTGTGTCTGAATTTCTCCATTCTCAGCTTACCTTCTTCTGCCATTGCTATACTCTCACTCAATCAAAAACCTCTGAGAGTAACCTGTAATCAAAACATACTAAATAGATCTGAACCACCTATTAGTAAACCTCACTCTGAGAACCTCCAACCTGGCTCTGATACCATTTGATAGGACCTAGGTTCCCCAAAGCTCTGACACAACTTGTCAGAATTAAGAGCACATATGATTACCTTTGTATAAGTAACTAAACATGCAGAATTATACCAAAAGTATAAGTAACTATCAATGAGAAACATCACAGAATATGAGAGCCAACACACAACTGTATTCAACTCAGTTAGAAGGAAATTACAACAAAGAGATCACACTCTTTCATACACTTCGTGGGCATACCAGTAATCTTCCATCAAGAGTAATCTTCTCTCAATACAGGTCACAACAAACAACCCAAACACAGAGTTGTTGTTCACCTCAACCAGTCAGTACAATACTGCCAGTACAATCAAGTATGAACCGGTACTCCAATTAGATCTCACCATGATCTTGCTCCTTGATGTATTTCTATCACCTTGGATCTTGCTACCCTACAGATCTCTTTTTGACCCTCGCACACACACACCCCTGCAGACCAACCTGATCTTACTTATCACATGTAGATCTCCACCATGATCTTGCAACACCCTGTAGATCAAACCTGATCTTACATACATGAAGAATCCTACTTGATTCTACCATGGGAAGAACTCTCTTAGTTCTGCACTTTACAATACAGCCCATGAGTCTATTATATAGATCTCATGCATACAATAATTAGACAAGTGGCTCAAGACTCAAACATGCAAATAACCCGTCCTTAACATGCAAATAACCCGTTCAACTAACTGACTGTTCATCAACAACCAATTTTAGAACCGCACAGGTGATTGATGTCGGTCCCTTTCTGACTGGAGGTGACCGATGTTGGCTGACTCCTACTGATGTCAGTTGCTTTCTGTCGACCCTTGCCTGATGTCGGTGTTGGCCTGCCGACATCGATGACTATGACACTCAGCAACCCTCCATGTTTGCATCTGAGTGAAGATTTTAGCTCCACAACCTAACAATCTCCCACTTGAAGATAAACAACTACACCTGTACCTATACCAGTATATTGTCTAATCTATATCCTGGCTTGTATCCCTCTTCAAACTCAATCTTGAAGACCACCCACCACACAACTTGTGGTGCTACGCTTGTGTCTAAATTTCTCCATTCTCAGCTTACCTTCTTCTGTCATTGCTATACTCCCACTCAATCAGAAACTCCTAAGAGTAACCTATAATCAAAATATACTGAACAGATCTGAACCACCTGTTAGTAAACCTCGCTTTGAGAACCTCCAACCTGGCTCTGATACCATTTGATAGGACCTAGGTTCTCCAAAGCTCTGACACAACTTGTCAAAATTAAGAGCACATATGATTACCTTTGTATAAGCAAATAAACATGCAGAATTATACCAGAAGTACAAGTAACTATCAATGAGAAACAACATAGAATATGAGAGGCAACACACAATTGTATTCAACTCAGTTAGAAGGAAATTACAGCAAAGAGATCACACTCTTTCATCCACTTCGTGGGCATACCAATAATCTTCCATCAAGAGTAATCTTCTCTCAATACAGGTCACAACAAACAACCCAAACACATAGTTGCTGTTCACCTCAACTAGTTAGTACAATACTGCTAGTACAACTGAGTACGAATCGGTACTCTAAGTAGATCTCACCATGATCTTGCTCTTTGATGTATTGCTGTCACCTTGGATCTTGCTACCCTATAGATCTCCTTTTGACCCTCGCACACACACACCCCTGCAGACCAACTTGATCTTACTTATCACATGTAGATCTCCACCATGATATTGCAACACCCTACAGATCAAACCTGATCTTACATACATGAAGAATCCTACTTGATTCTATCATAGGAAGAACTCTCCTAGTTTTACACTTTACAATACAGCCCATGAGTCTATTATATAGATCTCATGCATACAATAATTAGACAAGCAGCTCAAGACTCGAACTAGTCTTTAACATGCAAACAACCCATTCAATTAACTGACTGTTCATCAACAACCAGTTCTGGAACCACACAGGTGACTGACATCGGTCCCTGTCTGACTGGAGGTGACCGACATCGGCTGACTCCTGTCGATGTCAGTTGCTTTCTATCAACCCCTGCCTGACGTCGGTGTTGGCCTGCCGATGTTAGTGATTGTGACACTCAACAACCCTTCATGTTTGCATTCAGGTGAAGCTTTTAGCTCCATAACCTAACATGGTCTAGTACACATGTACTCAACCTCATCATGTCATTCAGGACACTGTTATGTGAACTGTCCAACCATAGGTGTGCTAATTGGTTCTGCATCCTGCATATTGAACCTCTCCACTACCTTATTCACATAATCATCTAGAGAGAAAATCAACCTGTGACTTTTCTTGTCTCTAGAAATACTCATGTCAAAGAATTTTTTTGCTGCTTCCAAATCCTTCATGGTAAACCTCTGAACTAACTTTACCTTTAGCTCAGCAATCTCCTGCATGTGTGACCCTACAACAAGCATATACACTACATACAATAACATGATAATGTAGCTAATATTATCCAACCTGGTAAAATAAACACAATGGTCACATTGACATTGACTAAAGCCATGCTTTATCATAAGCCTATCAAACCTTAAACACCATTGTCTTGCAGCTTGCTCAAGACCATATAACCTGGCCTTCTATATCACCTATCCATTCTCTCCTTTCTTTAACCTGGGAATCCATTCATCTTTTAGTGCTTTCATCCCAACTGGCAACTCTACCAAATCTTCCATTTGGTTCTTTCTCAAGGAATCAATTTCCTCATTCATGTCATGCTCCCACTGTTTCCTAGATTCTACCTGCATTGCCTCTTCAAAACTTCTTGGTTCTTGACCATCAATGAGCAACAAGTAGTGTAAAGAGGGGGAATAATGAATTTGAGGCTTACTTACCCTTTCAGTCCTTTATATGGGCGTTTGAGACTCCTTGACAGCTTGTTGTCCGCCTAAAATCTATTTTGACAGTGACCGATCTCGATCACCTCTAGCCGACCTTGGTCTGCACCCGACCGATGTCGATTCCACCTGATCACCGATGTCGATTCCCTAACCGATGTCGGTGTCCACTTGGTCACCGATGTCAATTCCCTGACCGACGTCGATATCCACCTACCCGACACCACCGACTCTGGTCTACACATGACCAACATTGGTACCTACCTGATCGATGTCGATTCTCACCTGATCGACGTTGGTAACTGTGTTTTCTTGTGAGTGATGATTTTTACCCGTGAGCTAACTTTGGATCATAACCTTGTCCAAACTACCCTGCTCAAAATTATTCAACCCCTTGAGCTGATCTTTGTCCATCTTCTCCTTGAAAACCAAGGCATTCCTGTTCTTGTCAAAAACATTAAATTTCCTCTTTATGCAATAAACTCAATCTTTTCTTGTAGAATTAGTTTCAAAAAACCTCACTTTCTTCTATTGCTTATAGAATCTCGATCTATGCTTTCTGAATCTAAACTCTTATTATTTGACTTAAGAACATGCATTCCTTTTTTACTCATGTGACCAAGCCTACAGAGCCACATCTTTGCATCTACATTTGAAGTAGATAAACCAGAAGGAGAATCAGTAATACAAGTAGATAGATAAAGAGTACCTACTTTCTTACCTCTTGCTAAAACAAGTGTACCCTTGGAAACTTTCCAAGATTCCACTGTGAGAGTTACTGTGTATCCCTCATCACCCAACTTTCCTACAAAAATAAAATTTTGCTTTAGGATTGGGACATGCATGACCTCCTTCAACACCCATGTGTTGCCCGTCTGCAATTTCAGCTGCACTTTTTCTTTGCCAACCATTTGACAAGGCTTACCATCCCTTAAATAAATCTTTCCAAACTCTCCATGGACATATTCATGAAAAAATTCTCTATTTGGGGTTGCATGGAAAGAGGCACCAAAATCTAAAACCCAAGATTCCACTTTATCCAAGGAACATACAAGAGCATCCTGTGCAACAATACCTACATCTTTTGCTTCTTCATTTCCTTCATGATGATCTTCTTTCAACCAACAATCTTTCTTTACATGCCCTTTCTTTCCACAATTCCAGTAGATTATACTGCCATACCTGGATCTGGATCTCCTACCTATTTTTGACCTTGATTTCCCTTGCTTGCTCTTCTCTCTTGGCCTTCCCCTGCTTTCAACACTTAAAGCATTACTTGATGATTCCCCTGTGCTTTTCTTACAAATTTCTTCATTCAAAATTACACTAACAACATCATGAACTTTTAAGATTTTTAAAGTAGACGCAGTATTACTAACTGCCATTACCAAACTATTTCAACTTTTAGGTAAAGAGCATAAGATTAAGAGAGCCTTAATTTCATCATCAAAAGCTATATTGACTGAAATTAACTGATTTACTAATCCATGGAAATCACTAAGATGACTATGTACCGATCCACCTTCCAGCATTTGCAAATTATATAATTGCTTCATAAGAAATACCTTATTCGAAGCTGAGGGTTTTTCATATAAATTTGCTAAAGATTCCATTAACTTTACCATTGTCTTTGCCTGTGATAAGTTGGAAATCATAGACGATGCCAGGCTCAACCTTATAGATACCAAAACCTTCTGATCAAGAACATTCCATTCTTCATCTTTCATATCTGTGGGCTTGCTTGCAACCCCACCCAACGGTAAGTATAGATCTTTTTGATACAGAGAATCTTCTATCTGTATCCTCCATAATTGATAATTCTTGCCATTGAATTTCTCCATTCTTAGCTTACTTTCTTCTGCCATTGCTATACTCCCACTCAATTAGAAACTCTTGAGAGTAACCTATAATCAACAAACACTAACCTGCTCCAAACCAGGCTTTGATACCACTTGTTAGGATTAAGAGCACAATTGATTACCTTTGTATAAGCAACTAAACATAGAATTTAACCAGAAGTAATATGTAACTAGAATTCAAAAACAACATAGAATATGAGAGACAATACAATCTTGTATTAACACTCTTCCAAAAGGAAATACAATGAAGAAATCACACTCTTCCCACACCTCTTGGGCATACAGTAATTCTCCCTCAAGAGTTCTCTCTCTCAACCAATTACAACCACAATTCAATAACCAAGTTGTTCCCTCCACCAGTCAGTAACAATACTGCTAGTCTATCAAGTACTCAAAGTACTCCAAGTAGATCTACCTGATCTTGCACACCTGTAAATCAACTGATCTTACTTACCATGTAGATCTCCCCTGATCTTGCTACCTACAGATCAACTGATCTTATAATTGGAAGGATATCTTTCTTGTCCTTGATTATAATACAGCCCCATGGGTCTATTAAATAGATCCCATATAAACAATAATTAGAAACGCAGACTCAAGACTAAAATTAGTCTTTTACATGCAAACTAACTATCTGTCTAAAATTAGACCAGTTCTAGAAGCGCATGCAAACGCACATACACACAGGTTGCCGACATCGGTTCCTATCTGACTGATGTCGGCCAACCCATAACTAATGTTGGTTATTGCATAGCTGAATATGACCAACGTCGATTGATCAGACCGACGTCGGTTGCTCTAATACTCAACAACCTCCTCCATTTGCATCAGTGAAGCTTTTAGCTCCACAACTTAACAAGACATAATAAAGAATGTGCTTGATTTACATATGGCACAAGAGACCTTTTGATAGGTATCTGTGTTGATACTGATCATGATAGAAGAGGTCAATGTGCTTGATGGTGATGAGGACAACCTATGGGTCTTCTCAGTACACAATGACTCCGTAGCACTGAAATACTAGAATTATACTTTCCCCCTTCCTTCACCCCAAAGTATAAAGCCTGAGTAATGGGATGGTGTACATGGTATATCAAAGTATTTAGGGAGGAGTGGTATATTCTTGAGAAGCTCCCCCAGAGTTAGAATGGTAACTTTCATCATTATGAAACATTTCTGTGTAGTGCAATTAAAAATCATAGATGGTAATCACTTCAGTTGGCTAAAACTTCTTTATGCATTTTCAGCCAAGTACTTAGAGATGCGTTGAGAAGAATCTCCAATGCATGGTAGGTGGGCATCCCAGTAAAGGTCACAAATGCAAAAATATGTAGGTTGAGGTGCCAATACATGCACCTAGGAGGTAAATCAACCAAATAAGAGGAGGATGACTTAGATGCCATCAAAATCTATCCCCTTGAAAGAGAAGTCATCTTTGGGCACATCCACAGGCTCTTCTAGGAGATGAATCTAAAGAATAAGGGCAAGCATATAGATAAAGATGATGACCTTCCCCTTTGGGTTGATGAAGGAGAGTTGGAACTAGTAGCACAAGGAAAATCCCCCTAGAATAAGTAGGGAGAAACCCTGAAAGAAATGCAAGAGCACATTTGATTGAAGATCACCTCTGGTAATGAAGGTGCTCCCTTTGTACCTAAGAAGAAATGTGTGGTCTTTATGATAGGTATTACTTCACCCAAGCTAAGGGAGAAGAATAAAAATAAGTCTAATGGGCCAATAACAATGCCCATGATAACCTTAGCAGAGATGGTAGTGCAAGAGGTGAATGAGGAAGTAGAAGTACAAAGGGCACATGAAGAGTTGGAAGAGGAAGAAGATGGAGGGATGAAGTTATATACCATCCAAGAAGAAGAAACAAAGGAAGAGACCAATGCTATAAAAATTCATGATGGTTTCCAAGGTGGCACTACTGTCACACTTGGGGAAGCAAAAATTCCATAAAGCACCCAGTGTAACCTCTACGAATTGAGGAAGAAAGAGGCACTGGTGAATGGAAATGGCCCTCAGTAAGGACCATATAGAGGTGACACTAGAGATAAATAAAAAAATATAGGACATGAAGGCCAAGGGCATGACACTAGAGGAAATTTCATAGGTAGAGGCCAAGGAGATAAGGGCCTAGGAGGAAAAGACAACCATGATAGTGAAGAAGAGGAAGGCCGAGATAAAGAAAGCCTAAAAATAAAAGGCCAAGAAATAAGAACAAGAAAAGAGGGTTACCACAAGTAGGGAGCCCATGAAGGATAAATCAATAGAGGCATTTAGTTCCCTCACCATCATAGAAGAAGAATTTTCACCACAAGCACAACCAAGTAATGGAGGGGCTCCTAGAGATAAGGAAGGTGATACTAGCACCTTTAAAAAATAAATAAAGAGCATAGTGGAAACCTAATTGAATCAGGGGGGTGAAGCTGGTACCAATGAAGAAGAAGTAGATGAAGGGAATAACTCTAAGGAATAACCCCTACTAGAGAAAGAGGACATGTTATAAGGAAATGTTGAAGAAAGTGCTAGATCTAATGAAGAGGATCCAAAGTAGATGAAGTTGGCCATCAAAAAAGAGGAAGTTAAGCCAAGCCTATGAGAGAAGGTGAAAAAGGGGTTCATAAAAGAATACTATTATATGATGGAGTACATGCCCTTAAAAACTACCATGCCATTGATACACTAGTAACTATCCTTTGCCTTTGATAGTTATTTAGATGAGCCTTAATTCAAGGTACCATAGAAGGCAATCTTAAGCATAGATCAACCAGAGGAAGGGCATGACTCCCTTCTTATCAACCCTTACACAATTAATCTACTAATGTCAGCCAATGCTCTTATCTGAATAGATTATGAGAAAGCACAGAATAACATCATTAATGATGTTAGATCCTCAAGTTGGAAGAATGTTGCACTAGAGGTAGTGGAGAAAATCAAGGCCATAAAATTCAAGTTGTAACAACTAGTCGAGTGCATAGAGGAGGTTGAGCCATCCTTCCTAGATGACATTAACACTTCAAGTTTATTGGAGGTTGATAAGGTGTGTGCGCTAGTAGAGTAGATGATCCCAAGATTAAATGCAAAATCAACACTAAAAATAGAGGAGAACCCTTGTGATGCCATCAAACAAGAGCTTACCACAAATCTCAAAGAGGTGGAAGACCTCTTTGTGAATCTTGAAGAGGATACAAAAGTGACTGATGCAATATTTTGTAACTTCTCCACCTAGGCATCAGTCATCAATGCATATCTTAAAAAGGTAAAAGGGGAGAAGGACAAACTGATGGCACATGCATACATTGTGAGTAGGGCTGAACACACTTAGATAATGGTGTAGGTTAACACTTTGAGCACCCAAATCAAGACCTGGAAGAACTCTTTTGTGCCTTACAAACAAAGGCTTGCGAACAAGGAGTGATCTTTAAAAGAGGTGTAACAAAGGCAAATAAAAAGCTATAGGCCTCTAGGAAAGAGTTAGAGTAAAATGACTTGGTCACCCTTAACACCACATCCATAGAAATAGATGGTGTCATAGAAGAAATCAAGCTCATAATTCATGGCTTTGAGGCCTTGAGAGTGGAACTAAAGGAGTGTGCATATAAGTTTTTTATGCCATCAACACTAGAAGGATAGTTTGAGGGTAGACTAACAATTTTGTATGGGGTAATGTTGGGCCCTAAATTTGTCTAAGTATGAGATCTATTTCAACACATCAAACACTTGGGCATGAGGTAATCACTTGTTATTATCACTATTTTATCATCTTGTGGTGCTAACTGGTAGGTAACTAACTAACTCCCTTATAGCTCAATCATCATCAAGAAGTGAGCACATAGGATAGTCACAACTCATTAGAAAAAGGATAGTGGAGCTGGTAGAATGATTACATCTAGCACCAACTCAACAACTAGCATGTTATATTCACCATGGCACTAAGATGCCCTAAAACACTATAAAGCTGAGCTGAGTCTAATTAGCGAAGAGGAGGATATTGGATTAGCGAAGATTTATAAGATTGGTTCTAGATGTTATGTTCACCATAGGATCTTAGAGTTTATTTTGGGATGCTTTTGAGGATCCTCATTGTAATGCCCAAACTTGCCTGTGAGCCTTTGGGCCTTTAACAACTATAAGGAGCATTTTCTCAATTTCTATTGATATATATATTATGTGTTTGAACCCTATTAATGATGGATAGTATTGTTCCTAATGAATGTTAATCTGGTTTACATGGTTATAACCATAGGTTTAGAATGAGAATGGGTTATGCAATGTGTTAATAAATTGAATGCTTAGATTTATATTATGTATGTTGAGCTCTTGTAAGCCTTAACCCTAGCCCATTCATGGCATTTTTGTAGGGTATGATGGCATAAAAATCCTATATATAAAAGGTTCTAAGTATGAGAAAGACCCCATGCTTCATAATGATACATGCACCACAGTGTGAGCCCAAGATTAAGTCCCTCATCTAGGTACCCCTTTGGTTCCTCCAAGCACATGACTGGGTCCAAGTCAAGGAAACCAAAGGCTTTCACTTATGAAGATTTGAACCCACATCACATAGGTTTGTGCCTAACAGATAGTTAGATCCTGCCCAGAATGGCTTGCACCCATGAATACACCACCACCATTGCACTAACCAAAGTTCCTTGAGGATAAAGTTGCACCATGACACAACTAGCCCAACATAAGCCCCAGTCCTTTCTTCACTGTGCTTCACATGAGTGCATAAGGCTTGCACCTTATGTGAAGTGATGCTAGTGTGGTCGAGTGAAAAATGTTGAGCGCTATAGGATTAGTCAAGTCTTGCACCACATTGTAACAAGTATAGGTCTGACTTGGAAAACTAGATAAGTGCCTGATAAGGCCCATGACTAAGACCCCAACTTTTCTACAACAAGAATAATATTCTAGAGAAACCTTTTTGGAGGTGTTAGGAGATGATCAAAGTTCAAACTCAACATATTTTAGTGAAACCCTTTTGAAGGAACTAAAAGACAATCAAAGTCAAATGTTAGCATCTCTTTGTGAAACCTTTTTAGAGACACTATGGGATCATCAGAACAAATTCATTGGTGAAAACCTCATCGAGGTGCCAATAACTGAGCACAAAATTTATTCACTATTTAATGAATACATTATCAAAGATCAAATCAAAATAGCTTCCAATATACAACATAATAAGATGGTAGCTAATTTCAAGATAAAACAATAGAAAAATATGGTGGTCTTATTGAGAGAATTTTTAGAGGTCTTTGGCCCTATCACAACCAAAATTATGCCAAATCTAGAATAAAAAAAATTATGTGTGACTGAAGATCTTGATCTTCATTTGTTTCCCACTCATTATACACTCCATTATTATCCACATTTTCATTACCCACTTATATCATTTATCCTGTGCCTAACAATATTTATCATCTTAGGCTACACTTTCCTTTACAGAGGCTACAAAGACAACTTGTCTCAATGTTTGAAGGGAACTGAATCAATAACCAATGGGGATCACAAGAACATTATTGAAGTCTAGATTTGAAGCAAGATGTTAATAGAGAATCTTTTCTAAAAGGGTGTTGGGTATCAATTTTTATAAATTAATGCTTCTGGTTATCTCATTTGTTGACTAGGATGTGCATCTCCATGTTAGTAGGAGCAACAAAAACATTTTTCATTTTCCATTTACCCTTCCATTTTCCTTGCCTTATCTCTTAGGGGCAACCCTATAGATAATTTTATTTAAGGCATTTTATACCATTGTGTCCCATTATTCTCTCACTGTTTAAGCTACATTGACTTAAGGTCCTTTGGGATTATGTAGGAATCACTTAATTCCTATCGAGGTCAGATTGATCACCTTAGCCATGCTCCTACCATTTTGTGAGGAGTTATTGAGTTTGAACATTATCTTTATATTACGAGTAATCGAAGACATTCTCTCACCATTTTATGAGTAAAATAAGCCAATCATCACTTGGGGGAAATTTTGTTGCCACTATAGCCAATTGTCTTATGATCATTTTCCTTATATAATTTTATTATACCATATATTTAATATTAACTAAGGCTTATTTTTATCCATCTTACTTATCCCATTTTGAACTTGGTTCCTTTGGTTCTTCCTTCACCTTTTGTAAGGGGATTCCAATCCAGTTTCAATAGTTTTAGAATGCTATGTTGAATGATAGTCTATGGAAGTCATGTGACATTTGATTTGGTAAGTTATCTTTCATTATCATTTTATTTGGTATCACTGATTATAACTGCCTATGGGCAAATCAGTATTATCTTTGGTACCCTTGATTATAACTCCCTTTGGGCAAATCATAATTATGATGTTTCCTAATTATAACAGCCTATGGGAAAATTAAGTACAATGTATTTTTATCACACATTGGTGAATCACCTTAATGTTACTATTATCATTTGCCTTGCTATTTACCTTTATTTACAAACTTATTGTGACCTCGTTAGTTTTTCATTACCTTTTGTGTAGGTAGAATCACTATGACTTGAGGTCTAAACGGGACAATGTAGGCAATGCTCAATTCAAGAAGAGGTCAAATCAATCCCTCTTTTCATATGCTCTCACTGTATTGCAAGAATTTTAAGTTGGTACACTCTCACCATTTCACGATAATTCTTTTATGCTCTTGCCATCTTACGAGTTGGACCATATTGTATCTCTTAATCCACAATCAAGTTGAGATACATAGAAAATTCCAAAAACATTTTGTTTTGAGTGCATGTTTATTTGATTATTATTAGTATTTTTGGTACTTTGAGTTTCTATTTGTTCTTGCTTTATTTCTTTTCTAAGAGCATCTTGATGGTCCACATCAATCTTGATTATTTATATATTGATCTCATGTTGTTAAGATGGTCTTGCTTTGTTCTTATACATTCTTGTACCTACTTAAGTCTTGATTATTCATATCTTGAATTTAAGTTAGGTCATATTTATGTATTCTTTTTCTTTGTCTTCAATTTTTTGTTTAAATGTAAATAGTTGTAACTCTAGTTTTGGTCATTATTTTACCATTATCCTTATTTATAGGTATTCAAATTTGAACTGGCTCCATGAAATTAAAATGCTATGTTCTGACAGGTTACTCATACTTATGATGCCCAATTTCTTTTGCTATATCAAGCACTTTGTGCTTTGGTTTCAAGTTTTAATGTCAATATATATATATATATATATATATTGACATTAAAACTTGAAACCAAAGCACAAAGTGCTTGATATAGCAAAAGAAATTGGGCATCATAAGTATGAGTAACCTGTCAGAACATAGCATTTTAATTTCATGGAGCCAGTTCAAATTTGAATACCTATAAATAAGGATAATGGTAAAATAATATATATAATGAAAAACTATCAAGATCACCATGTATTAACTAAGCTCGATAGGTTTAGTACTCTGACTCTATGCAAGACGTGCATCTCTTGGCATACATCATGTGTCTAATCAAACTTTGGACAGTTTTATTCATCCCTCATTCCATTCTCTCCCATTTTTAGGGTAAACTACATTGGCTTGAGGTCCATTTAGACTATGTAGGTAGCATTTGGATACATGATGTATCTCAACCACCATCATTCTTTTCATCTCTTTCATCATTTTGTGCATCTTTGTAAGCCTAGTTTTTTGTGGCTTTCTAAGCCATTACACCCTTGTATCTATGTTTTCACCCAATCATTTTTAATCTATGTTTTAGGTTATATCTTTGAGATATTAATTTCCAATTTACCCATGATGGGCACAACTCTGAGCCTATCATAAGAATCAAATTAGCCCTATGGGGGAAAACCATTCTTTATCAATGATCAAAATCTGCCCTACTGGGGCACAATTGCTTATCATGATCATAATTGCTCTGCTAGAGCACACTATTATTTTCTCTTCTCTTTGAAGGCCACATTATACTTTTATTCTATTTGTAAGCTCTCCACACCTTTTTCCCTTATTTTGGTAATGTTTTAGTGTCCAACTTGTCCTGGGATTGATCAGTTCTAAAGCACACAACTAACACCCTCAAATTAGGTGTGTTCAAAGTGTGTCACTTCTATTTCTTGATCATATCCTTCCCATTCCCCCCATGCTTGGGGCCCATTATATCTCTAATTATATTTTTATCATTGATGGAATCAATGTGTGGAAGCATTAGCTCATCTAGATTTAATCTGTTCCATGGGTTATTCTCATTTTCCTTCTCTTTTCGAGAGTCCGTCCTTCTCTTTCATCCTAGTATGTCCTCTCAAGGGAGCATCTGGGTCATTTCCAATTTATTCTTGACAACTGTTTTCTTTGAAAATATGTTGCTTCACCTGAATGTCTCTCTACACCTTCTCAAACAAGGGAAAAATGTAGACGTCCAATTTTTAATGCCATTTATGTTGAAATTGTCAATCTTACTCAAATGCACAATTTAAACCAAAATCACTTAAATGCGCTAAATGGTTTGAGCTTGTCATATACAAGTGCTGATTTAAGCTAATGTATCCCTAAATGGGGCAATGCATTTTATGTGATTCTTAACTTTGATCAAATCATTTTGAGTCAAAATAATGATTCCAAATTTTGGTTTTCTAGATCATTCTTTTCTTCTAATTCATAAGCACACATCACATGCCTTTATTATTTTATGTTAGTAACATCCTAAATGGGATCATAGTCTATACACATATAAAATCACCTTACAATTCCTCTCCAGTCAAATTATTATCTAGTAATATGACATTCTGACTAGTTTGATTAATTATACACCAATTTCTAAAGAATTGCACTAAAATTGATTAACCTTGCTTAGGCAAATTGAACCAAATTGTGAGCTTAAGTAAAAATTCCATGGAAGTTATTGAATATTTCTTTATTGAAAATTGATTCTAAATATTTGCATCACCTAATGACATGATCAATGAGGTGGCATCCATAAGACATAAATGCAACAAATATCAAGTTTATAGGCTACAATGCCTAATCAATGCCTCTTTCTCCTAAATATTTATGAGGATATTTATGGATATTATTTACATAATTAGATTAATTCATGGCCACACATTTTCATCTTAAGATGGACAGTCATGTTTGATCTTGATCAAATCCAAAATCCTATAAATAGAAGGACATAAGACACCATTTTAAAGCTAAAATTGTGTAAACTTATAATGCAAGATTCTCTCCATAAGTCATTTGTGTAGTTTGATTAATGATTTATTTTCAATAAGATGGATTTAATTTATAGGCATAATAGTCATTTCATATCATGAGCCTAGGTTATGCATATTAGTGATTTCATATCAAGGGGAAAAACATGATTGGAGTTGCATTTGGATGATGGGAAACTCATGGGAATGTAATTGGTATTTTAATTATTTCATTTGATCATTATTATCATTTACAAACCCCATTCAAATAGGTTGGCCTAGATTGTTAGTTCTTATGCATTATTTTGTGTTTTACATGACTAATGCTTGATTTAACCATCTTTTTAATCCATTTCTATAACCTCTAGTAATATTTTTGATTATAATATTATTTAATCTAATCCATCATGTGATATAATGATATAATAGACATATCCATAATAGATAGTTCCCCATAATTAGTTATCACATTAGAAGATGTGCTAACCATATATATAACACAATTTTTTAAATTAATAGAATAAGAAATATAATGTTAAACATCCCTCAACTTTCCTACAAATAAGAGATAAACATTTTCCGACTATCCCATATCTACTTGTCATAAAGTTAATAATAGAAGATATTAATAGAAATACATTTAAGAAATAAAGGAAAATTTTAACCTAATACAATAAATTATTACCTAAAGGAACATAATTATGTTTAATACTAATTACCATTTGAAATCATAATATTAAATTTTAATCGACAACCATGCTTATTAATCTTTCCATATTTGACATTTATCCAATTCCTTAGGCACATGGACACCAACCAGATCATTAATAATGTATTTACCACATCCAAGTGATGTAATGAATATGTATGTTAAATAAGATTCCATTAATTGATAACATAATCGATCCAAAAGAGTTAACGATATTTCAATTCCACACAAAACTTCATACTTGAATAACATAGTAAAATATACCATTTATGTCCTTAACTGACCAAGACACCTCATTAACATAATGAAAACCAATTTATTCCTATAAATAAGTTTCCATAATTAATACTATTGAATCCAAGAAGGTTAGGCTTTAAGTACCATCTACACTCTAATATTAAAAAATAATAAGAATAACAACTAAGAAATGACTTCCACATAACTATTGGAATTTAATTTAATGAATCAAAACAAAATTTGTAACATCAAGTGTGTTAATGAGTTATCAACATACCACAACTGATTTACAACAATTGAATATATTTTATGATAGAATAAATTGAATTTATATATCAAACATATCATGGTAATTGACTATTCTCTTTTAAGAACCAAAAAAATAAGTAATCAAATATAAAACATAAAACATTGAACACTAAGCCCATATAATTTATGATACCTTCATCACTATAGAAACAAGACAAATATAACTTTTTATGAATATTCTATTAATTGTAAATATATTAGTGACCGATGTAAAAATTTCTTAAACAAGATCAAATTTGAAGACTATTGATAACATAGATAAGTGCATAATACACTGATTCTTATTTGCAACAAGAAGCTATTAGTTATTCAATTAATAAAATAAACAATTCTTTTATCTAATAAACATTCTTCCACCACATTTACACATAAAAATGACATAATTGAATTTAATCATAAGAATACAACATGAAACCATGTTGTTGATATAAAATGATTTTTTTTCCACTTTTGTAATATGAAGCATTAAAAATCGACATTACTCTATTACTCAATGTTTAATAAAATACTATGATTCAATACAAGGATTAAATATCATAATATTCAAACACTATTGTAATCTAATTACACAAGAAAACACCCATAGTGATTTATACATTGGAAGAATGTTGAAACACCAACCATGCCACCAACACCAAGATCAAGATGATAAAATAAATATTATGCAACAAAAGAGTGAACCTTCCAACTTCCAAACCAATTAGCCCTCTATTGGTGACCCTTACCAACCCATCCATCAGCTGGATGATGGATTCAAGTAGATGAGTCATTAGGAAATGTTTAAGAGTATGATCAATATTCCAAGCCAACAATAATTTTCACTCCAAAAAATAATCTGATAAGTAATAATAGTCATAAAGACTTAACGTTCTTCAAAAAAGAAAATTAGAAAAACATCTATAAAATTCATCAATAGTTTCCATCCATGTAAAAATAAAAGAAGTATTCCTTAATGATACGATAAACTTTTAGCATGCATGTTGTCTTAAATTTGATACTCATGGAAACCAATAGACTTGCAAAATAAAACTATCATGCAATACTAGACACCACTCAAGTATTTAAGTTGTCAACTAGAACTTCTCAAACCATCAACAAATGTTTTCAAAATATCACAATCTAGAAACAAAATCACTCAAGTGAATTTCCTTTTATCTCAACATTCAACTAATTAAATAAAAATTACATTTAATCAAATCAACATAGATAAGATTAACGAAACACATGGTCCATGAAAACTGCCAAAATTAAGAAATCAAATCAATTATATAAAATAAAATATGTGGTACCATCTTTGACATTGGATAACACATTTCAACGATTGAGTTCTATCACAATAAGAAAATTAAATAATTCATGTTTTCAAAGATCAACACAGTTGAATCAAATACAATCCACTTTTGTAAGAGATCCAAAATCAAAACTCAAGGAAAGCAACATTTAACTTTAAAATTGTGCTACACCCAAAAATGGGTAAAAATAATAAAACAGAACTGAAATACCAACAATTTTTTTGAATGAATCAAACATCTTGATCAAAATGAAAAACATTCATGATTTATATCCCCATCTTAATAGTCATAAAATTATTGCTTGTCGTGATAGGGTTTTAATGAAAATAACTTAATCTGAAAACACAATCAAGGTCTATATTTGGTCCCATAGAATTAAATCTCCAAATTAATAACTACTAAAAGAAATCTCATTTCTCAAATTGAGCTTGAACAAAACATCACATGTAAGACTATTGGTATGTACTTGGAAGCAACCAAATCCAACATATATTGAAAAAAATATTTCAAGCTAAGCAAAATAATAACAACTAGATATACTATAGAAACCCATAAAATTCAAATGCAAGTAAATCACATGGTCCATTGTATATTTGACATAAAGTCCTTTAGGCTTCATATTGTGCCTAGAGTTCTTTCAAACATTTCGCAAGCTTAATAATAAAAACTATGTCGAGAAAATAACAAAAACATAACTTGATATTTTCTAAAATATATTTTGTCATGAGTTAGTTTCTTTGTTTCTAATACTTACTCCCTTTTTCCCTCAGAATAATGAGCAAATATTGTAAACACCAAATCACCACTAACTGCGTTATAGCCACAAGGGACCGAGGTCATGGGTTGACAAATTAAAATCATGATTCCCATATTCTCACTAAGTTACATATAAAATGAAACTACCAATAACCACTTAAAACATCCAAAGACCAATTCAACAACACAAAATTTCCATGGATTTCACCACCAAATTGGCAACATCACCCTAGGGTTGGGCCAAGTGATCACCAAAAAAAAATCAAAATACCAAAACACCACGAAGCTATTCGATGGAGAGAATTTTAATAGTAGTGCCATCATGACATAATCCATAACTAAGGTTAACCAAAATAACATTCAAACATCAATTGATTGCCACCCCATGGTGTCCATGACTTAGACCTAGTCAAGTTCCACAAGACAATCTCAAAGCATCGTGAACATTTTTAAAAAACAAGGTCCAAGTAACTAAAGTGAGAAACATTTAATCACAAATAATACAAATTGATTAAGTAGACTAATCCCTAAAAAATGTCTCATTAAAAACACAAGGTAAGAGTAATTCTCAAACAAAACACAATCAAAGATCTAGTTTCAAGAGACCAAGACAACTTTCCAAAATGAATGCTCACAACAATAACATTCACAACTAAAATCAAAATAGTGGGTGAAATCAAGACAATCATCAACAATATTCAAAGTGTAATTTTGCACAATAATAAAATTGGACTTTGAAAAGAGCAAGAATAGAAAACAAAAACAAAAGAATGCTTCATTAAGATGTTACACAAATACAAAAAAATGACTTAATAAACAAACAAAGGATTTTAATCTGATCATATCATGATTAAGCTATCCAATTTTTTTTTCGATGCTCTGTAACCTTTTTGTCCTCAAACTATCTAAATCCATCACCAAGCCTAGATCATTAACATGTTCTAAAAGTCATAGAATATGATATTAGAAGTATCTAAATAAGGTGCAAATATCCAAGTAATAAAGTAATTATATTATATTTGAAATATTAGAACATGACATTTAATGAATCATGTATAGCATTAAATCATCAATCATTTTTTTCTACAATTAACTATAATCATAATTGAAAATCAATGATAACAAAAATTATAAAATTTAAATCGAGATCACCCTTTAAAGAAATAATAAAAGTGCCAACAAAAATCAATAAGACATGAAATAACAAAGTCTAAAACAACAACTCAAGGTTTATCAAAATATAGATCATGAAAATAATACCATACATGAGGTGTACCTTATGAGGCACCCAATGTTCCCTTCATCACAAAAATTATAAATAATTATGTTATTATTTGAAAAAATTGAACCTAATTCTAGATTTTGAAATTCAAGTTAAATATCGCTAAAACTTAATCTTGATATTCTAACTTAATATTTATTAACAACTTTAGAAACATTATTAATTAATATTTAGTTAGATGTCTTCCTAGAAGTTGATAATCCTCAAGAGTGTTGCCCAATTTCCTCCATTACCAACTAAATGTGATCCTCAAATGACAAGATATCACATTTAGAATTAAATAAAAAATAACAAAAATGTAGTGACATATAAAATAACTAGATGACATTAATAAAATTACATATGTAATTACAACATATTATTGATGTGAACAAGGATGTACCATATAGGGGAGGTTAGTCTTGTGTTAGTCTCATAAAACCAATGAAATGAACACACTAAAATCCTAAAAACTCTAGCCTAGACACTAGGGAGAGCTTAGGTAACAAAACTAAATGAAAGCATAATAAAAACATAAAAGAATACACTCTTTTACCTTCCTTGAAGCTCCATATGGCTTTGTTGAATGTCTTGCTCGACTTGTGCATCAATAAATGTTTTAAAATGGAGCTTGTTCTGCTTCTTCTCTCCTTGGCACCTTGGCTTGTGATTGCTTGAATTAAGATGTGGGCATGGTAACACTACTTACAAGGCATTTAGGCTTTATAATACTACATAAAAATATCTTGTTGAATATATTTGTGCATAATAAATTTTTAACAAAATATCTTATGAATTCAATAGGTAAGGCATTGTATTTATAACCTTAGGAATTAACTCTCTTGCAAGGTGAGTTAAGGTTGAATTTAGGCTTGGAATGGGTTCAAACTAAACCTAGGTGAGTTAAAACTAATTCCATTTCAGTTAATAATTGTCAAGTAATTATGATTTGAAATTACTAGAAATGGATCTCAAATTAGATATTTTAGGATACTTTCAAAGAGCTTGACAACTCATAAAGACAATAATGAAAGGCTTTGATATTTTGATTTTTGAAATTTTTATGTTTAGATATTCATTAATTGTAAATGGATAATTCAACTAGGCTTTTAATCTTGTTTAATTTGTTAATTTATTTGAATTAAACTTTTATCTCTTTCAATATTTGATTAAGTGTGTAAGTGCCCTATTTAATAGGTCCATATGCCAAATTGATAGTTGTTATGTTGTAAGGTGATTAGGAGTGAATCCGTGAGAGGTTATCATTACATACGGGCTAGTATCCCAAATAGGGATGCCTCAACATGATTTTGAGATTTGATTAACGATGCCCAAGAAAATTTAGGACATTCAATGATTCTTATGCTTAATTTGTAATGGTTGGTAGAAATCAATCTAAAATTCGATTAGGAGCCAGTCGTGGCCATATTTAGGTGTCTACAATTTTCCCCCTGTTTAGGAATATGTTTCAAGCTATAGACATAGTAACATCTTCTCAAAGAGTGAAATAGGCTATTAATAATGAAAGAGGATAATTGATTGAATAATAAGATCCAAACAATGTTTGAGATATTATAATGATGCCCCTTCGAGGAAGTGATTGATACATATGATTGTTGGATGGTCCCTAAAAAAGAAGCAAGAAAAAGAATGAAATTAACCCATGGGTGAGATTAATCCAATCAAGGGAATGCTTGCATTCATTAATTTAAAAATTATGAGTTTACACAAAGGAAATTATAATTAGTAACTAAGGTTGAGACATTAATTTTCCCAAAAGTGGTTATAATCAGTGGCAAAAGAACATGTCCTAATAGGGTGGATGAGTCAAAATAATGATTTGCCCATAGTGGATTATAATCATTAAAATGAATTGGATTAAATAATAATTTTTTGGTTGTGCCTTAGTAGGGTATATTAGCAAGCATAACTCAAGGATATAACCTATCATATAGATTAAATATGAGCAGGTGCAAACGTAGATGTGATGGTCTAAGGACTAAAGAAGTCACAAACAACTAGGCACACAAGAATGCACAAAATTATTAAAGAGATGATTGGAAGAATAAAGGTATTGATCGATGTGAATGATTAGTTATACCTACTAATGGGGAGATGCTCATACTTTTTAGCATTGACATAACTAGAATGATTAATGTGGTTTATTTGATCAAGGAGAGAGGGAGGATTTACATAGGTTACCATGGAGAAGTTTCTATGGATCCATTGCTTGTAAGATTTCTTGAGCTGAGTTTTGATGTAGCATGTGATGGTATGCATCATGATATAAAAAACCATGATAATGTAGCCAAAATATTCATAAGTCCTGACTCCCAATCTGATAAACAATTGAAAATAATGCACTAATGATAAAAACCATGATGATAATGTTGACATATGAATATGGATATACTCAAGAATAATGCACAAGGAATCACCCAATGAACACATATAGACTAAGTCAAGGCACAACAATGAAGTCAAACAAATAGGAAAATAAAAAAATAAACAAATAAGTAAACAAACCCACATAAAGATTGAAAGTAAAAGTAACAAAATTCATCCTATTATCAACCAAGTCAACATCTATGCATGAAGGCTCAATGGAATGATAAATAAGTGGTGCCCCCAAGAAGGGATACATGAAAAGGGAAGGTCACAACCCAAATGAAAATGGAAAGGATTGGAACTAACATTGGATTTACCCTACTAAGGCATATCAAGGATGACTAACTGGGTTTAAACAGGATAAATGCTTTTGTATTTTTGAGGCTATATATCTCTCTAAGAGATTGTAAGACAATTTTTGAATTTTTAGGATTTTGAAATGTTTCAATTTTTTTTGAAATTTTAAATGCATCTCAACTTGAATAAGAATTATGAGACATAAAACAACCCAAATTGAAAACAACGAGAGTGTGGCTTAGGTTTCTTGCAACATGATGATAGTGTATGGAAAATGGGGACCAGACTAACCTCAACATGAATCGAGCATGACCTACATAGTCCTATTAGGGCCTTAAGTCACAATAGTTCCACCCAAATATAATATAATGAGATCCGACTAGTTAACATCAAAATTTTGAAGTTAGGCAAATGGCTAGGCAAATAATAAAAATAATGGCTAAGTGATACGACAATGCATGGTAAAGGTATTATTCTTAATTTTTACATAGGTGGTTATAATTAAAAAATGACAGGTCAGTGATACTAATTTACCCATAGGTAATTATAATTAGTAACATCGAATGAAATAATGATTTGCCCAAAGGCAGGTATAATCAGTAACACCAATCAAACATAAATGAAAAATGTAATTGCCAAATCCAGAGCCATACTACTTTTATATACTAAAATTTTAACATGAAATTATAAAATTGTTAAAACTGGATCAAAATCCCCTTATGGAAGGTGCCAAAATAACAAATGAAACCAAGATCAAAAGGGGTAGGGTAGGGTGGCTAAAAATAAGCTTTGGTCAATAATGAAGGTATGGTGGGATGGCATATGGTATGACATTGCTCAAGCATAGTGATGTTATAATGGTAATAGGTTTGCACCTAAGTGACCAGGCAAGGTAAATGACTAGGTATGAAACAATGGCAAGAGGAATGATAAATGAAAATGACAAGGTAAATGGAAGATGAAAATGGGAAGGTAAATAATAAGGCCAAGCATATGATTCTATTATTCTTATTGATGTGGAGATGTACATCCTAATCAATATATGAAACAACTAGAATAACCAATCATGTAAATTACTATCCCACACCTCTTTTGAATAAATGATCTATCAAGAACCTAATGCAGATTTGGACTCCAAAAATGTTGTTGTGATCTTCATTGGTTATTGATTTTTTTCCTCTAAATGTCAAGACAAGGTGTCTTCGTAGTCTCTATGAAGGAAAGTGTGACCAGGGATGGTAAACAAGGATAAATATTGGATGATAAGTTTGTTTTGGCAATGTAAAGGTGGATGATAATAGAATGTATAATGGTTGATAAATAAATGAAGATTGGGATTTCTAGGCACACAATGTTATTGATTATGGATTTGACATAATTTTGTATGTGGCAGTGTTGAAGACTTTTGAATATGCTATCGATAAGACCAATAGATTTTTTTGTTGTTTAGGCCTGAGAGTAGTTTCCATCTAATTATGTTATAGATTGGAAGTTATATTGATGTTATCTTTGATAATGTCTTCGTCATGTAGTGAAGAGCTATTGTGCTTAGATATTATCACCTCAAAGAGGTTTTCACTAATACAATTGTCTTTATTGTCCAATAATGCCTCTGAGAAGGTTTCACAAAGGAATGTTGACTTTTGGGTTTGATTTTCATCTAGCACCTCAAACAAGGTTTCACTAAAAGATGCCGAGTTTGGACTTTGATTTCCCCCTAACACCTCCAAAAAGGTGTCACTAGGAGATTGTTATTATTTTTCATGAATGTGGTCTTAGTCACCCTAATATTATTCAACTGATATGTCACCATGGATGCAATTTAACAAGGTGTGATTCTATCCATCCCAATCAACACTTGTGGGAGGTGGAAGGTCAATATAATGGCTAGGTTTATTGGTAGCATTAATGGCATGTGGCATGGTAATGGAATGGGAAGAAGAAACACAATACTCATACAAGATATTAGAATAAATTGTGTCGAAACTAAAGTAATCATCCTCAAAAACCATGGATCATAAATATATTCAAATTGATCTGCAAGGCATGCATAACCAATGTTGTAACAACCACAAATGTATTTAGATTTTAAAGCTGAGTCTAACCCAAGGGAATCCAAATATAATGTAGAGAGTAACATTTATTTAGATTCTAATGCTAAATATGATGTTGATTCAAGAATATAACCTAACTTCAATGTTGATTCTTCATCTGAGGTGGATTATACTACAATAGTGTCTTGTTAAATGCTTGGTATTAGATAAGTAATGGCCTGTGATGGCATAATGGGCTCCACAAAGATTGGTTTGTCAAATTGAGACTCCTTAATGAGGGGGGAAATCTCAAGATATAAACTCCATAGAGATTGTCTTATCAAAGGGAGGCTCTTTAAAAATAGGACAATGGTTAAGATAATGATTTTCTCAAAGGTAGTTATCATCATTAAGAAGTGACTCAACAAACACTGGCTTGTTAGAGTGAGACTCATCAAAAAATAGAATAGTAACAAAAGGTGATTCATCAAATGTTGACTCATCAAAAATAGGTGTTTCAATAAAATATCATGGATTGGTTGGTTGTCTTGACCTTGGTTTACTAGTACTTGTAAAATATCAATTTTGAACATATCTTGGTCTTGAATGATTGGCTTTGTTAGAGAGATACCAATTGGATCTGTTGCAACTCGATGATTGGTATGGGTTTTATAAAGTGGGGGATGGTTGGAAATGGATGAAGAATGGCTAGTGGTTGGATAATAATCTCTTTATGAATAGGCTCATCTAAGATGGGCTTAAAAAATATTGTTATCGGTCTAAGATGGTAACTATGACTCATCAAATCATGATTGCACAACATTTTTGGGATAATGAGTTAACATAATTAGAAGGGCCTATAATGGTAATGGTAGGACAATAAGAAGCTTGGTTGATATAGTGAGCCAAAGGACATGGTCCTAGAATAGTAATCCTTAGACATTGTGGAGTTTGGTTACTCACACAATCTAAAGGAGGGTTAATGGTATAGTGAGGGATCATGTACTATTAACCATGAAAAGACAAACCTTGTATGTTAATCATCCCAATAAAGGTATCATTGCATATTATGATTGATTATATTTGATTTTTTCCCCAGATTAAGTATCCTAAGGAGGATAAGGATCCATCTCACAAACTACATCGTCACCATAGGGTTCTTGAACAAAGTCATCATATGCGACCACATTATCATAACCTAAATAGTAAATGGATCCACCAAGAGTGTAATGAGTCATCCAAATTAAGGAAAAATTTTCTACCAAAAGGCCTAAAGTTCTACAAATTCTTAAAAATAAGGTCCAAACGATAAATGGTCCAAACATAGTCTAACTTGGTTTGAGGAATGGAACTGTATCTCCAAAAAGGTCTATGCTAAAACTTAGTCTAAAATAGTCTAATTTTGAATGTCTAATGTTAAATGTATTAAACAAAAGGTCAAGTGGGTGAATAAAAATCAAAACTCCAAACTCTAGGTGCAAAGTATTTCAAACAAGTCTAATCTAAAGAAAACAAAAGCTGCTAGGTATTTCAAATAAGGCACAAAATATAGGCTCAAAACATGCATGTGATAGGTGTTTTGGAGTAGGCACAAAATATATAATTTAAACAAAAACAAGGTAATAAATTTAATCTAACAAGTTTGAAACACTTTGGCATAAACTAGGCATTCAAATTTAAACATGACTTTGATTCCAAAATTCTCTTACATACACCTTTGGTACATCACATAGTGGTAAATCCCTTGCCATCCAATTTCATGGCACCCAAGCTTATATTATATGATGGAAAAGGTGACCCAAAGCATCATCTCATATTTTTTAATGCAACATGTTTAAACTATATGTCTAACAATTCACTTCTTATGAAGTTATTTCCATGCAATCTAAAGGATTATGCCTTACAATGGTTCTATGATTTACCAAATCAATCTATCATGGCATTCAATCCTTTAGCTGACATGTTTAAATGACATTTATCGATCAAAATCAATGGTAAGATATCATATGCACAAGTGGCATAGTTAATTTTTTTTTTGAATGAGCCTATCGTAGGTTATGTCTTATGATACAAGACAGTACTAGCCAAATTGACTAACCCCATAGAAGATAGAAAAATTCAAGATATATTTAAACAAAGTATTTAACAAACATTTCATGAAGCTATCTAATTCAATAAGTTTCTTACATTTACCTATTTATGCCACATATTCAAGGAAAGAGAGGTTAAGCTCTTATTAGTGGGAAAACTCAAGTACAAAAATAGATCATAATCAACTATTAAGAGTTTAAAAAAACATCCATACACGATAAGGGACACAAAGAAAAAAAGTGATCAAAAGGCCATAGTCAACGTAGCTTCTAAGCCATCTCCCAAATCCACTCCTCAGTGTAGACTCTTCACTAATCTTCCAGAGTCACCAACATGATTTCTATAATAACTCTTGGAATACACTGTCATATTTATCCCTCCCATTAAATAAGTTGATATGACATGGAATCTTCCAAATAAATTTAATTCAAATGCATTATGCCAGTATCACTGGGCACTAGGCCACACGATAAATAAATGTATTAGCCTAAAACATAAGATACAAGATCTAGATAAGGCTAATATTATTGATGTGAGCACACCCATAGAGGCATCAAAACCACATAAAATAGAGGCTAAGACACTAAATATATTTTTATATCCTTTCCTAAAGCATATAACAAATGAGGTAGGGGCACATCAAGTGTTTACTATACATAGCAGGTGCACCCACCTCTAGATTCTATCACACAGTTACAGATAAGGGACATCCCTTACATAACATTATTGGCATGTATCACACTACAATCCCACCTAGACCACTTATCACATTTTTAGAGTATGAAATTATGGATGATGAGATATATTTACATGCACTCTTCATATGAACATATATAGACTACCATCCTATTCAGAGTGTTATGGTTGATAATGGGTCAATCATAAGCATGTGTAGTATGACACTCTTATAGTAATTAGGTTATAGAGAGTGGGATCTATTCCATATTGATAAAATGTTTAGTGGTTTTCATGGCCATGTTTGGAGCTCCATCAGGGATATTGTGCTTCTATTATAGGTTGGACTAACATCATAGCCACTCAGTTTTTAGAAGTACCTAAAACATGTGTAATCAATATATTATTGGGCAAGCCATGGTTATATTAGCTTCGAGCCATCCCATCTATAATACACATATGATTGAAGTATATACATCCTAATCAAGTGGTTAAGGTTGAGGGTTTTCCATATGAGTATCCTCTACCTGTCCCATAGGCAGTTCTAACATAATTTCTAGCTATAGTTCTAGCACAAACATTGGCTATAGTTGCAACACCATTACCAGATATTACACAATTATCAATTATATATAAGATTAAGACTCCTATACATACATCAGAGAGTTAAACAAATTCATCAATGCAAGCTAGGTCTACTCCTATGCTATCTACACATACTTATACTTTTACACAGAGACCATTGCAAGAGAGACCTCTGCATCAGAGATATGCCATAGATTATAGATGACCTTCATTTACTTAGTTTATGTTGAGATCAATTTTATTGGGTTATGGGGGTTCTAAGCATAGGGTACCTACCTCACCTATAACTTCTTATTCTACCAGATGGGTTCTTAAGACCCCTATAGTTCACAAGGCATCATAGTCAGTGCCACAAATGATATCATCACTTCACAGGAAAATTTAAACATAGATTGCTCCACACAATAGATCATGGGATCAAAGTTTCCATTTCACACCCCACATATGATCATAGTTCCATTATTTGACACAAGTCAAGGTGATAATGAGTCTCCCATGAGATTCATTGATTAGTATGCTTCTTACTCTTGTACATAATTCCTTCTCTCTTTCTCCTTGTACATATTTTATTTTCATTTGCTTGTACATAGCTTATATCCAAAAAACACAAAAATAATATAACATGTCAAAATATAAAAACATTCAAATATTACTCAAAAAACACAAAATTTATAGATTGTATGCATTGTTATGTTTACATTTCTACTACTTGTTAGATATTACATATGCTAGATATCTTTGTATAGTTAGTTTTATCATACATATATGCTTCAATTGTTCTTGTCGAGTGCTTGTCAGATTACATACAAGACTCTAATCCACTACACTAATCCAAACATGCTATCCTCTACCCACTAGGGGTACATACACCAATCCAAGTTTATTTATTTGATACATTTTCCCACTCAGGGGCATCTCTTACATAGTTGCTACTACAAGGTTATATCCTTACATACTATACATTCTATTTTACATAATTATATCTATTGATATTGATAATTGCTAATCATTACTCAGATTTTTCTGACTATCACTAATTAGACTCAACATATGTACATCTTAGTATTTACATAGATTTGTACTACATAGTTATACATGATTTTATTTCTAGTTTTCCTAGATTAGACTTGATTGTGTTTCCTATGATTCTTCCATTTGTGAGGGCATTTGAATATGCCATTGATATTTATCTCTACACCACTTCAATGTTTGTATGCATTAGACATGTTCCCATATCCCTTATGTGTACTTTTTTGATTTTATATGTGGACATTCGAACATGTCCTTATTAATGGATCTAAGCCAAATTGTTTATTGATTTCATATGTGGACATTTGAACATGTCCTTGTATGTCTTCATTCTAAAATTTAGTGACATGTGCGCATGTCCCTTGTATTGTGGCCCCTTGGCCTATTTTGTGTGCCTCATGTGCTTGTATGTATGTTTCCTTGTATGCTTATTCACCATGACACTTATATTTACTTATTACACACACACCATTTTTTTATGCCATGAGGGACCACATGCATCTATCCTTCCTACTTGGGTGTCATGATGGACATCATGCCCCATGCCCCTAGGTAGCTACTCAAATTTGCTATTATACACATTGATTACATCTATCTTGACACCCTTATGCAAAGCTAAATTACAACATACATATTACATTACCTACTTATGCTCATATAATTTTAAATTCCAATATCATATTTTTACATTGTATTTGAATATCACATAATTATCATATATATGCTTCGACTAACACATTTTACAGAGCTACTTATTTTGAGAACAATTCTTACACAAGTTTCATAACTACCATCAAAAGAGGGGGCCACAGGGGTTTATCATAGAGATTAGGATCCTAATTTTTTATTCATAGATTATTTGTAGCAAACTTGATCAATTTTAGAAATTAGATAGGAAAAAGTAGGTACTCAAGAAGTAATTCAGATTACCCAAATTTTAGACCAAATAGACATTAGTACCCAAATTGGGACACTAGCACCATAAGGCACTATTATACACTATAGGGTGCTACTATCTAGTAGCCCCAACTTTAGGACAATATAGATTAGTTAGAAGAGTACACCAAGTAAAATATGAATTTGTATAGGTACAATCATAGGTTTGATAGTTATGTTCAAATTTTACTTAGATACACTCATTTCAGCTCAGATTCATACTAATTTCTCAAATTTGGGGACATCATGCATGGCATGATCACTCCTACATTCATGTTAGATACATATATTTAGTTATTACATACTCAGTTTAGAATCAATATATTTATATATTAGATTGGGGGCATGTGTAGGAAACATAATTTCCATATGCTCAATTACACATAGGTTGATCAGATGGAATGACAAGATCCATGCCATTATCTATGTTGTATACACTTGCTATCATGTTCTAGGTTGTCACCGGTTTCATGCCTTATTCCATATATACTGGTTGGCATTCTCGAGTGGCCTAGAGTCACTTATGTATCTGAGTGGCTACAGAGCTAACATACATAGTTAGATATACCTAATTAGATACTTTCAACACTTTATGTAGTGCAATTTTAGATGCATTTACTTCACATGGGTGGGAAATGATGGAGTCATGGCCTACTTAATTATTAATCCACCCACATGAGAGGCTTAGACACCGTTATAGTCTTATCCAAGTTATTCACAGATTATGATCCACTAAGCAGGGGTGGGAACTGATGGAGTCAAAATTGAATTGAGTTCTTGATCCACCCATATAAGGATTAATCAAGATATCAACTTAGTCCAAGTTATTAATTGATTTGATCACTATGTACACTCACATACATAGGTTATCACCAGGTTCATGTATTGGTTCACATACCTAATGAGGTGTATTTGTTCATTTCCTCTCTCTTTACTCATTTACTTTATTTAGCATAGTCTGTTTCTTTTGATAATCTCTTAAGGACTGATTTCTACATGTTTTATTATAGGTCATTACTTTGGATCATGTTTCACATACACAAACCTATATTCACATATTCAGACTTAGCTGGACGGGCTTCACCTCCAAGGCAAATCCATGTACACTTATTTTTCCTTTATACTAGTCATTTCACTTTGCTACATTTCTAGCATAAAGGGAGGACAAATGTAATCACCTAAAAGTGGTATTTGGATGCTAAGAGTGTTGCTTGAGTTAGCCTATTCCTAGTTTAGCCTTGGACCTATTCTAGAGCCTTTACCATAATTTTCCAACCATTATGCAAAACACAAACATATTGTATAAGCTCAAACATAGTCTAAAGATAACATTACTAGATCATAATCTTGTGTGCTTGATAGTTTACTAGGTGGACATTAGCACCACATTAAAGACATTGTAGCCATATGGTGCTAGTGTCCCTTACCCTAACTGTCCTAAATAGATACATTTTCAAATGTGTTCCCCTCCAAAAGTAAGCCTAAGCATATTTTACTATCCGCACAAGCTAATAATCTCTATAAATATGAGACTATTTGATCTCTATTCACTAGATGGAAAATAGATGTAAAAGTCTCCAAATACGAAAAAAATTGAGCAAAATTAAGGTATTTTATCCCTATTCTACCCTAATTCTACATACTACCATCTACATCTACCCTAAGCCTAGATTTCAAAGATTTATAAGTTTAATCACACTGAATTCATTCAAAACCACTCTCTTTCTAGCATTCACTTACACTTGCACCAAACACTAGGTGGGATAACTACATCGGGTTTGATCCATCCTCAGAGTATTGGTATGTAGGTAACTCTCTTCATAATGGGGTGTTGATGATGTCCAACCTATCTTACTAAAAAACACACATTTTTATCTCATACCATACTTCTAAGGAGGATTAGGGTTTACATACTAAATCAAGGGTTTCCAGGCACAATATAAAATTCTAGATTTTATGCACATAAAAATAAGACCCAATAACACAAGCATAGGTGCTCCCAAAAAATAGAAAAATTATTTCAAAGAGGACATTAATACCCCTTAAAAGACACTACATCCTTATGGTGCTACTATCCTTTTAGGGTGCTACTATCCAATGAATAATCAAATCTTGGGACCCTATTGATGACACTCATATCTATCCAGAACCCAATTTTCAAAACCCAAATCATCCACAACAGATAAGTCTTTATTTATGCATATTTATTACTATTTTTATAAATTTAAAATAAGTCAAAATCCATAACAAATCAGTGCTTGATTATCACATATTATTTAACTAATTTAGACATCTCAGCTGTTTAATCTGACTTAGGAATTATATTTGTAAATCCCTAAAAGGTTAAATCAATATCCATAAATTATTTCAAAAATGGAAAATATTGGTAGGATGGTTCTTTGTCTTTGGGTAACTCTTGCATCTAAACTACATAGAGCTTACAACCGTTTCATACAACATTTTTTAACTACAATTTTAAAATTAATTTTCATGCTCTAGACTTTTGGATGCCTTATATTTCTACAAGATTTACATGGTCATCAACACATTGCACCTTTTTGATAGAATAATAGTGTTTTTAATGTTTTTTTAACCAATCCATACCCAAAATGAGATCATAATACCACAAATAAATCTAAAAATAGGTTTAATTTTGTCTTAAAAACACCCAAATCTAGTTCATCTTGTTCTAAGCATTCACAAATTGGTACCCTTTTGCGTATACCAAACTTGACATCATAACCTTCTCTAATCTTTAAAAGTTTAAAATTGCACTTATTTTCTATTGTAGGTGAAATAAAACTATGTATTGCATCAAAATCAATCAATATAGACACATTAAAACCAATTATAATATCTTTGGTTCTAATCAGGGTAACTTCAAAATCAACATTTTGATTATCCACTCCTACATATAGCTTATGGTTAATTGATTGTCCAAGTTTTAGCTTAATACAGTCATGTCTATAGTGATTTTCACCACATTTCCAACATTAAATAATCCTATGTGGTGATACAATAATAATATTTTCCCCTTTAGCTGGTCTATGTTGACATTCTAATTCTGATTTTTCCAGAAAGACCTTGTTTTAGTTGAATTTTAGGTTTTAAAGTTCTTAATTTGACCTTGAAACTTGTTAAAACCACTGCTACTCCTAGTGAACTTATGGTTCTAATAAATTTTATAAAATTTCTTAGGAATGGGAGAAATAAATTTAACCTTAGATTGTTTCCTACTCAATTAAAAAATTTATCATATTTTTTGCCGAGTTTTTTATTTCTCTTTTGCCCTATGAGCAAATTTGATGGCAACTGTCAAGGTCTTTAGATTGTTCATATTGACATCATGCATCAATATCTATTTCAGCCCTAGCTTAAACTTTGTTACCTTTGTTTCCTCTTCATGCATATAATTTACATGGCATAGTAGTTTTAAAAACTTACTTTCTTACTCGGTGACAAACATGTGTTCTTGATTTAATAACTGAAAATCAATAATTTTATGTTTCTTAAAATTGGCACTTAAGTTCCTTTTTCAAAATTGTATTTTAAATATAACCCAAATAAGGGACATTGGCTAATATCCTTCTAAGGCACAAATATGATTCCACCATAAAGTAGTAGCATCAACCAAAAGATAGGTTGCCACCCTAGCTTTCAAATTAGAGGACATTTTATTAATATTGAAATACTTTTGCAAGTGTACAAACCAAGCATTAACTGAAACCCCAATATTTTCACCTAAAAAAGTAGGCAAAGGAATATTTTTAAGTTCTTTAATGATTAGTTCTAACACTACCAAGGGTATCTCTTCGAGTACTTGCTCTTCCCTTTATTAATTTTATAACACATGAAAGCCTTCATGAGTAACACCTTCAAGGTTATTGAGCCTACATTCCTAAGTTTCCATTTTACTTATAATGAAATTCAAAGGTGTCATAATCCCATTAATAACTTTTCTATGTTTATCAATTGGGTTACCTTCAACTATATTAGCATTAGTGACTCCATTGTTATTATCCACATTATTAAAAGGAGGTGGTTCTATTCTGTTTCTATTAATATTTTGAGCACCACAACCTATACCCCTACCTCATCTTATTCTTGGGTGGTCACTACCCCAGTTATTGTTGGTGTTGAAATCACCAGATCTTGTTCTAACTATCCTAAGGAATCATAGAACAAAAATTTAGGGAGTTTATAGATTTAATATTTCTTCCTCAAACATTCCTAGAGTAGAAACCATGCTCTGATACCAAAAATCTAATGACCCATTTAAAAAAAAAAAAACTTAGAACAAAATGAAGTGCAAGGCATACTTTATGATTATATGAATTAAAAAGGCATCATTGTCAAATGTACACTAATGTGCTAACTAATAAAATCCATATTAGGGTAACTGTTGAAACATATAAAAGGTTAAGAGACCCTTAACGGATATTATAAGGAAGATCATTTTACTTTTAATGTATATAGTTTCAGGTGTATTAGTGTGCATATTCCCATTCATAAAATTTGAACTTATACATAACAGGTGTCTTCCTAATGAGACTATTTATAAGTACTTATCCTTATCTAAGTATCCAATTCTTCCTAAATATCTTGGGTTAAAGGTTCTAGTGGTTAAGTAGATTCTTAAAAGAAAAAGAAAAGTTCAAGACAATTCCTTACAAGGTAGTCAAGTGTCTGAGGGCAAGTAACCCTATGAACCAAATTTGATATTAAACCTAATAAAATTAAATAAATGTGTTCAATTTCATAACTACATAAGGACATTTGCATACTTTCCATAAAGCATCAACCATCCAGGTTAATCTAACATAAAGTATAAAAAACATATTTTGAAAACATTATTAATAACATAAACATCTGTATTTCAAGATATTAATACCAAATATAACTAAATAACCATGTCAATCAAAGTATACATTGACAACAACATAGTAGTTTAAATAGTGTTACCTACCAAGGTTACATAAGTGTAATCTTTGGTTTTAGGATCATGACACCATAAAATTAACTATTAAAAAATTAAATTTAAAGAAGTAAGATAACCTATTTAGACATCCAATTCCTAATGCCATTTGTGTTGAAATTGTAAATCCTACTCAAATTGCACTCAATTGTACAATTTAAACCAAAATCATTTAAACATGTTAAATGGTTCGAGCTTGTCGTATACAAGTTACGATCTAGGCTAATGTATCCCTAAATGGGGTATTACATTTTATATGATTCCTAACTTTGATAAGATCATTTCAAGTCAAAATGATGATTTCATATTTTGGTGCTCTGGATCACTCTTTTCTTCTAATTCTTAAGCATACATCACATGATTTTGTTATTTTGTGTCAAAAACATCATAAATGGGATAAGGGTCCATACACATATAACATCACCTTAAAATTCTTCCCGAGTTAAATTATGACCCAATAATATAGCATTTTGACTAGTTTAATTAATTATGCATCAATTTCCAAATAATTGCAGTAAAATTGATGAACCTTAATTCATAAAATTAAACCAAATTATGAGCTTAAGTAAGAATTACATGGAACTTATTATATATTTATTTATAATAAATTGATTCTAAATATTTGCATCACCTAATGACATGATCAATGGGGTGGCATCCATAAGCCATAAATGCAATAATTATTAGGTTTATGGGCTACCATGCTTAATTAATGCCTCTTCCTCCCAAACATTTATGTGGATATTTATGGATATTATTCACATAATTATATTAATTTATGGCCACACATATTAATCTTGAGATGGATGGTCATGGTTGATCTAAATCAAATCCAAAATTCTATGAATAGAAGGTCATAGAATGCCGTTTTAAAGCTAAAATTGTTTAAACTTATAATGCAAGATTCTCTCCACAAGTCATTTGTGTAGTTTGATTAATGTTTTATTTGTAATATGATAGCTTAAATTGATAGGCATATTAGTGATTTAATTTCATGAGTTTAGGTTATACATGGTGATCTTGAGATGATAGAGGATATTGGAATCCATTGTTGACAAAGACACAAACACCAATCAAGGGGGAAAACATGCTTGGAGCCACATTTGGATGATGGTATACTCATAGGAAGGTAATTGGTATTTGCTTTCTTTAATTTGATATTTATTATCATTTTCAAACCTCATTTGAATAGGTTGGCCTAGATTATTTATTCTTATGCATTCTTTTGTGTTTTACATGACTAATGCTTGATCTAACCATCTTTGCAATCCATCTCTACATCTTGGCACGCTTGCTAGGACAAGAATGCCCATTCAGATAAGAAAGACACTTTAGAAATTTTACATTTCCTTAGAAGTCATTAAAAAGTCCTTTAACATCAATTTTTGTGCTCATTTTCTTGTGTTTCAAATGTTTTTGTGTACACACAGGTCACATAGTGATCATCATTAGTTCTGAGTGATTGACATCCATCAAGGCTGATCGACATCAATTGGGTTGCAGGAGAAAATAAATTTAAAAATTTGAATTTTGAGATTTTATTCAAAGTTGTAGCTAATAATTTGAGTTTTATAAGTCTCTGCCCTAAACATTTTCTGATCCAAAAGTTTGTCTTTAGGATATTTTATCCTCACAAGTCTAACAAATGTTTTTATCAAAATAGTTTTCATGCCTTCAGTTCCATAGGTGATCTTTATGAATTAGTTTTAACCGACCACAAATAGGATATGGTAGGAATTGGTCTTGTAGTGATTGGCATCAGTCAATAGTGACAAACATTAATCTTTGTGTTTTTGAAAACACATAGACCTGATAACAACAAATCCAAAGTTGCTTGTTTCATTTCTAATTGTGATTCAAAGCTAAACAAGACTCTCTAATTTGTCATATAGGACATCCAAGGAAAAGTGTTTATTTGAGCATAACTAAGTATTTTAACCTTCCCTTTGGTGTTTAAAAGGAAAATTATATGGTTTATTTGAGTGCTTAAATGAATATTTTTCAAAGTTTTTGTAAACTAAGGCCAAGGGGCCAAGAACTTCACTTCACATTTCAAATTTGTGTTATAAAACTCAACATTCACTTATGTTTTCAATTCATGAAGTTTTTTGTTTTATTTAAATCATATATCACTTGATTGTTAGATTATTTGAGCAAGAAGAATTGCATGTGTATGCTCTCTCCCCATCCCCTATAAGAAAATCAAGTGACCAAAAGTACATTTTCATTGTAATTGTGCCTTTGTCCAATGCGTAAAAAGGAAGTTTTATAGGTTCTCCTCAAAACTTGTATGGTTTGGGTGATATAAAAACAACCCTAAAGCCTTTTTAATTAGATTTTATTTCATGCAATTTGGCTTGTGAGGGGGATGTCATTACCTCCCATGAGTTCTATAAGGAAGCTTTGACCTGAGGATTCATCTCTTGACATTGTCTTCAACCCCTCTCCATGGGGGGTATATAAATTAAGATTACCTTATTAGGATGGTGGTTTTAATGGTTAAACCATCTCCATTAGTGGCAAGTCAGCCCGAAATGTATAATCATTCAAGATATCATACTACATTATGAAATTGATGGATATAGTGGTTATGAAAAGGACTATACCTTTTCATAACAAGCCATTTGATGTGGATCTTATTGATGTGTTGCATCCCTTGTGTTAACCACACTTGAGACCATCTAGATGGACACAAATTTTTACGTTTTAGATAAACCCCACTTGTTATAGAGTATTGTTGATGCAGGGTGTGCCCAAAGGTCCATGTCATCATATTGTCTCTTTGGAGAAGGGGGTGTAAAATACCCTACCATATAATGCACTTTTATTTTGGATAAACACTTAATTTCCTCCCAAGTGCATGCATAAAGATGAACTTCAACAATACAAAGTAAACCTTGTTAGTTTAGGGTTTTAAGAAGATTACTTAGTTGTGTTGGTCTATTTAGTATTTTTACTTACTTTATCATTGATTTGAGTCAAAACTTGATTGAAAATAAATGTCATAACCAAAAAACATTATCCACCATTTCTTGAACAAGGAGGCATTACGTTGCCCAAGTCAAAATGATCTTTTCCTTATTCAAAATTGTTATCTTAAACATTGTGTTTATATCATCTAATTGGTGCAGTTATGTTGCCCATTTGAGTCTAAACCACTTGCCAAAAATCTTTAATTCCTTCATTGATAGATAAAATTTGAAATTTTAACTTTCTAAGTTAATAGGTTGACATGTTAATTAGGTTCACCATTTTCACTTAACTTGAGATAACTTGGGTTCAATTTAATATTTAGATTGAAGGCTGTTTATAGACTCATCATCCTTTTTCATCATTAGTGAGGTTAGGTCATCTTGTGCATTACTCGCACTCTAAGTTCTAGAACATATCTTATACTACCATTCGTATTACCATGTGGACAAATTTGGTTCTAGTTTTATACTTAGGAATTATCACATGTTTTCACATCTTGAGTTTCTTGGTTTTCATTGTCTCCTTCCTAATATGAAGGGATTTCTTCTAGTTTCCTAGTAGCAACTCATCAAAGTTAAACTAGATTTTATGGTATTGACGTATCTCTAAATCTAAGCTTTCATATACTAGTTTACACTTTGGATTTTAGAATTATCATACCCTCTTCTGATTCACATAATTTCAAACCTACCTAAGGTTGAGTAATTTCATGAATACATTCTTCTAATTATGTGTGTTACTACACCACCCTCCTTTTATTATAGTCTCTTTGGTACCTTGTCATTTGTTTGGAGAAAGATAAAAAACACATACCTTGTTTAAATGTTTGCAAAACATATTCCAAATCTTGCTAAATTTATAGAATAAACCTTTTAGGAAATGACTCAAAGGTATACTTACAATAGGGTTTCTTGTGGCCCTAGTCGCGAGGTAGATCATTTTTGTGGTAGACATGATCAATCCATATTATTTGGGGATGTCACTCTATTTTAGCCTATTTTTTGACAACCAATCCATTCCATACTAATTTTTGTGCGTCATCCCAATCATTCCCCTTCAATTTTTACTTTATACTCAAAGGTTACCATTTTAGGATACCATCCTTCCCCTTTGATTTGTGCCCCACACTCAAAGTTTACTATTTTGGGTTATCCTCCTTCCGCTTATGTGAGCAATAAATCTATGCAACATGCAAATGTTACCATTTTAGGTTATTCTCATTCAGTTTGTGTGAGACAACAAGCTACATAGCATTCAAAGGTTACCATTTTAGGACATCTTCATTTGGTCTGTGTGAGCAACCAAACTACAGAGTGTCCCATCATTACCATTCTAGGCCTGTCACTGGTATTTATTAAGTATATTATTGAAGACCCTTAATTTTATGAACCTAATTTTGTTGATCCCTTCTTCAATAGTCTAATTTTTAGAGATCCTATTATTAAACCACAAACCATTATCCATTCAGTACTAATTTTCTACTTTAGAAATTTTGTGCTAATCTTTGAACCTAAACACGAACCATTGCCTCTTTGAGAGCCATCTTATGAGGACCAAATTTGTTTCAAAGTTGATATTTTGAAACTAATTATAAAACAAATCTATGATGTTATTGTTGAAACACGCACTTGTGATGAGTCAACCTGTGACGAATCACCTATTCATATTTTACCTATTTTTAAATAACCTCATCTCCTTCACAAGCCAGTCTCTGAAGAGTTGTCTCTTGATATTTTTACACTCACTAAGGATTCTCCTTTTGACAGACAAGTTTCAATCAAGTCATCCTTTGAGTGGTACCCTCTCTTCAAGGGGCTTCAATTAGATAAGGCAGTTTATGTTGAACCTTCCTAGCTGAATCAATTTTTATGAAGCCCATTATGTTGTCACAAGCCATTACTAGTTTGATACCAAACAATCAATAGAAAATCATTATAGAAATAACCACATAAAATGAAGAAACAAAATTAGAGTGAGGTTCCAATTTTGAACTGACATTAGATTTAGCATTAGAATTAGAATCACTATCATAGCCTATATCATATTTAGAGTCCCTTCACTTAGACTCATCTTTAGAAACAAATTATAGTCACGGTTGTTATAACATTAGTTGCACTTATCTTGTAGATTAATTTGAATATATTTGTGATCCTTCTACAATTTTTGAGGATGATTACTTTAGCATCAACACAGGTTCTCCTAGTATCTTTTATGAGGATTATGTTACTTTTAATCATTCTATTATTACCACCCAACATATCCATTATATTGGTATTCCACCTCCCACAAGCATTGATTAGGACTGACAAAATCACACTTTACTAAACTACATCCATGGTGATATACCATTTGTATAATATCAATAAGATGAAGACCAAATTCATTCATTCAGAAGAACAATCTCCTAGTGAAACCTTTTTGAAGATGCTAGGAGATGATCAAAGTTCAAACTTGACATCTTATAGTGAAACATTTTCAAAGGCACTAAAATACAATCAAAGTCAAATTTTAACATCTCTTCATGAAACCTTGTTAGAGACACTATGGGATAAGCATAACAAATTCATTGGTGAAAACCTCATCGAGGCACCAACAATTGAGCACAAAAGTTATTCACTATTTAATGAAGACATTATCAAATGTCAAATAGAAATAGCTTCTAATCTACAACATAATCAGATGGTAGTTACTCTCAGGATCAAACAACAAAAAAAATTGGTGGTCCTATTGAGAGAATATTTAGAGGTCTTCAACCCTACCACAACCAAAATTATGTCAAATAAAGAATCAACATCATTACATGTGACTGAAATCATGATCTTCATTTATTATACAATCCATTATCATACACATTTTCATTACCCACTTATATCATTTATCCTGTGCCTAACATTATTTACCATCTTGGGTTATACTTTCCTTTACAGAGGCTACAAAGACAACTTATCTTGACATTTGAAGGGAACTGAATCAATGACCAACAAGGATCACAAGAACATTATTTAAGTCCAAATATAGAGCAAGTTATTAATAGAGTAACATTTTTGAAAGGGTGTTGGGTATCAATATTTATAAATTGATCCTTCTAGTTGTCTCATTTGTTGACTAGGATGTGCATCTCCACATCAATAGGAACAACAAAAACATTTTTCATTTTTCATTTGCCATTTACCCTTCCATTTTCCTTTGCCTTGTCTCTTGGGGGAAACCCTATAGATCATTTTGTTTAAGACATTTTATACCATTATGTCCCATTGTTCTCTTGATGTTTGAACTACATTGACTTGAGGTCCTTTGGAACTATGTAGGGAGTGCTCAATTCCTATTAAGGCCAACTCGATCACCTTAGCCAGGCTCTTGCCATTTTGTGAGAAATTATTGAGTTTAAATTCTCTCACCATTTTGAGAGCAACCTAAGCCACCCTCTCATTATTTTACAAGCAAACTAAGACAATCATCACTTGGGGGAAACCTTGTTGCCACTATAGCCAATCGTCTTTTGATCATTTTCCTTATATCATTTTATTATACCATTTCTTTATTATTGACCAAGGCTTGTTTTTATCCATCTTGCTTATCCCATTTTGATCTTGGTTCCTTTGTTTCTTCTTTCACCTTTCATCAGAAGATTTTGATCCAATTTCAATAGATTTAGAATGCCATGTTGAATGATAGTCTATATAAGTAGTGCAACATTTGATTTGGCAAGTTATGTTTCATTATCATCTTATCTGGTATCATTGATTATAATCGCCTATAGGCAAATCAATATTATATTTGGTACTCTTGATTATAACCACCTTTAGGCAAATCATAATTATGACATTATTTCCTAATTATAACCACCTATGGGAAAATTAGGTACAATGCCTTTTTATCATGCATTATTAAATCACCTTATTGTTACTATTATCATTTTCTATGACATTTACCTTTATTTGTGAACTTATTATGACCTGGTCAAATTTTCATTACCTTTTGTGTAGGCAAAATCACTATGAGTTGAGAACCTAATGGGACTATGTAGGCCATGATCAATTCATGATGAGGTCAACTCAGTCCCTCTTTTCGTAGGATCTCACTAGTTTATGAGCATTTTTTTACGCTCTTGTCATCTTGTGAGTTGGACCATTCTATTTCTCTTAATCCTCAACCGAGTTGAGATTATTAGAAAATTCTAAAAACATTTTGTTTTATGTGCATGTTTGTTTGATTATTGTTTGTTTGTTTCATCCTTTAAGTTTCTATTTGGTCTTGCTTTGTTTTCTTTTCCAAGAGTATCTTGATGGTCTACGTTAATATTGATTATTTATATCTTGATCTCATGTTATTAAGATGGTCTTGCTTTGTTCTTATATATTTGTATTCCTACTTAAGTCTTGATTATTCATATCTTGATTTTAAGTTAGGTTACATTTATGTATTATTTTTATTTGTCTTCAAATTTTTGTTTAATGTAAATAGCTATAAGTCTAATTTTGGTCATTGTTTTACCATTATCCTTAGTTATAGGTATTCACATTTGAACCATATTCATGCAATTAGAATGCTATGTTCTCATAGGTTACTCATACATATGATGCCTAATTTTTTTTGTTATAGAAAACACTTTGTTCTTTGGTTTCAAGTCTTAATGTCAATACAAATCTAATGAAAAAATCTCAAGATCACCATGCATAAACTAGGCTCAATGGGTTTAACACTCTGAATCTATGCAAGACGTGCATCTCTTGGCATACATTGTGAGTCTAATTGAACTTTCGTCTATTTTATTCATCCCTCATTCTATTATCTCCCATTTATGGGGTGAACTACATTGACTTGAGGTCATTTAGAATATGTAGGCAATGCTTAGATACATGATGTATCTCAGCCACCTTCATCATTCTTTTCATCTCTTTCATCATTTTATGCATCCTTTTATGCCTATTTTTTTGTCGATTTCTAAGCCATTACACCCTTGCATCTATGCTTACACCCACTCATTTTTAATCTATGTTTTTGGTTATATCCTTGAGCTATTACTTGCCAATTTTCCCATGCTAGGACACAACTCTGAGCCTACTGTGAGAATCAAATGAGCTCTATGGGGGAAAACCATTCTTTATCAATGATCAAAATTTGCCCTACTAGGGCACAATTGCTTATCATGATCATATTTACTCTGCTAGAGCACATTATTATTTTCTCTTCTCTTTGGAGGCCATATTCTCATTTCTTCTAATTACAAGCTATCCATACCTTTTTCCCTTGCTCTCGCAATGTTTCAATGTGTAATTTGTCTGGAGATTGATCAATTCTAAAGTGTGTAGCTTGTACCCTCAAATTGGGTGTTTTTAAAGTGTGTCAATTCTATTTTTGGATTGTATCCTTCCCATTCCCCCATCCTTGGGGCCCATTATAACTCTAATTATATTTTGATCATTTATGGAATCAATGCATGCAAAATTAGCTCATCTAGATTTAATTTATTCCATGGGTTAATCTCTCTTTCTCTCTCTTTTTGAGACTCCATCCTTATCTTTCATCTTAGTATGTCCTCTTGAGGGGGTATCATGGGGCATTTCCAATTTCTTCTTGACAACTCTTTTATTTGAAAAGATGTTTCTTCACCTAAATGTCTCACTACGCCTTCTCAAATAGGGACAAAATTTAGACATCCAATTCCTAATGCCATTTATGTTGAAATTATCAATCTTACTCAAATTGTAATCAAATGCATAATTTAGGCCAAAATTAATTAAATGTGCTAAATAGTTTGAGCTTGTTGTATACAAGTTCTGATTTAGGATAATGTATATCTAAATGAGGTAATGCATTTTATGTTATTCCTAACTTTGACTAGATCATTTCTAGTCAAAATGATGATTTGCATTTTGGTGCTCTGGATCACTCCTTTCTTCTAATTCATAAGCACACGTCATGTGCCTTTGTTATTTTGTGTCAGTAATGTCCAAAATGGGATAACGGTTCATACACATCTAGCATAGCCTTTCAATTCCTTTCGAGTCAAATAATGACCCAATAATATGACATTCTGACTAGTTTGATTGTGTACCAATTCCCAAAGAATTGCACTAAAATTTATTAACCTTTCTTAGGAAAAATTAAACCAAATTATGAGCTTAAGTAAGAACAACATAGAAGTTATTAAATATTTCTTTATTGGAAATTGATTTTGAATATCTGCATCACCTAATGACATGATTAATGGGGTGGCATCCATAAGCCACAAATATAATAAATATCAGGTTTATGGGCTACCGTGCCTAATTGATGCCTCTTACTCCCAAATATTTATGGATATTATTTAAATAATTAGATTAATTCATGGCCACACATCTTAATCTTGAGATGCATGACCATGGTTGATCCTGATCAAATTCAAAATCCTATAAATAGAAGGGCATAAAACACCATTTGTAAGCTAAAATTATGTAAACTTATAATGAAAGATTCTCTCCACAAGTTATTTGTGTAGTTTGATTAATGATTTATTTTCAATAGGATAGCTTCAATTGATAGGCATATAAGTGATTTCATATCATGAGCCTAGGTTATGCATGGTGATCTTGAGATAATGGAGGAGCTTGGCATGCATTGTTAACAAAGACAAGAAAACCAAATCAAGGGGGAAAACATGCTTGGAGATGCATTTGGATGATGGGAAACTAATGGTAAGGTAATTTGTATTTTCTTTCTTTCATTTGATCTTTATTATCATTTACAAACCCTGTTCGAACTGGTTAGCCTAGATTGTTAGTTCTTATGCATTATTTTGTGTTTTAAATGACTAATTCTTGATGTAACCATCTTTGTAATCCATCTCTAAAACCTCTAGTAATATTTTTGATTCTAACATTATTTAATCCCATCCATCATGCAATATAATGATATAGCAGACATCTCCATAATAGATAGTTCCAAATAACTTGTTATCACATTAGAAGATGTGTTAACCATATATATAACATGATTTTTTAAATTAATATAAAAAGGAATATAATTTTAAACATCCCTTGACTTTCCTATAAATAAGAGATAATCATTTTCTCACTATCTCATGTCTACTTGTCATAAAGTCAATAATAAAAGATATTAATAGCATTACATTTAACAAATAAATGCAAATTTTAATCTAATATAATAAATTATTACCTAAAGGAACATATTTATATTTAATACTAATTATCATTTTAAATTTCAATTGAGAACCATGCTTATTAATCTTTCCATATTTGACATCTATCCAATTCCTTAGGTACATAGACATCTACTGGATCGTTACTGATGTGTTTACCATAGCCAAATGATGCAATGAAGACGTCTCTTAAATAAGATTCCATTATTTGATAACATAATCGATCCAAAACAATTAATGATATTTTAATTCAACACAAAACTTAATACTTGAATAACATAGTAAAATATACCATTTATGTCCTCAACTAACCAAGACACCTCATTAACATAATGAAAACCAATTTGTTCTTGTAAATAAGTTTCTATGCTTAATACTATTGAATCTACATAGGTTAGGCTTTAAGTACCATCTACACTATAACATTACAAAATAAGAAGAATAAAAAATAAGAAATGACTTCCACATAACTATTAGAATTTAATTTAATGAATCAAACAAAAACTACAACATCAAGTGTGTTAATGAGTTATCAACATACCACAACTGATTTATAATAATTGAATATCTTCTATGATAAGATAAATTGAATTTAGATATCAAAAATATCATGGTAATTGACTATTCTCTTTTAAGAACCAAAAAAATAAGCAATCAAATATAAAATATAAAACCTTTAATACTAAACTCATACAATTTATGATACCATCATCACTATAGATTCAAGATGAATATAACTTCTTATCAATATTCTATTAATTGTCAATATATTATTGATCAATGTAAAAATGTCTTAAACAAGATCAAATCTGAAGATTGTTGATAACATAGATAAATTCATAATACACTGATCTTATTTGCAACAAGAAGCCATTAGTTATTCAATTAATAAAATAAACAATCCTTTATCTAATAAACATCATTCCACCACATTTACACATAAAAATGACACAATAGAATTTAATCACAAGAGTATAACATGAAACCATGTTGTTTCTATAAAATGAATTTCTTTTCCACTTTTGTAATATGAAGCATTAAAACTCGACATTACTCTATTACTCAATCTTTAATAAAATATTATGATTCAATACAAGGATCAAATAACATAAAATTCAAACACTATTCTAATCTAATTACACAATAAAATACCCATAGTGATTTATACACTAGAAGAATATTGAAATACCAACCATGCCACCAACACAAAGATCAAGATGATAAAATAAATATTATGCAACAAGAGAGAGAACCTTCCAACTTCCAAAGAAATGAGCCCTCCATTGGTGACCCTTACCAGCCCATCCATTAGTTGGATGGTGGATTCAAGTAGATGAGTCACTAGGAAATGTTTAAGAATATGATCAATATATTAAGCCAACAACAATTTTCACTCCAACAAATAATCTAATAAGTAATAATAGTCATAAATACATAACATTCTTCCAAAAATAAACTATAAAAACATATATAAAATATATCAATAGTTTCCATCCATGTCAAAATAAAAAAATCATTCCTTAATGCCACAAGTTACTTTTATCAGGCATGCTATCTTAAATTTGATACTCATGAAAACCAACATACTTCCAAACTAAAACTATCATGCAATACTAGACACCACTCAAGTATTTAAGTTATCAACTAGAACTTCTCAAACCATCAACAAATGTTTTCAAAATATCATAATCTAGAAACTAAATCACTCAAGTGAATTTCCTTTTATCTCAACATTTAACTAATGAAATAAAAAGAGCATTTAATCAAATTGACATAAATAATATTAAGGAAACATATAGTCCATGAAAACTCCCAAAATTAAGAAATCAAATCAATTATATAAAATAAAATATGTAGTACCATCTTTGACATTGGGTAACACATTTCAAAGACCAAGTTCTATCACAATAAGAAAATTGAATAATTCATGTTTTCAAAGATCAACACAGTTGAATCAAATACAATCCACTTTTGTAAGAGATCCAAAATCAAAACTCAAGGAAAACAACATACAAAGAAAACTTAACCAAAATACTAATAAAAAATCTGAATAAATCAAACATCTTGATCAAAATGAAAAACATTCATGATTTATATCCCCATCTTAATAGTCATAAAATTGTTTCTTATCATGATAGGGTTTTAATGATAATAACTTAAGATGAAAACACAATCAAGGTCTATATTTGGTCCCACATAATTAAATCTCCAAATTAATAACTACTAAAAGAAATCTCATTTCTCAAATTAAGATTAAACAAAACATCATAGGCAAGACTATTGGTATGTACTTGGAAGCAACCAAATCCAACATATATTGACAAAAATATTTCAAGATAAGTAAAATAATAGAAATTAGATATACTATAGAAACCCACAAAATCTGAATGCAAGTAAATCACCTAGTTCATTGTATGTTTGACATAAAGTCTTTTAGGATTCATATTGTGCCTAGAGTACTTTCAAACACTTTTCAAGCTTAATAACAAAAGCTATGTCAAAAAAAAAAAAAAACATAACTCGATATTTTCTAAAATATAGATTATCGTGAGTTATTTTCTTTATTTCCAATACTTACTCCCTTTTTCCCTTAGAAGAATGAGTAGATATTCTAAACACCAAACCACCACTAACTGCATTATAGCCATAAAGGATTGAGGTCATGGTTCGAATGATTAAATTTAGGCTTCCCACATTATCAATAAGTCCAACTAAAATGAAACTACCAAAAACCATTTAAAACATCCAAATACTAGTTTAACAACACAAAATTTCCATGGATTTCACCACCAAATTGGCAATGATACCCTAGGGTTGGGTTGAGTGATCACAAAAAAAAATCAAAATACCAAACCACCAAGAAGATATTCGATGGAGAGAATCTCAATTGTAGTGCCATCATGACCTAATACACAACCAAGGTAAACCAAAATAACATTCAAATGCCAACTGATTGCCACCTTATGGTGTCCATGACTTAGACCTAGCCAAGGTCCATAAGACAATCTCAAAGCATCATGAACATTTTTCAAAAATAAGGTCCAAGTAAATAAATTGAGTAAAACCTAATAATTGATAACCCAAATTAAATGATTGGAGTAATCCCTAAAAAATGACTCATTAAAAATAGAAGATATGAAGTAATTCTCAAACAAAACATAGTCAAAGATCTAGTTTCAATAGACCAAGGCAACTTTCCAAAGTGAATGTTCACAACAACAACATTCACAACCAACATAAAAATAGTAGGTGAAATCAATATAATCATCAGTAATATCAACATTCAAATTTGAATTTTGTATAATAATAAAATAGGACTTTGAAAAGAGTAAGAATAGAAAATAACAACAAAAGAATGCTTCATCAAGGTGTTACACAAATACAAAAAAAATGACTTAATAAACAAATGAAGGATTTTAATCTAATTATATCATAATTAAGCTATCCAATTTTTTTTAATGCTCTATAACCTTTTTGTCCTCAAATTGTCTAAATCCATCGCCAAGCCTAGCTCATTAACATGTTCTTATAGTCATATAATAGGATATCAGTAGTATCTGAATAAGGTAAAAATATCCAAATAATAATGTAATTGTATTATATATGAAATATTAGAACATGACATTTAATGAATCATGTATAGCATTAAATCCTTAATTATCTTGTGTTATAATTAACTATAATCATAACTAATAATCAATGATAACAAAAACTATAACGTTTACATCGAGATCACATTCTAAAGAAAAAATAAAATTGCCAACTAGAATCAATAAGACATGAAATAACCAAGTCTAAAACAACAACTAAAATTTTATCAAAATACAAGTCATGACAGTAATACCATACATGAGATATACTGTATGAGGCACCTAATGTTCCATTCATCACAAAAATTACAAATAATTGTGTTATTATTTGAAAAAATTGAACTTAATTCTAAACTTTGAAATTCAAGTTAAATATCACTAAAACTTAATCTTGGAATTATAACTTAATATTTAATTAAAATTTTTAGAAACATAATTAATTAATTTTTAATTGGATGTCTTTTGTGATGTTGATACTCCTCAAGAGTGTTTCCCATCTTCCTCCATTACCAACTATATGTGATCCTCAAAGGATAAGATATCACATTTAGAATTAAATAACAAATAATAAAAATGTAGTAACATCTAAAATAACTATATGACATTAATAAAATTACATATGTCATTACAACATATTATTACTATGAATAAGGATTTAACATAAAGGGGAGGTTAGTGTTGTGTTAGTCTCATAAAACCAATGAAATGAGCACACTAAAATCCTAACACCTTTAGCCTAGATACTAGGGAGAGCTTAGGTAACAAAACTAAATGAAAGCACAACAAAAACATAAAAGAACACACTCTTTTACCTTCCTTGGAGCTATAAACGGCTTTGTTGAATGGCTTACTTACCTTGTGCATCAAGATGTCCTAAAAAATGGATCTTTCTTAGCTCCTCTCCTTGGCACCTTGTCTTGTGATTGATTGGCTTAAGATTTGGGCATGGTAACACTACTTACAAGGCGTTTAAACATTATAACACTACATCAAAAGAGATTTTTGAAGATATATATGCATAATAATTTTACATCAAAATAGCTCATGAATTCAATAGGAAAGGCCTTGTATTTATAGCCTTAGGAATTAACTCTCTTCCAAGGTGAGTTAAGGTTGAGTTTAGGCTTGGAATGGGTTCAACATAAATCTAGGTGAGTTAAAACTAAATCCAATTGAGTTAATAGTTTTCAAGTAATTATGATTTGAAATTATTAGGCATGGCTCTCAAATTAGATATTTTCTAAGAGATTGACAACTCATAAAGACAATGATGAAAGGCTTTGATATTTTAATTTTTAGATATTTATTAATTTTAAATGGATAATTCAACTAGGCATTTAATCTTGTTTAATTTTTTAATTGATTTTGACCAGCCTTTTATCTCTTTCAATATTTGATTAAGTGTGTAATTGCCCCATTTAATAGGTATATATGCCAAATTGATAGTTGTTATGCCATAAGGTGATTAGGGGTGAATCTGTGAGAGGTTATTGTTGCATACATGCTAGTATCCCAAATAGGGATGCCTCAACATGATTATGAGATTTGATGAATGATGCACAAGAAAATTTATGACATTTAGTGATTCTTAGGCTTAATTTGCAATGGTTGGTAGGAATCAGTCTAAAGTCCAAACAGAATCTAGTCATGTCCAAATTTAGGTGTCTACAGTTTGCCCTTATTTGGGAAGATGTTGTAAGATATAGGCACAATAAAATCTTATCTAAGAATAAAATAGGCTGTTAAGAATGAAAGAGGCTAATGATTGAATAAGAAGATCCAAAAAATGTTTGGGAAGCCTATAATGATGCCCACTCGAGAGAGTCAGTGACACATATGATTGATGGACAATCCCTTGAAAAGAAGTAAGAATAAAATGAAATTAACAGATGGGTGAGATTAATCCAGTCAAGGGAATGCTTGTATGCATTCATTTAAAAAGTACCAATTTGACCAAAGGAATTTGTAATCAATAACTAAGGTTGAGCATTGATTTGCCTAAAAGCAATTATAATTGGTGACATAGGCACATACCCCAATAGGGTGGATGAGTTAAAATAATGATTTGGCCATAGCCAATTATAATCATTAAAATGACTTGGATTGAATAATGATTTTTTGGTTGTGCCCTATTAAAGCATATTGTCAAGCATAATTTAAGGATAATACTTATCACATAGATTAAATATGAGTGGGTGCAAATGTAGATGCGATGGTCTAATGATTGAAGAAGCCACAAACAAACAAGCACATGAGGATGTGAAAATTATCAAAGAGATGATTGGAAGAATAAATATATTGATCAATGTGATTGATTTAATTGTAACTAGCAATGGGGAGATGCTTGTCCTTATTAAAATTAACACAAATAGAATGATTAATGTGGTTGATTTGATCAAGGAGAGTGGGAGGATTTACCAAGGTTACCATGGAGAAGTTTCTATGGATCCATTTCTTGTAATATTTCTTGAGCTAAGTTTTGATAACATAACCAAAATATGCATAAGGATTGAATCTTGATCCAATAAATAATTGAAAACAATGCACCAATAATAAAAAACATGATGATAATATTGATGTATGATTATGGATATGCTAAAGAATAATGCACAAGGAATCACCCAATGAACACATATAGATTGAGTCAAGGCACAACAATTGAAGAAAATAAATAGGAATAAAAACAAATAAACAAATAAGTGAATAAACCCACATAAAGCTCGAAAGTAAAAGCAACAAAAAGCATCTTATTATCAACCAAGTCAATATCTATTCATGAAGGTTTAATGTAATGATAAATAGGTGGTGCCCCCGAGAAGGGATACATACAAAGGGAAGTTCAAAACCCCAATAATTATAGAATAGATTGGAACTAACAATGGATTTACCCCAGTAGGGCATATCAAGGATGACTAACTAGGTTTAGACATGATAAATGCTTTTGTATTTTTGAGGCTATATATCTCTCCAAAATATCGTAAGCCAATTTTTGAATTTTTAGGATTTTGAAATGTTTCAATTTTTTTTTTAAATTTTCAATGCATCTCAACTTGATTGAGAATTATGAGACATAGAATAGTCCAAATTTTAAAACTATGAGAGTGTGGCTTAGGTTGCTCATAAAATGGTAAGAGCATGTGGAAAAGGGGAGTGAGTTGACCTCAAAGTGAATTGAGCATGACCTACATAGTCCCATTAAGACCTCAAGTCATAATTGTTCCACCCACATAAAAGATGGTGAGATCCAACTAAGTAACATCAAGTTCACAAAGTTAGGAAAATGACAAGGCAGATGATAAAAACAATGGTCAAATGATGTGATAATGCATGGTAAAGGTGTTGTTCCTAATTTTACCATAGGTGGTTATAATTATAAAATAATGGCATAGGTCAATGATACTAATTTACCCATAGGAAATTATAATTAGTAATACAAGGTGAAATAATGATTTGCCCAAAGGTGGTTATAATAAATAACACTAGTCAAGCGTAACTGAAAAATATAATTGCCAAATCCAGTGCCATACTACTTTCATATACTACCATTTAAACATAAAATTCTAAAACTATTGAAACTAGATGGAAATCCCCTTGTAGAAGTGCCGAAAGAACCTATGAAACCAAGGTAAAAGGGGTAGGCTAGGGTGGCTAAAAACATTTGATCCATAATGAAGGTATGGTGGGATGACATATGGTATGGCATTATTCAATGATAATGATGTTATAATGTTAATATGTTTCCCCTAAATAAAGAGGCAAGGTAAATGGTAAGGTATGAAATAATGGCAAGCGGAATGACAAATAAAAATGACAAATGAAAATGACAAGGTAAATAATAAGGCCAAGCATATGATTCTATTTTTCCTACTGATGTAGAGATGCACATCCTAATCAACATATGATAAAAATGGAATAATCAATCATGTAAATTTATAGCTCATACCTATTTTGAATAGTTTCTCTATCAAGAGCCTGATGTAGATTTGGACTTTGAGAATGTTGTTGTGATCTTCATTGGTTATTGATTTTGTTTCCTCCAAATGTTGAGACAAGGTGTCTTCATAGCCTCTATGAGGGGAAGTGTGGCCAAGGATGATAATCATGGATAAATATTGGATGATAGGTTTGTTTTGGAAATGTAAAGGAGGATGATATTGGAATGTATAATGGTTGGGCAACAAATAAATATTGGGATTTTTAGGCACACACAATGTTGTTAATTCTAGATTTGACATAATTTTGGGTGTGGCAAGGCTGAAGACTTTTGAATATGATTTCGACAGGACCACTATATTTTTTTATTATTTGGGCATGAGAGTAGTTACCATCTGATTATGTTGTAGATTGAAAGTTTTATTGATGTTATCTTTGATAATGTCTTCATCATGTAGTGAAGAACTGTTGTGCTCAGCTATTAACACCTTGAAGGGTTTTTACCAATACAATTATATTTATTATCCCATAGTGCCTCCAAGAAAGTTTCACTAAGGAATATTGACTTTTAACTTTGATTTTATTCTAGCACCTTAAATAAGGTTTTACTAGAAGATGTTGAATTTGGACTTTGATTTTCCCTAGCACCTCTAAAAAGGTTTCACTAGGAGATTGTTATTCTTTTGCATGAATGTGGTCTTGATCCCCCTGATATTATTCAACTGATATGTTTCCATGGATATAGTTCAATAAGGTGTGGTTCTGTTGGTCCCAATAAACACTTGTGGGAGGTGGAAGGTCAATATAATGGATAGGTTTATTGGTGGCATTGATGGCATGTGGCTTGGTAATGGAATGGGAAGATGTATCACAATCCTCATAGAAGATACTAGGAGAAATTATGTCGACGTTGAAGTAGTCATTCTAAAAAATCATTGAAGAATCATAAATATATTAAAATTTATCTACAAGGCATGTGTATCTAATGTTGTAACAACCACTAATGTATTTAGATTTTGAAGCTGAGTCTGACCCAAGGGACTCTGAATCTAATATAGAGACTAACATTGATTTAGCTTCTGATGCTAAATCTTATGTCAATTCAAGAATAGAATCTAGCTTCAATGTTTATTCTTCATCTGGGGTAGATGTTACTATAATGATGTCTTGTTGAATGTTTGGTATTGGACAAGTAACAACCTATGATGGCATAATGGGCTCCATAAAGACTAGTTTGTCAAAGTAAGACTCCTCAATGAGTGGAAAAATGTCAAGAGACAACTCCATAGAGACTATCTTATCAAAGGGAGGCTCTTAAAAAATAAGACAATGGTCAAGATAATGATTTTCTCAAAGGTAGTTATAATCATTAAGAAGTGACTTAGCAAAGACTGGCTTGTTAGAGTGAGACTGCTTGACAACTGGAATAGTAACAAAAGGTGATTCATCACATGTTAACTTGTCACAAATAGGTGTTTCAACAAAAACATCATGGATTGGTTGGTTTTATTGACCTTGGTTTACTAGTAATTGTAAAATACCAATTTTGAACATATCTTGGTCTTCAAATGATTGGTTTTGTTAGAGAGGTACTGATTGGATCTATTGTAGCTTGATGATCGGTATGGGTTTTTTAAAGTTGGGAATAATTGGAAATGGATGAATAATGGTCAGTGGTTGGATAATGATATCTTTATTAATAAGCTCATCTAATATGGGCTTAACAAAGATAGGTTGTCAGTCTAGGATGGTAACTATGACTCGTCTAGTCATGATTGCACATCCTTATTGGGATAATGAGTTAACATACTTAGAAGGGCCTAGAATTGTAATGGTAGGGAATTGTGAAGTTTAGTTGATATCATGATCCAAATGATGAGGTCCTAGAATGGTAATCCTTAGACATTGTGGAGATTGGTTTCTTGCATAATCTGAAGGAGGGTTAGTGGTATAGGTGGGGGATCAGGTACTGTTAGCCATGAAAAGGTAAACCTGGTATGTTAATCAACCCAATGAAGGTATCATTGTATATTGTGCTTGAGTATATTAGTTTTATTACCCATATTGAATATCATAAGGAGGATAAGGATCCATATCATAAACTACATCATCACCATAGGGGTCTTGAAAAAAGTCACCATATGCAACCACATTATCATAACCTAGATAGTACATGGCTCCACTAAGAGTGTAAATGAGAAATATCCAAATTAATGACAAATTTTATACTAAAAGGCATAGAGTTATAATTTTTTTTAAAAAAAAGGTCCAAAGGACAAATGGTCCAAACATAGTCTAACTTGGTCTAAGGAATGGAGCTGTATCTCCAAAAAGGTCTATGCTAAAACTTGGTCTAAATTAGTCTAATGTCAAATGTCTAACGATAAATGTCTTAAACAAAAGGTCAAGTGGATGAATGAAAATCAGAATGCCAAAATCTAGGTGCAAAGTGTTTCAAATAAGTTTAATTAAAATAAAACAAAAGTTTCTAGGTCTTTTACAGAAGGCACAAAATCTAAGCTTAAAACAAGTATGTGCTAGGTTTTTTAGAGTAGGCACAAAAGCTAGACTTTAAACAAAATCAAGGTAAGTGATTTAATCTAACAAGGTTGAAACACTTTGGCATAAACTAGGAATTCATATTTAAAGTTGAACTTTGTCAATTAGTATAAGGCATGAAACTCTAGACACATGGAAGATAGACTACTTCCACCTAAATCTAGGCATAAACAATAGTTTTCAAATTGAATAAATAATTAACCTAAGTTACACAACCTAAAAGAGAAAGATCGATGTCTAGGACAAAATTACACAAGGCATAGGTAAAAATCAATCAATTTTTGGATTTGAACTTGACAAGGCTAATTAAAAACTCAACTTAGAAAACTAGGCTTCTTTGAACAAACAATAAGATAGACAAGAGTGAATGACACTAGGTAAAGATCCAAAAGGCACATGTGGCTTGGTTCCAAAATTAGAATTTGGACACAAGGAAAAAAGTCTTTGAAATGATTTGAGTAGTGTAATGACGTTATCATGATCTAATGATATGATGAAAGATTTATTTCAAGACTCAAAGGCACAAAACATGGAATGAATTGGGTAGCATAATAACACCCTTTTCAATCAAATGACACACAAATAAATTTGTCCAAAGACTAAGGCAAAGGTGCGATATCAAATGGGTGGCATAACACCTCCACAAATAAATGAGTGGTGTATAAAAAACAATTATTTTTGGACATGGTAAGATAGACAAAATATTTTAGACTTAAGACCATGTAAGAAAGGATAAAAATGACATAAAACACCTAAGTGTAACATCCTAAATCCTAAAACTGACAAGGTTCCATGATACTATTGGATTCCATCAATATACTCACTCTTGAGAGGATTTTGATTGTTAATCCAAAAAGTAAAAATGCATGAAAAGTAGGGGTTTTTTAGGCCCCCTCTTCTCTCAAGATTTTTTACTGTGACATAGAACTTTGAGCTACTAACCCTTCATCAACAATATGTCTGTGATAAGTGGGGCTGTTCTAAACTATCAATTTTTACTCATTTCTATATGGTCTCAAGTGTGGTTAACAATAGAGATACAATCACATAATTTGGATCCGTCAAATAGCTTGTTGTGAAAACATCTTATCCTTTTCAAAACCATTACATCCATTACTTTCTCAGTGTAGTGTGATGTCCGAGTTGCCCTTACATTCTAAGGTTGAGTACCATTAACGAAGCTTATTTTAACCACTCAAAATAAGTGTCCCAATGGGTCACCCTCAATTTATATATCCCACCATGGAGTGGGATTGAATTGATTCTAGGAGAATGAATTCTCAGGTCAATGCTTCATTAAATATCCTATGAGGAGGCAATGAACTCCTGCTCACAAGCCAAAATACATGAAAATAAAGCCAAGTGGAAAGACTTTATGGTCGTTTTGGGGTCACCCAAACCATACAAATTTTGGGGAGGGCCTTAACAACTTTATTTTCATGATTTTGGAATAAATAAAAAAAATTATGAAGAGGTAAATGATAAAATCATAACTTTACCAACATCTAGCTCTAATCTTGCGCAATGACTTCAAACTTGCAAATGCTTGCTCTATTCTCAAGGTTCAGTCTTCAACATAGTTTTTAAACTCTCACTAGGATTTATAACCTCCTCTATTATAAACCTATTTATCAAACTCCATGGATTCATGTATCTCTTTCATTATACCCCTCATAATTATCTCACTCATCCTCTCAATTCATTTCATTCATTGATTATTTCCTTCTCACTCAGCTCATTCACTAGCTTGATACTAGTTGACCTTCTCAAGGCTTAAAACACCCAATCTTATTTTAGATTTAATGAACAAATACTTCAATTTTGGATCAATACTCCTGATAATAACACATTTTAATTGACCCCTTTTAACCTCTCAATCACTCTCCATCATCCATTGTCACACGTCAAATTCAATAGTGATCATATCTCCTTGAAGCCTTATTTTTCATAAATTCACTTGGATATAACACTCTACTAATATTCATGAATTTATAAGTTCATATTTATTCACCCTCTATCTTCTTACAGCCTTCCATGAAGTTTCATCTCCTAACTCATTATTTAGATACCCTTTCCTTTGTAATCTCCTAGTCAATTAGGCCTTTGAGCCCTCATTGCACTTGTCCAATCAACAAATATGTACTAGACCATACAGTACCAAACCAAAACCACTTGATTACTTTTCATTAGGGAATAATAAATAAGATTAAAAATATTGGTCATGTTTCACTAGTTATAACCAAATATATAGGGGTTTTTGTTTTTAAAACCCTAGTTAGGCTAATGTTCAGGTCTATATAGGCTGAGAGGGGTCAAAATTCAACAACTTTAGTTTTAGGTCACTTCAAACTATTCCAAGATCTTCCAAAGGTCTATGAACACAATATACATATTTATAAATTGTTTATAATCCTTAGTCAATCTTAATATACTTAAAACAAAATGAAACACAAAATTCTGTGAGTCCTTTGTACAACTGTGTCATAGTTTAGTGGTTTGTATCACTTCAAGAAAGTTTCCAAATGTCATTAGGGATATTTTAAAAACATGTTATCATTTTAACTTTTATCAAGGCTCTAAAAAATCAAAAACCACTCACCTTATCAAGGAATATATTCTTTCATTGCATACTGATTGAGAAAATAGAGGTTTAAACTATGTACACAAAGTTCTTGGTCACACATGGACTGTGCATTGTATATTCACCATCAGACTTGAATTCAATAAAATAATACACCATACCATAAATAATGTTATTATAGACACACCATCTAAAATAAAACTATTATCTTCTTGATACAAATACTCCAAGAAACAATAAGGCACTACCGTCTTTAACTGTCACAGTCACAACATGGTTTACATATTCAAGAGCATTTCTTTTAGGTTATATCTTTTTGGAATGTATAAAATGAATCATAAAACTTATTATGATTGGTATATACCTTTTATATGATTAAACCAAGGTTATTTCTTATTCCAACAATCATAAACTCCATCAAATCCTTCCCTTATCTGACTGTAACCTACAGTCTTTGTTCAAACCTGTAACCAACATAACAATGGCATATTCATAGCTTCAAGGGATTATAAAAGAAAAATAAAATCAAATATAATTCATACACTTTTTCATGAGAGAGTGAGCACACAAAATAACTCCTCTTTATTACTATGAATCATTCACCATTACATATTCACTCCATGAATGGACTCTGTCAACCTTCTTAGAGAATTTACAATCTACTTTTCTTGGTTTTTCACTTCCTTCTCAGAGCTCTCTCTACCTTCCTCCTAATCTCCTTAAATGTTAAAAATAACTTACAACTTCAATACTCATCCAACATCTACATTGGTTTGGGTAATTACAACTAAAAATTCTTTTACATTCAAGTACCAACCTCATGTTGGGTTTGGTGGTTTCAAACAAGAACTCTCTACCACCTTTCTCTCCTAACATGATATTTACATAGTGTCATCTATTATGACATTTCATGACCATATAAACACTTACCTAACCTCCTCTCTCATCATTTAACTCATATGACCCTTTATGCTTGAGTCTCACAATTTGAAATTTAAATTATAATTTTGGAGGGAAAACTTCACATGCTCACAAACACACCCTAATATGGCTTATTAATATTCTAGTGTTATGGACCTTACATATCCTTCACACATTCCTAAGACTCAAAATGGGTAACAATGGCCCCTAACAAGCATATAGAAGTTTAACAACTAAAAATTAACTTGGATTGCTAGATGCTTCTACATCACAAAGGAAAATAATGAGCATTTTTGGTCACTCAAGTTCCTTAAAGGGTATGGAGGGAGAGAATACACACATCACTCATTTTTCTAAAATAAACAACTTTAAACAACAAGCATAAAATAAAGAACTCTTAGGAGCATGTAAAAAAGTGTGAAATTTCATTTTATTGCACCAAAATGAAATGTGTTGTGAAATTTTATCCCCTTGGCATTTTTTTGAAAACTTTGAAAACACAAAAATGATTTAAACAAAACAATTATTAAAACACCAATTTGAAATGTGACTGTGACAAACAAAAACTCTCTACCACATTGGGTTTGGTGGTTTCAAACAAGAGCTCTCTACCACCTTTCTCTCCTAGCATGATATTTACATAGTTTCACCTATTATGACATTTCATGACCATATAAACACTTACCTAACCTCCTATCTACTCATTGAACTCATATGACCCATTTATGCTTGGGTCCCACAATTTGAAATTCAAATTACAACTCTGGAGGGAAAAATCCACATGCTCACAAACACACCCTAATATGGCTTCTTAATATTCTAATGCCCTCTAATGGACCTTATATATCTTTCATACATTCCTAAGTCTTAAAATGGGTAACAATGACCCCTAAAAAGTATATATAAGTTCAAAAACTAAAAATTAGCTTGGATTGCTAGATGCTCCTGCATCATACTCCCCAAGAGGGAGAAAAAATTTAAGGGCAAAACTTAATAGATTTATTCCTCTTTTTACAATTATTCTTCATTTGATTTTCTTTTCTACCTTCCTCTTGACTTTTCTCACATTCTTCTTTCTCTATTCTATCCTTCTTAGTCTTCAACAATCCATTCTTTACTTTCTCCTTCCATCTTCTTCTTCTCAACTCTTTCTCAATTGCAAGAGTCCATTTCTCCACTTCATTTTCAATCATCTCATGTTTCTCATACTCTTTTTCATTCTTATCTTCAGATGTACCTATATAAACACCATCATATATATGAATTTTATGAGTTTCATGAGGTCATATTGCCTCTTTACTAGCTCCTTGAGATTGTATGCTTGGTTTGGGTGCTCTCCCAACTGCATTTATCTTCATACTAGATTGTTCATCCTATTTAATTAGCGTACCTCTTGGATACACTTCTAGGAAACTTGTTCCACCATCTTATTTATGTTATTATTCTTCCAACTCAGCTACAACATCATGTAAACATATCATTTTCTTACCTTGTCTTACACTCACTTTTTTTTTTTTTTCCATGCTTGCTCATGAGTTCTTGTGACTCATTCTTTCTCTTCATCATTTTACTATGAGGTGCAAACTCTTCTTGTTTCTTTATACTTGAAACATCCATCTCATTAATGCATGTCATTCCTTATTCAAGAGATTTAAAAGTCTCTTCATGGTTGTCATCATCCATGGCATTTCACCCTTCCTCATTTGACTCTTCTTTGAACTCATTCATGATCTTCTCATGATGATCTTCATCTATATGCAACCCTTTCAATGGATTGAAAAAGTCTTCTTGTATCTCCAATTCTTATTTTAATATGAGAGCATCTATCTCTCCATTATCCACATCAAATTTAGGACCTTTATTCCCTTCATCTTCTTCAAAATTTTGCTCTATATCAACATATGTAGTCATTATCTTCCCATTTTCCAAGAAATCTTCAATCTTATTCAAGTCTTTATCATTGATTGCATTTTATATTCACCCATCTACCCATTAGTGTTCATTAACACTCTTTTTCATGCTTTATACTCTCTTTACATGACATCATCCAATGATTCAAAGAAGTCATCTTCATATTCATCATACACTTCTTACTTACCCTTCCACTTGCTTGTGCTTTCTTCATAGTCTTCATCTTATCTCTTCATTGGACTACTCATCTGAATTTTCATTTCTTTGTCCTTGTTTGGCTTCATGACTTTAATTTTTTTTTTTGACATTACAACTTTCTTCTTTCCCCATGCTTTTTTGAGGTACACATTGAAAATTAGTTTTTTGTAACCTTCCCATGCTTTTTATGATCTATACCTTGAATTTCATTTGTTTGGGTTGAGATAGGATTTTTGCCTCACCTTATTCATGCTTATTTTTTTGACAACCTCTCATATTGATTTGGTGTAACATTTTCTTTGTTTCTTTTCTCCATGTTTTTTCTTGTTCTCCACTTGCCTTCTTAGCTTGAATGACCCCTTGATTGAGGTTTACCTTCTTCAACTCATTGGATGGTTCTTTGAGAAACTTAGGCCAAACATAACCATTCTCTTGTACTCTACTTGAGGGTTGTACCTTATTCTTCATTTATCCAACCTGTATATTAAATTTTTCTTTATCATATGCATAATCATAATCAATGCTTAAGCATTCATTTACCTCCATATAAGACTGATGCATGGTTATTTACTCATTCATATTTTTTTAACCTATATTCATGTATTCTTGGTGTGTTATTCCTCTTGATTGTATTACAATTATTGTCAAAGCATCATAAAAATCCTCTTCCATCTCATCTTCAGCATGCTGATATTATTCAATGTTTACCATATAAATTTATACAATTTGTCCTTTCCCTTTGTCATCTTATTTCTTCTTGATGGGTGATTTACTAGAACCATTATTCACAAGACTTGAGGTCTCATTATTGATCTTAATCAAACTTTATTTCATACTTGCATACACAAACTCAAATGTAATGTTAGCATAATAAACAAGAGACCACATAGTCTCCATGAATGCCTCTTTCATAAACATTCTCCTCTTTTCCTTGTATTTTCTCTCAAGTGGTTTTGTTGGAACTTCTCTCTCCATGTTTTCCTCAATGAGAACTCTTTTCTTAACCTCTCTATCATATTGATCTCTTGGAAACTAATCATGCCTCTAGGGGCTATGCTCTCTTTGTTCTTATTTTTCCTTAAGGCATTCATCTCATGCCTTCTCTCTCCCATAAGTAGCTCTAGTGGCCACTTCACTCTCTTCCTCATGATCCAAATAAGACATTAGATTCCTTGATCCTTCATAATATTCACAATGAGATCTATATTCTTAAAACTCTACCCTAACTCTCTTATCTCTTTCACCTCTTCTTCTATATCCATCTTCTCCCTTTTCCTTCACCTTATAGACCTACTTAGACCTATCTCTTAACAAGCTTACCCACTTGCATCTTAAACCACTCTTGTGTCTTATTTATCTTTATCAAGTCCTTTATCTATGAATTCTTATTTCTCTTGACCCTCACTTGGAGTCCTCCTTTTCTCTCTCTTGAGTTACAATGTTCTCTTCACTCTATCTTCTCTAGTTCTCTTGAATAATTTTCAAGTCCTTCACATTGGAATTATGGGGTTTAGTTTCTCTCCTTATCAATTCTAAAAATTTTCTATACTGAACTCAATAGGTCATACTTGCACCACACTCTTTTCCCACAATACCCTTGTAATGTCACTTCAAGCATTCCTCACAGCATTTTTTACCAATTTCAAATTAACAAGATTTTAAGAACTTAAAACAAAATTGAACCAAGATCTTACCTTGATATGATACCAAATGATGTAGCATGTACATTAGAAAAAAATAACTTTACCAACTCCTAGCTCTAATTTGGGCAATGACTTCAAACTTGCAAATGCTTGCTCTATTATCAAGGTTCAGTCTTCAACATAGTCTTTCAACTCTCACTAGAATTTATATCCTCCTATATTATAACCCTATTTATAAAACATAATGGAGTCATGTATCTATATCATTATACACCTCACAAGTCTCTCACTCATCCTATCAATTCATTTCATTAATTGATTATCTCTTTCTCACTCAACTCATTCACTAGCTTGATATTAATTTATCTTCTCAAGGCTTAAAACACCCAATCTTATTTTAGAGTTCATGAATAGATCCTTCCATATTGGATCAATACTCCTAATAATAACACACTTTAATTGACCCATTTTAACCTCTCAATCACTCTCTATCATCCACTGTCACATCTCAAATTCAATAGTGACCCTATCTCCTTGTAGCCTTTTTTTAACAAATTACCTTGGTTAGAAAACTCTGCCAGTATTCATGAATTTATAAGCCCATATTTGGGAACCCTATATCTTATTACATCCTTCCATGAAGTTTCATATACTAACTCATTATTTAGGTACACTTTTCTTTATAAGATCCTAGCCAATTAGGCCTTTTAGCCCTCATTGTACTTGCCTAATCACCAAATTCATATTAGACTATATGGTATCAGACCAAAACCAATTTATTCCTTTTCCTCATGGAATAATACATAATATTAAAAAATTTGGTCATGTTTCACTAGTTAGAACCAAAGATATATGGGTTTTTGTTTGAAAACCCTAGTTAGGCTAATGTTCAGGTCTATACAGGCCAGAGAGGGGTCAAAATTCAACAACTTTAGTTTTAGGTCACTTAAAAATATTCCAAGACCTTCCCAGGGTTTTTGAACACAATATACATGTTTATAAATGGTTTAAAATCCTTAGACAATCTTAATATACTTAAAATAACATGAAACACAAAATTATATGAGTCATTTATAGGATTGTGTAATAGTTTAGTGGTTTGTATCACTTCAAAAAAGTTTCCATATGTCAACAAGGATATTTTCAAAACATGTTCTATTTTTCACTTTTATCAAGAATCAAACAACTAAGCAACCACTCACCTTCTCAAGGCATACATTCTTTCATTGCCTACTAATTGAGCAAGCACAAGTTTAAATTATGTACACAGGGTTCTTGGTCACACATGAACTGTGCATTATATATTCACCATCAGAATTACATTCAATCAAATACTCTACCATCCCATAAATAATATTATTATCTATAGACCATCTCAAATATTGATGTAATCTTCTTGATACAAAGACTCCAATAAACAACAAGACACTACCTTCTTTGACTGTCACAATCACAATAGGGTTTACATCTTCAAGAGCATTTATTTTAGGTTCTTTATTTTGGGAATGTATAAAATCAATCATGAAACTTAGTACAATTTTTATATACCTTTTATATGCTTAAATAAATGTTCTTTATTATGCCAACAATCATAAACTCCATTAGATCCTTCCCTTGTTTGAATGTAACCTAGAGTCTCTGTTCAAACTTGTAACCAACATAACAATGACATATTCATAGCCTCCAAGGCTTAAAAAAGAAAAATATAATTTTTATACACTTTTTCATGGGAGAGTGAGAACACAAAATAACTCCTATTTATTAATATGAATCATCCACCATTACATATTAAGTCCATGAATGGACTCTATCAAATTTCTTGGAGAATTTACAGTCTACTTTTCTTGGTTTCTCACTCTCCTTCTTAGAGCTCTTTCTACCTTCCTCATGCTCTCCTTCCATGCTGAAAATAACTTAAGGCTTCCATACTCATCCAACATCTACATTGGTTTGGGTAGTTATAACTAAAAACTTTCTTATATTCGAGCACCAACCGCGCATTGGTTTTGGTGGTTTCAACAAAAAATCTCTACCACCTTTCTCTCCTAGCATGATATTTACATAGTGTCATCTATTATAACATTTCATGACCATCTAAACACTTACCTAACCTCTTCTCTAACCATTGAACTCATATGACCCCTTTTGTTCTTGGGTTCATAATTTTTAATTCAAATTATAATTTTGGAGGGAAAAACTCCACATGCTCACAAACACACCCTAATACGGATTATTAAGATTCTAATGCCCTCTAATGAACCTTATAGTAATGCCCTCTAATGGACCTTATAGATCCTTCACACATTCTTAAGACTCAAAATGAGTAACAATGACCCCTAAAAAGCATATATAAGTTCAAAAACTAAAAATTAACTTGGATTTCCAGATGCTCCTACATCACAAAGGCAAATAATGAGTATTTTTGGTCACCCAAATTCCCTAAAGGAGATGGAGGGAGAGCATACACACATCACTCATTTTGATAAAATAAACAACTTTCAACAAACAAACATAAAATAAACAACTCTTATGAGTATGTAACTAAGTGTGAAATTTCATTTTATTGCACCAAAATGAAATGTGTTGTGAAATTTGAGCCCCTTGGCATTTATTTGTTGAAAACTTGAAAGCACAAAACTGACTTAAGTAAAACAATTATTAAAACACCAATTTAAAATGTGAATTCTACAAGTTAGAAGTGTTTTAAATGTCTCCTTGTGGCCTTGGGTCTTGAAAAACATGTTAGAGAGTCCTTGTGGTTAGAATCACATCATGAGTGAACAAATGACTTGTCAAATATTACTCTTGAGTTTATGGTTTTTTACACATAGTGTAAAACAATAAAACACAGAGAAATACCACAACTCTCCCTACAAAATCATGACTATCAACACAATACCGAAACTTGCAAAAAAAATAGAGTATTAAATAAAATATCACTATTCTAAGTGTAAAACTATTGAAATAAAGGCAATATTGCTATTATGAGAGTCACGATATTACAACTTAACACAAAATGGTTAGCCTAACAACTAGAAGTTTAATGTAATATCATCAAACTTCATATAATATCTCTAAACTAATTGTGATATCATGAATTTTAAAGTCATGATATTGTAATATCGCAAGTTACCTTGCAAGTAGAAAATGGTTCATAAAAATCTTGATAGCTAGGCACAAAACCCTAATAAATAAGATAAAAATGTGACTATGTGAGTATTAATAGTATGGTAATATCATGATTCTATAGATTAAAACCATGACTTCACAATTCAACTTTGTGACTTATAAAAAACATCTTTTAGCCTTCAATTTTCACTTATTTTGGTCAGGAAGCTTACATTTTGACATGAAAATCATTAATAAACTACTCTAAAATGCTTTAGGAATAACTTCATCGGGTGTGCATCCCATCAGGCATGATAACATGTGACAAGGATTTAATATAGAGGGAATATTAGCCTTGTGTTAGTCTCATAAAATAAATGAAATGAACACACTAAAATCCTAACACCTCTAGCCTAGACACTAGGGAGAGATTAAATAACAAAACTAAATGAAAGCACACCAAAAACATAAAAGAAAAAACTCTTTTACCTTCCTTGGATCTCCAAATGGATTTTTTGAATGGCTTGCTTGACTTGTGCATCAAGAAGTCTTTGACAATGGAGCTTGCTTGGATCCTTCTCTCCTTGGCACCTTGGCTTTTGATCGCTTGGCTTAAGGTTTGGGAAACACTACTTATAAGGCATTTAAGCATTATAACACTACATCAAAGGAGCTTGTTGAAGATGTTTGTGCATAATAAATTTGCAAAAAAATAGCTTATGAATTCAATAGGCAAGGCCTTGTATTTATATCCTTATAAATTAACTCTCTCCCAAGGTGAGTTAAGATTAAGTTTAGGCTTAGAATGGGTTCAAACTAAACCTAGGTGAGTTAAAACTAACTCTAGTTGAGTTAATAGTTTTTAAGTAATTATGATTTGAAATTACTAGGCATGGATCTTAAATTAGATATTTTAGGATATTTTTAAAGTGCTTTATAACTCATAAAGGCAATGATGAAAGGCTTTGATATTTTGATTTTTGGAATTTCCATTTTTAGATATTCATTAATTGCAAATGGACAATTTAACTAAGAATTTAATCTTGCTTAATTTTTTAATTGATTTTTATTAACATTTTATCTCTTTCAAGATTTGATTATGTAAGTGCACCACTTAATAGGTCCATAGGCCAAATTGATAATTGTTATACTGCAGCATGATTATGGGTGAATCTATGAGAGGTTATTGTTGCATACAGGCTAGTATCCCAAATGGGATGCCTCAACATGATTCTGAGCTTTGATGAATGATGTGCAAGTAAATTTAGGACATTTAGTGATTCTTGGGCTTAATTTGTAATGGTTGGTAGGAATCGATTTGAAGTCCGATTAGAAGCCAGTCATGGCCAGATTTAGGTGTCTACAATTACAAGATAGTTTCTTGAGATATTAACCTTCCTCTTTAGTTGGATTGTTTCCAAATAATCTAATCTATAAAAACATTAAAAAAAAATAGTCATTCAATAATAAATACATATTAAACTATGTAAAATAAAGAGGGAGGATAAAAAAAACTTACAAATTGAACTAACAATCCTTTTATGCCTTTTTTTCCCTTATGATGAGTAACATGGTTCATTCTAATCCTCTTTTTGTGGCCTTTAGATACCTACATTTTATTTATTTTTTTACATACATTTTTTTATTTCCCTTATATTTTTCAAACATTGTTTTTATATCCCTCTTTAGTATAATAGGTGGTGTGTAAATTTTTCCATCAATATTTGGATTTATTTATTTTTTTAAATAAGATGCATCCCTTGCCCTTATCAATACATTCCTCTCAATTAGATTCATCCCATATTTATTTTTCAAAATATTAAATTTGTATTATTTTTATTCAATAGGGAACTAGGTTCAATCAAGGTGGGTGAGGGCTTTGGTGTTGGCAAGGTGTTTGATCACCTACGAAAGATACTCTGTACACAAATATTCATTTGCATCTATCCAATTTTTTTACTTTCTCATTAAATAAAATGAGGGTTTTTACAGAACCTTTCAAAATAAAGATGGTACTCGAGGGGCATGCCAACAAGTAATGGATGGGGTACCAAAGAACATTAGGTGTTTGATAAGGTAGGTCATAATCAATGTTAGTATCCTCAATGTATACCTCCTTGATGTTTACCAAACCACAAGATCTGGAAATATAACCCAATTTACCCATTATTTTATTTAGTCTCTTTGTGACCAAATGATTTCTTTGTAACTTAAATATGGTATATGGGTTTTTCTGTAAGTACCTTAATACTTTAGCCTGATACTAAAAAATAGACTAAAACTATAAACATAAAAATATTAATTAAATAAAATTTATGTTTGAAAATAATAGGTTAACTTACCATATTATCCTCTTATTCAGAAGAAGAATATAAACTAATGGAGAGGATATATATCATGTACCATTCCTCTTGATTAGGGTGTTGATTTTAGGGTTGACTTTTGTTGTACTTCCCTTTTCCCATGCTTGGTTTTTCTTTTCCTCCCATTTTCTATCAATATATTTAGAAAAAATCACAAATTTAATTGTTACCACTATAATAAAAAATATTTTCTAACCCACCCCTCACTTTTAGAGATAGAATAGAACAAGACCCACTTTCCCCCTTTTTTAAAACTTTAGAGCTCATTTTTCCAATGTTAGTGCTAGCCTAAGACAACTCTTGATGCAATTATGACAAGTGCTCTCTCGGGCAAAAAAAAACATTGTGCATCAAATTTTGCATAAGGAGAAGGCCATTTTTAAAAAAAAATATGATAAATGTTAAGAAATTTCAATTCATTCCTACAGTTTCCCATAATTTTGTTCTTCAAACTAATTTTACAAGAATTGAAACCTTGACCTCAAATATTCTACCTAGTTTATATATTTTAATGTTAGCATATCATCATCTTCTTATTTAAATTTCAACATAATATTTTTAGTGGACCCAATTACATTCATTATTGGTTTAATTATATGGCTTGAGGTTAATCAAGCCTAATTCATTCATACAATTAAGGTGGGTTTCTAGAAAAGTGCATTAAAATTAAGCACCATTTGTCATTATTTTATGTTTTTAGGTTATTATTGGACCTATTTCAACTAAAAATCCCCTTATTAGATGTGACTAAATAAATGAAGGCTGATATTAGGAAAAAATTAAAAAAAGGTGGTTGGTTGTATTTAAGTATCCAAATCGACCTGTAGTACTCACATGATGGGGATAAAATTGGCCCAAACTACATCCCTAATTGATTCAATTGACTAATTGGTTCAACCAATGATAAAATTAGGTCCAATTAAGCCCCAAATTGCATCATTTAGTCCCAACTATTTGGGACTAAATTTAGGATTGAATTTTTGGCCAATTAATCCCTAAATCACATCATATAATTGTAATTATGCTCATATGGCTTAAATTGCCTAAAGTTATGTTCTTAATAGATCTAATCAACCAATTTGATTAATTAATGATGAAATTTGTGCCAAATGAGCTCTAAATCACATTGTACAATTGAAACTAAGTTCAAAAGGGTCAAATTGGCCTATTTTTCATCCTTGATTGATCCAAATGACTAGTTCATTTATTCAATGATAGAATCAAGGTCAGTTGAGCCCCAAATCACATTATATAGTTAAAACTACATTCATAAGGTTAAAATTTGCCCAGTATGCATCCCCCATTGATAAAATTGACTAATTGGTTCAATTAGTGATGAAATTGGTGAAAATTGAGCCCAAAATTATGTTGTATAGTTGCAATTATGGTCGTGGGGCTGAAATTGGCGTAGTCTACAACAATGATATATTTATTATCTTGCATAATTGATCCTGATACTCTATTTGAGAACTAGTCCACTTTAAAAGTAATATAGTACTTTCCACATATGGTTGTACAACCATAACTATTGAGATTATTTTAATGACATTGCTATAATACCCATGAATACATTAATGGAAGTGTCTAGACTTTTCAGTGCACTAATTGTGCAATCATAATTTAAATTATTTCTTACACTCTTAATTCATTTAAATACATATTTGTGAGTATTAGGGATGCATTAATATATATATTTTTACATGTGAAAACCCAAATATCTTATATTTAAAAGATGTAATGGAGAAAAATAAATTTAGATTGAGCGTTGAGAGAATTATTGCAATTTTTAAGCTCTTAGTGAGTTACTTTTCAATTAACTACTCATGGTTTTATATGTTCATTTAGAAACTTCCTTTGGTGCTAAAAATGGAGAGGAAAATTTAAATAAATGGGAATAATGTGTGTCCATATTCAGTCATGGCAAAAAGAGACAATTATGATTATTATGGATATATTCCATTATGTACAAAATCTATAGAATTGGTGGTATAGGGAAAAATCATTCGCCAACCTTAATTTCTCGAGATCTCAAAGCTTATATAATTTTTTCTGGAAAAAAATGTGTAAAAGAGTGGCCATTATTGGTAGGGGGTACTTTCAAAGTTTCAACGATGATGACCATGATAACATAACAACTTAATCTTGTAAAATTTGTTAGTAATCATAATATCTTCACAAAATTTGTTTAAATAAATAACTATTGAGGGAAAAACAAATCAGTCATTTTAACACTCCTTTTTGCCTTGAATATTACATTATTTGCTTTCAAAGTTTCCCAATTAATTTTAAAATGAAAGTGGTATGAATTTATTGTTGTGGTCATGGCAGTTATTGTTATATCAATGTTTATACATTTGATTTTAGTTTTTTGGGTATATATATATATATATATATATATATATATATATACTTTTGAAATAAAATATTATGGGATATGATGATTGTTATGATTGTAAATAAGAAGAATTCAAAAAAAATAAAATGGCATATTCAAAATTCATAACTTATTTCCATTAATATAAGTGGATTAAAAAAAATGGTGTGGTTTGGAATTATATTTTTGTTTACCTGTTAGAAAAAAATATTGTTTTCCAACATATATCCAAGTTCTAACCCTCATGTTTACTAGTAACTATAATTACTTTACCCATAATTTTATAATTTTTGTGTATAGTTTCACAATAATTATCTACTCTTTTCAATTTTCATCATTTTCTATTCTCTATCTATTCCCATAAGTGTGTATTGTGCAAATGACTAGCACCGACTACAATCAACTTTTTCACATAAATTTTGAAATTATTGAATTAAAAAAAACAAAAATGGAGAGAAATTTTGTTAGTTTATTTTAATAGACTTGAATTTTAATGGTTAATATTAGGGATTATTTATTTGAAAATGGTGAAAAACCTTACTTTGGATTCAATTTAGATGTGAGGGTTTTTACATTTTGTTTTAAACTTTATTTTCCTTATATAAATTGATATGTCATCAAGTTTATATTGACAAAGATGCCTTTGATTTAACAAATCAAAATTAAATGATTAAAAACCCCCTTTTTAGAGGTAAAAAACAATTTAATTACATAATCCCATGTTGCTGACGTAAATATTGATATAATATGTGCCAACAAATGAAAACCCACCAAAATTTGAGCCTCTTTCTTTGCCAGTTTTAGTATTAGTTGCAGCTTGATGCTCTTTATGTCAAGGTTGATTCACTTCGCATCAAGTGAAAATATTGACGTGAATTTGCATCAATTATTGCAAAAAATTAAAAATTGACATAAAAGGTATAACAAATTCATGAAAATCTACTAGTGAAACACCCTAACAAGTTACTAAGACTCATGTCGACTACCTCCATTTGACCATCCATCTAAGGATGATATATTGAATTAAACTTTAGTTTAGTGTCTGAATTCTTCCACAATGTCCTCCATAAATGATCATTTTTTTGGTGTTTCTATTGGATGCTATAAAGCATAACAATCCATGTAACCTAATAAGTTCTCTAAAAACAAATTAGATATATGCATATCATCATTAATTTTATTGTATTACACAATAAGCCATTTTGGATAATCTATATAAAATTAAAAAAATAGACTCATGGCCCTTCTTCATTCTAGGAAATCCTAAAACAAATTCCATGATGATATATTCCAATGGACTCTCTAAAATAGGTAGTGGTTAATACAACCCTACATTTTGACTCCTTCCTTTTGCCAACTGTAAAATCCTACAATCTTACACAAAATTTTACACATTCATATCCATCTGAATCTAAAATTAATTATCACTTAGTTATGTAAATGTCTTATCAATTTAAAAATGACAAGATATTCATCTAATACGCTTCTCCTTGTTTAAACTATTATGCATAAACCCTTGGGTATACATAATTTTTTTCATTAAAATTTTCCTCTTTTAATGTAATTATCCAACCATGGTGTTCTATCTACACTCAATGGTTCTACACATGTTTTCCATATGTCACTGAAATCTCATATTTTGTATACAACTCCATGGAATAAAATCTAATGACTTCCACTCACATCTCATTCAACATGAAATACCTTTGACTTAGTTCATCTATAAATCTATTAGACAATCCACTCATATGATTCAATAAAAATGAGTAAATTTTTATAAAATCAATCCACTTCATATATTTTTAGTTCAACTTACCTTGACTATTGATGAACTATTGTGCTTGATGGTTTGTGTACAACATAAATTGATTAACAATTAATGCCCCCACTTTTTGAGCACTTGCATTAGGGCATAGAAGTTTTGATCATAAACTAAATATTTATTGTTGGAATAATTTTGTTACTTATTGAAGTAAGTAATGGGCTTACATTATTCATTTAACATAAGTCCAATTATTTCACTACTAGCATCACAATCAACCTAAAATACTTTGTGAAAATCAAGAATTATCAATACTAGTTGTTTTATCACTTTATTATTCAAACTCTAGAGATTTATTCTACTTTTGTTTTATATAAAATTTATCTTATATCATTTCTCATCACTTTTGTAATATTTTTCATATCATCTAAAGTTTCAAATGAATTTACTATATTAAAATTATAATCCATGGAAGTGACAAGATTTAAATGTACTTCTGGGTGATAGGTACTCAATGATAGCTCTCACTTTTCTTGGATCCATCTTGAATCCTTATTGGGAAATAAATAAAATTAAGTACACTAAATCCTCTTCATGAAGCTTCATTTAATCAAATTAACTATCAATGTCACTTCTCACAATTGCTAAAATACTTGTCTTAGGTGTGTGAAAGATAAATATGTCATCCAAATACAAAATAAAAAAGTTGCCAAGGAAAGGCATCAACTCTTCATTCATGAGTATTATGAGTGTAATCATGTAATTTTTAGCTCTAATGGGATAACAAACCATTCATACAATCCATCATGCATTTTGAACACAATTTTCCATTCGTCACCTTCCTTGATGCAAATTTGGTGATGTCTAATTTTTAAGTCCATCATTGTGAAGTGCTTTGATCCACTCAAATAGTCCATCAAGTAATCCATGTGAAACAATGGAAACATGTACTTTATAGTTATCTTTTTGATGGTTCTAGAATAAGTTCACATTCTCCATTCTCCACCTTATTTAGCTCCAACAGTGTTATAATTATGCATGAGATCAAACATTATCTTATCGACCCTTTATCTAATAGCTCATGCACTTGACTTTTTACCTCCTTATTTTATTTAGGAATTAACCTAAATGTCGCTTTGTTTGGAAATTTGGATCTCAAAATCAGATCCATATGTTGACTTATACTCTACATGGGCTGTAAACAATATGGTATAACATCTAAAATGATCTCCACAAACTCACAATTTTTTTTTCAATTCATGTGGAAGCGTGCCCTCTTCTCCTACCTTTCCAACTTATGTGGGATTGGGAATGAAAGCATAACATGCATTATCTTCCACATACTTTAAGAATAACTATCCTGAAACCAATAAAATCCTTGAACTACTATACCTCTTCACTTTTTCCCTTCAAAGGACCTGGAATGTACTTCCTACCATCCTTCGCAAAATCATATGTGTTTACATGGAAGTCATGCTACACTTTCATTCCAAAATGCTAGGGACTTCCTAGAAACACATGACATACATCCATGGGTATTATGTCACACATGACATCATATTTGCATGCTCAAATATGAAAACTTAATAGAAATATTTTATTCACTATAATCTAATATCTCCTCAGAAACCAAGACATCTTATATGGTTTTGGATGCACAATCCTATTCAAACTAGGTTCATTTACTATCTCATTAGAAACAAGATTATCAGTGCTACCAATATTAACAATAAAATTATAACACACACACACACACATAATTTATCTATGATGGTGTTTTATCCTCTTTATAAGGTTTTAATAACATTATATTCATAATGAGAGATCTAAATTATACTTCCTATACATTATTGAATAATACTCAACCACTTGCACAATATGATTAAGCATCTCATTTATTATTTTTCCATCATTATGTGCATGTTGGAACTCAATGCTCGCGTTTCACCACACATGAAGCATGTACCCATAAGTTCTCTACCTCTTCCTTGTTGATACAATCCTCTACCTTTATTAGGATATCCTCTAACTCTTTACATGGTATTATTAATCTAAAAATTAATTGCTTATTCTTCTTGTGCATAGTGTCCTCTGCCATTATTTCTATGTCCTCTTCTACGTGAAATTTTTTCTTTCCCTCATATTTTGCCTTGTTGTATTTGGGACAAATTCTTCTTGGCCTTTAGTGCAAAGTGATAGAATTCTTATACTAAACATAGTTGTATCATCCCAAACTCATCTTGAATGGAAATGTGTAAACCATTCGCATACCTTGAGATCTTATATGTGTCATATTTAACATGATCCAATAGAATGGTGAGTTTATGAAATTATTTAGTGTAATCCTTTACACTCATGTCTTTTGCCTCAATTTATTGAATAAAATGAACTAGTAGTTGAAGGGTAAAAACTTACATTTTAGTTTTACATCCAATTTATCCAAATTTTTGATCTTGTATTTACATATTATAACTTTTTATATATGCACATGCTCCCACCATAATAATTAATGTCCCCTCAAATCTATGCATGCAAAATTTACCTTCTTGGGATCTTCCATATGCTTATATTTAAAATATTTCTCCAACTCAATGATCCAATCAACATTCTAGGCACAAGCCAATATAATAGCTAGGGTGTTCAACCAAGACTTAATGCCAATACTCATAATGGACCTCACAAATTTATCTTCCACTTCATCTACTTATTATTTCACCTTAATCTCAATCATTTATTATCTTCTTCATCATCTATTTCCTCCATAATAATTCTTCTACGTTATTAGTCTCCATAGCCTCAAAATGGGCTTGAATTTATCTCATAATCTTATCCATGTCTGAAAATTTTGTAAATTTTCTCTAACAAGACTTATTATGTGTGCCTTTTATTTTCCTCACATTTAAAAACAAAACTAACACATTCTACCCAACACTCTCCTTGTTGGAAGATGTCTTCACTACTTTTTACCTGCACTCATAAATGTGGAAAACTTAATTCACTTTGAAGGATACAACCCAAAACTTGACTAAAAAAGACTCTTGTGTGCTCACCCCATAAGGAATAACCTAAATTTAATACTAGCCAATGCATTCATGGTTAAGGGGTCTAATGAAGGGCAGCCTTAGAGCACATAGTTTATCACTTTAACACAAAATAATGGACTAACTCATAGTCCACATATGGAACATAATGTAACCAATTTTATATTTAATTTTTTCAACAAGAAATGTTACAAATACACACCATTGCACTGTCTCAAATAAATTATAGAATTTAATATTTTTTAGTATTACAAAAATATCACAAGATACTTGTTTCATCGTATCTCTCTATGTAGACTTATGGTTTACCACAAATCCCTACTAGAATAAAACTTGGTTATCTAGTTTGGATATTTTTTCATAGATTTTGCTAGTTTTTAATATTTGCATAGTTTCTTATATCCTTGCCAACCTATATCAAAATATTTTTCATAATTTTTTATATTCTTTCCAACCTATATCCAAATATCCAATATCCAACCCCAATGAATAACTAAAATTGAACATTATATATATGCAATAAATAATTATAAACTTTGAAACAGTTCACCTTCCAATAATTAGAGAAGTGTCATCTCTTTGTGACTCTTTAATATCAATCAATTAGACTCTACAAGATATCATATATATTATTCCTTCATCTTGTATTGAAATATGGCACAAAGGCATCATCACATATCTATTTGACTTGTGTCATGATGAATTAATCATTATTATAAAATGACTATCTTTTAGTTTTTGATGCACATGATGTAATATTTAGTATATAGATGTTTTGGAAAAATATTCTCTCTCTATTGTATAAGAATAATCATACACTATTATATTTTGTAGGACCCTAGTTCACTAAGGATGGTACATTGATCTCAAAAATCACAAGCTTAACTCACAACCTTTACAAATTGGAGTAACCATGCAATTGTAGAAAGAATATGACATGCAAGGTTTATGTAAGACTTCTCCAACATAATGTCACACGTTAATCCTAAATCTTGAAATTCATCGCAAAGTTTTCATAGTTTTAAATAATGAGGAATATTGTGCATGACTTCACCTTCAACACATATATGTAAGGCTATTTTATGGTTTTTGGTCATTCTCATAGAAAACACACACTGATAAACTATTTGAAGGGAATGATAATATTCATATTTACACTAAAATAAAGTTAATAATACAAAATTTTCCTATTTTATCATGTGTAATAAATATAATAAGTATAAGGTATCTAAGGGATAAGATAGAACACATATTTTTTGATATTCTATTATGAGGTATGACATTGATTAGGAGTCATCACAGGGCTACATTGTAGGTTTGACCTTGTTCATTTTGCATTTTGACTATTTATGCCCACTAGATGCTTGTGTCAAATAGGGACAATAGTTTTGACACAAGTGTCTACTCTCAATGTAGGTGTCTAATTAAAGATATACATAGGAATGGATCCAAATTTATTCTAGGCCTATGTTGTCACTTGTATAACTACCATGTGCCTCAAATTATACCTGCATGTGTGCCAAATTCATCCAATGAACAAAACCCTAGTTATTTTGCATTGGACCTCTTATACCATGGTAAAAAAGGGGTTAGCATGTGAGTCAAGCTAATCCTATCAACCCCATTTTTTTAAGTGTTGCCTACATATCCAGTACTCCAAAGAGGGCCTTAGATTCACATGTAGTTCTCCCTCCTATGTATGTGTTTGAAATTGTAACTATGCAACTATATGTTCTTTCTCCTAGTAACCCTTAATACAAGAAATTCAATAATATATTTGACCTTTTGAATGCTTCAGATGTTTAATTCAATATTATAATGAAATTTGATAACTTGAAATATACAGTATTTTCCAATTTGGTAATTACCAAATCAAATTTCTAGATAGTGTAATTAGACCATAGCCTTTGTATATATAGTGACACATGAAAATGTACCAATAAAATGGGAAAATAGGGTTAAATAAATGATCACAAAGTGAAAGATATAAAAAAGGACAAAAAGATAAGCCTGAACACCTGCATCGTAGTTGGACACTAGTGTCCCAAATAGATTCAAATGTCTAGGGGATAAAAACATATAGATGATAGGAAAAAATAGGTATGGATAATTGGCATACATTGGATGAAGAGTAATAAAATAACATACAGGCCCAAAGGGAAGGTAAATCAAGTGAAATAAGATGGAACCAAAGAGGTCCATAAGAGGCCGCATCACTAGATATCTAATCCTTAGTTAAGATATGTATACATGAAAATAGGCTATAAAAACATGATTTGAAATTATTCTTGTGCCAAATATTGGTGTCTACATCGACTCACCTTAATCTAGTAATGCATAAAAACTGAGATTACTAGTTTAAAGGAAAATAAAAATGCATACTGTGGTGTGGACAACACACCTTGTCTTTGCTTGATATTTTCTTGAATATTTTATTCAAACATTAATTGTAACCAAGAGTATGAAAAAAACTAATAAACATATATAATTTTTATGTAATAAAAAAAAAAAATAGCGTAAATAATACACTTGTGCACGTGTCATGTAACAATTGTTATGGAGTATTAGAAACTGAATAAGTAGACAGGGGCATTGCAACCTCATCCATCTTCTATCTAGTAATATTAATGATATTACAAGTGTCTAATTAGGTTACATAATTATGGTGTTATACCTATAATAGGGAGAGTTGGGAGGTGATCATTCCCCCAACTTAGAATAGGAAGAGTGGTGCTTCAACCATCAAGAGTATCATTTCAAAACCAACACAACTCAAGTGAAAATATGTTTAACTTGGTCTAGGATGAGTGAAGTAATTAAGCTCAGAAAAACAAATTGGTGGGATAATATGATTTAATCACTCCAATCTAACCAAAAAGAGCCAACTATTGTAGATAGATAAGGCACTATAAAATTTATTTGGATTTTGTAATATTAGGAACATGCTAGATAACATATGCACCTTAGATATGTCTCATCCTAAAATTGTGTATAACAATGGTACCAATGTATAAAATTCTACAATAATTGTGAATTTGAATCATATAACTATGTGATTTTACCAATTTTGAATTTTTCACAAGTGTGGGTAGCATGTTACCATAACATCCCCCCACTATATACGGAGAAATATAAAATATAATATAAGTGATAATGTGGATGACATGTTCCCAATACATTCCCCCACTGAATCTAGATATGTTTAATACGGAACAAATGTAGACAACATGTTCCAAAGCACACCCCCACTGAATCTGGAGAATGTGAAAATTATAATTTACTATGAATAACATGTTTATAGAGATGCCCCTACTAATATTCCCCCCCTTTTGGGAAGATGGGATATAGTACATGCTAGTCATCTACTCTCAAAAGGAAAAGGTGATAATTTACTTGATGTAGGGACCAAGGTGTATGTTGGTAGTATTAGTGGCATTAATTTATAACATTATTTTTGTAATACCCAAAATATAGTATAATATATGTGTAGGAAATTTTATCAATTTTTGGTAATGGTTGGAAATTTACAAGTTTGGTGTTGGTAGTAATTTATAACATTATTTTTTTAATACACAAAATATAGTATAATATATGTGTAGGAATTTTTTATTAATTTTTGGTAATGGTTGGAAATTTACAAGTTTGGTGTAATATAGAAGGCTCGTTATTTGGATCCTAATGTAACTCCCAGTTTTGAATTTGGATAGCTGATACTCAATATATGTATATTTTAAGTTCTTATAGAAGATCTATATTAGGTACTTTGAATAAAAATTATAATTCATTTGCACTTTGAACTTTAAAAAAAATTGAGATCTGAGTAGAAGAGAACCATGTTGTGTGGTAGAGATCCTCAACTAGTGCATTTGATATAGTCCAAACATCCCTAGATGATCAGGATTTTGACAAGTTGGTAAGTAGATTTAGTTGTTAATTTACCAGTAGTTTTTAATTTTTGATTTTTTTTTTCATTTTGAGAAATATTTTTAGGGTTTTAAGGGGATCAATGGACACCTACATAGATGTCTAGGACACTTACATCAATAACTTGGTGCTAGTGTCCAAGTTCACATGTAAGCATATGATGTTACTATCCTACATCAACGTTATTATCCTACATCGATGCTAGTGTCTGACAACACTATCCTTTTATTTTATGAGTATATAATTGTAATCTCTTTCCTTTTGAACTAAAATGTGATTTATACTAAGTATTTATTTTTGTGTTTTGGTTGCACAAAGATATACATATTCAAGAGTTTTGGCATGGCAGAAATTTTTCTACTTTGGTAGAGTTGGGTTTGGATGTGGTTGACTAAGCCATTATAGATTAGGTAAGGTTGGGTCACATGGCCCAATTAGGACATATTACATATTATATCCACCTCTTCACATCCCTATATGAGAGGTAGAACCTAGATACGTGCACTTTTTGGCTCCTTTCAGGGGAGATGATAGTCACATTAGAGGATGTGTATCATATTATCTAGCTTCCCATTATAGGTGAGAGAGTTTAGGTTGATAGCGATGGTATCCCTAGTTATATTTAGTGTTCTTAGATATATTTTAATGGCCATAGTGATTCAAATATAGATCCAAGTAGGATGATTCAGTTGGAAAACACTATTAATGGTTATGTTTCATAGTTATGAAAGTTTATATGTGTTTTATTATCATCATTCATAATAATAAAGGGTGGCATAGTGGGTATATTGTATCATATGTATTATATAGTTCAACATATTGAGCTTGATCATACCACATGTTCCTAGGGTTGCACTGTATTGGCCCACTTATATAGGGATATTTACAAATTTATATTAGAGAGTCATAGTCGAGGGATTGGAACATGGACTCTTTTACATGTTTGGGCATATGAGCACATTATAGTGGTATGACCGGTTCGTGGACCCCTAGCTGGGTGGGCCCATCCATATTATTTGCAAAGTAGTGGGTATATTTCATGGTAGACTACACACCACAATGTAATACCACATTATTCTAGATAGGTTGACCTCAGATCGGATTATATGGTATTTATATAGGACATTTTTTGGATGGCCTAAGGATGGACATGAGTTACAAAGGGTCTGGATCAACATGTGGTTAGTTGATCAATTTATTAGTGTGTATGATTTGTTTTAGTTTGACCATATTTTATGATAGTTTGGTATAGAGTAGGGATTTCCATCGGCACCCTACCCTTAGCATCAAAAAACATAGAGTGGGCATAGACCCCATGATAGGCCAACACCCACAACCATAGATCTAGTTCTTTGTCTTATGACACGATAGATCTTGTGGTTCCCTTGGCTGTAGGGGATGATGTAGGATAGATGATTATATGTAGTGGTGGGTAGGATCTCGATGGCCATTATTATTTCTTATTCTAGTTTCCAACCAAGTGTCATTCCTAAAACACAAAGGGATGTAGGAGGAGAGATTGATGGAGATGTTGGTGATGGTTACCCTATGAGACTAACACCAATAGATGAGGTAGCCATTAGATCCACATATGAGTATCATAGTTTTTAAAATTTCCATTTTATTTGGATATAATATTACAATTTTTTTTGATTCCATAGATGTAGGTAACTAGTATTGTATATCTTGTGTTTGCAGGCAATTAAGAGTGGGTGATGATGATAGACCATGTGATATAGGCCCTCACACATAGAATACCCATGGATATATTTTGGGATGGTTTTATCAAGAGGGTAATTGATATTTTAGGTTCCCATGCACATTTATTTGATCTTATAGTGAGAGTTGTGGTAGCATATCATATTGTTGAAACTGAGCACAAGGAGTTATGTGTCAAGTTAGATAGATGGGACATCCCATAGTATAGTGCTAAAAAGATCATGCAGGTTATGATTGATCAATATGAAACTATACAACACAAGCATGAGGATACAATGTATTGTTTATGAGCCTTTAAGGAGAGAGTACATGAGTTATCTCATGCACACGGGCCCTAGTTGGATCCTAGTGCCTCGACATTAAGAGGTGTGAGGATCATGGATATAGATAATGACTAGGAGTACACAACTGGGCATATGCCCCAAAAATATGATTTATGTTTCTTATTTGTATAAACTTTGTGTCATTTGATATATATATGACATTTTTCATATTATTTATTTTATGTTAAATGAATGTACGAGATCTAACATTTTATATTTGATTTTTGTGTTTATTTCTGTAATGTGTGATTAGATATTTATAAATTTTATAACTAATATTTTAATTTAATGAGATGGTTTCATTATAGTGATAATAGAATAATCATCATATGCAGTGAAACCCAAAAGAAAATAAGAATGCCTAACTGTAATGATCATGGGGTAGTGGAATCGTTGATTGTGTTTCTATAACTAGCTCTATTGTATCTATATTAGTGACCTGTGAATCTATAGGTACCAGTTTTGGCACCCAAATATTTTGTGTATGTACATCCCCTCCATAGGTCCCTCTATTTAGGACCTAATTAACCAATGATTCCTTAATAAGATCAATGTGGGAGTGATCAGTCCTGATAGAGTACATTATGAGGACTTCTACTAGTGGTCGTCTTTTGTGAAGCTCGATGGACCATCTGTTCTTTAGAAGGAGAAGCATGGGATGGCTCAACCTTATTAGACAAGCCTCTAGGAGAATATGTGAAATAAGTATAGATAAATATTTTTGATATACAATAATTCCCATATCGGCTAACTATGTGAGCTTTTGCTAAAGAGAAAAACACTCATTATCTCGGTGTCCATTAATATCATGGTAAGTACAAAAGTGTTTTCCTTTTTAATTTTCAAATTAGTGTGGTGGATAATGTGAATTAGATGAAGTATTATCATTCATTTATCCAATAGTGTGCACAATATGTCATGTGGTCTATCATGGTACTAGTCAAACTGAAGAGGTTATTGTTTTGTATAGGTATATGGTCTAACTATGGGAGATACTCTATAAGTACATTCCTTTACTTTGTTCAACACCTTTATCATTTTTACTTTGATATATATTTTTTTATCTACATAAGGTATTTGAATTGGTTCACGATATTTTTTAACTTGTTTATTTGCCTTGGAAATATGGTTCTTATCATGCATTGTTTCTAGTGAAGAGATAGGAAACTTGGTTTGAGTATGCATTAGAGTGCATGCATATTTGTGCACATCCAAATATAAGGTATCAAATGAAACAAAGGGATTATGAAATTCTCTTTATTTTATTAGATAAATAAAACCTTTATTAAATATAAATTGTGCTTCCAAATCTGAGGGTGTATAATTTAAGGAATACATATCATCCTTAAATCGAATAACATAGTTTTATATAGACTCATTTTCCATTTGCATCAATGCTTAAAAAATTGGTAACTTAGGTAAGTTATAATGATGAAAATGTGATATAAATACATCTTAAAGTTTTTTGGAAGTTGATAAGGAACCATTTGGAAGACTATAAAACCAATCAAGAGCCCCTTAGGTTAAGCTGCGATGAAAAGCCTTTAACAAGCTTCCATTTTGATCCCAATGTTCAAAAGAGTGTATATATTGTTGTAAATGAATAACATGATCCCATTTACCATCAAAGGAGGAGAATTTAGGCATAATAAAGTTTGAAGGGTAAGGATGATCAAATACATTTTTTGTAATAGGTTGCTCTGCTAATATATTCTCCTAAAAAATAGCCTCATGAGAAGAAATTTGCATCTTAAGAGTGTTGAATTGTTATTTCAAATCTCCTATGGTAGTCATAATATATAACACATCACAAGAATATGTTGAAGCTTTTGCTAGTGGCTATAAATTACCATGCACATGGAACATAGTAATAAATAAATCCTTTCCACTATCAAGGGAAGGATCATCACATGGTTTTACAACATTTTGTAAAGACGTGTCCATGGTTAGAGAGGTGAGTATATCATGTTGGATAACATGAATGTTGGTACCATTGTCATTACAAGGTGCTATGCTATTTAAAATCTTGTGACATTCAACATGAATAGATGAGAAAAATTCACTTGTAAACATTTGCTATTTTATATCAGAAAATGGAAATGAGGGAAGAATATGATCATTTTCTATATTACTTGAAACATCAGGAGAGGGAAGAATACAACTTTCACTTTTAGTTTTACTTTTGAGAGGGAGAGGAGATGCAGTGCTAGTTTTTTTTTTTTTTTTTTTTACTTATATGACTTAATCTTGGAAAATGATACATGATATATACTTAGGAATTTACTTGTTTCCCAAAACAATGCATGTTTTGTAGTCATTTCCTCATGATTTTTATATACACTCTCATTTTTTTTTCAGGCAAGATGATGGGAGACATAGGACATGCATGTTGTTCACCAGAAATTAAAGGGGGAAAATAAATTTGACTATTTTCACTTGAATCATCTAAATGAAGCATATAATTTTCAACATGAGTATTACTTGGAGAAGAAGGCACACACTTGATTTCATCAATATTTTCATCATGAGAGATAGAGGAGGAACATTCAATTTTTTAGACATGTGCATCATTGTAAAGGGAATAAGCACACTCACTTTTTGAATTAACTAAAGGATGTATGCATGCAATATTTTGATTTTCAATATTATGAATTCTACCATTTTGTATATCTATTATATCATATAACTTTGATATTTATTGAAACCCTTTATTGCCAAAAAGTAGAGGAGTGGGAGAAGTGTCATAGCCAAGAGGGATATCATCACACTCATAGTTCCATAAGAAGAAATGTCACCATCTTGCTCATTTATATTTTTATTTGCATCATTGGTTCTTTCATTATCATAGTCGTAAGAAAAAGAGGCTTTATCCTATTTTTGACGTTCTATAAGATCTTCATATGCAATACATTGATCATTAGGTGGATTGAATAAATGATTATAATAATGAAGCTTATGTCTATGGCTTTCTATTAGTGATTCCATAAGGATTTTAATGTTTAATAAAATTATGAAGCACATAATCAATAGGGCCAAAGTAATGATGTAATTAAGCATTCCTAAACTATGCCTATAGAAGTAGGAGAGAAAAAATTAGATCTAAAAATAACATACAAAAATATGAAATGGAATTATTTTGAAGGAGAAAACGCTACATGAAAACTAGGGTTTTGGCTCAATAACAAAGGTCGGGTTCACCAAATGTTTTATGGTTTTGGGGGATTTTAATATAAAACACATAAACTAATAAACTGTTTGAAGGGAATGATAATATTCAAATTTACACTAAAATACAGTCAATAATAATTTTTTTTCCTAATTTAGTATGTGCAATAAATACAAGAAGTATAAGCTAGGTAAGTGATAAGAGAGAGCATATCTTGTTTGATATTCTATTCTGAGGTATGACAGTGATCAAGAGTCATCACAAGGCTACATTATAGGTTTTGACCTTCTTCATTCTATGTTTTGACTATTTTTGCCTACTGGATGCTTGCGTCAAACATAATAGTGGCTTCAACATAGGTGTCTACTCCTAACCTAGGTGTTCAGTAAACAAATATGCACATGAATGGATCCAAATTTATGCTAGTCTTGCACTATCATTTGTATAATTTCCCTATGCCTTAAATTATTCCTGCCTGAGCACCAAATTCATCTAATGAACAAAAACCTAGTTCTTTTACATAGTACCTATTGTAACATGGTAAAAAGGGGTTAGCATGTGAGTCAAGCTAACCCTAACAACACCTTGTATTTCTAAATGATACTTACATAGCCAATACTCTAAAGAGGGCTTCAAACTCGCTTGTAGTTCTCCCTCCTAGGTATGTGTGTGGAATTATAACTACACAACTATATGCTCTTTCTCCTAATAACCCTTGGTACAACAATGCAATAGTATATTTGACCTTTTAAATGCTTTAGATGTTCAAATCAATATTGTAATGCAGTTTGATAACTTGAAATATACATTATTTTTTAATTTGGTAATTGCCAAATCAAATTGCTAGGTAGTGTAATTAGATTATAACCTTTATATATATAGGGACCTCTTGATTTTGAATTAGGATCTAGTGACACGTGAAAAGACAATAATAGGATGGAAAAAGGGTTAAACAAATGATCACAAAGTGAAAGATATGAAAAAGGATAAATAGATAAACTTGGACACTTACGTCATAGTTGGACACTAGCATCGATGTTAGTGTCCAGAATAGACGCCATGAAACAATAGGTAGGGATCCCTATCATACATTGGATGATGAGTAATAAAATAACATACATGCCCAAGGGGCAGGTAAATCAAGTGAAATAAGATGGAACAAAAGAATTCCATAAGAGGTTGCATCACTAGATATCTAATCCTTATTTAAGAGATGTATACATGCAAAGAGGTTATAAAAACATGATGTGAAATTATGCTTGTACCAAATATGGGTGTCTATAAAGACCTTCACAACTCCTTGTGCATAACTTGCAAAGACCTCCAAATAAGACTCGCATAAGACTTCATAAGTGCTATGAAAAATAAGTCTTTATTCTTTTAGCTCTTCAATTTAAACGCAAACAAGAAGCTGCACAAAGAATAACTATGTGTGCACATGACTTAGTGCTTAAAATAACACTACACAAATACAAAAGTTGTGCCAAATAACTTGAGCCATGATTGTGCATAAACATAGGTTTCACAAAGTTGCTTATTACCAATCTAAGTGTTTTTGGATGATGCAATATTATTAGTAAACCTTGATTCTCTTGCATCACCTAGTCTTCAGTACAACCTAGTGTATTCATTTCTATCCTCATCTTCTTTTGTTAATATAAATAGCGCCTTAATTATTAATTTATATAGACATATATTCACTTGAAATTGTTTTCATATGTTTACAATGGCACATATTTCCTACACACAAAGGCATGGATGTTAGTTCCAAAATTGTCCCAACCCTCGTAATATGAAGATAAGTAATTTATGTTTCTTTTTGACTTTCATCTCACTATTATTCACCTACAAACTTCAATAACTCTCGATAGGTGGCAAGGTGACTATAACAATTCATGTGTTCACATGATGGATTTTACTTTGACATGTATGCATGTATACACATAAAAGTAGGGCATTATGTAGACACCTATTTTCTGTAGAGTACTAGTTAATTGATATGATATTAGTATATTCATATATTTTGGATTATTGGTTCATATTAGGATCTTATTGGTGTATATTTATTATGTTTTACTTGACTTGTGACACTTAAAAATCCTATTATTCTTGCATCACATATGATAATTAACAATCTCATTCACATAACAATCAAGACAAAGATAGTCTGAAAAACAAGCACTTAAATAGAAACAGGGTCTGTATTGTTACCACCATTAACATCGATTCTTCCTTATCTTTATCTCTTCAAGATATTTTCAAACAAACATTCAGTGGACTTCATTCACACTTGATAACAACCATCAATCTCTCGCCTTATTCCTTGATCCAATTTCAACACTCTCTTTTCTTCTTTTTGTATTTCTTATCGATTTTCTATGTTTCTAATGATAATATTTTTGAAAATAAATTTTATTTTTAATATTTAAAAAAAAATTTATTGAATAACAAATCTCATTATTCTTTAATTATAAGATATTTCTAAAATTTAAATGAACGGTTTTTGCTTTTATACTCGCATTGCATTCTATTTCCACCTTTAAGTAACATTTACTTTTGAATGAAATAATAAGATTTTTAATAAAAGGTAGAGTAGGGGCATTGAAGTACACAAAAAAATAAAAACATTATTGCAAGGGAGCAGGTGAATATAAGCATTAAAGCAGGGTGCACAGTAGGAGTGTGACCGCCGTTAAAGAGCATGCAGCGGTCACATGAAAGCGGAACAACCGCTTGAAAGAAGGCAGAGCTCCATTCAATAATGCCCACTCACGGGGCGGCACAAAGTTATGGCTTAATTATTTAAGCCGTTTACGGCGGCCACATTATTTTTTAATTCCCTTCCCTTCCCTTCCCGGACGGACGTTAAGGCCGAGTAAGCAACGCTAAAAAGGGTGGCAAAAAGGGTCCCACGCGGCCAAAACGATCCCTCGTTTGTTTCAGCCCATTTTATTTTTCTTTGCCTTTTCGCGGGGTTTTTATCTAGAATTTGCAGCGGTACGATGGCGTTTGCGAAAAATATAAGGCATTAAGCGACTATTTAGTTGGCACGAATGGAGTGAAATTGCCGTCCGTCCTATGAATTATTTGTTAATCAGATTTTAGTTAAAAGTTTTTGTTGTGGGTGTGGTGGAGGAATCGTCGGGCAGAGCAAAGATTTAAAGAAATAATCACAGAAAGAGCGGTGGGAAACTCGGAGAAAAACAGGGGCAATCTGGTTATTAGAAAAATAAACAAGATGCATTTTAGGGATTTTATGATTTTTTCACCGATATAATTAGGTAGTGGTGGCTTTTTAAGTTAAGTTTCGGTTACAGTTAAAAGGCAGGGGCGCTGGCGGATCGAACTCGTGACATTTAATAAGGACAGTTTTTTCCTTCTTGAAATCAAATCGTTTGTTTTGGATTGTTTTTGGAGATGGCAATGCAGGCGGAGTATCCGTCTGACGTGCTGGTGTGGCCGGAAACTTCGTGGAACAGGTTCGTTTTTTTTCGTTTCTTTTACGGCCTGGGTTTAGTAAGTTTATACGTTTGTCTTCAATTAGGCGGTTGCAGAATCTCGCCAGTCTGTGCTGCAGAATTTGGACCGGTGACGGAAGTCATGTTTTAAGGGACTTGGACGTTTCTTCATGATTTTGGAAAGCTTTTCTGTTTGCTTTTCATCTTGCTTGGCTTGTTGAATGTTAGAATTTTAATATTTTGTTACAGAATGGGGAATTTGAACGGGGAGCAGAGAAATTTTATTTCGCCACCTGATATTAATGTAGATGATCCGGCTCCGGATTTCAAAATGTTGCCCTTTGCTGCTCCGGATGGAATTTCCAACCGGCTTCTCCAATCATCTCCGTGTAAGTATTCTTTTAATTCATCAAATTCGTCATATTTTTGCTGTTTAATCTGCCACAGAAACGGTGGAAAATTGAAATGCTATTTATTTACAATTGTATATACAGGGCGAAAACTATAAAGATTGTCATAGTTATAATCATTTATGTAAACAGAGGGAGAACGCTTCAGAGATTTTGTTAAATATACTATTTCTGTACATACAGAGCAAGAGCGAAAACTCTAAAGATTTTGTTTAATTTGTTTAGTTCTGTGGATGCTGTTTCTATTTGATTGATCGATTCTGTTTGCCAATTTCACACTGTTGCCTTAAATTTGTCCTCAAATTACTCTTTAATTCCTCAAATGTGTGGGTTAATCTCCCGCTCGAAAACTGCTAAAACACGGACCATATCGGTTGCAATTTGTAAAGATGTCATCTGATATACAATCTCTGTAAATACAGGATAAACTACTTTAAAAGATTTAGTCAAATGCTTCGTTTCTGTGCATATAAGGTAGCAAGCTTCAAAAGATTCTTTGAAATATGTACCATCCCTGTAAATACATGGCAAAAACTAAGAAGATTTTTTTAAATATATTGTTATTGTAAATTCAGGGAAAATTGCTTAAATCTCTTGTTAAAATTATGGTTTCTAAATTTAAGTATTTTAAAAATCTAGTTGAATGTGTAAATTTATGTGCGTACTTCGGTTTGGTTACTGCAAAAAGCTTAATACCGTGTGCGTAAATACAGGGAAAACTATGTACAAATATATTTTTAAATACAGGGAAAACTATGTACAAATATATTTTTAAATACAGGAAAACTATGTACAAAGATATTTTTAAATAAAGTATTTCTGTAAATAAGACGCTTAAACTATAATTATTTTGCTAAATATGTCTCTTATTGTGTATTTATGCTCTATTGTGCATGATGCTTTTATTTAGTTGAATTCTCTTCGGTAATTTGTTATTTTCTGTACAATCTTTTGAATTTTCTTTCCTGATCTGAAATAATTTGTCGTCGGTGCAAAGCAGTTCAGAGTGCTATGCACGGCATGCCAACCTGCTGGCCGTCTCATGTTGCCATGCCGGAGCTTAATGCAAACACGTTGATGTGCAACAATAACAACAAGAAAAGGCTCAGAGAATCAGATCAACCGGTGAACTTTGTGTGTTTAGAAGGCCTAAAGGCGAATTCCTTCAACATGCCGCCTAAATCCAGTGTTTCGACAGGGTTGCGCCTCAGGTTTGAAGATCTCTCAAATTCTACCACCAGAAAAGAATTCAACAATAATAACACAATCTTTGGAAACAACAATCTGGCTGCTGAGATTCAGCGACAGAGGGACGAGATGGAGCAGTTTATGAGATTGCAGGTAAATAAATCTTTAAAGCGTAAATGTTACAGCAATTCATTTCATTCAGTAATTCTGCTTTAATCGTAGTTGCTGAAAATCTTTAAAATCACGAAATCTCGATGCTATGAAGTTGGAAGAAAGCAATCCAACCCTTAAAAATTTCAATCAGAGAAATTATGGCTATATTTGTCGGTGTAGCAATTAAGTTCGGCGAGAAATTATGGCTGTAGTCGTAGGCGTGACAATTAAGTTCTCCAATAATGGATGTTTAAAGTTCCTTAAGTATTCTGTCGTTGAACTGTTTTTAAAAAAATCTAGCAGAATTTTTTTTTTTCTGTTGCAGGAAGAACGTATGAGGCAAAGCTTAATAGAAAAGACCGAAAAGCATTCCAAGGTGCTGATCTGTGCTGCAGCAGCTGCAGTATCACGAAAGCTGCAGGACAAGGATTTACAGCTTGTTCACATGAAGCATAAGAACATGGAGCTGGAAGAGCGAATCAAAGGTCTGGAGGTCGAATCCCTTACATGGCAGAACCGCGCCAGGTGCAGCGAGGCAGTGGCCACTGCCCTGAAATTGCAGATTGAGGAGAGGAACAAAGAAGGCAGCGGTGACAGCGAAGAAGAGGCTGCCATTGCCAATGCCATGGCCAACATCTCCTCTTCCTCGTGTCAACTAATTCACAGCACCACCAACAACAATAATAGTATTGTTAGGAATATTTACAAGGAGAACAGAGAACTGGAGATGCAGAGGAATTGCAGGCTTTGCAGGAGTAAAGAGGCGTGCATTTTGCTGCTGCCCTGCCGACATTTATGCGTGTGTGAGCACTGTGACCACAAACTAGACGTTTGTCCACTCTGCTCCGCCCGCAAAACTGCGAGTGTACAGGTCTATATAACATAATATAAATGTCAGACTGGCCTTTCTCTTTTCTTTAAAAACCCCAACTTTTCTATATTAAAAAAAAATGGTAACCGTTCAGTTCACACGAGAGTAAAACATTTTCTTGGTTACTTTTAATTTCTTTTGGCTAATAGTATATGCGACTTTTAGATTACAACTCAACACTATTATTATTTAATGGGTAGTTGAATCATTAGTTATTGAGTGTTCTTGATACGGGAATCGGGATGCTAATGATGAGATCCCGTTTACCTTATTTATATATACATAAAGAGTGAGTGGTGTTTTTCTCTCTCATATATAAATATAATTATATAGATATAAATTCAGTTTATAAATATATTTATATCTATTTTTGAAAGTAATTAGTATTTTCATAATTTATATGAAATTTTAGGGTTTTGAAATTAATTTTTATAGTTTTTTTTGGATTAATGATTTGGATTACATTTTGTGAATTATTATTATTATTTTTTTCTCAACTCAACGATGATGTTTAGATGAACATCTTTTTTGGATCAATATTTTAGATTACACATTGTTAATTATCATTATTTTCTTTTATTTTCAATTTTATAATGATATTCACATAAATCCAAAAAACTAAAATTGTTCATGTTCATTAGACAAAATAAATTCTCTATTTAACTAAATTTTGCATGGGCAACTTTGTGTCGCCTTTAAATGATAATTTTTTTGTTGGAAGTTAATAATTGTCTTGTGATAATTAAAATACATTTCTAAATTTTATATGCCATCTTTTTTCTAGTTTTAAAATTAGTTAAATTTATTATTATTTTATATATAAAATTTAACTTAATTAAATATTTATTTACATTTATATTAATATAAATATATTTATTCATATTACATTTAACATAATTGAATATTTATATAAATTTGTATTTATATTAATATTATTATAAATATATTTAATTATATTACATTTTGATGACCCTACATTATATTATATGCAACGTTTATATTAATTTTTTTTTTCATCTTAAAACAAATTTTGAACTTTTATCTATTCAATGTTTTATACGTCTTCTGTTTTTTGATTTCAAACCTTGAGTTATTTATTTTTGAAAAGTTATTTACGATCCAAATTATAAGTCAAGAGAACTTAAATAGAATTGAAATTTAAGAGATACATTATAAGTAGATGGTGGATATATGAATTCCCATAAAGTTGACCATGCTCCTAAATTTAGAGAGTTTATTTCAAAATATCTTGATCAACCCTATCTTAATTAATGTCATCCAAAATATTTAATTTGTGCTTTCTCATATAGTAATTTCTCAAGTATATTCCACTCTTATTCATGCTCAAGTTTCTATTATTTCTAATGTTGTTTCTATTACTCTATTACTCCATATACTTCTCATATTTCTTAAAATTCCATGATCTCTCAACATGTTTCAGTTGTTCTCAAGTTCTCCAAAAATCTAACGTGTTTCAACTCCTCAAGCTCTTCCAATACCTTAACATGTTTTTGGTATTCCTCTTCAACCATGTCTTATTTATAATGCTTCTTAAATTATTTCACATGTTATCAATCCTTCTATTTTATAATTTTTTTCTATTTAAACCTATTTTATATCTACCTTTGTTCCAAATCCTTAAATGGCTAATATAATGCATACATTACATAATTTTTAAAATAAAACAAATTTTTTATCTTAAGGGTCTCAAAATCTAAATAATAAGGTCACTTTTAATTATATTCTTTTAAAACTCTTTGCTTATGAGGTACTCTCTTATTAATTTTTAATCATATTTATTACTCCAAAATTTGAGTTTTTAAATGAAAATAGACCTTTATCATCATATCAAATCCCTTTATGTCTCTTCTTTAAGGTCATGTAGACAATTAAATTTTACTATTTAGTGTCAAAATTCACTTTGATATAATAATCTGTCACCATCCCCATTTAGAATTTAAATTAATATAGTTTCTCTTCAAATTTTAAACAATTGATTAATTTTTAATCAAGTAATTATATTATTGCACATCTATTTTCCTCCAAAACTAATTAAAATTCAGAGTGTCCATTTCATCTATACATCCTCCACGTTTGTCTCAACCATATGTTGAGTCATTTGCTGACTTATTCAACTAATTTCCCTTTCTTCTCAACCCATGAAATTGGTCATCACCTTCATAGATGAGGACTAACTCCTTACCATTTATTATATTAATAATTCAACAAATTTAAATAATTCTTAATCATTTGATTAACCTCCTATAAACCTATAAAATTATGTGTAATCCATCACTTTCAATCATCGACTTTCAAACTAACGAATTATGAAGCGAATCCAAATAAATCAAAGCCATACAAATCATCTTTATACCAAAACATTACCATTCTCTTTGATTTAGAAAGGATTTAAATAACCACATTAACACCCAAGAGCAAATCCACCATTGATCACACAATAGAGAAGGTGACAAACTTGCATCTCATTTTATAAGTTGTCTTTTAATTTTTCTCTTATTATTATTGTTTTATCTTTGGAGTTCAGTTTAATTTAATTCAGATTAGAATTTATTTGTAAAATTTTATTATTTATACATTTTGGCATGTTTGGTAGGACCTTGTCCCTTATCTTTTACATCACAGACCTTGCATTTAAGGAGTCATTTCAATTATTTTTTATTGATATTATTGTACATAAACATTCAATGCTTGACTTAGAATTTTTTTATTTGTTTTTTCAAGTAGTTTTTCTAAGTTTTTGAGCTTGTTGTCTGTGATCCTATAGAGCAACGAATTTATTACAGTAAACAATGAATTCATTTATATGCTAATTTTACTTACTTTTTTGATTTTTTTTTTTCTAATGATCTTTGTGTTTTTGGCTTGTTCAACCTATTTTTGTTTCAGTCTTGGTTTCTATTTTGTTTTCTATTATTTGTTTAACCCTTTTTTTAAAACGATGAAATCGTTAAAAACTTTGATGAAATCATCAACAACTTCAAAAAATCATCAACTTTAGTGAAATCATTAAGTACTTCAACGAAATCATCTAAAAATCTAGTGAATTTATTGTGAATAGTGAAATCATTATGTGAGTATTTATTTTCATTTTTCTACTTTCTTGTTTTTTGAATTCATGAACTGCTAATGAATTCATTATTTTCTTTGACTATGTAATAGCAAAATCATTCTAGAACCTTGGTTTTTTATGTTTTTTAATTTTTTTGATAACTTTTTAAAGGCTGTCTTAATCTTTTAACCACACAAAAGACTTCTAACAGTTTTAGCACTAGTAAAAGACAAACCAACAAAAGCTATCCAAACTAATTTTTCATTTATTTTTAGTATTTTTACCTTATTTTAAGATTTATAACATTTTTTTTTCAACATTTTTACTTTTCGTAGTAATTAGCTAACATTTCACTTTTTAAAGTTAATCAATTTTTTATTTTCAAGTATTTATTTATTTTACTCTTGTTACGTATGCTCTTTTTCGTGACATTATATTGGTGATGATAAACAAAAACTATGAAATAACATTTGTAAATTCTGTTATCCAAGACCCACTTGCATGTACCATCTTTTCTTGACATCACATTAGTGGTGATACTTGAGAATCAAAGACAAGTGTTAGCCTACGAGTTATTTAAGTTCATTTGTTTAATTTTTATCCCTTTTTATCCAATGCATGTGTGTTTAGAGTAAAAATTATTTGTTTACTTCTTCATGAAATAACACACACCAAAATCCATGATTGAAACCAAAAGTGTTTTGAGTATGAAACAAGTCATAATAAAAAATATTTAAAAATCCCAAGTTTAGTCCCAAAAATCAAAACTCAAAAGTATTTTGTTATCAATCAACTTTTTGTCATTTTGGTCTTTCACTTTATTAGAGTCAATTTTTTTTTTTTTTTATCTTTTTACTTTTTTGTGAGTCAAATCCTTTCCCTTAACAATGTCACCTATCACAAGGCATATGGCTATGGTAAATAATTTTATATTAAGGGAAGAACCTTTTGGAAATGACTCCTTTCAATTTGGTAGCAAAGAAAACTAAGGTCAGGGTGTTGAGATATATGAAATCCATGACCACGAAGAAGAAAGGGACCTTATCAAGATGAGGGTAACCCTAAGGCTATTTTTCCTCCTCTTCCATTTAATCAATACATCATGTCTAATAAGAATGAAATTTTACTCTAAGCCTTGAGCCTAGCGTCCAAACTTCCATCTAATTTTGATTTGCAAAATATAAACCACTTAATTGTTAGGAGAGAGTCTTCATCATAATTCAAGACTAATCCACATCACAAGGCTCTCTAGAGGCTATCAAGGTTGTCATGGGTTTCTTCAATTCCAATTCTCAAGTCTCCCAAGACAAAAGGAAAACCATCCTCAATGAGGAATGGTTCCAAACAAGCCACATGTTTTTGATACATGGGTTTTCGATGGAAGCCCATACCCATCAAAGCAACCAAGAGATTGAAAATATCCAAGCTAATAAAATAAACAATCCTTTGGTTGAGCCATATTCCAACCCAAATCTAAGTTTGAGTGTGAACCCAAATTTACCTTCATACATCAACCAATCCAATCCAAACTTAAATACTCATTCAAGTTTATCAAACAATAACCCATCTAATCCAAACTTGGACATTTATTCTAGTTTATCAAACATCAACCAGTCCAATCTAAACTTGAATACTCATTCAAGTTTACTAATCATTAACCAATCTAATCTAAACTTGAATATTCATTCAATTTTACCAACCAACAATCAATCAAATCCAAATATGAATACTCATTCTAGTTATCCAACAAATCAAAATTTGAATTTACATAGTTCACCAATCAATCATACCAATCCAAATCAAAATCTAAACTTGAATACTCATTCTATTTCACTTATCAATCAATTAAGCTATTCAAATATAAACTTGAATTCTTATTCAAGTTTACCCATCAATCAAAGTTTTTCTTTAGGAAGTGTACCAAATCAATTTTCAAATCCATGTTATTTTTTATGGTTAGCTCCATTATGTCCAAATAAAACATCCATTAATTCAAACCCACTCATCAACACTAATTGAAATTTCAATCAATATCAACCATTTAACTCCAACACTCATTAAAATCAAATTTTTGGTTCACATCCTTTTTGAAATCTAAACTTGAACCAAAATAAATTTATCAATCCATACCTAAACCAAACCGATCCAAATTCATCTCCACATCAAACCAACCTAAATTCATTTACCTTCACAAACCAAACAAATCCTAACTTCACCACAAATCTAAATCAAACAAACCCTAACTTATCTACTAATATAACAAACTCAAAAAACTTCACACAATCACAAAATGCCAATCCCTGTTTCAACACACTTCCCAATTAAGTCATCAATAATTCACCCCATAATCAATATCCATTTTCACAAGCCAATGCAAATTCAAACCTATTTATGGGTCAAATGACCAACATGTTTACCTCTTCAAGACAAAGTAATAAACTGTTGCCACACTTCATTCAAGAGTGGCAAAACATGAAGGACAAGATCCAACGCTTGAAATATGGTACCTTTTTTAGGAAAAAATAATATAGCTTTGATGAAATCTGTCTCTATCTATATGATACAAATAATATGACAACACCTTTTCATAAAAAATTTAAACTCCTTATATTTGAAAAGTATAAAGGTAAGTGTGATCCTAGAGAGCATCTTAAAGACTTATATATGACATGTGGTGATGTGCCTATAGTAATAAATACATATTAAGGGTATTTCCATGTATTCTATGGGGTAAAGCCCTAGAATGGTTCTCACATTTGCCCAAAGGATCATTCTCCACCTTTGAATACTTATCCAAATTTTTTGTTTCATTATTTCTCTATAATTTTGAAAAGGAATTAACCATGTTTTATCTATATAACACTAAACAATGTAATGGTGAAACCTTTTCCTCTTTATTATAAATATGACAGTCATTGGCAAGCCATTTTCCATGGTCTTTCCCTAAAAAGGAACTCATTTCCATTTTCACAAAGAACCTTATCTCAGATTTGGCACATCACTTGAAAATTCATTGTCCAACATCCTTTGATGAAATCATCAAAAAGGGAGTTCAAATTGAATGAAATTTAATTACTAAGGGTGATAACAAAAATTTCAAATATGACAACAATTCCTCAAACCAAACAAAAAAATCCAAGTTTTTTCGGAAAAAAAATGTTTTGGGTGATGGTGTAATCAATTTCAAGCAAGTTCAAAACACACAACTCATCAATAACATCAAAATACCCAGTGGTAAAAAAACAAAAAAAATCACAAGCGTAAGTTTATCCAATTAGGAGATTATTATGAATCATTTTTTTGAAATTTGGTTATTATGAACATGATTATTTGGTCCAACACCAAACCATTCAAAGAAAATGTTCTTAAACCCAACTGGTATCATGACAACAAATATTTTGAGTACCATAAGATTAAGGGACACTCAACTAATTAGTGTATGAGTCACAAATTTTATGTCCAAGATCTTATAGATTATGGGGACATAGCCATTGAAAATCAACCATCCACATCATCTAATAACCAAAAGTTGGGTCTATTAAAAGATCCATTTCCCAAACATGAGCAAGGACATAGTTGATAAAAATAAGATCAACCTCAAGAAAGTGATGTCAATAAAACCAATCACCCATTTGACTCTATCATCAATTACGTTGATTATACAAACCATTGTGTTTCTATCATTAATTTAAAAGCCAAAGGTTGCATCGTTACCACAAGGCATACCAACATTACCATCCCAAATGCTTCCTCATTGACTATTGAAATTAATTAAAATATCATAGACCTTATTGAGAAGATGCTCGCTCACATATCCATTTTAAAGCTTTTCAAAACCTCCCCTATATATAAAAATATCTTGTATAAAGTCCTTTAAGAGTCAAGAGTCCATCAAGACATCAATCCATCAAATTTTGAAGAATTAGTTGTAAACTTATCGACTAACAATCAAGTTACATTTGATCATTCTGATGTCTCTCCTATGGGATATGTACATAATTTACTTTTGTATATAGAATTCATAATCTCTAAACACAAAGTAAAAAGGGTGTTTATAGACAATGACTTGGCTTTGAAATTATGTACATTAAGATTAATCAAACATTTAGGGTATCCTAAAACAATACTAGATTTAAATATTATTATCACTAAGGCCTATGACAATAATGAGCATGAGTCCATGGGTACCATATATATTATTTTAATGGTGGGACTTGTCATTCAAGAGACATTGGTTCATGTGCTTAATTTAGATTTACCTTACAATTTACTTCTTATATGTCCATGGATTCATTCTATGAATGCTATACATTCCATCTTACACTAGTGTTTAAAATTTTCTCATGATGGCATGTAAATAATCATATCGGTGATCCTCAATCCTCGTAATATTATAAATTAGTAGAAGGATGTTATAAAAAATCCAACTATATCCCTTTTACAGAATACATGTATGTTCATATTGAGAAATCACCAAGCCTTAAGAATTACATTCATCATAATACATTGTTTAAAACACCTCCCCTTGGTGGTTGGCTGAATATGCCATCCACATCCACTTCCATGGATAATCCATTTACAAGTCAAGAATCCAATCAATGTTTCACTTCAAAAACCATGCCATCTTTTCCATCCCAATTGAAAATTATTGACAAAGACATGGGTGAATATGAAATCCAAGATGCTAATCACTTTGGTAAAATCCATATATCTCAAAATACTCATAGAAGGCCCCATTATCTAAAATTTACTCAAGTGTTCGTAACTTTGGGAAAACATAATTTGTAAAAGGTGGTCTTCTTTTTTATGAAAAAATTAAATATTTGAACTCATCCTAGTTTTATTCTAATAAACCAGCTACTTAATTCCTTAACAACCAATATTCCATAGCTAAATCCATTATGTGTAATATAATAAATTATAAAGGCAAGGGCCTTGACCTTCACTAACAAGGAATACTAGAAAATATCATGCTTAAATCCAATGAATATTTCGATGGTATAAGATTTAACCCACTTAATGTAATCATAACACTTTTCCAAAGTGACTCTTCTAGTGAGTATGAAGCAATCTCTATGGATACTGAAATGGGTTCCATGTATAGCCAATTTGAATATCTATCCATGACCAACTTATTCAATGAAACTAAAATCTTAATACTTGACCTAACATATCCAAATATAATATAATGGGAAAAAAATCAAAACTAATGCTTGATCACTTTCAAAATGATGAAGTAATATCTGAATTATTGAGCATAAGAGATCATATTTTAGAAGACAATCATAATAAGGGGGTTTTCATCTAGTTAGATGATTATGCATATTTTGGAGAACTATTCTCACATCATAAAATAAATACAACAACAATATCACAAGAAAAAAACCTTGAGGAGGAACTTAAGCTTCCTCCACCACCCACAAAATATCAAAAAGAATTGACTCTCCTAATTGAAGACACCATATCAGTTAACATTGGGACCGAGGAAAATCAAAAGATAGTCAAGCTTGATACATATTTAACTCAAGAAGAATATGAAAATTTCACCTATTTGCTTAAATAATTATCCTATGTTTGTATGGTATTATGCAGACATGTCAGGGCTTGATCCCTTACTTGTTGTGCATCATCTTGTGGTTCATTTGAATGCAAAATCTATAAAGCAAAAACTTAAAAAAATGCATCCCAAACTTACACTCCTAGGGAGGAAAGAACTAAAAAAAATTAGAGGTTGGTTCCTGCATCCCATAAATTACTGAGATGAGATATCTAATATTATGATAATATTAAAGAAACTATTTGGAATCAGGATATGTACAGACTTTAGGAATATAAACAAGGCATGTCCCAAAGACGAATTTCCATTGGCAAATATAGACATGATTTTAGACTTAATTATTGGTCATGAGATGTTGTCTTTAATGGAAGGTTTCTCAGGTTATAACCAAATCAAAATATCTCCTAAGGACTGACACAAAACAATATTTACAATATGTTGGGGCACTTTTTGCTATCAAGTCATGTCCTTTGGCCTTAAGAACACTAGAGCCACATACCAGAGAATAATGGTAGTTATCTTAAATAATATGCTTCATGACATCATGGAATATTATGTCGATGGTATCCTTGAAAATTTAAATCTCTATTAGAACATAATGAGATAATTCACAATTTTTTTGATAGAATGATAGAGTATAAGTTCTATTAAAATAAAAAAAAGTGTGTCTTTAAGATTACATCAAGAAAGTTGTTTGGATTCATAGTATCATACCAAGACATAGAAATTAATCCTTCCAAAGTTTTAGCTATCATGAATATGCTTCCACCTAAAAATATCAAGCAACTTTATAGTTTGTAAGGCAAAATTTAGGAAATCTAAAAGTTCATATTACAACTTGCAGACATTTGTCATCCATTCATATTATTTATTAATAGAGGCACTTTGTTCACTTGGAATGAATATTGTAACATGGCATTTTAGAATCTTAAACAATATATTTTAAATCCACCAGTATTGATGCCAACTACTACAAGATTTTTTTCCTTTTATATATATCTGTTACACAATATGCATTGGGGGCATTATTGTCACAATATGATGACAATGTTGAGTTGTGGAGCTAAAAGTTTCACTAATGAGCTAATGTTGAGGTTGCTAGGCTTACACAGTAACTGGCATCAGTCAGAACCAACCGACATCGGTTAGGGGTCGACCGACATCAGTCAGAACCAATCGACATCGGTTAGGGGTCGATCGACATCGGTCATCTTCAGACTGACACCGACTTCTATGCATTTCTAGAATTTCTATTTGTAGGAGAACATATTTGAGCCTTTGATTTAAGAGGTGGATCTAAGGGTGGCAAATTCATGGCTCATGAACCCTAGTGTTGTAGTATTCTATATAGTAGGGTTAGATCCTCATAGCATGTACAATTCAGTAATTGAGTTGATTGTAATTGATTAAGAGAGAGAGAGAACTCTTGAGGGAGAATTACTGTACATCTGCGAGGTGTGAGGAGAGAGAGATTTCTTCATTGTATTTCCTTTTAGAAGAGTTTAATACAGATTGGTTGTTTCTTGTATCTCCTATTATTTATTGTTTCTGATTTCTAGTTACTTATTACTTCTAGTTTCAATTCCGTGCTTAGTTGCTTATACAAAAGTAATCAATTGTACTCTAAGATCCTAACAACTGGTATCAGAGTGTGTTAGTGTTTGTTGATTACATAATTCACTCACAGGGGTTTCTGATTGAGTGGGAGCAAAGCAATGACAGAAGAAAGTAAACTAAGAATGGAAAAATTCAATGGCAAGAATTATCAATTATGGAGGATGCAGATTGAAGATTATCTGTATCAGAAAGATCTGTATTTATTGTTGGGTGGTGTTTCAAGGAAGCCCACAGATATGGAAGATGAATAATGGAATGTTCTTGATAGAAAGGCTCTTGGATCTATAAGGTTGAGCCTGACAGCTTCTATGTTTTCCAACTTATCACAGGCAAAGAAAATGGTAGAGTTAATGGATACTTTGGCAAATTTATATGAAAAACCCTCAGCTTTGAATAAGGTATATCTTATAAAGTAATTATTTAATTTGCAAATGCAGGAAGGTGGATCTGTATCTAGTCATCTTAATGATTTCCATACAATAGTAAATCAGTTAAATTCAGTCAAAATAGTTTTTGATGATGAAATTAAGGCTCTCTTAATCTTATGCTCTTTACTTGAAAGTTGGCATAGTTTGGTAATGGCAGTTAGTAATACTGCATCTGCTTCAAATATCTTGAAAGTTGATGATATTGTTAGTGTAATCTTGAATGAAGAAATTTGTAGGAAAAGCACAGGGGAAACATCAGGTAATGCTTTAAGTGTTGAAAGCAGGGGAAGGCAAAGAGAGAAGGGCAAGCAAGGGAAATCAAGGTCAAAGATGGGAAGTAGATCCAAATCCAAAAATGGAAGAATAACCTGCTGGAATTATGGAAAGAAAGGGCATGCAAAGAAAGATTGTTGGTTGAAGGATAACAAAGAAAATCAGCATGAAGGTAATAAAGAAGCAAAAGTTACAGGGATTGTTGCACAAGATGCTCTTATGTTTTCTTTGGTTAATAAAGTAGAATCATGGGTTTTAGATTCTAGTGCCTCTTTCCATGCAACCCCAAATAGAGAATTTTTCAATGATTATGTCCATGGAGATTTTGAAAAAGTTTATTTAGGGGATGATGAGCCTTGTAAAGTTGTTGGTAAAGGAAAAGTGTAGCTGAAATTGTAGAATGGCAACACATGGGTGTTGAAGGATGTCATGCATGTACCCATCTTGAAGAGGAATCTGATTTCTACAAGAAAGTTGGGTGATGAGGGTTGCACAGTAACTCTCACAGCTAAATCTTGGAAAGTTTCCAAGGGTGCACTTGTATTAGCAAAAGGTAAGAGAGTAGGTACACTTTATCTATCTACTTGTATTACTGATTATTCTCCTTCTATTTTATCTACTTTAGATGTAGATGTAAAGTTGTGGCACTGTAGGCTTGGTCACATGAGTGAGAAGGGAATGAATGTTCTTAAGTCAAAAGCTAAGCTTTCAGATTTGAAAATCATAGATCTAGATTTTTGTGAGCATTGTATTTTTGGGAAACAGAAGAAAGTGAGGTTTCTCAAAACTGGGTCAACAAAGAAGAAGCACAAGTTGGAGCTTGTTCACACAGACGTGTGGGGACCAACTCAGATAGCTTCTATTGGAGGATCACAGTATTATGTTTCTTTCATTGATGATGCTACAAGAAAGGTATGGGTTTATTGCATCAAGAGGAAATCTAATGTTTTTGACACATTTAAGAAATGGAAAGCTTTGGTTGAGAATGAAATAGGTTTGAGATTGAAGTGTCTTAGATCTGATAATGGTGGTGAGTACTACAGAAATAAATTCAATAGTTACTGTTCTATGAGTGGAATAGGTAGGGAAAGGATGGTTCCAAGGACACCTCAACAAAATGGAGTTACTAAAAGGATGAATAGAACAATAATGAAGCGTTCATAGAGTATGAGGTTGCATGCTGGTTTGCCCTTACAGTTTTGGGCAGAAGCTGTAGATACTATAGTTTACCTGATTAACAGAGGACCTTCTACTGCACTAGATTGTGGAATTCTAGAAGAGGCTTAGACAGGTAAAAAGGCAGATCTTTCATTTCTTAGAGTTTTTAGCTCTGAAGCTTTTGTGCACATTGATAGAAAAAATAGAAAGAAGCTGGATGCTAAATCTATGCGGTGCACTTTCATTGGTTATGGTTTTGGAGATTTCGGATTCCGGTTGTGGAATTAGAAACTAACAAAATTATTAGAAGCCATGATGTAGTTTTCAATGAGAAGGTGATGTACAGTGAGCATCTCAAGAGGCTGAATAATTCTGAGCAAGGTAATCTTGATTTGGAAGAGGTTATGATCCAAAATGAGCTCGCAGGTAAAAATCATCACTCACAAAAAAACATAGAGACCGACATCGGTTAGGTGGAAATCGACGTTGGTTAGGTGGAAATCGATGTCAATCAGGTGGAAATTGGTGTTGATCAGGAGGAATTGACATCAGTCAGGTGCAGACTGGCATCGATCAGAGATGACCAGGATCGGTCACTGTCAAAAGAAAATTTGGGCGAACAACAAGCTATAAATGAGTCTTAAACACCCATAAGGAGGTCTGAAAGGGTAAGTAAACCTCCAATTCATTATTCCCCTTCTTTATACTACTTGCTGCTCACTGATGGTGGAGAACCAAAAAGTTTTGATGAGGTAATGCAGGTAGAATCTAGGAAATAGTGGGAACATGGCATGAATGAAGAAATTGATTCCTTGGAAGAGAACCATACGTGGGATTTGGTTGAGTTGCCAGTTGAAAAGAAAGCACTGAAAAAAAAATGGGTATACAGGTTAAAGGAAGGAGAGAATGGACAAATGAGACATAAGGCCAAGTTGGTAGTAAAGGGATTTGCACAGAAACTAGGTATTGATTTTGGTGAAATTTTTTCCCCTGTAGTAAAGATGACTTCTATTCAGACTATATTGTCTTTAATTGCTATTGAGGATTTGCATCTTGAGCAGCTTGATGTTAAGACAACATTTCTTCATGGAGATTTGGATGAAGAGATATATATGGATCAGCCAAAAGGTTTTGAGGTCAAAGGTAAGGAGAAACTTGTGTGCAGATTGAAGAAAAGCTTATATGGTCTTAAGCAAGATCCAAGACAATGGTATTTGAGGTTTGACAGGTTTATGATAGAGCATGGCTTTAGTAAATGTCAATCTGACCATTGTGTTTATTTTAACAGATTGGATAATGGTAGTTATATTATCCTATTACTGTATGTAGATGATATGCTTGTTGCAGGTTCACACATGCAAGAAATTATTAAGCCTAAGGGAAAATTAGCTCACACATTTGCCATGAAGGATTTAGGAGCAGCAAAGAAAATCCTTGGCATGAATATTAAGAGAGACAGGAAAAATCATAGTTTGATTTTGTCTCAAGAGGATTATGTGAATAAGGTGTTGGAGAGGTTCAATATGTAGGATGCAAAACCAGTAAGCACACCTATGGCTGGACACTTCAAGTTGAGAAAAGAATAATGTCCTAAATCACATGATGAGGTTGAGTACATGAGTAGAGTTACATATACTTCAGCAATTGGGAGCTTGATGTATGCAATGGTATGTACTAGACTAGATATTTCCCAAGCAATGAGAGTTGTCTGCAAGTTTATGGCCAATCCAGGAAAGGAACATTGGAAAGCAATTCAGTGGATTCTCAGATATCTGAGAGGGACCAGCAGTAGGCATTTATGCTATGGAGGGTCAAACACTTCTCTACATGGGTATGTAGATTTGGATATGGTAGGTGACTTGGATGGTAGGAGAAGCACCACAGGATATGTGTTCACCATTGGTGGAACAATGGTTAGTTAGATTTCAAAGTTGTAGAAGGTTGTTGCCTTGTCTACTACAGAGGCAAAATACATTGCAGTCACAGAGGCTAGCAAGGAAATAATTTGGATGACTCAGTTCATGGAAGAGTTGGGAAAGGAGCAAGAGAGTTGCAGATTGTACAGTGATAGTCAAAGTGTAATTCATTTGGCAAAGAATTCAGCCTTTCATTCAAGAACCAAACATATACAGCTTAGGTACCACTTCATTAGATAGGTATTGGAGGATGGACAGTTGAAGCTAGAAAAGATCCATACAGATAAGAACCCTATTGATATGTTAACATAGCCAATAACAAAGGAGAAGTTGAATCTTCATTCAACTTTTGTTGGTCTTCAAGATTGAACTTGAAGAGGGAGAAACAAGCCAGAGATGTTTAGAGGATGTTGCTGTACAGGTATAGGTGCAACTATTTATCTTCAAGTGGGAGATTGTTGAGTTGTAGAGCTAAAAGCTTCAATAATGAGCTAATGTTGAGGTTGTTGGGTTTACATAGTAATCAACATCAGTCAGAACCAATCGACATTGGTTAGGGTTCGATCGGCATCGGGTAGAACAACTGGCATCGGTTAGGGTTTGATCGACATCGATCATCTTCAGACTGACACTGACTTTTGTGCATTTTCAAAATTTCTATTTTTAAGAGAATAGATTTGAGCCTTTGATTTAAGAGGTGGATCTAAGGGTGGCAAATGCATGGCTCATGAACCCTAGTGTTGTAGTATTATATATAGTAGGGTTAGATCCTCATAGCATGTACAATTTAGTAACTGAGTTAATTGTAATTGATTGAGAGAGAGAGAACTCTTGAGGGAGAATTACTGTACATCTACAAGGTGTGAGGAGAGAGAGATTTCTTCATTGTATTTCCTTTCAGAAGAGTTTAATACAGATTGGTTATTTCTTGTATCTCCTATTATTTCTTGTTTCTGATTTCTAGTTACTTATTACTTCTGGTTTTAATTCTATGTTTAGTTGCTTATACAAAAGTAATCAATTGTACTCTAAGATCCTAACAGACAATGGATCAAAACAAGTAATTTATTACCTAAACAAAACTTTAGTGTCATATGAGATTAATTACTCTCCCATAAAAAATCATGTCTCACTATTATTTTTGATTCCCAAAAACTTCATGACTATATGCTCAAAAATCAAATAAAAATTATTACCAAAATTGACCCTCTTAAATATCTCTTATCCAAAACAATGTTAACAAACAGAATGGATAAATGGGTCATACTTAGTGAGTTTTATCTTGAGTATGTAAATAAAAAATCAATCATGGGATAAGTACTAACAGATTCATTGTTAGAGGCTCATCTAGAAGATCACACACTTCTCATAATAAAGTTCTTAGATGAAGAAATTACATCAATCGATGAATCTCTATTCCAATAGTTATATTTTGATGGTTCTTTCACAAACATGGCTCAGGGGTAAATAATTTATTGGTTACTCTTGATGGGTTTTTAATTCTAAAAGCATTTGAATTAAATTTTCTTGTATAAATAACTTAGATAATTTGAAGCCCTTATATCTAGTCTTAAACTTACAATAAAATGGGGTATCCAAACTCTTCTTATCTTTGGTGATTCAAAACTCATCGTAAATCAAGTCACCGATGAGTTTGAAGCTCATAATGACAAACTAATGAAATAAAAGAGGATGGTGGATAGCCTCAAGTTGTGATTTACATTATACAATGTGAACAAGTGCCAAGGGATAATAATAGAGTTGTTGAGGCCATGGAAATAATTGGTTCATTACTTAATCTCATAACTAAGAACAATCAATTTATTGTAGAATATTTGATGATACCAGCTTCAGATACTCTAGATTATAAGATGGTTATGAGGCAGTTGGTCCCACTTTTCCTTGGTACAATAACATCTATGAATACCTCAATAATAATACCATTCCTTCCAATTTAACTCATAACCAATGCAAGTCATTTATCCAATGTACCCACAATATTATTGTTGGTCAAACCCTATATTGAAGAAGTTATGATGGAACCTTATTATGGTGTTTAAATTCAAAATAATACTCTTTCTCCATTAGAGAATTTCATGAAGGAATTTGTGGTGCTCACTAGTGGCATAGTCCTTGCTAAGAAAATTTTATGTGTGGGTCAATATTGGCCTATAATGGAATCTAATTCTTGTGCTTATGTTAAGAAATGTGTGCCTTACCAAAATCATACTAATATTATACATAGTCCTTTGTAAGCTTTACAATCGATCACTACACCTTAGCCATTTTTCACATGGGGGTTAGACCTCAGTGGTAAAATCAATCCCAACTCTTTAGATGGCCACAAACATATTATTACCACCACAAAATACTTTACCAAATAGGTTGAATATATTCCCCTAACATATGTCACCAACAAATAAATTTCCATGTTTATCTTAAACCAAATTATCTGCTATTTTGAAATTCCATCCTTTATCATCTTTGATAATGTAAAATAAGTTAATAAAATTAAGTCAAGACTATTTACACTATTTACCATATTAAACACAAATGGTCCCCTCTTTACTACCTACAAGGTAATGTCTAAGAGGAGGCAACAAATAAAAACATTATCAAAATTCTTAAAAGATTTTTTAATGATTTTATTCATGATTAGCACATGTATATTTATACCACTTTATGGGCATATTGCACAAGTATCTGCACACCCATGGGGACAACCCCATACTCCCTTGTTTATGGCATTGAGCCTATCTTATGTATTAAAGTTGAGATTTTATCTTTACATATATATTTACAAAATATTATTGATAATGAATATTATAACATTTCACACTTAATAAAACTCAACCTCGTTAATGAAAAACACCTCAATTCTTTAAACCACTTACAAGTCTACCAAAATTACCTTTGCCATAGCTATTATAAGAGGATTAAAGCCAGGGAATTCAAAATTAGTGATCTTGTTCTTAAATAAAACCAATAGAATACTAATGTAGAATGAGAGAAGAAAGGAAAATTTGAACCAAATTGGTTGGGCCCATAAATAATCATTACCAAATATAGATATAAAGCTTACAAGTTGGCTATAGAAGATAAAGAAGAGCTTAATGAGCCCATGACCATCATCACCTGAAACTATTATATAACTAAGTCACTCTAGTGTTTTTGTACATATCCTAAGTATTAAAAACTAAAAAAATCAAGAAAATCAAAAATATAAAAAAAATAAAGAAAAAGGGAAAGAAAAATATACATCCAAAAGTGAAAACTAATTTTACTGGTGCTTTGAGTAAGTAACATGGTGAAAACTGGTTTCTAATGCCATGTACAACCCATTGTATATATTCACCTTAGTTACTTAGGGGCATACCATTGCATTCATCACATGTATATTTCCATTTAGTCACTTATTCCACCATCCACCCATGACATGTTAGCTGTAGTCATATAAAATGCAAAAATTGGTAAATCGAGCATGGATAATGACACCCAATCCATAGGTCCCTCTTGCTTGATTTTTATACCCTCTTAGGCTTATTTACACTAATTCTCAGTCATTTGTGGCATTTTGAACTTAGCCCAGTTGAGCCATGACCCTCCCTTCATGACCAATCCATCTGCCTAGGTCTCATCTACCTAATATAATAGTTCCAAAGTTGGATAGTAATGCTAGACCCTAGGGTTTCCCCTTTTTAGCGCTTCTATCTAATCACATTTTGAGCCTAGTTTACTGTTTTTACATGATTCCTCTTGTTCATCATGTTAGCCTAGTCTAGTTTCATCTAACCCATGACCAATAGATTATTATAAAATCCCATTCAAAGATCATTTGGAAGGGGTTGGCAAATATCATTCAAGTAAGAAAGAATACAAGTAAGACCACTCAAGTAATCTTCCCTATTCTCTTCATTCAAACAGCCTAGACACTTTCAAGCTAAATCAAGTCTTCAGACTAGTCCCTAGACATCTCAAGCATAGCCATGTTTAGCATTTCTTACATTTTATTCACTATTGCACCAAGCTCTCTTAAAGGAAGAATTACATATGGCTTGATCCCTCCTCAGAGTATTGGTATATAGGTAGTGTGCCCACACATGCAGTATGAAGCACATCCAGTTCATATTACACACACTAACGCCTTTTCCTTATTTGTCTAAGATCATTCAATTGCATAGAAAATATAAGTACACAAAGAATCAACTCTATAAGGAGCTCTGTCAATAACAAAGACCTAAAATTTGGTACACAAGTTCACATTGAGCAGGCAAATAAAACCCATAAAGCTTAGATCTTGAGGACAAAAACCTTGGAGAAAGACTAAAGCACCGAAGCCTAAGGTGTGTAGTTCCAATTCTCTTATCTAATTAGAAAACAAAGTTTAGGATCCTATTTGTGACACTGTTCCAGTCATGTACCTATATTTCCAAACCCTATCTCAGTCTGAATAGTCTAGAATAAGTTAAGTTACATTTCTCCTTGCTCTCTTACTATTTTTAGAAAGGTCAAATTACAATTAAATTTTAGAAATTAGTAGCTATAATTAGGAATATTATTTACTGATTTATCCTACTTAGACTTGTTTATTAAATATGAATAAAACTCCATTATTTACAAAATTAACAAATCATTTTGTGAACCCGGCTTACTTCAAATTTTGCATAAAAACCCTAAAAACCCTAAGGTAAATTCCTAGCTGATTTGTCCCATTAATTTTTGAATTTTTTATTGAATATTAAAATAAAAAATTCCTCTCAAATTTTCAAATTTTGTAGTAAATTTATTTAAAACCCTAGTTGTATACACTAGGTCCCAATAATTTTCTAGCATTAATCAAATAATTTCGTAATTTTTTCCTTGCACATATAAACTAGAAATTTAATTCAATTTTTCAAATTCAATAGTAATTTAAAAAATAATTTATTTCAAACTTTAGTTGCATCAACTAGCTCCCAGTAATTTTTCAATCATTTTCTTAATTTTTAGTTGCATATTAAAATTAGAAAATCACTTCAAATTTCAAAACTTCATAGTAATTTTCAAAAATTTATTTTTCTCAAACCCTAGCTGCATCTACTAGGTCCCATTAAATCAAGCACTTTACCATAAATTTCTAAATTTATCCTTGAAAAATTAAATCAGAAATTCATTTTCAATTTCAAAAATTAATATTATTTTACATGTACTAGCTCTTATTTTGCTTCTTGAGGTATCACCTTACATATTTGGGAGCTCCATATCCTTTTTATGCATATTACAGTTCTTTGTTTAGATTGTATTAGTTTAATCTTTTCTATTATTATCTAAGTTGTTTTTCTTATGTCACCTAAGTTCCTTACATCTCTTCCTTAAAGATGAAGTGCAAGACTTAGTGGCAATCCTCCTGAATTCACCTAGATTCTTTCAATCCGACCATACACCATGGATAAACAATCAGTTTAGTTTCTTATCATAAATCTTGCACATCCAAATTACACAAATTTTCATGAGGATAACTTCGATAATGAGTAGTATGAAAATAATAATGATGATGTACACACTAATGTTCATGTTCCACCAAATGAGACTACTGGTCCACTTCCACCTATTGTTGATAATGAAGTTGTCCGTGACAAAGACTTGATTTTACAAATTTTTAGAGAAAGTCTTAAGGAATAGCCTTGATATCATACTCTTATCTTGTAATCTATCATGGAAATTAAAAAGGCTAAGCAAGTTGAGTCTTCCATTCCTTCAGAGTCACTAGTTACAAATGACACTACGAGGGCAACTATGTCTCAATAACCCCCTATATGAGCCTAACTTGCCTCTACGCCACTAATTACAGCTAGTACATCCCTATCTCTTGATATGGAAACCCTTGTAAAAGAGACACTATCTATTCAATCCAAGGTGCTACATCTTGAGCAAGGTGCCACTAGACCTATGCAAGCTTTTGATTCTTTTGCTCTTCTAAATACACCATTGGCATGTCACATTGTATTTACACCCTTGCCATAAGGTTTTGTTCAACCTAAGCTTACTCTATATGATGGCAAAGGTTATCTAGAGACACATTTGATAGATTTTCATGCAACATGCTTGAATTATGTCCCAAATGACTGGCTACTTACTAAGCTATTTCCATGGAGTCTAAAGGATTGTGATTTAAAATTATTCTATAGTCTACCAAATCAGTAAATCAATGCATTTAATCTTTTAGCTAACATGTTCCTAGCACACATCAGTATCAACATTGGTGATAAGGTTTCATATGCTCAAATTTCTCAATAAAAACAATGATCAAATGAACATCTCATAGACTATGTTCTTTGGTATAAGACCATCTTGGCTAAGATGACTAGCCCCATGGTAGATCAAGAGTTATAGGACATTTTCAAATAAAGTCTTCTACCAACACTTCATGAATCAATCATGTTCAAAATATTCTCTTCCTTCACTGAATTATGTCACACACTAAAAGAAAGAGAAGTCAAACTAATCTCAATGGGCAAATTAAAGTACACTAATACATCAGACACAACTAATAAGATTAACAACAAAGTCATATATAAGGTCAAGTTCAATGATACTAAAGGGAAGAATTAACTTATAGTTAATTCAGTTTTATAGCTTCCTCAACAAATAGTTTTATCAGCACCCCCTTAAAATACTTTTTCACATATTCCAGTTTCTCCATTTAGGGTTTTGCAATAGATTTTGGATTGTAATATCATATCTCTCCCTCATATTTGGGAACTTGATCCAACAAATCCTCTTACAAAGGGATATGATCAAAAGGCATTTTGTGACTACCATAAGGCACCAGGCCATATGACAAATAGATGTATCAGTTTAAAGAATAAGATACAAGACCTAATAGATTCAAACACTATTGATCTTGGCACTTTGATTGAGCCTCCATTAACAAATAAAAAATAGGTAAAGCATTGAAAATATTATTTGATCCATTTTCACAACATTCAAAATAGGATATAGGGGACACATTAGGTGTTCATCATGCATATCATGCACATCTACCACCATATACATATAGGGCACCGTTAGTTGAGTAACATCCTTTGAGAAACATGATTAGTGTATATAATTCCAAAGTTCCAACTAGACCTTTTATATCCTTCTCAGAGCAGGAGATCATCAAGGATGATTCATATTATCATGCATTCTTTATCAGAGCTGACATTCATAATCAACCTATTTACAGTGTGTTTATTGACAATGGTTCTAGTCTTAATAGATGCACCTTGCCACTACTACAACATTTAGGTTATTCAAAGCAGGATATCACTTTGATAAACATAGTTATTAGTGGTTTTAGTGGGTATATACAAATTTTATTGGGTGAGATAGTACTTCCACTATAGGTTGGTCCTACACATGTGGCCACACCATTCACTATAGTTCCTAGTGCAGGAGTTTTTGATATGTTACTTGGTCAACCATGGATTCAAAAAATTAGAGCAATAACTTCTATAGGTCATAGGTGTATGAAATTCAGTCACACTAATCAATTTGTTAGAGCCAATGGAGTTCCATATGAGTTACCACTTCCCATTTCAGAGCCATCTATCAGTTTATAGTCACTAGTTTTTGTTTCACCACTAGTTTTAGCTTCTCCCCAACTTTTAATTCCTTTTCCACTTTAGATTCAGAGATAGTTGAGGCATCCATTACTAGTATAGAGGGTTCATGCACCTCCATAGATTTAGTATTCTAGATATATTTTAGAAACAATAGTAACACCCATAGTAGTCTCATTGAGATCTCATATGTCTACATATAGAGCACATGTTCAGAGAGCTTCTCCTACTTCCAAATGGGTCCCTAAGAACCCTATAGTTTCATCCACTTCTAAGAGTTATAAAAGGACCCCACAATAGGTTTCTAATTTAGATATTTTAGAACATTTACAAGATATATAGCTTTTAGAGCCACAGTCTTAGCATTTCCATTGTGCTTCATGATCATGCATGATTCCACTCCTTGATACAATACACCATGATAGGGAGTCTCACATGAGGCTCATCAATTAGTATCTTTTCACCTCAACAATACCTATACATAGTTTATTTTACTTGATCATACATAGTTCAATTTTTTTAAAAATATAAAAATAATATAACATACAAAAATGTCAAAACAAAAAAAACATTATGATTGTATGCATCATCCATGTTTTACATTGTTATTATCATTATAGGACTCACATTTGCTGTTTCATGCTATTGTACATTGATTTATATAAATTACCATACTTCAGTTGATTTTCTTTGAGTGTGTATAGTGACTTCCAACTACTTGATTGATTCACTCTACCCATTGAGGGGGCATCCTACTTATACATTCGGACATACATCGATATATATTTCCCCTAGGGGCATCTTCTACATGACTACACCATCCAAGTTATGCCATTCTTACACTACACACTCCTAGTTATCATGACGATGTACATTAATTACTAAGCTTACATAGATTACTATATCAACATTTCACTAGTATCTAGCACTTGTGTATTTTATTAGCATATACCTAGTCTTGTACCAAATATGTCTTGCATACTTTCACTCTTGCTTTGATTAGTTAGATATGATTCTATATTTCCAATTATTACATGCTTTCTCTTCTTGCTTAGCGTAGCTTATTGGATTGCATTTACAGTTCCTGCTTGTCTCCTATATATGCCTTAAGACATTTACCAATGTCCTTCTCTTCTATTCATGTGTGTGCCTTAGGACATTTGTCAATACCTGTACTCATCTATATGATTATGGCTTCTATGCCAATGTTGCTTGTTTCAAATTGTATGTGTATGTGGCATTTGAACATGCCTTGTCTACTTATTATCCAACTTGAGTGACATGTGTCTATGTCCCTTATTTACTTGGCCCCTTGACCACCCTTGTATGCATCTTAATTCTTGATGTATGTGTGTGTTACTTGTTTGCTTTCCATTGCTTGTAATGCAATGATCCATATCATGCATTTTTACTATTTTCTTGGATACCATGATGGACATCATGCTCCATCCCTCGAACTAACAAGCTAACAACTAACACTTTCATTTCTATTTAGTACATTACACATGCTATTACATTGTTACATTTATCTAAGCATACTCCTATTGATCTAACAATCTCTCAAATCAAACCATGCTATATCTTAAGATATCTTGTTGATCATCATTGCTATATCATGTATATTTCTAGCTTAACACAGTTACATGGCTTCTTCTTCTGAGGGTAGTAATTGGAGCATACCTATTCCTACTCTCAGAAGAGGGGGCAACAAATAGGGGTTTTGCTATAGAGATTAGATCTCTTATCAGTCAAAAAATCCAATTTTGAAATAACCAAAACAATAACCAGTCATCAAACCACCCAGAACAGACTAGGTAGACCATCAAGATTCCAGAATAGTGATCAATTTCAACCTAGGACAATAGTACCGAGGCTAGACTCTAGCATAGACACCAGGGTGCCCATTTTTAGTGCTCCTATCTAAACAACAAAAAACTAGGTTTTCTAGAAGAAAGGAAAAAAGTAGGTTTAATTATAGTTTTGCACATTCAGACTAGTTCAAATCAGTGGCTTTTAGTATAGTTTTATCAAATAATCTAGACATAGGGGGCATCATGCATGGCATGATTAGCTCTCACTTTTACTTTTAGATATGATAGTTGATATAAATTCTAGATCAGAATCCATGTTTTAGACACCAGTGATTGGGGGTAAATTGCATGGCACTTTTGCTTCTCTTCTTTTAGTTTTCAACATTACCCATGAATTATGAGTAGTTGCATGCCTTAACTCCATCTATAGGTGATTGGAATCATTTTGGCATGGCTTTAATACAAGCCTAACCTCCATATTCCTGAGAACTGGAGTTCTCAAGTGGTTTCCACATAGGCCAAATTTTTAGTTTTGGAGTGGCTTTCATACAAGTCTAATCTCCATCTTTTTTGAGTTGGCCAAGATTGGCCTAGTTTCTAGTACACATTCACCTATCCATACCACATTTTTATATTTATAGAGCATTCATGGGATTCAAAATCCATCTCATATGACATACACATTCATACATACCGGTATCAATTCTTAGCTTCACTTCAGGGGGCAATGATAGAGCTAAAGGGCCAGCCTTTGTATTCTTAAGCCACCTATTCAGAGGAATTAGACACATATTCCAAACATCAATTAGCACACATAAGATCATCTAGATTCACTTAGTAGATGACAATGGAGCCAAAGGGCCAATCTTTATAATCTTGAGCCACTTTATAGGGAATTGAGAACTTAGCTTCGTTCATGATATAACTTTTGGTACAACATCATCTAACACATCTAACATTACTCAACATTACCCAGTATTGCAACAGGTTGTATATTGGTTCACATATCCAGTGAGGTGTATTCATTCTTTTCTCTCTCTCTTACCCAGATTTGTATGTTCCTATTTTTGTATCACATATAATAAGAATTGATCTACTATTTGTTTCCTTTCATAGATTCACACTTGTAAAATGTGTTCTCTATGCACTATCCAACATTACTCAACATCACACAAGCTTTGTGGGTTTCACCTTTTTAGGTAAGTTCAAGTACACTTTCTATTTTCCTTTATTTTAGTATTTCACTTTGTTGCATCACTAAAATAAAATAAGACAAATGTAATCATATAAAATGTAAAAAATTGATAATTTGAGCATGACTAATAACACCCAATACATAGGTTCCTCTTTCTTTCTCTCTAGACCCTCTCAAGATTATTTTCATTGATTCCCAATCATTTTTGGCCTTCTAAACTTGACCCTAGCTAAGCTAGGACCCTCCCTTTATGACCAATCCACCCCCCAAGTATCATCTACCCAGGACAATATCACCAAATTTGGATAGTAGTGCTAGACCCTAGGATGTCCCCTTTTTAGTGCTCCTGTCTAATCACATTTTGAGCCTACTTTACCATTTTTCCCTGATTCTTTTTGTTAATTAAGTTGGCCTAGTCTAGATTCATCTAATCCATGACCAATAGATCTGTATGAACGCCCATTAAAAGATCATTTGGAAGGGTTTGGAAAATATCATTCAAGCAAGAAAGAATACAAGCAAGACCACTCAAGAAATCTTCCCTATTCTCTGCATATATCTAGCCTAGACACTTTCAAGCTAAATCAAGTTTTCAGACTAGTCCCTAGCCATCTAAAGTATACCCAGTTTTAGCATTTCTTGTATTTCATTCACTATTTCACCAAGCACTCTTAAAGGGAGAAATACATATGTTTTTATCCCTCCTTAGAGTATTAGTATGTAGGCAATGTGCCCACACATGGGGTGTGAAGCATGTCCAGTGCATCTTACACATACTAACCCTTTTTATTTATTTTCCCAAGTTCATTAAATTGCATAAAAAAGACAAGTACATAGATAATTAGTTCTACAAGGAGATCTATTAATAATGGATACCTAAAATTTGGTACATAGGCTCACACTGAGCAAGTGAACAAAACTTAGAAATCTCAGATCTTGAGGACAATAGCATCGGGGAAGGACTACAACAATGAAGCCTAGGGTGTCTAGTTATGAAACTCATATCTAATCAAAAAATGAAGTCCATGATCCTTTTTGTGACACTATCCTAGTCTTTCACCTAAATTTCTAGACCCTATCTCAGTCTGAACAGTCCAAAATAAGTTAAGTTACATCCTTGTTCTCTTACTATTTTTAGAAAGGTCAGATTGTTATTAAATTTCACAAATCAATAGATATAATTAGGAATATTATTTACTAATTTATCTTACTTAGACTTGATTATTAAATATAAATAAAACTCCATTATTCACAAAAATAACAAATCATTAGCTTAGGGTTTGACCCTTGTACTTTCATAACCATGTCCTTGCTCATGCTTAGACAGATATCTTATATATGAGTATTTTTATCACTTCCAAATCCATATCTAAACATACTATTTTTTACCTTTTAGAATTTATCATACTTTCAACATCATCATCATTTACTCACTTATATTATTGGGAGGGAAATCACTCATCTATTCATCCAAATATTACACTACATCACTTTTTTCATCCATTCTCACATTGGGAGAACTACACTTGGATTGATATCCCCACCCAAACTTTGTACATAGTGGATTATGTAGGCAATGCTCAGAGACATGGGTTCTCTAGGGTCAGTGTTGCCACCACCACCACCCCCCCTAAAAAAATCCCATCATCACAAACATGGTTTAACTTTTCCATAGTACCATCTAAACTAATATGGTTTTCTTAAGACTTCCTCATCAAATGTTAAATGTTGTTATGGATATTGATTAACAAAGGTTCAAATATCACCTAGGATTTTCACAAATTCATTTACTTAAGTTTATGTGTCATTTTCTTTGTTTGATTTCTTATGTGTTTTGATGTCATTTGCTTACTTTTGTGTGATTTGTCATTTATTTGCTTCATCATTCACTTATTTTTTGTGTGAACATTTATTTTGTGATATATGTTTTCTTTCTTTGTTATATTTTGAGTCAAGATCATCATGTGTATTAAAAATAATATGATTATGATCTTCCATGCCATGATGCACTAAGTTTTGCACAAATCAATTTTTCAGTCCTTACACATATACCACAATAGTCATCATGGTTATTTCATACCATTGGTGCATATTATTTTATTTTATATTAAACAAAGGTCTATAAACTCTTACTTGGTTATTAATGTTAGAATTATTTTTATAAACCTAAATCAAAGTGAATCAACAAAGCCAATTATCTAAACCATACATACATACATACATACATACATACATTTTTCCATTTCATTTTTAAAATCATAATAAAAGATAAAAGGATTGACATGTGATATAACATAACAAAAGAAAGAATAAAAATTTCTATACCAAATCATATATGATCATCCTGTAGACACCTAAAATTGGCCATCGATAACCTCCAATCAGGGTTTTGACTAATTTCTACCCAAAATGCACAATTTGGCCTAAAAACACTAAAACATACTTAATGATGTGAAAATTACATATTAAAGTGCTGATTTTAGCTGGGGTATCCCTGAATGGGGTAATGTAATTTATGGGCCAACTAACTTTGATTAGATCATTCTGAGTCAAAATTCTAATTTTGCACCTAGGTGCTCTGGATTGCTCTTTCCTATCAAATCTCTTGCACAAGATACATGCCTTTATTATTTTTTGTTAATAACATCCTAAATGGGATAATGGATCTAACGCATTTGGCATTTCCTTCTAATTCCAATCCAGTCAAATTTTGGACCAATAACAAGGCATTTTGATCAATTTGAGTAATTTGTGAACAAAGTGCTTAATCATGCTAAAGAGATAATTAATCTAAATTAAGGCATAATTAATAATTCCATGGAAACTTGTTGAATACTTATTTTTGAAAATGAATATTTAATATCTACATCGTCAAGTGACCTCATTTCTTGGGAAGACATCCCTAGGCCATAAATGCCACAAATATCAGGATTCATGCCCTCCATGCCTCTTAATTTCCCCTTCTTCAAATTTCATGATGAGGATAATTATAAACTTAATTCCAAAAATTGAATTAATATTCAACCACACATCTCAATCTTAGGATGGATGGTTTAGGTTGATTCTAGATATTCTCAAAAATCTATAAATAGAGAGGCCATAAACATCATTTTAAAGTTATTTTGGTGAAAATTTATAATGCACAAATATATTTAATAAGCCATTGCAATTAGTGTTACCATGCCAAATTTATTCCAAGCCAAGCCAAGCCAAGCCACAAGCCAAAGGTCCCAAGGAGAGATGGAGGTAGCCAAAATTCCATTGCCAAGGACTTCATGAGTACAAGCTAAGCAAGCCACTACTACAAAGACATTTAGAGCATCCAAGGAAGGTGAAGGAATTATTGTGTTTTATTCCTTACTTTTTAGTTGTGTTTGTCATTTATTTTTGTTAACAAGCTCTCCCTAGTGTCTAGGCCTAGAGATGTTATGCTATTTAGTGTGTTTCTTTTATTTTGTTTTCATTTTGGAACTAACACCATACTAACCCTCCTCTCTTGAGTCAAATTCATAAATCACATTATGGCACACCCAGTGGGACTAGACGCATCTCACACATGAAGAAGATCATTTTGAAACTTTAAAATATTCATCTGGACCCTTAAAACTCTTGCAAATTGATTTTCTAACTTTATTTTGTTGGTTTTGTTTACCACAATTTTACATAGTAACTGACGTCGACAAGTTAGACCAACATTAGTTGTATAGATTAACTAACGTTAGTTAGTAAAACTGACATCGGTTATATACCTATCGTTGGTCACATTGGTATAACTGATGTCAGTTGGATAACTGACATTGGTTTGAAAATGTCATCATCATCAGTTATAGAAACCAATGTCGGTCACTATGTTTTTATTAAAACACAGACCTAAGAGCTCTTTTTCTAAAGTTTATTATTTCAAACCAAAAAGAGATTCAAAGCTAAAAGACATGCTAACATTTTTTCTGCAAGACCAAACTTGACATCTGACAAAAACATGTTTAGATCACATTTTGCACGCTTAAAAAAATCAATTAGGAAACTTGTTTTGGTGTTTAACAAAATAATTTAGATGTTTGTGGTGAATGTTTTCAAAGTTACAACTAAGACCAAGGGATAAAATGAACACCATCAAATCTTTCATTTGGACTTAAAATTAAATAGACTTGTAAATTTTTATTTGCAATAGTTATTTAATTAGATTTTGGTTGGAAAAAAAAGGAATGTTGCGTGTATGCTCTTCCATTTGTCCCCTTTAGGGAACCCTTAGAATCAAAAGCATGATTCCTATTGCAAATAGCCTAGTCTAAGGCTTAGAAAAAAAAGTCATTTAAAGCACTCCCCAAAAAGTTGTCAAAGTTTGGGTGACCTTGAAAATGACCTTAAAGTCTTTTTACTTTCATGATTGCTTTATTTTTATGCAAAATTAACTTGTGAGGGGGACTTCATCACCTCCCATGATTTTTTTAAGGAAGCTTTGACCTGAGGTTTCACCTCTCAACATTGACTTCATTTGGCTTATAATTGGATTTACACATGGTACGTAGTGGCACTTTGGACATTGCACTACATTGAGCGAACAATAAGATGTAGTGGTTGCAAAAAGGACTAGACCTTTTTACAACAAGCCAAGTGATATGGACCCAAAATCTATGCTTTTCTTTTGCATTGTTTGGCATGAAAGTCATTGTGCAATTGATTCCCTTAGATCATTCATAAACTTTTTAGATCTTAGACAAATCCCCACTTGTCATGAAAGTATTGTTGGTGTAAGGTGCACCTCAAGGTCCATGTCATAGTACTGTCATTCAAGAGAAGAGGGGTGTAAAAACCCTACTATATAATACGTATTTAATTTTGGATGAACACTTAAAATCCTCTCAAAATGATGTATATTGATGTATTCTAACAAATACCAAGAAACCTTGTTAGTTTAGGATCTAAGAGTGGTTAATTAGTTGGTCTTATCCTAGATAAAAGTCTTGTTTGAAGTCAAAACTTGGTGTAAACAAACAATACAAACCAAACACATAGTCTAAATTTTCCTTTGAACAAAGAGGCATTATGCTTCCAACGTGAGATCATCAATTTGCCTTGTTCAAAAGTTCATCAAAAGCTTAAGTTATTTTTGTCCTTCACTTATAATCTAAATTTGTAATTTCACCTTTATAAGTTCATAGGATTGATGTTTTAAGTGGGCTCATCATTTGCACTAAACTTTAGGGAACTTAGGTTCAATTTCTAATTTAGGTTGAAGGACATTTAAGACTCATAATCATTTTCATCACTTGATAGACTTAAGCCATTTTGTGTTAAACAATTGCACTTTGGATCTATGCACCACGACATTTTGAGTCACGAAAAGTACTGGTATACTATCAAAATTATAGAAAAATGTCTTTGCCTTAGAGAGTTTTTGAAGCAAACCTTTTTTTGTCACAACTTTTGGGTAGTATAGCATCATTACGCTGCCCAAAGCATTTCAAATATTATTTTACAGACCCTCTTGCATAGAGTTCCAAACTTGTTCCTACTTTTTTTAGACCAATCCAATTGTACTTTTGTCATCTTTTGTCTAAAACAGTTATACTGTTCACTTTTTGTCTAATTTGTTTGTCAAAAGAACCAAGTTTTATACCATTTTTTGTGAGAAAATAAACTATTTCTAAAGTGCCTTTTGTTTCATACCTTATACCTAGTTGATCAAGTTCATGTCCAAGAATCAAATCCCTAGTGTTTATAAGAAGTGTTTCAAATTTGTTAGATTAAAACTTTCATCTATTTCAAAGTCTAGCTTTTGACGTTGTTTGGCCAAGAGTTCTAGTGCATGCCTTGTTTGAGCCTAGCTTTTCACATTGCGTTTAGCCAAAAGATCTAGCATCTTTTAAATTCCTAGATTAGACTAATTTAAAATACTTTGACCTTAGAGATTAGCATTTTGATTTTTGGTCCATTTACTTACTTATCTTTGTGTGAATAGTGAAACATTAGATACTTCATGCTAGCTTATTTCCTCATAAATCTTTGCATAAACCTTTTGATCCTTTTGATGAATCTAGACCAAGTTAAAACATCATTTATTTTAGACATTGTCCTTTTTAGAGTTTATATAACTCTTTGAACTTTTACCATAAGACATTGACTATGGATCCCAACACATATTCCTACACTCGTAGTATACTCATGTACAATTCGGGGGTTAGTAATGTAGTTGTGTAGAAGGAAATGGTGCAAGACCCCTATGTAGATAATATTGCTTATGAGATGGATTCTTATCCCTATTATAATACTCAATCAGGGGCACAAACCCAAGATCCATTGGCTGACTATCTGGTTAACACACCATCTTATTCAGAATAAGACCAAGAGCAAACCACATAATACCTAGCTATAATACCCATAATGGATGAGCCAGTACTTCAATAATCATATTCTACTAATATGGATTCCATGTATGATACATTTTTGTTTGAGTGACATTTGTTAAAGAACAAAGATGAGATTTTAGTTAGAGCCATAGAGGTAGGGGCCAAGTTTCCATTAGACTTCCCCTATAAAAATTTACCAAGTCTAGTAAGAGTTCCCCACAATATCATTTATGATCAATAGGCTTCTTCTAGCAATCCTATGGCTCTAGTCCAAATAATGTACCAAGATTCTAATATATCTAATCAAGGAAAAAATATCATGGAAGATCACTTTAACCAAATGCAGATAGCATATCAAACCTACCTAAATCTAGCATGTGATTTAAATAAGATGAATATGGTGAGTAAACCTCTCATTGACCTAGTTCCTTCAATAGGAGTGTTGATAGAGTTAAATGGATAAGAGAATTCAAAATTTAACCCATTCATACAAACTACTTCGATAGATAACTTGATGCATATGCCCATTATTGAAAAATGTCTTCAACCTCTACATAGAATAGTGAACCAAATGTAGGGGATAATGTGCAAACAATGTCCACTCCAAAGATATATGTCTTATCTTAGCCCACTCCATAATAATCCATTATACATAAAAGTTTATATAAGGCAGCATAAAGTGAAATTTGTCTTTATAGACAATGGATCCAGCCTCAACATAGTGTCACTAAATCTCATCAAGCTTCTTGGGTATACAATGGCAGATCTCCAGTCAGAAATAATAACTATCAAATCCTATGATAATCAAGAAATAGAAACACAAGGCACCATTAGTTTGCCAGTTATCATTGGGCCTTTGACCCATGATACACTTTGCTATGTACTTGATCTGGAGTTATCATACAATATGATTCTAGATAGGCCTTGGTTATATGAGATTTGTGTATTCTCGTCAATGTTGCACCAATGTATCAAATTTTCCCACTCAAGGATGGAAGTGAATATTCTAAGAGATTTACACCCATATGAACACAACAAAAATATTGAGGCTGAATTCTAAATCTACAATTATTAGTGCAACATGAATCCAAGTTCCAAGTAGGATAAAGGAAAGGCTATACTTATTGATCTTTCACCAGATAATTGCATAGATCCTAATACCTTGGATTCCCTTTCCCACATGCCACCTCCTGAAGCTTTTAATCATTTCACCATTTTAGATAATGGACCAAGAGAGTATGTGACCCATAACATTTCATATTGCCAATCTTCCTCAGAATCCAAAAACCTTTGGGTGACCTAAATTCACCCCACATATGCATTGGTAACAAAAGAACAAAGATAAGGGACCTGTCATATTTGTACTAGCATCTGGCCTAGAACCTGAGCCTCTTAAAGGGTATGCATCATGGTTATATAATGACAAATAAATTGATTCTTATAAAAATTCAAAGTATCTTATTCCTAATAAGATCATGGACCATCACAATTATGAAGGAAGAGGCCTTAGACCGAATCAACAAGGAACTATCAAGCTAATTTCCATGACTAAGTATGAAAGACCTTATGGACTTAGATTTAAACTGCCTGGGGGTGACCCCACCTATCTTATTTAAACTCCATCATTGATGACTAGTGATGATGATGTTGATAGTGAAGCAGAGTCTGATCATAGCCTCACCTTTCATAACCTAGCTGAAACCAACCTATTTGATAATAATGCCATTTGTACCCTTACCCTGACCATTTATTACAACCCATTGCCATTGTATTATCCCCAATTGATAGATTGGGACCAAAAATAATCTAGTTTGCCAATTGATGAGTTCCATAATGATGAGGTATTTTGTGACTTTTTAGACCTTAGAAACAACATTTCATTGGGATATCACAAATCAAGATTCTCAATCACATTGGATCTTATAGCCTATTTTAGAGAGTAAGTGAACACCCTTAGCCAAAAACAAATAAGTAAAACATTGAGGTCCCAAAGTGAAAAAATATAAGGCACTTTTTGACCAGGGAAAAAGTAAAGATAAAGACCAGTCTAGTGGTGAAAACATGTTTCAAGTACCATTAGATGGGGGTGTTCATTCTTCTTTGAATTTAGACCAAGAAACTACCAACAATGAACTTGCCTGTGGATCTAAGTTCAACTTTGAGAAAAAATAAGTATTTGATCAAATACTTAAAGAATTTATAACTATTTTTGTTACATAGCTAGATCTCCCATTAGGGAACTCAGATTCACCATGCCTAGGAGAAGTTGAAGAGCAAGTCCTAATAGAGGACTCTGACATAATTCAATAGTTCATGTCATTGCCTACTATCCTAGAAGATAGTGTAACCCTTTTAGTCAAAGATACAATAGAGGTAAATATCTAAACTCCATCAAACCTAAAATGGATAAAATTAGGAGTACCCCTTACTGAGGAGGAACACGACGTATTCATAGCTCTATTGAGATAATTTGTAGATATCTTTGCATGGGCCTATTCTGACATCCCAGGTTTAGACCCTACCTTGGTTCTGCACCACCTTATGGATAATCTTGATGCCAAATATGTAAAACAAAAGTTAGGTAAGATGCATCCTCACATTATTGTATTGGTAAAGAAAGAGTTGGAAAAAATCTTAGAAGTAGGATGTATCTAATCCATTGACTAATTAGAATGGATCTCTAATGTGGTACCTGTTAGGAAAAAGCTTGAAGGGATCATAATTTGTATTTATTTTTGAGACATCAACAAGGCTTGTATTAAAGATGATTTTCCCTTGCCTAATATTGACATGATCATCGACTCCATGGTAGGTTATGAAATTCTTTCACTCATGGATGGATTTTTAGGATACAACCAAATCAAAATAGCACTAGAAGACCAACATAAAATAGTGTTCACCACTCCATGGGGAACATTTTGTTATTAGGTAATGCTATTTGGCTTTAATAATGCTAGAGCTACATATCAAAGGGCCATTACTATCATATTTCATGATATGATGCATGATATTATTGAAGACTATGTTGATGACATATTAGGAAAATCCAAAACTAGGGCCAACCATTTATCAATGTTGTGTAAGATATTTGAAATATTATGGGAGTACAAAGTTAGACTCAATCCAAAAAAAATTGTGTTTGGTTTAACTTCAGGCAAACTACTTGGCTTCATCATGTCTCATAGAGGTATTGAAGTTGATCTGACTAGAGTCTATACTATAATTGAGATGCCACTACCAACCGATTTAAAACAACTCCATAGTTTGTGGGGTAAGATCTAGTCAATATGATGCTTCATCTCTCAGCTAGCAGACAAGTGCCATCCATTTACACACCTTTTGAAGAAGGGAGTTGCATTTCACTAGGATGATCACTACCAAACAACTTTTTAATAACTCAAAGACTATCTTGTTAATTTGCTTGTTCTATTACGTCCTATGCTAGGAAAGCCATTCTTGCTATACCTATCAGCTATAGACCATGCTCTAGGGGCACTCTTGGCTCAACATGATGATAATGGAAAAATTCATGCCGTATATTACCTAAGCTATACCTTGGTTACATATGAACATAACTATGCACCTATTGAAAAATCTTATCTGGCCATGGTCTTCGTAGCTCAGAAACTATGCCATTACATTTTGAATAATAAGACCATGGTCATTCCAAAAGTATATCCACTTAAGTATCTACTATCTAAAACAACTTTGAAAGGTTGAATGGCTAAATGGATCATGATTCTCAGTGAGTTTGACATAGAGTATGTCAATCAAAAGGCAATCAAGGGACAAGTTCTTATAGATTAACTTGTTAAAGCACCTCTCACAGACACAACCACTCACATTTCCATTTCCTGATGAATCCATAACGATCATCATTGACACACCCTTTGAGGAGCAGCCCTAGAAGATATATTTTGATGGTTCATATAATTCACATGGTTTGGGGGTAGGCCTATTATTTATTACACCTCAAAGGGATCTAGTCCCTAAATTAGCTTTCCTTGTATAAACAACATGGATAAGTTGAAGCACCTATTACAGGACTTCGACAAGTAGTGCATTGGAATATATCTCATCTTTAAGTTTATGGTGATTCTTAGTTAATCATCAATCAAGTCACAAATCATTTTTATACCAAAGATGACAAGCTGGTTCCATATAAAGCTATGGTTAACACTTTTAAGCAACAAATTCCTAACATTTAGTTTGTGCACATACTAAGGGATAGTAACAGAACTATAAATGCTATGGCTACTATTGGATCTTTGATTTGACAAATAGATAAAGCTAGAGATTATCAGTTCCTTGTCAAGAATTTTTTAGCACCAACTCATGAAACTTCAACCGTTGCCATGATTTGTGATATCATTGGTCTTTATTCTATCTAGTACTCATAACTTTAAAAATACCTTCATGACCAAGTTTTACCACCTAACCTATCTCAAAAACAAACCAAAGCCTTTATTCATCATTCCACTCATTATACTCTATAGATCCACCCTTTACTATCACAATTTTGATGGAACCCTGCTTTCTTATTTAACTTTAGCAGAGTCTACACCAGCATTATGAGAAGTTCATGGAGTATGTGGAGCTCATTCTAGTGGGGAAGTCCTATCCAAAAATCTCTTGCGTACTAGTTATTATTGGCCCATAATAAATGTAGATGCCACTGTAGATGTAAAAATGTGTGACAAATGTCAATGGCATGCTAATCTATTTCATGCCCTAGCAAAAACTCTGAGATCAATGTTGACACCATGGCCATTTTCTACATGGGGACTTGACCTCACTAGGAAGATTAACCCCACTTCATCTAATGGCAATAAACATATCCTTACCATTTCCAAATATTTTACTAAGTGGGTTGAAGCTATACCCCTCACTTACATGACTAAAAATCAACTTTCCAAATTCATTTTTAACCATCTCATATACTACTACAATATCCCCTCTGATATTATATCTGATAATAGAGGATCATTCAAGAACAAGGATGTAGACCAATTATGTACTAAATAAAACATCAAATAACATTTTTTTACAACATATTACCCTCAAGGTAATGGCCAAGCTGAGGCATCTAACAAAACCATTGTCAATATTCTCAAAAAGATTTTCAATGATGCCAGTTGTGATTGGCACTTGCAAATATTCCATACCCTTTAGGCATACCATACCAATCATTGTACCCCCATGGGAGACACTCCATACTCACTTGTTTATGGTATTGAAGCCATCCTTCCCATTGAGGTCAAATTGCCTTCACTATACATCTCTTTCAAGTATGTCCTAGATGATCATGACTATCGAGTAGCTCACCTGTAAGAGCTAAACCTACTTGATGAGAAATGCATAGTCATGCTCAATAATATTCAAGAATATAAAAATTGACTCAAAGGCCACTATAATTAGCACATTAAGTATATAACATTTGAACTTAGTTATCTTGTTCTTAAAGAAAACCAAAAGAATACCATAGCTAAGAAGAAGCATAAAGGAAAATTCAAACCAAACTAGATAGGTCCTTTCATCATTATTGTAGATTATAGATCAAGAGCATACAGGGTTGCCATACTAGATGATGATGAACTTCCAAAGCTGATGAATATTATTTATCTCAAGTGGTACTATGCTTGAATGCTAAGGTGTATTATTTGTAAGGACCATTTTAGTTATGCCATTTTATCACTATTATTCTTTGTACAAATACTTTCCTTATCTATCCTCTTCACTGTATCCACTTTTTTCTTCTCTTTTATTGACCCAGTGTGCTCTAAAGTGTAGCCCATTTGACCTTGATTTTGCCATTTGTTACTTATTTTCAGCATCAAGGTATCTGATCAATTTTATCAATTGGTTCAAGTAATTTAGATAGATATTATATTTTGAGATAGTTTGATAGAAGTTTTTGTAGTTACATCCTTCATTTGTTATTCCTTTCTTACCACTGATCTTGATACTAATTATAATAGCCTTTGGGAAAATTAGTAACATTGATCTATGTTGTTTTTTCCTGGTTATAACCACCTATGGGCAAACTAGGGGCAACATTAAGCCTTGACATACCAACTTCCCACTTCTTATGTTGTACTATGCCTTTTTACCAACTGTGCCTATTTTGTTTGAATTGACTGCTACACTAGTCAAATTCCTCCACTGTAAGGGAAAAACTATAGTGACTTGAGGTCCTACTCTAGGACTATGTAGGCAATGCTCAATACATTTTAAGGTCAGCTCAGTCATCCTAAGCCACACTCTCACCATTTTGTAAGCAACCTAAGCCACACTATCACCATTTTACGAGTAACCTAAGTTTGAATGCTCTCACCATTTTTTGAGCTTGAACTATTTGGTGTCTCATCATTCTTGATCAAGTTGAGATACTTACAAAATTCCAAAAACATTCATAAATTTTTTAGAAAAGAACAAAAACATTGACCACTTCTTTGCCTTAAGAATTTTGTGAACCTTTACTTAGTTACAAGTAAATCATTCGTCATTTAGTTTCCCCATCCTTTTTGGCCTTTTCTCTCATGCACTTGCCATTTTTTAAGACCATTCATCTTCTTATATCACATCTATTCTATTTATTTTCCTCAGTTATCACATTCTTCCCATTCCCTGGGAGAACTACATTTGGCTTGTAGTTTTTTTTATTGGATATTACATTCATGGAACTATGTAGGCAATGTCCACTTGCTTAGTGCATATGGAGATAGCTTGGCCACCCCTTTCTTTTCTTCTATTCCCCCATTTTGTTCATTTGTTAAGTTGTCACCTATTTTATAGGGGCAATGTTCGTAGGGTTTTTATTGCATTGTTTGTTTGTTTTTTTATTTTTGCTTATTTTATTTGTTTGTCTAATTATTTGTTTGCTTTCAACATTGTTACCTTGACTTAGTTTATGTGTGTTCATTAGGTGATTCCTTGCCCATACTTATACTTGAATCCATCCATATTCATATGTTTACATTGTCATCATGGTTTCTATCATTGGTGTATTGTTTTCTATTGAGTATTGGATTACAAGAGTCAATCCTCATGCATATTTAAGCCAAGTCCTCATGATGTTATACCATGATGCCTACCAACACATGCTATGACAAACCTCAGCTTCAAGAAGTTTATTAAGCAATGGCAGATATCAACATCTCTTCAACACTAACATCCTGATTCCATCCCAATCATATCCCAAAATAGAGTAATTAACCATAAAAGAATTTCAACCTTTATTAGTTCAGATGAGCATCTCCCTACTAGTAGGTTATTCCAATTCATCATTACCCTATGTGTTAAGTTATCATCATCCTCAACCAAGTTTATCATGTTTTCCATAATCAGGGTCCAATGATTATAACCACCTTTGAGCAAACCATTGTACATCATCCCACTTGCATTTCTCAATGATTATAACCACATTTAGGAAAATCATTATGTTGTCACCACTTTACTTTTTCTACCTATATAGGAGCATGTTATTATCTTGTTTGTCTATCCTAACTAGGGCAGCTCCATCTTCTCAATGATTATAATCACCTTTGGGCAAATCATTGTGTTATCATACCACATTGCCATTATTAGGGTACAATGCTTATAACCACCTTTGGGCAAACCTTTGTACACCATCCCACTTGAATTTTCAATGATTTTGACTCCTTTTTTAGTATCATGGTGTTTTCACCCCATCATCTTTCCTTTCTTTGGTCCCCTCATTTCATTTCTTTCTTTTTGAGGGACCATTTGCTGACCTACTTGTGCCAACCACTCCCTTGAGGGGGCATCATACAATTAGTTTATCATCATTGTAGTTGTAGGCATACATGACCTTTTCATTATTTGAGAATATGTTACTATGCTAATAGCTTTCAATGCCTTCCCAAATAAGGGCAAACTGTAAACACCTAAAATTGGCCACTTATAACCTCCAATCAAGGTTTTGACCAATTTCTACCCAAAATGCACAATTTAGCCTAAAAACACTAAAACATTCTAAATGATGTGAAATTGAAATACTAAAATGCTAGTTTTGGCCAGGGTATCCCTAAATGGGGCAATGCAATTTATGGGCCAACTAACTTTGATCAGATCATTCTGAGTCAAAATGCCAATTTTCAACCTAGGTGCTCTAGATTGCTCTTTCCTATCAAATATCTTACACAAGATGCATACATTTGTTATTTTTTGTCAGTAACATCCTAAATGGGATAACAGATCCAATGCATTTGACATCATCTTCTAATTTCAATCCAGTCCAATTTTAGATCAATAACAAGGCATTTTGATCAATTTGAGTAATTTGTGCACAAAATGCTTAATCATTCTTAAGAGATAATTAATCCAAATCAAGGCATAATTAATAATTCCATGGAAACTTGTTGAATACTTATTATTAGAAATGAATATTGAATATATGCATCATCAGGTGACCTCATTTCTTGGGAAGACATCCCTAGGCCATAAATCCTACAAAAATAAATATTCATGCTCTCCATGCCTCTTAATTGCCACTTATTCCAATGTCATGATGAAATTAATTATAAAATTAATTATATAAATTGAATTAATTCTCAACCACAAATCTCAATCTCAATATGGATGGTTTAGGTTGATTCTAGACATTCTCAAAAATTTATAAATAGAGAGGTCATGAACATCATTTTTAAGTTATTTTGGTTCAAATTTATAATGCAAAAATATCTTCAAGAAGCCATTGAAATTAGTGTTACCATGCCAAATTGATTCCAAGCCAAGCCAAGCCATAAGCCAAAGGTGCCAAGGAGAGATGGAGGTAGCCAAGCTTCTATTGCCAAGGACTTCATGAGCACAAACCGAGTAAGCCACTACTACAAAGGCATTTGAAGCATCCAAGGAAGGTAAAGGAATTATTGTGTTTTATTCCTTACTTTTTAGTTGTGTTTGTCATTTCTTTTTAATTACCAAGCTTTCTCTAGTGTCTAGGCATATAGATGTTATGCTAGTTAGTGTGTTTATTTTATTTTGTTTTCATTTTGGAACTAACACCATACTAACCATCCTCTCTTGAGTCAAATTCCTAGATCTACATATGACCATTATTATTGAAAACCTAAATCAAAGAGAATAAAAAAATCCAATTATCTAAACCATACATACATTTTTACATTTTATTTTTAAAATCATAATAAAAGATAAAAGGATTGACATGTGCTATAACATATCAAAAGAAAAAAAGAACAATTGCGATACCAAATCATATATGATCATCCAACTATATACCATACATGTTCATTTAAACACATCCATAATGTCCAAACATATCCATAACACAAGTATAAATCCAAAAATGAATCATGAATACACACACACACACACACACACACACACACACACACACACACACACACACACACACACACACACACACACACACACACACACCCACGTGTGTGTGTGTGTGTGTCTTGATTGTGTCACAATAAATAAATACAATGATACGCGTGCGCGCGCGTGTGTGTGTCTTGAATGTGTCACGATAAATAAATATAATGATACATCTCAAAAATGTGTATACATTCATATATCATATACTTCATCTCATGTCTCTCCTTTTTCATTAGATGGGGCATCTATAGATAGAATTGGTTCATATCACCATGGTGTACTCCTAGGAGTATCTATGACATGTCTTGATGCCTATCCAATAGATCTCTTAGAATCCACTAGTTGCATTGATCTTCTTGATGCTGACCTCCTTATCTAGTACTCTCTAAAGGAAGGTGCTCGATGAGCCTGTGGTACTACCTCCTCATACATACTCTTATAGTAATTAGCTTTCTCCATATCCATCCTAACCTTATCTAAGGCCACCAACTATTAGGGTCCTATTAGTAGATCTCTAACCTTTTCCAACTCAATCTGTGCAATATTTATCTCTCTCCCTCTCTCATGTATCTCTATATCAACCCTATGTCATTAGGATTATTTGTTGTTACATCCTGCATGAGTAAGCCTCCCTCTAATTCATATTCCTTAGCTATCATCCCACCTATATCTAATTATAACCTCTCCAACTCTCCCTATATTTATCTAATCTCTACCTATCCATATCTCCCACCTCTATCTCCATGCAAACTTATTATCTCTCCCACCTCTATCTCCATCCAAAAAACCTAGTACAAAATAACTACCTATGTGCCTTTGTTCCAATATACTTGTGTTCCCTAAATAGGTATCCTCAATATCCTCCATACATCCTCCCACATCATAGTCATATCACCTATCTATAGGTGAAATGTGTTGGTATCACTATGGTAGCACTCAACCAATGCAATTAGATATGCCCTATTTGACCATATCTCAAGCATATATATAATACAAGCCAAGCCAATCACCACTAATACTCCCACCTCATAGTTGGTGAAACTCGTCATTAGCTCAAGAGATCTAGAGAATTTGTTTCATGTACATAATATTGATAATATCTCCTACATAAAATTGTATAAACATAATGTTAATCCTTTTGAGCTACATATCCATCATAAAATCCCACATCTATTCATTTTTCATCATCCCCAAGCACACCAATTTTCAATTTTTCACTTTTAAATTTTTTTCCATTTTCCATGATGAATTTATTGTTCTTTATGACAAATTAACTACACTTTGTGATGAATTCACTACATTTTGTGATGATTTTTATAGGGTTTTGGATGAATTCATTGAACTTTATTATGATTTCACTATAAATTTAGATGAATTCATTGTCCTAACACATGACTTAATTTTTGAAGATTTTTCTATTTACCTTGATGAATTCACCACTATCAATGCTAAAATTAATGTCAGGTAAATAACAAATTCATTTTCCTCAACTTTTAATGACATTAAGTGATAAAACAAATATTTTTTTTGAAATTCTTACTTACCCCATCATTTCTCCCCTCTAGCCTCTAGTCCACTCCTACATGCTCACCATGATTCCTATCCATTGGACTACAATCCATTTTTCTCTCCAACCCCAAAGTAAAATCACAAAGTCAAATCTAAAAATCAATCACAAAGAAATGAATTTGCCCAATTATTTTCAAACAAGCCCCTACCCCTATTTATATTTCACCCCATCATTAAAAAATTACCTCTTAAACCATTATTTTCACATTAAGTTTATCCAAATTTTAGGCCAAAAATTGATCAAAGTGCTAAAATTATTTTCTATTTGATCGATAAAATACGGGTTGAAGGGGCCCATGCCCATCACAAAAGAGAAACAAAATATAATTTGGAAAAATCAAAACAACCCAATGAGATAAAAGGGCTAACCCAATAGATTAGCCAAACTACCACTAAAAATTAGCCAATAGTCAATCAGAAGTCCAAAAAGAAACCTAAAGTAGTGGGGAGAAACATAGTTAGTTTGATTCAAAATAAGTGGCTAGTTACTTGGTCACTATATTGGATTTTTATTGCATTAACCTCTGGTCTAGCTTCTAATGAACTTCTCCTCATCCTTATCCAATATTTTACTTTTGGATTCCAAGTAGAGGGATCCTCTTTTATCTTCCTTAAAAACCTAGAGGTCATCCTCCTCTTTATCCTTCTATGTAGATTCATCTCTAGGGGTGTGAGTCTTAGGGATCTTGCCATCGTTAAAAACAAATTTGTTACCATAGAGAAAATTACTAAGCCTCTCAAATTCCTTTGATATTTATATGAATAGAAGATTCTAGATTGTAAGTTTAGTGTGGAATTTTTGGAGGGAATCCTCAACACCCTTGTTAACATTAGCCCCCAAGATGAATTTTCCTCTAGAGGTGTAGGAAGGGCTTCCCAAATCAATTTTTTGATTTTTATGTGCAAGAGCACTCAAATCCCTCAAATCTTTCCCTTGATTTTCCTCTTTGGGTACTGATTGAGAGGCATTAACTCCCTCTTTCTTTGACTCCTTTTTATTGATTTCAATAGCCTCAAAGATGATCTTAGACCAGACCGGTCCTCCCTATTTGATTAGAAGAAAGATGAGGCCCTGGTGAATTAAATCTGCAATCAGATTCTTCTTGAAGTTTAATACAAACACCTCCAATGATTGTAATAGAAAAAATGGGATACTAGTAAAATGACCCTTGAAATGATTCAAGAGCAAGAAATGATGTGAATAGAGAATAGTATGTTTTTCTTCCAAAATGACATATCACATGATTTGGAGACATACCTCTGGTCATTTTCTTGGCATGTCAACATGTACGAAGCCTTTGTTGGATGATGGTTTTGGCTTGTACTTTTCCTTTTCCTTTTTGAATAAAATATGAATGAGCTCCTCCTTATGGTGCTTGTATTTGAATGCATTTACTTCATGGCATTCCATCTTGATGGTCTCTCTTATTAGTTCCTCTATTATCTGAATCTTCAATCCATGCATTCTCACCTCATGATTGTTGCAAACTCAAGAAAAATCCTTAGAAAGTGATGTATCGTGCCCCACCAAGCATTCCATAAAATGGGCCAACCCCCCTTTGACCATTTTTTTCCAGACATACTCATTATTTTTTATATCAGAATAGGAAATTGACTCGAAGTGGTCTCTATCCCCTCCCATTTTTTTTGGCTATGAATTACTTTTGCAAGTGGCATGAATAGTGCCTTGCAGGGAAGGAAGATAACAATGGATGGAGCTAAAACTAGATATGAACATGCATTGAGAGCATGATGGCTGCCACTCATGTAAAGCCTTGGAAATTGAAGCTTTGTATGTGTGAAAATCCTTTCACTTAACCTGTGATCTTGGCATCATAAGTTTAAATATCATTCCTTTATGTGTCCTTTTTCATTCTTGACTATTTAGATGATGTCATATATAAATTCTCCAACATGTCAAGTGATGTAATCACTTTTAAGGACCTTGATGTTTGCTAAGCAGTCAACTCCCTTGTTGCCTTCTCTATAGACATGCTTGATGATAACTCCTTTGAAACAATTTAGTAACATTTTTGCATCACTGATGATTTTGAAAATGTTTCAAGAAGGTGGGGAGAATCCTTTAAGGCAATTGATAATGTTCATCGAATCCCCTTCTATGTGTATAAATTGAAACCCTAAATTAATCACCTCTTTAATACCTCATAGTGCTGTAAAAAATTCAGAGATGTGATTAGTTTGAATCCCTAGGGGCCCTGCATGAATTGCTTTGATGTTCCCTAAAGAATCCCTGATCAAACTACCAGCTCTAGCTGGACCATGATTCCCTTTTACTTCCCTATCAAAGTTTAATTTGACCCACTAGTGAATAGGGGGAGACCACTTGACAAGGGATCTATCCACATCTTTAGCCAAGACTTTTTTGGGAATGACCAAATTAAGTTGATTCATGATATTGGAAATGAGTAGAGAGCTTGGTTGGTCAAATGAAGAGGTTGAGATTGACCAATATTTTACATTAAATCCTTGATCCTTTTGAAGGTGGAATTAGGATGAGGTTGATGACTATCTAAGATACATGAATTCTTGGCTTTCCAAATTCCCTAAAAAATGTGAGGTAGGGCCGAGTTCCACCAAAAAGTTAGCAGAGGTTCCTCCCAAGGGGGTTTCCATTAGGTGATTAAGTCTAGGATGGATCCTAGAAAAACCCATGAACTGTTAGATTAGAATCACTAGAATCACTAAAATATAGATAACACAAAAAGACAAAAAAGGAATAAATGTTCCATAGAATCTACTTCTTGTCTACAGTGTGAACATCTATTAGGGATGCTTAGTCCTCTTTTAATTAGATTGTCCACTATTAATATATTATTTTGTGCTACCAGTCAAAATAAAATATTGATTTTGGGTATGAGGTTCTTAATCCAAAGATACTTCCAGTTGAAATCCTCCTCCAAGTTCTAAAGAGATAAGAATCTTGATTTCACTGAGTAAATATTGCTAGGATCATGTTTCCAAACAAGTTTGTCATCCTTAGGAAAGAGATAGATGTGAATATGTTGAATGGATTCATTTAGATCTTGGAGCAAGCAGACCTGTTGCCGGTCCAAATCAATTTCAACTAGGATTTTCTATCACTTTTTCCCATTTCTAGTTTCCCAATAGTCCATAACCTTGAGGCCATAGTTATTCTTGAAAAAGGATATCAAATATGGGTCTTGAAAAGTGGATTCCATAGGGGTCAAGATCCATGGATCACTCCAAAATTCAACCAAATTACCTCTATCGACATTCCATTTGAGACCTTTTAAAAGAAGATCTTTGCCCACCTACAGTGCTTTCAAAAAAATAGAACCATTGTCAAGACCAGGTTCCAATAAAAATTGATAACCTTCCCCTAAGAGAAGATATTTGTACCTAATGATTTTGGTCTACTAGTTTTCCTCATTAACCACTCTCCAGCCTTACTTTGTTAGGAGAGCTTGGTTCATGGGTTTGACACTTGTCAATCCTAGGCCTCCTTTAGATATTGGGCAACAAGCTTGGTTCTAGGAGATAAGTAGAAATATAAATCTCTCTTTAGTACCTCTCCAAAGGAAGTTTTTTTGAATGTATTCTAATTTATCAACAATGCCATTCAGAATGGCAAAAATGGACATGAAATAAATAGGTATACTTTGAAGGGAATTATTTAGGAGTTGAACTTTTTTAGCGTGTGTTAAAAGTTTCCCTTTCCATCCTGCCAACTTTTTCTAGATCCTATTGATGATGGGATTCCAAAATTTATATTTCATCGAGTTGTTAAACAAAGTAATGACAAGGTAAGCTAATGGGAGATTTCTTATGCTACAACCTAGGATCTTGGCAATTTTAATTTGAAGAGCCAACAAAGTGTTGATGAAAAAGAGGGAGCTCTTATTGAGATTCACATTCTATCCAGATACCTCTTTAAACAACTCAAGAATCTTCTTGAAGCATCTAAATTTTGAAACTGAATCCTCCCTCATCATAATCATGTCATCAATGAATTATTGATGAGTGACAGGACTGGTGTTAGGGGCACAAATGATTCCCTTGATAATATTAGATGTCTTGGATATAGAAATAATGTGACTTAAAGCTTTTGACAAAATAATAAAAAGGTGAGGGGATAGTGGGTCCCCCTATCTTAAGCCTCTTTTAGCCAAAAAGAAACCCCTAGGCACCCCATTGATTAAGATCAAGAACTAGAGGTTATGGATACAAGTGGTAATTAATTTTTTGACCCAGAGATTGAAGCTAATTTTGTCCAAGATTTTATCAAGGAAAAACCAAGAAACTTGGTCATAGGCTTTGTTCAAATTTAGATTTAGGAACATGCCTTGTTGGTCTGAATGGGAAACCAAGTGAATGGTTTCATGAATAACAATTATCTCATCAAAAATCTATTTACTAGACATGAAGGCACCTTGATGCTTGGCTATTATTTTGTCAAGTAGGAGTTGAATTTTAAGGGAAAGGCCTTTGGTATAGATTTTTTAAAAAGTGAAGCACAAGCTGATAGGTCTAAAGTCTAATGCCTTAGACACACCTTGTTTCTTAGGAATGAGGACCAAAAAGGTGTTGTTGAAATCTTGGAGCAAGGTTCCCACATTGAAGAGTTTAGCTACCACCAAGTAGACCTCATGACTGATAATTTCCCAAAAGACCTAGAAAAAGAAAGGAGGGAAGCTATTGTGCCTAGGGGTTTTATCCCCTTCTAAAGAGAAAACAATTAACCTAATTTATTCTTTTAAAGGGGGTTTAAGGATGCAATCATTATCTTCCTATGTAATAACCTTGCTAAAGAAGTTAACTATTTGATCCTCAATGCCATTGTTCAGAGAGGGGGAGTGGGTAAGCAAGGATTTAGAGTAATTTAACATGTGGTAACCAATGTCTTCCTCCTCTCTGATCTAAGTTATATCCTCTCCTTGGATCTCTGTAATAAGATTCCTTTTCCAATTTTTAGCAGTGGAGGTGTGAAATAATTTTGTGTTTCTATCCCCTTATTTAAGCCAAAGCTTTTTGGATTTTTTCCTCCAATACGTTTCTTCTTTAGCCTTTAGATTATGGAATCTATTGAGGAGTTCCTTCTTTTTCAAGTGAAGATCAATAGAGTAGCCTACACTAGATGTTTCTAATTCAACTTTGTAAATTTCTTGTTTAATAAAGTTTTTTTGGATAAAGATATTTCCAAAGACTTATTTATTCTAGAGTTTAAGCTTGTTTTTGACATGTCTCAGTTTCATAACAAGGATGAACATGACCAAACCTTGAATAGACATACTCCACCATCCCTTGATGTAATCCTCCATGGTATGGTTAGAAAGCCACAATTTTTCAAATCTAAATGGAGTGGCCTTGGCTTTAAAGACCCTGTGACTTTGGAACACTAGAGGATTATGGTTAGATCTAATCCTAAGAAGAGATGAGAGGAGAGAGGAGAAGGAATGTATCTAGTTTAAAGGAATTAGGTACTTACACAGTCTTACTTGGATATGATTATCACCTAGCCTTCTATTTGACCAAGTTTATAGATTACTTTTGAGTTCCACATCATGCAGATCAACATTGATAATGAAATCATGTAAATCAGCCATACTGTCATAGTAGTAATTGACCTCCTTTTTTTCCCCTGAGAATATAGGAGAGTTAAAGTCTCCAACCATCACCCAATTAAAATTATTAAATTGGTTCTTGATCTCAATCAGTTTATCCCACAACTTCTTCCTTTTGGTTTTATGATTTGGATCATAAACATTTGTAAGGATCTAAGAATCCTTATCCCAAACATCAGAGAAATAAATGGAGATATGATTGTCCTTGATAAGGAGGTGATCTCCCTTCATGATAATAGGATCCCAAATAATTACTAAGCCACTTGATGCTCCTCTAGAACTATTATAACTATATAATGAGTTACCTAATATCTTTTTCTTAATCTTCAAAAGTTTATCATTAGATCTCTTGCTTTCTTGCAACAAGAGAATATCTGACTTGTGTTTCAAAACAAGGTTTATAACTAGTCTCTATTTAGTGGGGTTATTTAGACCCCTTATGTTTCAGGAGAGGACTTTTAGATCTTACAATTGGGGTAGTGATGGAGGGTCATCTACATGCCCTTTGCCACTTGTTTATCTATTTCCTCATGTCGAGAGATCTAGGAAGAGGGTCTACCATTTGGTTTCTATTTGCACCCAAATTTCACTTTCTTCCTCCCATTTTTGTTATGAAAATTTTCCCACTTGTCCTCATCCTGAAAATGAGAAATTTGACCTTTTAAGAAATTATGACATCTGGGTTCACATCCATAAAAAGATGGTGAATATTAGACAAAGATCTCTTATAGAATTGAGTTGGCATCCAATAAGGATGAAACACTAGGCAAAAGACAAGAAGAGATAGGAGGAGAAGAGGCTAGCAGGGGTTGGCAAGGGAGAGGGGAACTTACTAGAGAAACAAAATTGGCCTTAGCTAAAAGGTCCTAAAGTAAGGGAGAAGGAGAGGAACTAGGTGAGGTAAGGGGAAGTTGGGGGGGGGGGAGACAAAGATTAAGAAATACAATGAGGACTAAGGATCTTGAGAGCAGAGGGGGCTCACAAAGCTGCCAAAGGATTTCTCCTAGTACTCAAGGGGATAAAGATGGATTGGGGGAAGGTAGGGAGATAGGGGAAGAGGGGGAGGGTGAGGAGAGCATTAGGGGGAGGAAGATGAGAGGAGGGAGAGGATGAGGAGGGAGGGGAAATGGGGTGGGGAGATGGTTTTGGGGAGGGGAGAGAGGGGAGAGGGAGGTAGGGGGTGGGGAGGAGACCTTGAGAGGAGGGGGAAAGGGGGGATTTTTGGGAGGGGGTGAAGGGGGAGATAGGGAGAAGGGGGAAGAGAGGAGGGAGGTTGGGAAGAGGATTTCCTAACCCAGGACAAAGAGGGAGGAATAGGAGGCTTCTTAATCTAGGGATAGGCTTTGGAGGGGTGGCTCAAAATGTTATAAGTTTGAAAAATTTCTAAGGCTCTATGAAAATTGATTTTTTGGATCTAAGTGCCATAATTGGATTTGATTTTAATGGAGTGGATCAAAGGTTTGTCTACTAGAATGAAGACACAAACCTTGGCCACCAAAAGATGCCTTTTGAAATGTGTTACTAGGTCGATGGATATGGGCTGCCCTAAGAACCTAGGAATGTCAAAAATAACTTCTAGAGCCCAAAATTCTAGTGAAATTTTAGGAAGACTGATATAAACTAGAATGTCTTCCAAAATTGAATAATTGAGATTAAGGCCTGCCTTCCATTTGTGAAGCCAGACTATTGATTTTATTATGAACCACAAACCACCCATGAGAGTCTTAAGAGTGTCTTCAAAACGAGAGGAGTTGATCAAGAAAAAGTTTTTAGGCATGGAAACAATGTCAATCTAACCTTTGGGTTTCTATTTAAGATTAGCCCATTTCTAAAAAGAGTTGATAGTAGGTCAGCAATCATTGAATTTAGCTAAAATGGAGTTCAAAAGAGATGAATTGATATTTTTGATAATGCTATTTAGAACCTCTAGACTTACCTCATTACACTCCCCTATGGGCATGAGAAGAGAATCAAAAGGGACAAATTGATGACGTTCCCCCATGACCAGATCAACCCAAGAGGCCTACTTCCCACCTTTGTTGGGAGGGGGAGAGGGACTCTATAGACCGCAACTATGCTCCTTATTTGTTGACTCTAGATTTTTCAAAGCTTCTGATGATATAGGTGCCTCCCCCAATGATTCTTTTCCTAGGTCTTTTATTGTCAGGGCTGGATGATCAGGGTGTGGATCCCCCATCTCCTGCCCATCACTCTTGTTCAAAATTTCCATCACTATAATTATCCCGCCATCTTTACATCCAAATTTTATCAAGTGCTAAAATTCTTATCACTACTTATAACTATAAATATTTTAAAATTTTATCCACATTGGACAATCTATATTTTTCATTTATGGCCCACAACCTACCATTATTAGGATATATCTTTCTCACATCTATTCGTGTGACCCCTGAGTCCTAAACACCAACCAGGCATGTAGTTTACAAATGAGAAATAACATTTTTATGATCTATTCTCTAATTTTTAACAACTAGGGGTTAATCATTTTACACATTTTCATATTATAAGTTTTCTATCAATTTTAATACTTAAATTTATTGATGTTAATAGTTACACCCACTTCATCATTTTCCCTTTAAATCATTTCGAGTATTACTCTAGTTTTATGAATGAACACTCAATGGGGCATCATCATGATTATTTTCATTTGTTTTAAGAATTTTTCTTCCCCATAATCATCAATGCTCTATTTTTTATACTATTTTCTAATTGGTATTGCTTCACAACACCATTTTAAAGAGGGGCAAATATAGAAACCTAAATTTCACCATTTAGTGTTAAAATTCACTTTGACACAATAATTTTTCACCATCCCCAATTCAAATTTAAACTAACATATTTTCCCTACAATTTTTGAATAATTAATTAATTAGTTATATTCATTCACATCTATTTTCCTCCAAAACTAATTAAAATCTAGATTATCTACTTCATCTAGACATCCTCCATGTTTGTCTCAACCATGTGTTGAATCATACAACCACCATACTCAACTTCCTCAACTACCTTGTGAGTCATATTAGAACATTTCAAATTCCAAACTAACTCAACCAACTAACATGACCCATTCTTGCTGACTTACTCAACCAATTCTCCTTTCTTTTCCACCCATGAAATTGGTCACCATCCTCATGGATGAGAACTACTTATTCACTGTTGATTATTTTAACAATTAAACAGATCCATATAATCCTCAATTGTCTAATTTAACTTCTATAAACCTATAAATTGATGTACAATCCATCACTTTTAATCATACATCTTCAAGCTAATGAAATGCTATTAAATTTTCAAGTGAATCTAAGTGAATCAAATCCATCCAATTCATCTTGGTTATCAAAATGCTTCATATTTCTCTTTTATTTGGAAAAGATTTGAGAAACCACATTAAAAACCAAGAGAAAATCCACCATTAATCACTTAATGGATAAGGTGATGAATTTGGATCTCATTTTGTAAGTTTTATTTTATTTTTTCTCTTATTATTGTTTCTCTATCTTTGAAGTTAAATTAAGCTTAGATTAAATTAGAATTCATTTGTATATTTTTTCTTAGTTAGCTTCCACGCTAGATTTTATGTTTACACAGGTCACAATTACAGAATCATATCAAGTCAAATAAGGACCCAATGAAATCATTAGTGAATAATGTTTTGCTTTAAAATAATGATTACTAAGATGACTTGACAACCACCAGATAGTGAACTTAAAATTGTATTTTACAATAAAATATTTTCTATTAAAAAGGATAAAGTGGTTTTCTACACATCAATATTTTGATGATTATTTTTGTATTGTTAAATACTTTGAGGTCAAGATTTTAGATGCAAATTTAATTAAATATGGATTGAATGCTCCAAATTCGAATGGCACCAAGGTCCAAAATAAGACAAAATTTAAATCTAGAGTCAATGAGAACAATCTCCAACCCAAGAATGAGTCTATGAATGTGGGCAATGATATAAACCAAAATTCAGGAAAGATTGTAATCATCATAAAATTTTGTTCACTTAAAGTTGGAGTCTAAATTCACCTTAAATTTGGACCCTAAATACACCTTGAAGTTGGAATAGATTTTTTTTAAGTTTTGAATATTCAAAATTAATTTAAAGTTGCATTAATGTTGGATTTCCTTTAGGACACTTTAAAGCAAATTTAGTATGGAAATATTTAAGGGACAACATTAGGGGAGATGTTGTATTGAAAATAGGATGATGTTAGGGTGTGACATTGAGGCAATGTTAGGTTATAAAACTACTTGGTGATGTTAGCTTTTTCTTAAGGTGACTATATATGTCTTAATTTATATCATCTTTATTTAAGTCACACATTAAGTTAGATAAAATAGTGGATCATTGTATATGGATATAAAAAGTGTCATTGAGAAAACTATGGCATCATTTTATTGATTATTTGTAATGAAATGAGAAAAAAGACATGATTTTGTTGAATTGAGATGAAAATGGGTATTTGAGGTGGATGATCTCCTATGGCAAGAAAGTAAGGGTAATTATTTTGTTGCTAAAATAAAGTGAGGAAAAATTGAACATGGTGAATTAAAAAAGTTAACTATATAAAATCCATAATTTCTAGGTGTAGACATCTATTTTAGGTACTACAAGGATTGTTATTATAATGTTATTAGTGTGATTTTGTGCATATAGATCATTAGTTCAAATTAGGTACCTATTGACTCATTTCCTTTGCTTCTTCATGCTCTGCGTAGTCTTGCGCCTCTCTTTATTCTATTTTCTCTCTCTTCTTTGTGTTTTTCTAAGCTTAGATATATTTGTTTTATTTTTCCTCTTTTGTTTCTATGTTTTAATTATTTCCAGCAACTGTTGAAATTGGTCATTTTTACTTTGTGGGTCCTTTGACCCTTGTTACTCTTTTTCCCATTATGTCAACACATGTTTCATTAATTTTTATATTTTCTTGTGTTTTCATTCATGATAATAGGTTATTCATTAAAATTTGAGAATTATACATATACAAATCATCCTAATGAATTTAATAAAAAGTATCATGGCATCACACAAGTTTTAGGCACACTATTAATATTCTATTTATGCTCATCAAGACTTTTAATTGATTTCAAGGTTTTTAATTTATACATATTTGTACTAAGAGAGAGCTTAAGTGAAAGATCATACTAGTTACATTTGATTATTATAAGGAGAGAATATGGAATATTATCTCCATTCATTGTGATGGGAAATTCATACACACTAAAACTATATTAAGCCCTAACTTAACACTAGTATTCAGTTGTAACCCTCCAAAGGGAGCCAAGATAGTTAAATCTACACTTGTGTTTCTATATTATATGTTTTGAAAAGTGTTGGTTTGAATTAGAGTCACTTCAAGAGGAGAATATTATGACATCTACTTGATATTAATCATAAATTAGAGAGAGGAACTTGTGCATATGTTGTTTTCAAATGGTTTTGGGAAGTTATAGACTATGAAGATTAACATGACCATTTTTAATGAAGGATTCCACATTTAGCCAAAAGTGTCACTTCCATTGAGCTATGAATTTTATTGACTCTTTTTGTTGAGATACGAAAGTGGTCACCAATAAGAAGCATCATCTAATTTTTGGAAACCATATGCACAGTTCAAACTTCTTTTTATTTCCAAGAACTATTAGGATCCAAGTGATCCTATTTTAATTATTTATTCCTCCTCTCTCCTTTTATTTCTATTAACTATTTTGGGTTCATGATACTTTTAGTCTATTTCATTTTATATTAGGGAGATTTGATTTAAACTATATTTTAGCTAATTTACCTTGTACCATTATTTTACATAATTTGTGTAGTGTTTTTAACACGTGTGTGCCCTTTTTATAAAATAATTCGGTGAACCCATTAATTTAAATAATCCAACCTGAGGGTTTCATACCCCTTCTTTCTAAGGTTTTATTTTTATGAGTTCTGATCATTTTAGGGTTTCTTTCAACCCTCTCTTTCTTATATATCATCATGTTGGTTACATTTGTTTAAATCGTGTATGATTTCCTAGGCCTTGGTCCTTTTCACCTCGATAGCTTATGTATATGTTTGTGTTTATTCCATTTTATCATGGGTAGATGAGATGTATATATAACATATATTTATATGATGTCTCATACATGGAGGGTTCATAACATTTACATGTTATTAGGCTCACTGATATGGTTTTTTTAAAAATGTTTATCAATGTTTCCATGTTTTTTCCCTCACATTTATCATATATTATTAGCATATGATTTTAAATATGATAAGTGTATGTGATATCGATGCTTTATGTGATATTTTTCTTTCCCTCCTCTTAGTGATAGATATTATACTGGTGATTGTATGATGATTCACTATGAGGTAAATGTTGTAACAAATTTGTTGCCTATAGCACACACTATTTATTTTCCTCCTCCTTTCTCTCATCCTCAAGGTGGAGTAAACAAAAACACCCCCAATCTTTTTCCTAATCCTAATCACATTATAGTGCATGATTCCAAATGTTATGATATCATTGATCAACTTAAAAACACCTATATTAAAATTTATATTTTAGAGTTAATCAAAAGGTATCATATTAAAAAGGATATGGGTAAGTGCATGGAATTAATGGACAAAAAGGGGCATACCCATGGACATGTTTTTATTGAAAATTGAAAAGTATCAACTTTTATAGATTATTTGAGATTGCTACTCTCAAAATTTGAAGATGGTATAAGAATATGAATTGTAACATTTCAAGTCTAGTTTCCAAAACACTTTTTTTAAAAAAATATTTAAGTATAAGTAGGTCAAACATCTAAAATTTGAAAATTAACTCCTATTTTTTAAGAAAATAGAGTAGATAGTTGTTTGTATGACATAAATTTTTTATAGAAAAGTATAGGAATTTTGAAAACCCTTTTGTAGTAATTTAGATAAGATCATCTAGTTTGACCTATATTTTATTAAAAAAATTAATGAATATTTTTTTTATTAATTTTAAATGTAAATAAATCCTAAAAAATGATAAAAAATGGATAGATAGTCATACAATCTCCATAACTACCTCAAAAAAAACAAAATTTAGTTTTTTGGACTATATATAGAATCATGCCTAGTTTATGACCATATATTTTTTTTTCACATTTGGATCAACAAAAAAAAAAACTTAAACATATATAGGCATGTATATTTTTGACATGTAGTGGCTTGAAAAAGCCATAGTTAGAAATTAACATAGATAATAACCATAAAGTAGTAAAAAAAATTAAAAGAAAACATATATTTGTAAAGAGGAGAGTGTGCTCATCATCGTGGTAATGATTTTATGAATTGGTTCATTTAAATTCATAGTGTATTTGGTGATGGAAGTTGATTTTTATTATTTTTTGTCAAAGATCTTAGATTTGGTTGTGTTGACAGGTCCAAGCCTTTGGTTCAGGAATCCAAGCCATTTCTGAGTCAAAAGGCTTGGTTTTTGAATTCAAACATAGCATAATGTGTATGCATTATGTTGACATTGCACAAAAAAAAAAGATTTATTTGTACATGTTTATGTTTATATCTATTCACATTCATCATTTAATACTTTTATTTTAAAGTGGAGTGTGTCAACATATACACTACCAAAATAAGGACATAATTGATATAGTGATGCAATTTTGGTGCATTTGCACCCATGAACATAATTTTGAGTATATAAAATATGATTTATTATTCAACCAGGGATAGTTTCATTAAAATATGAATGAAAGAGTCATTTTTTTTAATGGTGGAGGCAATTAAGGCCAATTTGGACCACTTGCACATAAATATGACTATATGATGTGATTTGGGGCTAAATTAGATTAAGTTTTTTGACATATGTAGTGAATAAGTGAATTAGTGAAATTAGTGATGCAATTTGAGTGAAATTAAGAATTGTGAACTAATTTTGACTATAAAAGATGTAATTTAGGTATTTTTACCCCAATATCATAAAAAAATAAACCAAATAATCCATTGTTTCAATTCAAAGGCAATGGGGGTAATTTGAGCCCATACAACCTAATTGTGATTATAAAATGTGATTTGGGCCTTAATCGGCTCTAATTTCATTAGAGAATGAAGCAAATAATCATTTGGTTCAATGAAAAATATAATTTTGACATGTATAGGACATGGTTTGAGGCTCTATAAATTTTAATATTATCATGTAATGAATGAAATAGTCAATTGGTTCAATTGTGGAGTCAATTAGGGTCAATATGAGCCCCTTAAACCTAGTTAAGACTATACAATATGATTTGAGGCTAAATTAGCTTTGATTTCATCATAGATTGAGCCAATTAGTCAAATGATGTAATTAATGACGTGATTTTGGAAAAATTAAGGCACATTAAAACATAGTTTAAATTGTATATGATGTGATTTTAAGTGAAATTAACCTTGATGTCATCATATAATGAACCAAATAGTTGATTCATTAAATCAAGGAGGCAATTAAGACCAATTTGAACCCTTTCAACATGATTACATGAGAAAAACATGATTTGGGGATAAATTAACTTCAATTTTGTCATGAATTTATATAATTAGTCAATTGGTGTAATTACAAACTAGTTTGGGCCAAATTGAGCCCTATGCACCTAGATTATGGGTTATAATTTAAGGTTTAGGGTTTATGGTTACAATTAGTTGATGCAAGTTAGACAAAATTTAACCCTATGAACCTAATTTGAGGAGGACATGATTTGGGGCTATAATTAGTCATGAATTAATCCAATTAGTCAATTGGTGCAATTAAAAATGTGATTTAGGCCAAATTAAGCCCCACAAACCTAAATTATGGCTCATTAAATTGTATAAGATGCAAAATATAGCTTAATCAACAATTTAATTATATCAAAAATATAAATACATAGGTAATTGGGGCCAATATGAACCTGTTGAATCTAAATGCAAGTATAAGATTTGATTTGGGGCTAAAAATTAGATCATATTTCCTCATATACTAAGCCAATTAGTTAATTGTTATAATCAGTGATGCAAGTTAGATGAAATTGAACCCTGTGAAACTTATTTTGACTATATAGGATGTAATTTAGGGGTTAGTCAACCCCACTATCATAAAAGACTAAACCAAATATCCAACCTATTAAATCATGAATGAAAGTAGGGCTATTTTGAGCCCCTTCAACTTAATTACATGAGCATGACATGATTTATTATGCCATGAATTGATGTAATTATTTAATTTATGTAATTAAAGACATGATTTGGTCCATATTGAGCCATGTGAACCTAATTTATAGCTTAGGGTTTAGGATTACAATTATTTGATGTAATTTGGATGAAATCAAACCCTATTTACCTAATTTTGACTATATAGGATGTAATTTAGGGGTCAATCAACCCTGATATCATAAAAAAAATAAAGCAAATATTCCACCAATTTAATCACAAAGGAAATTGGGGCCAATTTGAGCCCCTTTAACCTAACTAAACAAGACTAGGACATGTTTTAGGGATAAATTAGTTATGAATTGATCCAATTAGTCAATTAGTACAATTAGAGATGTGATTTTGGGCTAAATTAGTCATGAATTGATCCAATTAGTTAATTGGTGTAATTGGAGATGTGATTTGAGGATAAATTAGTCACGAATTGATCTAATTAGTCAATTGGTGTAATTAGAGACATGATTTAGGCCAAAATAAGCCCCATGAACCTAAATTATGGCTCAATTGATTGTATATGATGCAAAATATGGTTAAATAAAATCTAAAATTTTATTACAAATGAAAATATAGAGGTAATTTTATAGGATTGCATGATATAATAATATTGCATTATCTGGATTACATTATATGATCTTATAACATAGGATTGGATCACATAATATAATCATATATCATAATAATATGATATACGACTAAATAGATATAATATTCATAACATGTATGTGCTATAATATGTACACATTATAGTGCATACACATTATAGCGTGTATATGTTATTGGCACAATAGATAAAACTTTTTATCTAATTTTTTCAAGGTATTTAGAGAATTCTGACACCACCTACATTCTCTACATCATTTTGTGCTTTACATGGTGAAGATAAAATGAATCAAATTATTCTTTGGGACCCCACCATCAAAAGGAATCAAATTGTTCTTTGTCTAGTCATGGGTGATTATTGTCACTCAAAGAAGAGGAAGAAATTAAATTTCAAAACACTAGAGTAATTACAAGAATTTACATAAAAATAAAAAGTATGAATTCAAACATTTCACTCAAAATAAGGTACAAACACTATTGCTAATAAACCAATCATCATAGATAATGATGAAATTGACAATGATGAATTAAATAATGATGACAAATGTTTACCTAAAAGTCAAAATTATGTTGCAAGTCCACATTTAAAGTATAAAGTTTTTGATTTTGTTTATTATAAATCTAAACATGATGATTTACCCCCTAAAAATGAATAAAATTTCATGGAAACACATAATGATAAAAATAATAATGAAGAAAATTCCATGGAAACACTAAACAATGTAAGTAATAATGAAGAAACTATTAGTGAACATAACTATTTTGGAATACCCTCTAAAAAACTTCCACCATTAACAACACCTCCAAGGGTTGTGTGTAGAAACGGTACGTACTTAATTTAAGTTGATAAAAATATTTTAAAACCAATTCATAACAAAATATCTGCCTGCCATTCAAGAAGACTAGCTATTTTTTTTTGGATAAATTAGTTGTAAAATTAAATTTCAATAGTAAAAACTGTCAATTATTTATTTCATTGATTAAGATTAGACCTAAAATTTACACCCTAGGACTAAAAACATCTAACATGGATGGTGAAAACAACAAAATTATTAAAAATCTACTCGATGCATATCATACTATAGGTGCGACATCTTGTAACAAAGATTGTAATGTTGCCAAACATATAATTACAACTTGTGTAGTAAGCGGTCAAACATCGAAAAAATGATTGATTTAAAAAAATAGCCAAGAAGTAAATGTAAATAGAAAAACATTAATAAAAGCAATTAGAATATGCCAAAGACTTAATGATGCCAATACCAATGAGTTATGGGCATTCTATGGTAGAATTCCATGAAAGGACAAGGCTATAACCGATGCTCTCAAAGATTTAATTTCACAATTTTGGAAAGACAATACAAGAGTTTCACCTAATAAAATAAATGTAGTGAAAAGGAGTTAGTTCTCACAAATTTGAACTGCATCCAAATTTTTTTTGGATATGACCCAAAAATAATTATGCTCTAAGTATTTGGAAAAATATATATTAGTCAAAGATATTTTGAGATGTACAAACCTTATTATGTAAAAATAAATCACACACACACCACTTATTGATGTAGGCAACATGTTGAATTTTCAATGCACTATGATGTTTTTCACCATATAAATTGTACTTTACATACTGAAAATATTTTTCAAGAGTGTGGCTTATAAGTTCCACTAAAATTATCTAGGAAATTTATTCTGACCATTTTTATGAAAGACTAGATGGATGGTTCTTTTATAACAAAACATGTTTGGATGGAAATTGTAACATTTGTTGTGGATTGCCAAAATTAAAAAAGTTGTATTCAGGAGGAGAGTATAAGTGAAATTGTACATGAATTACTTTGTCTGAGAAAATAAAAATATGTGACTTATCAATTAAAATATGGAAAATAATATAAAAGGCATGAATTTTATATAAAACAAATAAATATTTCAAAATTTATTGTCAAATTTAAGGAGGAAATTTGTTTATGAGTATGCAAGGCACACACATAGGGCTAGATGGTTGGATGAACATTTATAGAAAATCAAGGACACATACCCACTTGGTTTTATTGTTTTATTAGTTGATTTTACTGAGAATTACACATTCAAACCATAAATGGAAGTTTAGTCACAATATTAAAACTTAGTACATGTTGTCATAGTCATGCATATAAAAATTCATGCATGCACCTCATAATACAAGGCAAGATCAAAAAATATTAAGGGAGTAAAATTTATTTGTTAGTGATGACTGATCACATTGTAGAGAGTATGCACAAGGTTGTTTTGAGATGTTATATGGAAAGCTTTATGAGAGGAACATTAATTTTAATCATATTTACATTTCGTTATATAATTGCACATCAGAATTCAAGAATGCACATATGTTTTACTTGTTGAGAAGGATGCATGCTACCACCGGGATAGAAAATATTTTGAGTTTCACTGAGGCTAGCCATAGAAAAGGGAAGCATGATAGTATTGGATCATGTGTAAAAATAGATTTATCAAGAGAGGAGTTAAAGTTTGAAGATGGTTCTATTTTGATTGATGCAAAAACCATTATTGAGTGGTGTAATGATAAAATGGGACATGGTGCTCAATAAAATTCTACTATTTGTAGATATTTATAGTTTATGGAGGAAGAAAACTTGGAAAAACATGAGTATTATATGCCTATAATGGGATAAAGTGAGCTCCATTAATTTTTTAGCTCAAATGCATGTTCTTGGACTATTCATACAAGACACTTGGCATGCTTATGTTTTATATGCATGGACTCTATTTGGATTAGTGTGATTCACAAGAGTGGGTGGATGAATGGAGTTACACATTTCTAATTTTAATCAACACATATTAGGTTCCACTAGTATTAAAACTTATATATATATATATATATATATATATATATATATATATATATATATATATATATATATATATATATATATATATATATATATATATATATATATATAGACACAAGAGTGGATAGATGAATGGAGTTTACACATTTCTAATTTTAATCGACACATATTAGGTTCCACTAGTATTAAAACTTATATGTATATATATATATATATATATATATATATATATATATATATATATATATATATATATATATATATATATATATATATATATATATATATATGGCATCATCACATGACTTTGACCATGTATCTGATCTAGTGTAACTAGGTAGAAGATTAATCATTATATATTATTTATTCTCATTATCTATCTTGACAACATCATTGATTTTTTTTGTGATATAAGGCATGTTTTTGCAGTTATTATTGAAGAGGACAATGAAGAGGGAGGAAATTACTACTTATGTTAATGTGTAGAGAAAAAAATTTACCTCCCTAGTCATTGATGGAAAAAACATTGACTATCTCACCAGGTTTGTGGTAGTCACTAGAACTTGGCTCTGATGATATCCTATCAAAAATTTAGATGTATGGTTGTTTTAAGACCTTGGAACACATCAGAAGATACTAAACTATTAAAATTTGGTTCTTTCAACAAATATTCAATTGGTAAAATATCATGGGAATCTATTAAAAAAGAATATATGGAAAGTTTGTGAGTTAGATCATGAAGTTATTCTTATTACTATCAAGATTAGAATAGATCTCAGTGGTTCATTGTATTAAAATTCTAAAGTATGTTGAATTATCAAATGTATATGCATTTAATTTTACCAAAATTTATTGATTTTGTAGGTAGTAAATATAAATTTATTTTTTAATTACTTACTAATATATTTTTTATAGGCTAATGGTGCCAAATAAGATTCCACCTTAATGTGGTAGGAATTGTTAGTAAATAATTTTATATTATTGAAGCTAAGAGAAGCTTAATATAAGTACCTAGTCATTAAAAAAAGGGCATTGTTGAGGTTAGAATGGGTAGTGGGTCTTTTGATTGAGCCTGATGAGAGGCCAAGAACCTAGTCCTACACATTATATTCCACCATAAACATGTTGGTAGTGCCAACTTTAAGCCACAAAACACTAGAGGAAGAGATATTGAAATACCCCTTCAACTTTAACAACATTTTTTTTAGTGTTTCCATGCTCTTGAAAATGTAGTGAAAACACACATCCAGGTGGATTTAGAGGTCATGGTCATGGGACCATATGTAATTTTCCTATATAGACATTTTCAAAGTGATGTAATTGCATCTATAGGTTCTTATGATGGAAATGTTAGTTGGAAGATAAGAACTTGTTTATTCACTGTAAAAAAGTTGTATTTAAGAACCCGTTGCTACATGTTTCATGAATTCATCTCAAAGGTTACATTGATGTTCCCTAGGGTGGAATTAGATAGCTTTGACATACACATGAGGGTTATTTTAATTAATCTAAATGACTTATGATTTCTATTTTATATGCATCTAAAGTTAGGCTAAAAATGTATTTTTTATATATTGGGAATGACATTCTTGAGGCTATAATGGATAGTGGGTCTCTCAACAGGAATGATGGGAGGCCAAGAACCTGATCATTGATGTTATCTACCACCTTAAACATGTTTAAAGTGCCATTTTTGAACCATGAGCATCAAAGGTAGAGATATCAAATTTCCCCTTTGACTTTGATAACATTTATTATTAGTATTTCAACACTCCTAAACAATAATGAAAACATGAATCTGGTTTAATTTTGAGGTCACGGTCATGGGAAAATGCCTTATTTGTATATATATATTTATATATATATATATATATATATATATATATATTAAAGTGTTGGAATTAAATTTAGATGTCCTTAAGGTAGAAATGACAGTTAGAGGGCAAGAACCTGTCTCTTCACTACAAAAAGTTACATTTTAGGACTTGTTATTGTAGTGTGTACTATAGATTCATATTCAAGGTTCTATCAATGTACTCCATGGTGAAATTTTAGAGATTTGACATGCATGTGAAGTTTATTTTAGTTCATCCAAATGACTTAAAATTTATATTTTATGTACATCTAAAATTAGGCTAAAAGTTTATAATTTTATTTTATTGGGAAGGGAATTCTTGAGGTTAGAATGGGTAGTGTATCTCTTGACTAGGAATGATGGAAGGATAATAACCTAGTCTTGGATGTTATTTAACACCCTAGACATGTTGGCAGTGATAGTTTTGAGCCATGAAGCACTAGAAGTGAAGATATCAAATTACCCCTTCACTTTGACAACATTTGTTGTCAATTTTTACATGCTCCTAAAGTGTAGATAAAACATACATTTGGGTGTATTTGGATGTCATGGTCATGGGATCATGTTTAATTTGCCTATCTAGATGCATTCAAAGTGATGGAATTTCACTAGAGGTTCTAAAGGTATAAATATCAGTTGGAGGATAAGAACTTGTCTCTTTACTAAAAAAAGTTGCATTTTAGGACCTGTTACTATATTGCGTGCCACATATTTATATATAAGGATGAATCAACATGATCTAGGCTTAAATTAGATATATTTAACATGAAAATGAGGATTATTTTGGTTTGTATTAATTATTTACACTTTTTTTATGCGCATGTAAAGTTAGGAAAAAAACTACAATTTTATTGTATTAGGAAGGGCATTCTTGAGGCTGAAATGGGTAGTGGGTCTCTTGAATGGGTGTGATAGGAAGAATACATACCTATTAATAGGCATTATTCACCACCTAGATGTGTTTTAAGTGAAAGTTTTGATACACAAAGCATCGAAGATGGAGAGATCAAACTACCCCTTCAACTTTTACAACATTTATTGTCATTGTTTCCATGCTCCTGAACAATAGAAAAAACATGAATCTAGGTGGATTTTGAGGTCTTGGTCCTAGAACCACATGTTTTTTCCTATCCATATGTGTTTAAAGTGATGTAATTTCACTTGGATCTCCTTGAGGTGGAAATGTCAGTTGGAGGATTATAACTTGTCTCTTCACTACAAAAAAGTAATCCTGTTAATGTAATGTGTGCCATGGATTTTTATCTAAGGTTCCATTGATGTGATATGGGGTGAAATTATTAAGATTTGACATGAATGTGATGGTTATTTTAGTTTGTTCCAATAACTTATGGTTTTTGTTTTACATGTATCTCATTAGGATAAAAAACTACATTTTTTTTATATTGGTAAGGGTGTCCTTGAGGCTCGAATCAGTAGTGGGTATATATAATGGGCATAATGGGATGCCAAGAACATGTTCCTATATGATATATATGACCCTGAACATGTTGGAAGTGCTAATTTTGATCCACAAATAATTGAAAGTGGATATATCAAATTATCATAGTTATAAAAGCATATATTACCTCGTAATCATACGTTGAGATGTTTGCTTTGCTTATTTTTACATCATAGGGAAGGGCCTCCATATTTGAGAACATCCTCATAATAAAATTATAATAATAATGACTTTTTGTTTTATTTCCTTGTTATGGGGATGCTTTTCTAAACAAATCCTATTGAGATTCTTTGATACTGCAATTGTATATATATGTTGAGCAAATTTATGATGAGAAGAGAAGAAATGGCCAAGCTGAGTGTAGTAGAGATGGAAAGAATTTTTTTGAAGAAGTGAAACAAAATAGATATAACCCCAAAAATATTTCAAGGCTTAATAAGATAGGAGAATTATAATCTCGCACTATTTCAAAGGGCCAAAGAAGAGTCTCTAAAATAAGGGAAACAACTCTATAAAGAAGGAGATAAGATAACACCACTTTATGATTAATTTACCCCATTTTCATAATAAGGTAATGAAGAATTTAAATCTTCAAGGGTGAATATGGATCAACTATCCACATTATAATAATGATAAATGGTGTAGCCTAATTATGAAAGCCACTTCACACTAATATATGACTATCTCAAAATTATACTATTTTCTCCCATATAGTTTTAATTGCAACACATAGTGAAGGATTGTAAGTTAGTTTTCCTAATTACATGAAGAAAATAATAAATATGATAAGATCTAAATATGTCCATCCAACCATCAAATTTAGTTTTGAGATAATAATGTGAGCCAAATTATACACGGAAAGATGATCACCACAAAATGTGAAGATACACACACACATTGCAACACATATTGATGGATTATAAGTTAGTTTTATTGATTACATGAAGGATAATAAATATGATAATATATAAATATGGCCATACATCCATCAAACTTAGTTTTGAAATAATAATGTGAGGCAAATTATACATGAAGAGATGATTCCCAAAATATATGATATATATATATATATATATATATATATATATATATATAAGCATACAAAATAAGAACATAATATAATGTCGGGTGAAAATCATATAGGCATACAATGACAAAAAATTGTACATTTCCATTGAGGCATACAAATAATTACATCATCTAAGACATACTAATCATAAAATAATCTCCCTCTCTTTGTCTTCCTTGAAGAAGACTCTCCATAAGATTCCTTGCTTGTAGATAAAGATTCCTAAGATGCCTTAGATTCTTCCAAGGTTTGGTTTTGGGTCCTTATACACTCATATCTTGCCTATAGCTTAACTTGTTCATATATAAATATTATTAGAAAATTTACTTACTAGACATGCAACCAAGTTCATACATTAATTTTAAACTAATATAAAAAATATTTAAACATTCACTTACTATAATCACTCTCAATCTACATCTGATACTCAACAAGGCCAGTGATAGGTCAAGGTGCATGAACATGTGTGTGAAAGGGGGATAAAAAATGAGAAGGTGACATACTAATAATCTAAATGGGACTATAAGATGTAATCAGACAACTTTTATATATATATACTTATATATATATATAATACATTCACATAAGTTATATTTACTTTTAAGTATAGAGTAAAATTATTAAAACATATTTATATTTACAATTCAAATTTACAAGTTAACATGTACCTCAGTGAGTGCTTATGTAGATGACATTGTAGTAATAATGCCTATGTCTGTCACAGCCTGTAGAGATGGAGTAGTCTTCACTATGGTCATCAACTAAAAAAATTGATTGTTAGTTGATCATAGATATATATAAATAACTACATGTACATGGAGTATAATATTAATGAAAAATTACCTTTGTATATGTAAACATTGGCCTAGTAACATCAATGGATGTAATAGTATATGGTCCATAAATTGGCTGTGAATATGTAAACATTGACTCACTAAGATAAAAAAATTTAGTATTGGACTATGAATATGATGACACTATCTGATCTTGTGACATAAAAAAAAATATTATATAATTTACATGTAAATTAATTTTTAACTTTTAAATACAAATATAACTAAAATTTAACATGTCAAATATATAAGATACCTGTATATGTGTAGTTAACATGTGCACACTAAATTTAAAATCCAAAAACTCGTCACTTAAAAATATACCATCTAAGTCCTCAAAAACATACCTATAGTCATTTTAAGGTCTAGTGCATATAAATCCATAACATATGCAACAATGAGGTTGGGTATGCATACTAAGTGGAGTATCCCCATGTCCACCCTCTCCAGCATTAATCTCATAAATCCTATTCATCAATTGAATGAGTGTGTTAGTAAGTGCACTAAGTGCATGCAAAGTGTTGATATCTAAAACTATTGAGGTATGTTCTAATTTTTTGTGTTATGGCATAAATGTTTTCATTGATGTCAAGGTCAAGATGGATGTCATTAATGTCAAATTCAAAGTTGGTTTCATGCATAATGAGTGGTATGTAACAAGGAGTATTATGACAAGAGAGAATTTGAAAGCAACATATTTTATCTCTATTAAGAGAGAATTTTAAGGAAACCTGGTAATTCTTCTGAGGTTGATGACATGTCAAGGTCAAGGTCAAGATACAAGGTAAGCATATTTTTGAGCACCAGTCTTAAGGAACATTTTCATATCATGAGTATGTGTATGAAGATGGTGGTCTAGTAAGATGGATACACATAGGTATGATAGGATGTTTAAGGATGTGAAAGAATTAATATGAAGTATGGGAACACATAGGAAAGTTTCAAGGTAAACCTATAAGGGTAAGGTCTTAAGCTTGAGAATATAACTAGACTAGTCTTAAACCCTTCTTGACTTAATAAGGTACCATGAAATGTTGTCAAGAATTATGAAGGATAAAAATCAGTGGTAGATAATGTGAGAATATGTTTGACATTGTGTAAACATGTGTTTAAGGTAGATAATCCTTCAGAGGAGATGTTAAGGCCAATTCATAGATTATTCATTTGCATGAAGAGACCTAGTGAGAAGGCATAGGCTTGGTAACATGATGAGGTGAGTAGTCTAAGTATTGTGAAATAATATTGGTAGCTTGTGATCATGGTATGAGGTTTTATGACATGATCATGAATTATTGAGATAAGTGTAAGTATGCTCAAGGTCTAAGTGTGACTAGAAATTCAAGGCCTAATGTGTAAAGAGACCTAGTGTGTCCTAATAAGGAGTCAATTTTAGTTTCCTAGGTGATATATCTCATGAGATAATTTTCATAGGTGTGAAATATTTTTTAAAGTGTGTTGATTAAATCTGAGGTCAAATTTTGAATAAGAAATCATGAAATGTGGTTTTGAGTTTTTTTGTGTGCATAAAATGAGGTATTATAGACCTGAGAAGGATTTTATTATGATTATTGGGACATGTAACCTTTGACGGAGATAAAAATAAGTTCATATAATTTTGGAAAGGATCCTAAATCAAGTTTCCAAGCATTATTTTTTGGATTTAGGGCCCAAGCTTTATGAATGATCTTTAAGACTGTAAGGTGGTCTTAACCCTCTCTAAAACCCTAACAGCGACATGATATGGAAGATTTTAATAGAAATGGATAAAAATTATTTTTATGACATATTTTTATGATTTTATAATTATATTATTTTCACAAGAACCTCCAAGTGGCATTGGTTTGTCAAAAGAGTGAGTGGAAGCTATAAGAAACCCCTTATTTTTCATATTTTTGATGTACCAAATAAGGTTGACTAGGTCAAAACATGAAAATTATTATAAGATAATGTGTGAAACTTGTATTTTTTTTGTCAATTTAAGTTTTTTAATAGTTTAAAAACTTCAAATATGCTAAACTGGTCATGAAATTTGGCCTATCGCTAAAAAGGTCTAGTGAGGAAGACAATGAGGAAAATAGGCAGAAGTTGGAATGAGATTAGGGATATTGTGTAGTACATTAGAGATGGATATAATTACACTAGGTTATTTTTGAAGAAATATAAAACATATCCATAAAGGACACAAGTTTTTAAGAAACTTGTGTATGGCAAAAAGTTGATCTCAATCTGACTTGTCTAACACAGTGAGGTTTGTGTACAATGAAGACATGAGATTGGTTTGTAAGACCAATATTACTATTTTTAATCTATAATATATATTTTTTAAATTATCATAATAATTTTTTAGTATAATATAAACCCATTTTAATTTCATTAAAGTGAATCTATATATGTTCCAAGTCATTGTTTCTATGATTGTGTTTTGGAGCTACAGGCAGTTTTTTGTATGTGAGTAAGATTGATGTTCTTGAGTCATTATGCATAGAATTTAAGAATATAATGCACATTAATTTTTTATATAGGTCTGATAATTTCATTTTTTTTTTCATGACAAATTTCTATGAAGGCATGGAAATTCAAAATTTATTGACTGGGTCTTGAACCCTATTTGCAGTTCTGAGAGAGCATATGAGAGTGGTCAGTTTAAGGTCTTTAACCTTGTTTGGTGAAATATAATGAACATGATGATGAACATAATATAATTTAGGATATATATATGTTATTTTATGGTATAGTTATTTGATAAAATTTATTATGTTTTTTAATTTTGGTTGATAGACTTTTGGCAGTAAGAAGGCCTAATTGTGAGTAGACCTAATTATGTGGTTCAAGGAGTGAAATGAGATAAATGGTGTTGGGAAAATAAGGTGAGATTATAATGGGTATAATTAAAATAATTTTAAAATTATTTATTCTATTTATTTATTCTCAATATGTTTCAAGGTGGTCAATGTGAAGCGTGTGCTTTGAGAAGGCTTAATTGTATTAGGTCTCTTTTAGGCCTAATGGTGATTTTGGTCTTTATGAGTGGTGACCGACCTATGTAGTGGTTTTTTGTCATATTAAACATATTTTTTGATATATTAAAAGGGTTATACAAGTATTTATAGGTCTATGGCCAACCAATATTGGTGAAATCAAGAGTCAAGTATAAATAGAAGGTCTAATAGACCTAATTTGACTAGTTAGAATATTGAGGAGAAAAATGAATGAAATAAAGGTTTTAAATGTAGGTATATGTATTTATTAAAATAATATAGGTATTTTTAATAATTAATAGTGATTATATATATGATTATCAAGGTCATATGACCTAAATCTGCCAAGAAGATGGCTAGTTGAGCGAAGAGGCCTAATACACTGTTTGAGAGAGATAAAAGAGTGTGAAGAACAAAAGAAGGTGATAATAATTATTTGAGTGATAAAAATGTGTCCAAAGGTGATCATATATTCCAAGTGGATTATTTGGTTCTGAGTTACCTAGGGGGTTGGTGCCTCCTTGCAAGTAGTACTTGCTAAAAGACTAGTTGAGTTGGTGCTTGACTAGTGAGGGGTTGGTGATCCTTGTGGGGTTGGTGCCTTAATAAATATTGATTAATTAATTATATGACTATAGTATAAGATATGTTTTATTGGTTTTTATTCCCCTTCATTGTTTCCCACATATCTATTGTGTTCATATGTTATATGCTTATGTGGATGTTTGTTTATGCATTGGTTGATGTATGTGTTTGAATGAATGCTTCATGAATGATATGTGAAATTGAATGATTGTTTTAAGCATAGTGATTCACACACCCATATTAGTATATATACTTACAATAATTGGTATCAGATCAATTCCTTTAAATTAGGCCTAATAGCCTAAAGGAGATCCTAAGTAAGCGAAGATGGCTAGTTAAGCACAAGGTGGTTTCTCTACAAGCAAGGCTCCATTGTTAAATGGATATAATCATGATTTTTGGAGTGTTAGGATGAGAAAATATGTGATGTATCAAGGTAATAATGTTTTTAAATTAGTTTTTGATATATATATACTACACCCTCTATTCCCCCTACAGATGCAACAGGTAATACGGCTAGTGACAATAATTCAAAAGCAATGAATGGTATTCTTTGTGGCCTATCATAGGTAGAGATTGTGAAGGTGAGGCACTATATGTATTCCAAAGAGATGTGGAAAAAGTTAAATACTATCTATAAGGGAGAATCTAAGGTTATGTTGGCTAAATTGCAAACTAATAAAAGATAATTTGAAAGCCTAAGGATGAATGAAGTTGAGACCATTGTAGCCTACCTATTGAGGGTTGATGAAGTGGTCAACATCATAAGAGGCCTTGGTGAATATTTGAAAGATTTTACTATTGTTCAAAAGTTATTTATATATCTAAATTTTAAGTTTGATTCTAAAGTATCTATTGATAAATAAATGTAAGATCTAGATAAGATAGTGATGGATGGATTTCATGGTACCCTAAAAGCCTATTAGATGAGGAAAAGTAAAGGAAGAACTAAAAATAAGGAAGTTTCATTAAAGGTAGAAAATAATTCAAAGGAGAAGAAGACACAAGTTAAGAAAGTCAAAGACAATGATGATTCTGATATTGATGATGATGAGTTGATATCTATGTTTGCAAGAAAGTTGAAAATTGGTTTAGGTAAATACAAGGGTAAGATTCCCTTCAAGTATTTTAATTGTGGATAAATTGGAGAATTTTATAAAAAGTTTCCTCATGAGCATAAGATAAAGGATGATTAAGATAATGATGAAGGTCATGATGATGACAAGAATTCCTATAGGTCTGATAAGAGCAATACAAGTTTTATAAAGTATGATGACAAGAAGAAGTCTTTCAAGAACAAAAGAAGGTTTTACACCAAAGAAGATTGCAACTCATATGATGAGAGTGAGAAAAGTGATTCTGAGAATGACCATAAGGTGATGGTCCTGATGTCAGTGAATTTATCTTTATGGTTGAGGAAGCAAGATGTTTAAATCAAGAAGAGTCCATGTGTTTTGGAGGTAATATTGGTAATTTAGATGAAGAATAAGATGAGGTGGAATTTGAGGATGAGTTGATGAATGATCTAGAAGAATTGAAGATGGTGAAGAAAAATAATAAGGCGATGAGGTCTTTTGTCAAAGATTATGAGGAGAAAATTAGTTTGTTTGAAAAGATACTGAGAAACAAATCTAAGGAATAATAAAAAATAGTCAAATAGCTGGAGACTCAAATTAAGATTGTGACTACAAGCCTAAAGGTTAAATAATAAGAATGTGCTAGGTATGTAACTAAAGTGGATTCCTTGAGAGCTGAGTTGGATTAGGCATCAAGTAAGATAGCATATTTTGTGAAGTTTGAAAAGAGTATAAATGATCTAGATAACATCTTCAATAGATAAAAAACTTTTAATGACACAACATATCTTGATTTCAATGGTGACCAAAATAAGAATACTAATGTGATCAAGGAAAATTAGACCTTAAAGGTTAATGACCAATCAAAGAATGATGGTTATGGTGGAATAAAGACTAATCCTATCAGGTAGTCTAATACTATAAGGTATGCTAATCCTTTCAATGGTTATTATTTTTCATGTAACCAATTTGGCCATAGAGAAAGGCATTTTATAATACCTTCCAATAATGATATGCATGGAATTATGTAGATAATAATTAGTTAAGAGGTATGGGTAATGGTGTGTTTCCATCAATAATAATAGTGTGTTTCAATTTTTAAAAGGTTGGTCATATTACAAATTTGTTTAGTCATATATTCTCAAGTCAAAACAAGAATATTGAGGCCCCTAGATTGCAATAAAGAAGACAAGACAATGAATGGAGACCAAAGGTAGCTAAGGTGAATGATGATCAATATGCAAGTCCAAGTGAACTATTTGCCATGGTGGAGCATAGTTCAGATGTAAAGGTGTGCCAAGAATTTTACCTATTATCTAAGGTTGTAGATGAAGGAGTCAAGATAATTAGATCAAGTTAGAATGTTGTTCAAACATATATTGAAGAGGTCAATCCAAAGATGTTATTCAAGCCTAAGAGGATCATGAAGAAAGTTCATTTTAGTGAGGACATGGAGATTTGAGAATCTACTAAATTTATGTTATTTTATTACCCTAGAGAAGAGATGACTCCATTAGGATTCATGGAGGCACTTAGCTAGTGATTAGAATCATGAAGGATGCTTAGTCTTAGGGGAAACTTTGTATTTTTTGATTTAGATCCAAATTTTAGTCAATAGCCTATTGGAGGTGTGATTGTAAGAGATGGGATAAAATTCATTTGTATGATGACTTGATCAAACCACAAGTCACATTCATGATAGTGTATGAATATCTCATGGAGATAAGGGGATCCAATCATGCTCCATGAGTAGGTGTGTTTGCCAATAAGATTTGTATCAGTCATGAAGAAATTTGAGTTATAAATTGGTCTACAAGTAAATTGGTTATGAGCCTAATCTATGGTGAATTATTGACAAAGAGAGAAATAATGATCTTATTTAGAGATAAAAGGTTTGTTATTCCAGGTCCAAGGATCAAATAGTTGTCAAGAGATGACCCTTTATCATTAATGTCAAAGGGGGAGAAAGTTCTAGTTTGGGAGAAAGGTCAGTTTGAAGAGATCTAGCTTGGGGAGATGATAATGATCAACTTTGTTTAAGTGTTTGCCATCAATGACAAAGGGGGATATTTTTGAGTTATGTTACTATTGTTGGTGTTGTGTCATAAATGTTTTCATTGATGCCAAGGTCAAGATGGATGTCATTAGTGTCATATTCAAAGTTGGTGTCATGCATAGTGAAGTGGTATGTAACAAGGAGTATTATGACAAGAGATAATTTGAAGGCCAAATATTATCTATATATTGAGAGATAATTTAAAGGAAACCTAGTAATTATTTTGAAGTTGATGACATGTCAAGGTCAAGATCAAGATACAAGGTAAGCATACTTTTGAGCACTAGTCTTAAGGAACATTGTCATATCATGAACATGTGTATGAAGATGGTGGTTTGGTAATATGGATACAAATAGGTATGAGTGGATTTTAAAGGATTAATGAGCATGCATATGAATTATGGTAATACTGTTTCAAGGTAAACCTATAGGGGTAAGGTTTTAAGCCTAAGCATACAACCAGACTAGTCCTATACCTTACCTAACCTAATAAGGTACCATGAAATGTTGTCAAGACTTATGAAGGATAAAAATTAGTGGAAAATAATGTGAGAATATGTTTAAAACTATGTAAACATGTGTTTAAGGTAGATAATACTCAAGAATAGATGTCAAGGCCAATTCATGGCTTATTCATTTGCATGAAGAGACCTAATGAGAAGGCATAGGCTTGGTAACACGATGAGGTAAGAATTATAAGGCTTATGAAAAGAATATTGGTAGTGTATGAGCATGGTATGATGTTTTATGACATGATCATGAAGTATTTATATAAGTTTAATTATGTTCAAGGTCTAAGTATGACTGGCAGTTCAAGGCCTAATGTGCAAAGAGACCTAGTATGGCCTAATGAGAGGTAAAGTTTAGTTTACAAGGTGATAGATCTCATGAGAGAATTTTAAGAGGTGTGAAAGGTTATTTCAAGTGTGTTGACAAAATTTGAGGTTAAATTCTAAAGAATAAAGCGTGAAATGTGGTTTTGAGGTTTTTTGTGTGCATGGAATGAGGCATTACAGACTCAAGAAGGATTTTATTATGCTTGTTGGAACGTGAAACATTTTCATGAGATAATAATAAGTTCATGGAAGTTTGGGAAGGATAATAACTGAATTTTACAAGCATTATTTTATGGATTTAGGGCCCTAGTTTTATGAATGATTGTTAAGACTTTAAGGTGGTGTTAACCTGCTCTAAAACCCTAATAGTGACCTGATATGGAAGATCTTGATAGAAATGGCTCATAATGAATTTGATGACATATTTTAATGATTTTATAATGTATAATAATCTCACAAGTATGTCCAAGTGGAATTTTTATATCAGAAGAGTGAGTGGAAGCCACAAGAAACTCCTTATTTCCTAAATTTTTGATGTAGCAAGCAGGGTTGACCAGATCAAAGCATGAAAATGATTGGAGGATGATGTGTGATACTTTTATTTTGTGTAAATTTATTTTTTTTTTATCACTTTATAGACTTAAAATATGCTAAACTGATCATAGAAGTTGGCCTATCACTAAAAAGGCTTAGTGAGGAAGACAATGAGAAAAATAGGTAGAAGTGGGAATGAGATTAGGTATGTGTTATAATGGATTAGGGATGGATATAATTTAAATTTTTTATTCTTAAATACATATAAAACATATAACTAATGGACATAATTTTTTAATGAACTTGTGTATGGAAGAAAATTGATCTCAATCTGACTTCTCTAACACAGAGAGGTCTATGCACATTGAAGACACAAGATTGATCTGTAAGACAAATATTGATATTTTAATCCTATAATAAAATTGTTTTAAGTTAATATAATAATTTTTTAGTATAATATATAGCCATTTTAATTTAATTAAAGTGAATCTATAGGTGTTCTAAGTCATTTTTTTTATGACCATGTTTTGGAGCTCTAGGCAGTTTTTTGTGTGAGTAAGATTGATGTTCCTGAGTCATTATGCCTAGAATTGAAGAATATAATGAAAATTAATTTGTTATAAAGGTATCATAAATTAATTTTAATGTATTTTTTATTCATTATAAATTCATATGAAGGTGTTAAAAATCAAAAGTTCTTGATTGGGTCTTGAAGCCTATTTGCAGTTCTGAATGAACATATGGAAGTGGTTAGTTTAAGGTATTTTGACCTATTTTGTGAAATATAATGAACATGGGGATTAAAATAATTTAATTTAGGTTCCATAAATGTGATTTTATGGTATGTTTTTTTATTAAATTTATTGTGTGCTTCACTTTTGGTTGACAAACTTTCTGGTAGTAAGAAGGCCTAATTGTGAGTAGACCTAATGGTGTGGTTCAAGAAGTGAAATGAGATAAATGGTGTTGGGGAAATAAGGTGAGATTATAAGAGGTGTAATTTAAGTGTGCGTGAATGAGGTATTATAATTTAAGTGTGCGTGAGTGCGTGAATGAAATAAAGGTTTGGAAATGAGGTAGAGGGATTGAATAATAATATATATATATATATATATATATATATATATATATATAACAATGATTATATAGATTATGATCAAGGTCATATGACCTAAATCTGCCAATGGCTAGTTGAGCGAAGAGGCCTAATAGGTTGTTTGAGAGAGATAGAAGTATTTGTAGAGAAAAAAAGGTGATAATAATAAGCTGAGTGAGAAATATGTGTAAAAAGGTGATCATAGTTTCTAAGGGTTCTAATTTACTTGGGGGGTTGGTGCATCCTTGCAAGTTCGTGCTTGCTAAAGGACTAGTTGAGTTTGTGCTTGACTATTGAGGGGTTAGTTCTCCTTGTGGGTGGCAGGAATCTAGAACAAAAAATATGAGATTAGGGGCACAATTGATTACCCTATATAAGCAACTAAACACGGAATTTAACTAGAAGTAACAAGTAACTAGAAATTAGAAACAACACAGAATTTGAGAGACAATACAATCTTGTATTCAACTTAGAAAGAAAATACAATAAAGAATATGCCACACTCTTTCCAAACCTCTGAGGCTTCCCACACCTCTATCCCATTAATTCTCCTTCAAGAGTTCTCTCTCTCAATTACGGTCACAACAAACAACTCAAACACAGAGTTGTTGTTCACCTGTCAGTAACAATACTGCCAGTACACAAGTACTCAAAGTACTCCAAGTAGATATCCCTTGAACTTGCAACAACCTACAAATCAAATTATCTTACTTACCATGTAGATCTAACCTGATCTTGTAACCCCTGTAGATCAACCTAGTTTTGCACACCTGCAAACCTAGATCTTACAATCGAAAGGATCTCTTCCTTGTCCTTAATTACAATACATCCCCATGAGTCTATTATATAGATCCCATGCAAACAATAATTAGACTTCTAATTACAATAATTAGACATGCAGCTCCAAGACTAAAATTAGTCTTTACATGCAAACAACTAGTTCGTTAAATAAACTATTCGTGAAACTAGCAGTTTTAGAACTGCACAAGGTTTGGAAATGAGGTAGAGGGATTGAATTGGCCTGACTATACTATATATATATATATATATATATATAAATATATATATTTTTACATCATCTAATATATAACAATGATTATATAGATTATGATCAAGGTCATATGACCTAAATCTGCCAAAAAGATGGCTAGTTGAGCTTAAAGAGGCCTAATAGGTTGTTTGAGAGAGATAGAAGTATGTGTAGAGAAAAAAAAAGCTCAACAACTCCCTGGTGATAATAATAAGTTGAGTGAGAAATATGTGTAAAAAGGTGATCATAGTTTCTAAGTTTATTATTTGGTTCTAATTTACCTGGGGGGTTGGTGCCTCCTTACAAGTTCGTGCTTGCTAAAGGACTAGTTGAGTTGGTGCTTGACCCAAATATTGAGGGGTTAGTTATCCTTGTGGGGTTGGTGCCCCACTTAATTTATTATAATAATTTAGTAAAATATGTGTTAATTTGGGTTTTATCCCCCTTGAGGGTTTCCCACATATATCTTGTGTTCATATGTTATATGTTTATGTGGATGCTTGTTTATGCATTGGTTGATGTATGTGTTTGAATGAATGCTTCATGAATGATAAATTAAATTGAATGATTGTTTTAAGGGCACTAATTCACCCCCCTCTCAGTATATTTAATTCCAAAAAAAAAAATCCTCTTTCACTATATAATTGATCTTGATTTAAGTGTATTTTGGATAGGTAATCTTGTAGGTTGATTAGGTAGACAACGTGTACTTGGTCTATCATGTGCAACACCTTTCCCTCATACTTGAAACTATGAGTAGTCAAAATAGTTGAGAATCTCATTAAGGACATAATAATATTATATTTTACTTAAAAAATACAATGGAACCTCATGTTTTTATCATTTTACAAGGTACATTAAGTAATCAAACACCATCCATTATTGGTCTAAAAAATTATCTCTAATCAAATTATGTTGGCATCGGTGGATTAGGAACCATTTTGTAGATAGTGGAAAAGGTTCATTAATTTCTATATCGATGAATAAGGAAAAAATTATGTCTTTTTATATTTGTTTGTCCTTCATTTCATGTGTTGAAAATTTATCATCATAGTAAGACCTACATCTATCCATATATGATGTCCATTTGTCAATATGACTCATTATCAAGTCAACTTGGCCTAGTACTAACTTTATGGTATAAGCCAAATAGGTGCGATGGGTGTTGGTCAAAGTTGGGTCCCTCATTCTCCTAAATTTTTGTTCAATTTATATTTTGTTCTCAACTATATGTGAAACTAAATCCTTTTAACTGTCTATGGGTCTTGTGGAATTTTAGAAGGGCTTTGAGGGTTAGGAGGGTTAGCATGATATTATCTTGCATTTGAATGTGCTATTAAAAAATGGTTTTAACAATAAAATAATGTAAATAAAAAAAATTCTAAAATATAGTGTTAATAGGTTTAACTTTTTATTTTTTACCTCCCCTTCATGGTGGCATTGTAAATTTATCCAGGACACAGGTGATGGTAATTTATTTTCTCCTCCTCAAACCATAAAATGAATCTAGTCTAGGGCAGATAAGCTTAAAGGAAAAAATAAAACAAGGTAGAATGAGAATGGTCATAGGTTTAAGTATTTTTTATTTATAAAGGTTATAATGTGTACACATTATGTGTAGTGTACATAATGCATACACATTAGGTACACTCCACATAATGAGTTCACATTATGGCTTAGATTTTTTAGAGACTAAGTTCAAATAAAACATACACATTATAGACATTATGGATACATGTTATGTTATAACAAATATGCATTATGGTACGAGGTCCATGGAATTATCTAAAAATTATGTTCACTTACCCATATACTTTATGAGATCTTGTTGGAGACTAATTTAGCACATGATATTAAACCATCCTATTTTTTGTTATTGATAAAAATATAAAAAAAGTGAGAACCTAATCTCATTTAATATGGAGGATTACCTCTTAAATAGACTGTGGACCAACATTTACCCTTGTACATTTAAATTATCATATTTAATAAGGAAATCAACCATGTATTGATAGATAATAGTTTAGGATTAAATATTTTTATTGAGTCCTTTCTTAATGCATTTGGACTTTGATGTCAAGATCTTAAACCCTCATAGATGATCATAAAAGGCTTTGAAAATAAACCAAGAAAGGATATAAGAAAAATTAAATTGGATATAACTATTGGACCATAAAGTGTAGCTAAAAAATGTGTTGGATATCCAATGAAGTGACCTATCAATTTTGACTTGGTAAGTCATGTATTCATACTATGAATAATGATCCCCCTAAATTATATACATAATTATTTTTTTCCCATTATGGTGTCATATATACTTATCCTATGGGTGATTTTCCTTTTTGGTTTTAAAATATGGTTGAACCCATGGAAAGATTAATCTCACAGTTAGAACAACCAAAAACATCTATTATGGAATCTAACTAAGTTGTTCCAATAGATTAAGTGTTATACCCATTTTAATTTATTTTTTATTAGATAGGTTAAAAGACAAGTTTAAGGTCCTGTTTCCTTACAAAATATACTAAAATATATTAAAGAAAAATCAACAAGACAAAAAGATACAAAACCTAAAAACCAACTAGCTTTGTTGACTTTAGCCAAAAGGATGCCAAAACACCAACAAAAAGATGAGAGAAAACCTAGATGCCAGATGAAACTAGTCTGAATCCTTGAACTTAGAATAAAGGACCAATTTTTTGGTCCCCATGTTCTCTATTTTATTTTCCTTACCTCTAGTATATTTGCTTATTCCCTATATATATTCTATGATGGGCTTCTTCTTATACTACCCAATAGACTTAAACTCCTCCTTAACCTATTTAACATCCATCTTGGCTTTGTCTCCTCCACCATTGCAGCTAGTTATTACTCCATGGGGGGTTTTCTAAGCAACCGCTTCTTCCTCCTTATCCTATTGAAATTCACCCTTACCCAAGGATAAATCACCAAATACCAACAAACTTTTCAGATTCTCAAAATCATATATCTCCATGCTCAAAAGTTTCTAAATTACCACCTTAGTTTGTAGCTTCTCAATGGGATGTTCAATCGCCTCTTTCACTTTGAAATTAAAGAAGCCCTGATCCATACTAGAAATGGGTATCACTACTTTAGGATATCACCTTTGGTTTCCACTAGGGTGAAAGTCTCCTTTAAAAATTATCCACTCCAAAGAATACATTTTGTTCCTTTACATGCTCTACTTCTAGTTTCAAGAAGAAATTGTCTTCACTTTCAAATTCCTCCTGCTTGCTTGTAATGTGAATAGCCTCCATTACAACCTTGGTCCAAAGGGGTTCCCCCCTTTTTACCAAGATCAAGATGAACCCCTAGTGGATTATATTAGCTAAGGGATTACATTTAAAATTATTAATAAACACTTCCAATAATTTGAGAAGAAAAAAGGGAATACTAATTGGGTGGCCCTTGAAGTGGTTGAGGAGTATAAAATGGTGAGAGAGTATTATCATGTGCTTCCCCTCAAGGGTGATGTACCTCATTATTTTGAGGCACACATTTGGCCACTTCCTAGGGAGGTCTACCCTTAGGAACCCTTTTTGGTTTGATGATTTGGGATTCTTTTTCTTAGTAATGTAGAAGGTATTAAAAAATTCATCCTCCCTCTTTTAATTTTAAATGCCTTCATGCCTAAACCATCCATACCTGTGATCTCACATATAACTTCTTTAGTTACCATGAGATTTAGACCACTCATTCACACCTCTATATCATTCTAACTATGAGCAAAGTCTCTAGATATCACCATATCATGGCATAACAATCTCTCCATGTAGTCATTGATCCCACCCTTAACCATATTTTTCTAAACATATGCATCTTCCTTCACTTCTGTGTAGGATATTGGCTCTACCCAATTATGGTCACTTCCCATCCTTGGCTAGTTTCTTCTACTGGATTTTTTTTGAAATGGAACCCTAGTCATAAAATCTAGAATGATGTTGAAAGTGATGCCATTTGAATTATTAGAGATTAATGTGAAATAAATCAGAATGTGTAATGTCTTAAGGTGTGGGCAAGCCATGATAGCCTTACACATGTGATATTTCCTCCTCCCTTAATGATTATAATTAAAAATTATGGACCCTATAAATTAACACATTAGATTATCCTTTGTCAAGCTTAATGAAAGGTATGACATCAATAGGAAATGCCACATCACCTTTTCAATGGGTGAGGGATCCATTAAGAACTCATAGATTTACCATTTTATCTATGCTTTTATTACCTTCTCTATAAATAAGATTGAGGGACACCATTTTGAATAAAATCAACATATTTTTAACATCATTAATAATAGCAGTTATATTTTAGGAGGATTGGGAATAACCCTTTATACATTTGATGATGTTCAGTGAATCTCCCTCCACCTACAGGTTCTCTAGACCCAACTTAACTGCAATATCTATGCCCCAAAAATCAACATTAACTTTCACCATATGATTGGTTTGGATCCCCATAGGTCCTGATAATTTATTAATTATTATAAAACTCAAGATTATGATGAGGAGTATGATTACATACATGATAGCATGGAAAAACCATTTATCAGAACCAAACTTTACTCTAATCAGTCTTGGGTCATATAGAGATTAAATGCATACATTTGGCACTAGCCAATCTTTTATTACTCCTCATGAATATGGAGAACCCATTTAATAATAAATGTCTAAAAATACACAAACTTAAATTGACAAAGGTAAAGGGCCTATAATAGATGACAATTTAAAAACTACTAAAGCAAGATAACCTCTTAGTATTGTTTAAGCATCATTACAAAAATATAGGTTTGGACTCACATGTGAAAAAAAAAAAGGATATAAAGGTCATATTCTAAGAAAAACTAAACATGCCATTAAAAGACTTATTATTCAGATCACTAGTCAAGACCTTATATATATATATATATATATATATATATATATATATATATATATATATATATATAAGGAAGATTATTAAATATATATACCTTCTCAATTAAATCATAAAACTTAGAAAAGTGATATAAAAGACACATTTTCTATACTCACTCTCTCAAATCCAATACAATTAATACATAAGAAGAGGAATAAATCATGAAATGAAACATGTGAATCTCAATGACCATGCACTTAAATAATGATCTTAATAAATTAGTAAATAAAATTGAATAATTATGAATGATTTATAAGCATTATCATAACAAATTTAGGAAATTTATTAATAACTATGGTATGTCTAAATATAAAATTTCATAAAAACTAAAATGGGTGTCTATGAAATAAGTGAAAACTCAAAAGCCTATGGTGATAAAACAACTATTATCATGCAATTTGGTTTTAATGAAATTTTAACTCAATAGTACATATAATTGCATTAAAGACACCACTTTTATTAATTATGGATTTATAGATTCACTTATTGATGAAAATAATGGCAAGACATGTGCTTTTGAACATATAACTTATAACTATTCTTAGGATTTGACCCACACTATGTACAAATATTATGGACTCACAATTGGTTATGGAGATATTGTGGTGGAACTTTCCTTATATTATTTGATTTATATTTATATGAGTGGTCATTTTATTTGACTTAATGACTTTTCATATTATTCATTTGTCACTTGGCTTTGGTTGTTACATTTTTATTGTTCCTCCTGAAAGATCACCTTCTTGAAATTTTATTCACTTATTTTTTTCACATTACAAGAACACACTTGAATTTTATTTAAATTTTTTGTCACCACATATCATTGGCTCCATTATTCACCATGATACATATTATAAGAATATTTCCCTACAGTTACCTAATATGTCATACATCTATAAATGGTTTGTGATTTTGATAATTATATTTCTTGTCCACTTGTGGGACATATCCTTATTGCACTAAGATTGGTCATACCTTTTACACATAGGGGGGCATGCTTATTCTTAAAATAAATAAACTTAAAAACATGGTAAAATAAAAAAATACAAAAATTATTTTCTTTTATCTTTGTGGTTACATGGCTACATAGCTACACATATCATTTTCCCCTCTACTTTATTGAGCTTCATGTATCATATCTTGCCTATGTTGATAAAAACACATTAGCTCTCATAAATCATTAGTTGATACAAGGGTATATTATATTTATCCATTACTATATATAAATTTTCATTGGAGAAATAATACCCATACTTTGTTCATGAGTTTCACTGTTCATATCTTATGTTATCAAGGATGTTAAACTATTCCATTAATTCTATCTCCTCCATTTTAAAGACACCTAATTTTCCTTCATGGGGGAAGTTTTACTCTGACATTCACATCAATTATTTATGTTGGGGTAATAACATCCATGATCATTATTTATCATATCTTAATTTTATGGATCTTATTACACCCATGTGCCTATTGATCATACACTATTATTTTACCTTTTTTTATTATGTGAATCTAATAAGCATAAAAATGTTGAATGAAACACAATGTTAAAGATATATGATTTACGAATAATTTTTTTTATTTAAGCTTGCTAATTATGGTAATATTTTATGTTTGGAAAACACTAGGAAAAAGACAAATTAGCTTAGATTATAAGATTCTACTGGTATGAAATCAAGTACAATCATCTAAAAAGCATCAAGGCAAGCCTATGACAACTCAAGATCAAGGATAGATATTTTGGATATACATGGATAGGTATTTTCTCCATGGAAAATAATGTAATCTTATTGTGTATGTTAACTCTATACTTGTATGAATTGAGTATGATGGAAATATGACTATTTCACTGCTTGTGACTATGCTGATTGAGATTGTTGATGCACTTCTAGATTTGAAATATCACATGGAGATGCCTACAATGTAAAAACCTAGTTATTACATAAAAACCCAATTAATATTGAATATGGGGTGTTAGGTGAAAAGGATTGATTTGGAATAACCTTGGTTAATCCATATTGAATGACCAAGGGTTACACTAAATTATCAATACTCTAAAGAGGGATCAAACTCAAATGGATTTTTACAATTAACATGTATGTGTGAAATTTTGAATACAAGTATAGATGTTTATTATATTATTTTTACCCTTGGAGAAATCATGAATATATTTATTCTAACCCTTATAAATTTTGAATCTAGCTTCACAAATTCTATAGATAAAAATGTGGAGTGTTGTTCTTAATGCCTTAGAATAGCTTTGTATTTATATAGATTATGACTTTGAATTAGGATACCTTTTGGCCCAAAAAATATAACTCAACGAGACTTAATGGAAAAAAATAATTACCCAAATGAAACATGACCCAAAATAAAACTAAAATTTATGCTTGCACAAGGCCACTCTTCACAAACATGTCTATGAGATTGATCTTATGTAGAAACAACATGGTTATCCAAAATTAACTAAAAAGGATAAAAGTAAACTATAATTTGTGATCACCATGAAAAATTGGTAGGATGAAAAAAACATGGAAAAATGTATTAAATAAAGAGATAAAACCCAATTAAATTGGCTAATAGATATTTTATTCATTGTTAATAGTCTATATGTGTAAAGTTCTAACAAAGGATATTAAATATGGCCTTGTAAAAAATTCACATGTATACATTCCCCCCATTTATTTTAGTAATGAAATGACTAGAAAAAAGGAGAGAATAATACATGAGCGTGTTCAACATACTTTGTCTTTGAATTAAAATTTTAATTGTGTAGGGTACTCAATAGCAAAAATTGTAATAACACATATAGTAGTCAATGTTGATAGATGAAATTTGAAAATAAAAATTTTAGATTGAAATGAAAAGAGTAAGGAAAGAGTACAGTTGTATGCATGACATATTATATATCTTGTGGATAATGATCATGTTGTGAAGATTGGGGAAAGGATGATTTTAGTTTTGATCATTTCCTAGCAAGGGAAATGAAAAATACCTCAAAAAATCTAATGAAAGAGTAGTAGGTCATTGGGTATCACTAATCCCATGACTATATCAAATTTATTAAATAATACAAATATAATCTTAGTTTTGAGAAAATATGCCCATTTTTATAATCACTCAGAAAGAATGCTTCCTTATGTTGAATCATTGATGAATTGATAGTGATCAAGTCTCATTTTTGATAACTAATAAAGCCTATGAGTTAGAATTATGCATGATCTAACTCTCTCAAATAGGGAATAATACCCAATGCACTACTCCAAATAAGGTGAAACCATGATGGATTGAATAGAAGTGAGTATAAGGATATTGAATGTCATTAGACTCAAACATACATCACCCTTAAGAGAAGATGGATCACATAATGGGTTCAATATAGACAACGCCAAAGCTGTTAAGTGTCACTGGACTTGAATACACATTAAGTGTAATAAAAAGAATCACACCACTATAGATGGATCTATATTTTACTTGCATGATAAAAAAATAATGAAGAATATTAATTCCCCATCATGACCTTAGTTCCAATAGATTTTAATTTAAATAACAACTATTTGCCTTTAAATTTGTAAAATGTATTATAGTTTATGTGTTCATGAACCAATATCATGATTTTTGAAATTTTAAAAATTCCCTTTTGATATATATATATATATATATATATATATATATATATATATATATATGAATTAATTAACATCATGCCCCCTTAAAATTTTAAAAATACAATTATGTGTAATAAATAGTATCACCATTTGAATTTGTGCCAAATGATATATAATGCCATGTCTCTATATAAATGAATATGAATTTATGTGAAACCTATAATTTATGTTCTTGTGATTGTTTTTCATATGCATTCAAGTGTTATGAATATGTACTTAAGTCTATGTAAAGTGATTTCATATGAAGGTCAAATTCCCCCATAATCTATATTTGATTTGCAAATATATGTCATGTGTTTGATGTTTGAATTTATTTAAATCATTGAAACCCATTAATGATCCAAAATTGATTTTTGAATTATTTTTAATCTTTGAAACCTGTATTTTGAATTCTATCTTTACCTAAGTTGGTTTATTGTGTGCATGGAAATTTAGTTTGAAACATGATGGAAGTGGACTAGATCTAGATTTTAGAATAATAATTAGATTCTATAATTTTGTATTCTATGGCCTTGGATGCCTACATTGAATTTGGATGATTGCGTTGAAATTAATGACTAACTTGGATGTAAGTGTATATCATATAATATCAATTGGATATAAGTGTGACCATTGTAACCTTCTAAGTTTTCTATAACCTTTGATTTTGGTGTGTTTAGATCTTATGCATAGGTTTTCGATCTTTGTCAAATGATCAAACCCTATCTCTTTGCCCTTGGAGTGATTATGGGAAAATGGGTTTATTAGGCACATGGTGTTGATATACCCTAAGGAACCATACATAAATGGTAACTACTTAAATATATAATTCTTTGAAGAAGACCTCAAACATATGCATTTCTCCCCTTTGTGTTAGATTGTGTATGTATCAAGCTACAATGTGTGATAATCAAGTACCTAGAGTGACCTGTATTTTAACTTGGAAAGTATGTATTATGGAGTGATACTTTAGTATTTAAAGATATAGATGCACAATCCATATGAATTATTTTGAAATAGGAGGGAATAGGGAAGCATTTCTAACTTTAATGCTTGATTAGGTGCCTTTGATAAGTTGTTTTGTGATTTTTAAGGTCTATGCTAGGTGAGTAATGAATGAGGATTGATCTTGTATATATCAATCCCCTTTGGAAATATATCACATTAAATAACTTAGGCCTACCTTATGGATACATTTCAATCACAAATTTTATGACTTTATGGCATTGGGAACTTAGTTTAACACAAGACACAAGTATTGATGTAGGTGTTTGGCTAAGACGCAAGTGTCCAGGAAGCTAAAAAATAGGTATAGGTTTAAAACTTGTAGATGATGATTATAATCAAATTAAAATAATTTTACATGGTATATAAGGCTTATCATTAGAATAACATATGGTCAGACTAAGAGATAAGCAATAAACATAAGAGATAGTGGATGTGACCTTTCAGTAATAGGAAGGTTTTAGAACTTAAAAATACAACCATGAGAAGTACTTGCAAAGTATACAAGACTGAGGTGATATATAATTTATTTATAATATCTACATTTTCCTATTTTAATATAGTAACTAAATTTCTAGTTTAAAGGAAAATGAATGTGTACTTATGTGTGAATAACACACCTTATCTTTGAGTGAGTCCCACTTGAGTGTTTTGTTAGTGACTAAATTAAAACCAAGATAATGTTATAATATATAATATATGCATATAATCTAAAATCAAAATAATTTGAAATGATTTAAAGTAAAGAGAATAAGGTTATGGATACACCTATGTATTTATGTAACCAACTTGCCTTTTGGAAATTTGATATGAAGATGCTTTATTATGTGAAGCTTTGGAGATGAGATTAGGATAATAGTAAAACTTGTAAGTACAAATAAATATAAATATTGGAGGGTAAACTATCCTCAACCTTGGATAAAAGGTGAGTTTCCACCCAATAGTTGAGATTAGATCAATTATGCAACCCAATAATGCTTATAAGTTGGTGATTGTGAGAGATCCAAGTCAACTCACACTATGAATTTAGTGAAGATGGATTATTTGATCATTCCATCCTATAAACTTGGTAATATTGAGTAATGCAATCACCTCAACATTGAAAAAAGTGAACCAACTACTATAGTATATTGGCTCAATAATAGTCCAAAAAATTGCATCTTAGTGTAGGCTAGAGTCCATAGAAATATTTGAAATTTGGAAGTTGATTTGATTTTGTAATTTTAGGTACTATTTTACATGGCACATACACCTCATATATGCATAAAGATTAAACTTGGGTATAAAAATGGTACCAATATATAGAATCCTACCAATAATGTGTATCTGAATCATATAACTATGTAATTTAGCTAATTTTGTAATTTTACAAGTGTGGAATACATGTTCCCATGATATTACCCCAATTTAATCTAAAATTGAGAACTAGTATAGGTGTGGAGAACATGTTTCCATAACATGCCCCCACTATAACTTAAAAATATTGAGTATTTAATAAGTGTGGAAGTCATGCCTTTTTGGCATCCACCCACTAAAATCTAATGCCATGCCTATGGCATGCCCCCACTTAAATATGAAACTATGACTATGTGAAATCCATGCCTCTATGACATTCTCCCACTAATATTCTCACCCTTTTGAGGTGAGGGGAAGTAGAAACTGGTAGTCATCTTACCTTAAAAGGATAAGATAATGATATAATTTATGAATGTATCATGTAACATATATGGGTAACATTTATAGGTATATATAGAAATGAGGTACATAGTATGTGATCACATAAAATGCTACATGCATGATGTGAATCAAGGAAACATATAGATAGTAACAGTTAAAGCTTAACAAGCAATCAAACACACACAAAAGATCACTCAAAAGCAAATCAAAAGATAATGGTCTAAGGATACCTCAAAATAGGGTCATGTTCAAATTATGCATAATCAAAGGGACATGATTTAGTCAAATGTCCACAAGGAAAGCAATGAAATAATCAAATATAAACATAAAACAAAATATGGCATATGTAAATTGCATAATAGGAAAACATAGGCACGAGGGTCACAATCAATGGAACATATGAAAATGATCAAACAAATAATATAATGCAAGATAAGACACTCAAGGAAGTGCATAAATGGAAAGCATGGAACATAATTAGCTACATAATCATAAATAAAGGCATGTGTAAGTATGTAAGCTCAAAACATGATAATGGAAAATTATCATATAATGATATAACCTGAGTGAATCATGATCAAATAAGTGTATTCCCTGAATGTCTAAATGACATGAGTAGAGGGAAGGCCCAACATCTAAAAGTGTATAGATCATGCGCCTAGGTATACCTGTATCACACTCAAAAGATGCATGAAACATGTGTGTGTGTGTGTAATATCCACTAACATGGAATAAAAAATATATGTGCCATATATATATATATATATATATGTATGATATTTACTTATGATATCTACTAACATGGAATTAAAAACATATGTGCCATGAAGCTAATAGAATATATAAATTATGAAAATGTTTTTGCATTTATGGATTTTATATATATTTAGAATATTTTATGTCTTAAACTTTAGGTTGGATAATCTACATTGTTTAGCTCATGGTTGGATAGGTGAAAAGGATGCATAGCTTATTCCTCCTCATGATTTACTTGTGAAGTAGAAGCGTGATTTAGCTTTTCTTTGATCTAAAAGAGTTACAACATAAAAGGAATTTGGAAAGATTCCTTAGGAAACATAATAATACCAATTTATTGTGGTCCTAAAGTGATTCAAACAAATGGTTTGGGTTATGACATAAAAAATTCAATATGAATTCATAGTAAGAGCCCTTTGGTTATACCATATAGAGACAAAAATTTACCAAAATCAATAAAGTGTCTCCTTTTCTCACAATGACAAATTGATACATATTTCACATGGTGTAAATCACCCTTTTACTTCACAAGTAAATCATGAGGAGGAATAGGCCATGCATCCTTTTCACCTATCCAACCATGAGCTAAACAATGTAAATTATCCAACCTAAAGTTTAAGACAAAATATTCTAAAAAAATATAAAATCCATAAATCCAAAAACATTTTCATAATTTATATATTCTATTAGCTTCTTGGCACATATGTTTTTAGTTCCATGTTAGTAGATATCATATATATATATATATATATATATATATATATATATATATATATATATATATATATATATATATATATATAATACCAACAATATAAATCTTTCACCTACTTATAAATTTATGTTAATATATATGTCATTCATACTCATGCATTCAAATAAACTTAAAAAATATTCTTCCAAATACAAAAAATTTATTCCACATATAACAGAGAGAGAAAAAGTACCAAAATGAAAATTATGAGCAAATTTGTGGTGTTCTTCATATTTATATTGGATATTTACAATCACTATTAAATGGGGGACCAATAGAAGATACACATCCATAAAATCCTCCTCAAGTTGCACAAATCAAAAAAACATACATACCAACAAAATACAATGATCACATTATCCATGGGTGGTGCTTAATTTTGGCATAATCATGTTGATCCTACATAAGAAAAAAACCACTTTCAATGTAAGATGGTTGAAATAGCTTTTATTTGATCTAAAAGAGTTACAACAAAAGGAATTTGGAAATATTCCTTGGGAAACATAATAATAACAATTTCTTGTGGTCCTACAGTGATTCAAACAAAGGGTTTGGGTTATGACATAAAAAATTCAATATGCATTCATAGTAAGAGCCCTTTGGTTATACCATATAGAGGCAAAAATTTACCAAAATCAAAAAAGTGTCTCCTTTTCTCACAATGACAAATTGATACATATTTCACATGGTGTAAATCACCCTTCTACTTCACAAGTAAATCATGAGGAGGAATAGGCCATACATCCTTTTCACCTATCCAACCATGAGCTAAACAATGTAAATTATCCAACGTAAAGTTTAAGACATAAAATATTCTAAAAATATATAAAATCCATGAATCCAAAAACATTTTCATAATTTATATATTCTATTAGCTTCTTGGCACATATGTTTTTAGTTCCACGTTAGTAGATATATAAAACTAAAAACATATATGCTAGGTGAGGAATTAATGAGGGCTGATATATATATATATATATATATCATATATATATATATATATATATATATATATATATATATATATATATATATATATATATATATACATTTTATAAATATCTCTCATTAAATCAATTAGTCCAACCATAGGGATACATTCCATTTATAAATTTAATGACTTTAGGGCACTAGACACTTAATTTGGTACAAGATACTAACATCGACATAGTTGGCTAGATAGGACACAAGTGTATGGGAAATATAGAAATAGGTACAAGTCCAAAAATTTTAGAGGATGATGATAATCACATTAAAATTTTTCACAACATAGAAGGCCTGGTCATCATAATAATAAATGGTTGGACTAAGAATTAAGAAGAATACACAAGAGATAATGGATACAATCCTTTCGACAACATGAAGTTCTTAGAATTGAAGCATACAATAATGACAAGTACTTACCAAGTATACAGGACTGAGGTGATATATAATTGATATTTAGTGTCTATAGGATGAGTGTATTAAATTAATTGTATCGAAAGAAAATTTTCATTTTTAAATAAGTTTGAAAAAATGGTAATTTATTTGATTAAATATATTTTAAAGTTTTGAATGTTAATGACACATTGACCACTTTTAATTTTTTTGAATGTCTCATTGTAATTTGATAGATGTGCTTGATGAGTATTATACAATGATTGCTATAGGCAATAGTTATAGAGAAATATTGTAGAGATATCAAGGCATAGGTGGAAAAATATTTGTGTAGAAAAATAAGTGCTGAATTTATAATTTTTGGAATGGTTGGTAGGTATGATGAAAATATTACCATGTGGAAGATCATATTGTGTGTGTTCTAACACATTTAGTGAGGAGTGATTTTGATAGATATTTCTCAAGATATTGCTTGTATAAATTTTAAATAGATTAGCTACAAAGTTTGAAATAAAAATTCAACCCATATAAATAGGTTGGTTCAAAGAATTTTGAAATTCATTTGAATATTGGTAATTTATGATTTTGAGCTCTGATTGAGAAAAATTTTGTACAATAGAGATCTTGGACCGTCCCTAGTCAAGTAGGTGGAGGCTACCCTACATTTTGAGGATGCTCTGACACTTGTATGTTATAAAAAATCATTTTTTCCACATTGTAAAATTTGAATTTTTGTATTTTTAAGATTTTAATGTTGATTTTTATTATTTTCTAGACTTGTCCGATTTGTTTTGGTCTTGTCTATACCCTACACAGACTTTTCTAAATCTTTCTTGGACTTGTCTATGATCCTATCCACTTGAGTAGGGAATTTTACACTTAACTATCTTTTTTACTATAGACTTATCATGAGTGATTGTTAGGTTTTAACATTGGAATTAGTGTTAATTGATTTTTTCATTCTTGCATAAGTTTTCTAAGTAATATTTTTTGTTTTTATGATCATGGGAAGATATGAAAACATATAAGTTTAGGTATGGACATATGATGTAGAGAGAATGACTCTTCACATGGCTAGATTTGGTCATGTTGGTTGAAAAGATGTGATGTCATATTATATGCACATGATAATAGTGTTATATGAGCAGTGAGATTATAATACTTGCACCTTTTGTATCTCCATGGAGAATATAACTATGACACTCGATGTTTGAAGTATTTTGATACTTTTTATGGTTGTTACTTGTGTAACCTTGTGAGATCTTAGAGGGTAGGAATAGATAAGATAGGCTCAATAAAATATGATTGGTCATTCTAGGGATCTCAATATGTTACTAATGATACTACTATTTTGTTATTAAAGATTATAATGTTGAAGTTCTGCTTGTGTGAAGAATTATATGTGCATTGCTAACATAATTTATTACTATTGATGGTGGTGATGTATCAATTTCATACAACATTATTTTTTTAGGATACATAGGATCACAATACCATGTATTATTAGGGCTAGATGACATTATCTCACCTATAAAAATATTTACATCACTTTACACAAGAGTTTTTTGGTGGTTGATTAGGATCAACCATATTATTATATTGTTAGGCTTATGATCATTTTTATATTATATGGCATGTGGATATGGATTTTGGTGGTTGGACACATCCATATATGTTTATAGAGAGATGGGTTAGTGATGTTTGTGTTATTTGGAGTGGTACTATGGAGCATCATTGGATTATTGACAAGATGGAAACATATTATATTGTGTGTAGACCCTACAAATTAGGATGTCTTAAGGATAGAATAGTGAGGTATATTCATGTGAGTTATTGGTTTCACGATCGTTGGATAAAATTTTACAAGGGATTTTAGTTTGAACATGTTATGTGCTAGTTTTGGATCAACTAAGATGTTCCCTTAACATTTTTTATATGGAATTGGTCTATGATATCTCTGAGACATGAGGGTGATAGAGGTTGACCTAGTATAAGATGTTATTTCACTAATTATGTTTAACCTTGTTACTCAGAGTCTCTATGTAGATGATGTTGGGTGTATTTAAACATATACATGATGGTGGATGTAAAAAATTAAAATAGATCTACAATTTATCCTACTTATTAAATCCAAGTTTGGAGAAGGCAATCAAATAACCTTTATCTTAATACTTTATATATTAAAAGCATGACCAAATTGGATTTGTTAAACCCAACTAAGGGATCACTTCCCGCACAAAATTAAAGGAGAGTGTTCTAAAGCCTCTAGGAAAATAATATCATGTAATAATTGTATACAATTAGAATTGCATGATGTACATGAATTAATCCTAGATTAGACAAGATAGAGCACACCTATACTTCTGATTGGGTATATACTTGTTAAACATGAGCATGACCAATATGGAGATCCACTAGACGTGATTAGGGGATCACTTGTATCACTTGTCACAAAATATCATGTTAGGAAGTGTTCCAAAGCCTACAGTTTAACATAATTACACAACAACCCTAAAAGAGTCCTACGATTTGATATCTCACTTATGCTAATAAACAAGAGAGAGAGAGTAAACTATTCTAATAATAAGAAAAGTAAACTAATCTAGTGTATACCAAAGCTTATGGCACAATGTGAGGGGTTAGATGAAAAGTAATCAAATATGTATAGGGAACTTCAAATAAAGTAAGTATAAGTAACACCCTAATACATAGAATATGAAGAGTATTATTTGATCTAACACTTATGCTACTTCTATCTACTAAAAAAGAGGAGAACATAGTTAGAATATACTTACTTGAATGTGAACCCATCAAGATTCAATCTCTCCCTTGGCTAATGGGCTTTGAAATAGGTTGTTTTGGTTTGTACGGATCACTTTGTTAAGTTGAAGCATCCAAGACCTATCTACAAGACTTGATTCTCCAAAATAAGAAACCTAGGCTAAGACTCCTAAAGTAGAATGGTGAAAGAGTAGATTATGAAGAAGCGTGAGTGAATAATAAGTCTTTATTTCATATTATGAAAATGACCAAAATGATCTTATATTTATAGGTAAAACTAACCCTAAAATCATTCAAAAATGTCAACTGTGTTGGGTTGATCTAGTTGACCTAGCACATTTTTGGGCTAATGCCTAAAGTCTATGTTAGGTTGACTAGAAGGCTAAAAAACCTAAAGAGCTAAAGTGACCCTAAACTACACTAGGTCGACTAAGTTGACCTAGTATGCTAAATAGGTCAAAAGGGTACTAAGAAAGGAGAAGGATAGAAAGAGGAAAAGACTAAAGGAATGTGCAAGGGAGGAAAAATAGCTTAAGGAAAATTTTTAGGAGATGAATGGATTAGAAATAATGTGGAAATAAGAGTAAAATCTTACGAAGCACCAAAGGTCTACCCACCCCTTTCTCGGTGCACCCCTTAAGGCATGCACTCAGAGAGATTGAGTTACAATAGGTTCTTACAAGATGTAAAGCATCAATATTTGATAAAATTTAAAAATATTATATATATACATATGCCCCACTCAAATCTCATCATGTGTCACTAAGGTATTATAGGGGATGGTGCTTTGAGAAAGAACATAAGGACACACACAATATTGATGTTAAAAAAGTTATAGTATTTTAAAAGCATTAAATAATTGAAAGAAAATGATAGAAAAGAGAAATTAATCTAAAAAGTAAATAATTGAGAAGTAAATACAATGCATACCTTGACTTACCTTTATTTTAAGATGATTGTCAGTTGTGCTTTTAGTTTTTATTGTGTAGGGTGTAGAGACTACTTTCAACAAACCTAAGAATACAAAACTAAGGACAAAAAACAAAAAAATTCAAGAAAAACCAAGATCACTGGTGTTGATTCTTAAAATTGTACTTGATCTTAATAAAAAACAATGGGAAGTTTCAAGCTATGGGATATTGTGGCTTGAAATAACCTCCAAATTTTAGAGAAGCTCGTCTCTTCTCTTCTTTTGTATCAAGTGTGGGGGGAAAAAGGATAGAGAATTTAAATAGAAATGCAAATGCAGGAAATGAAACCTAACTATGGTGATGTGCCTGAGTGTAATTATGATCCTAACCTTGAGCACAGTGAGACTATATGTAGGATTCATTCACATTTAAGAGAAAACAAGTGCATGATCAATGTAAAAGATTGAAATAATAGAAACAAAGGCTCATAACAAAGGCTTCTTTTGCTGAGATACAAAAAATGTCAACAAAGGCATAGGGTTCAATTTTCTTGTAAGAATCTTCCAATCACATAAGAGGCACAAAAACACGTACAGTTATGTAGAACTTACGATTCAAGAAAATGAGACAAAAGCAAATGACATTCCTAATCACAAATCTAGAAAATCTACAGTATAGACTACTTTTGCAAATGACACAGATAATATCAACAAAGGCATAGAGTTCAATCTTCTTAATTCTTTAAGCCACATAAAATGCATAGAAACATGCATAGTTACATCAAATCTACAACTCAAGAAAATGAGACAAAAGCAAATGATATTACTTAGTCAAAAACTCTAGAAAGTCTAAACTATATAATCCCTCTCTTCTATCTATCTTCTCTCCCCCTTTTATAGCCTCGGATTTCATAGATAAAATAGTGTGGCCTTTGGCACATTCAATGCCTTGGATGTATCTTGGTCTTATCAAGAAGGGCCATGCTAGAGCGGGGTGGCTGCCCTAACTGTGACATGTCGATTCATGTCTAGTACCTCCTTCTGTGTCTAAATTTCCTCATTCCATCACCTACTTAGCCATGCAACTGTCCATTCTCCTCCACTTATATGGGACAAATAGATGGCCCTTTTAATGTTTGTAGGCCCCAAAAATCTACCTGGTGAAATGTTCCATCTACCAGAAATAACTCCCATCGAGTTTCCCTCCATCTTGCTATGCGGCAACAGATACACAGAACACTCTATTCTATTGAAACAAAAGAGGACACTTAGTCAATTTCCTAAAATTCTCCCTATTACTTAGAAGGCACTAAAGAATGACACTTGGTAATTTCCACCTAATTTATCAAAGACACACAGCTCTTTTTACTTCTCCTATAGCTATGCTATAAAATTATTTGGGGCACATATTAGGCTCCTATAGATGATGACACCTGGTAGCTTTTGTAGACCTCTGAAATAACACCGAGACCCACCACAATATTTATTTAGCAATGAAGCTTGAAGATGATCTCTCAAAAATTGACACGTGGTAGCCTCCACTATTCTTGGGAAGATATGTGGCATCTTCTGCTTCTCCTACTAGGGGTATGTGGCATCTTCCACTTCTTTTGGGAATGAAGTAGAAAGGGGCTCAGAAAGTGACACTTGGCAGCCTCTACTGCACTGTGGTTCTTGAAAGAAACAAAATGAAATGATGTCTTCCTACCTTTCGAAAAGGTACTTGACTCCTTTGGTTTTTAGGACACTCCCTTGAACTGCCTGATGAACCAAAATGGTTCAATGGTTCAACACTGCATGCCATTTACACATTAATCAAGGTGTTAAACCAAAAACATTAAACCAAGGTATTGAACCCAGGCATTAAACCAACTATCCTTTAGATGCCGACATGTGGTGACTTCTACTTTCCTCTAAAAAAGTAGTCCAGGGCCTTCCACTACTACCACCTGGTGCTTTCCACTTCTTCCTGCTACTTAGCTTGTTGAAAGCCTTTGCCAAAAAATAGATGAAATGCGGGTGTCGAAATGAGACATAGATGCTAACATGTGATGCATTCTACTTAGATGCTATTGGATATGTGGCACATTCTGCAGCCCTCCTGAAAGTTATGAAAAGTGTCTCAGATGATGCCAGTTGGCCAACTCTGTGCTTCAAAAAGTGACACTTGGCAGCTTTCGCTCAAATTCAATACTTAGGCAAAATGAAATGAAGGAAACAAAAAGGGGAAAAGAGAACCCATGATCAAACATTTGACACTTGGTAGCCTCCGTTGCACTTCAATACTTAGATGGAAAAGAATCAAAAGAAACAAACCTGTGCCCTGCTCCAAAACTCTACTGCCATGACCAAGGTATGCAGGAACCAAAACTGCAGTGCGCGACTAAAAATTTGAATGCAACATAGAGTAAAAATTTAGTCTACAATTACTGGTGACCCCTAGGACTTTTGAGCCTGCTCAAAAAGAAAACTCCACCTTATGTTAGATCAAAATTGCAAAATTTATGGCTTCAAAAGAGCCATCGACATGTGTTTAAAATACTTATTTTAAAAGAAAGTGGGAAAACAATGAAAAACAATGCGAGAAAGGGAAATAATTTAACTATAATACATTAGAGATCCAAGTTAATTGAAATGCTTCAAATAGATTCCATTTATAGGAATCTCTTCAGGTTATCCTTCCATCAACTCTAGCTTGAATGAATTATTCTGCTTGCACGTGTGAATTTTATACGGGCCAGTCCATAACACTTCGAATTTAGTATCCTGACCCGGCTTGGCGGCTCTTGCATCCCATTTCAAAACAATTGAGCCTACTTCAAAATTAAGATTTGAAGTCCTTTTATCAAAATAGTTTTTAACCATCCCCTGATGCTTAATCAATGAATCATGGGTTGTATCCCTCTTTTCTTGAACTTCCAAAAGTTCTATGAGTTTGACCTACATGGGGCCATTTTCTTCAATTTCAATTTGTTTGATCAACTGAAGAGTGGGGATTTCCAAGCTTAGGGGAATCACAACAGACTTTCCATATACCAATTCATATGGAGACATTTTGATCACCTATTTAGGTGTGATTCTATCAGCCCATAGTGATAGATTAAGCACTTTATGCCACTCTTTGTGATGATTAGCCCCTACTCTTTTGATAAGTCTTATCAGGTTCTTGTTGGTTGATTCTGCCAGACCATTACCTTAAGGGTAATAGTTAGATGAAGTTTTTAGATATATTCCATGTTTCAAGGTAAAGTCAGATACTTTAGACCCCAAGAATGCTTTAGCATTATCTAAAATTATGGTGCAAGGAGCCCCAAAATGGGTAGTGATACTCCCTAGAAAATCTAGGATCACATTCTCTATTGCTTCCTTAAGTGGGACTGCCTCAGTCCATTTGGTGAAATAGTTTGTGGCAATTAATATCCATTTGTGACCCATACTGGACACTGGATTTATCATTCCAATGAAGTCAAGACCCCATTGAGCAAAATGTTCATCCACAATTATAGGAATAAGGGGCATGGCTGCATTCCTCCTCATCCCCATATAATATTGGCAGGATTGACATTTTTTAACTAGCTAATAACAATCTGCAAATAAAGTAGGCCAAAAATATCCTACCTCACTTATCTTTATGGCTATGGTCTTTGCAAAAAAAATGCCCGCTTGATATTTGATGATGCATTTTGTGTAGTATTCTCCTAGCTTCAGCTTGTTCCACACATCTTAACAATTTTCCATCAGAATTTCTTCTAAAAAGGACTTGTTCAATTAAAATAAAATGAGCTCCCTGTATCCTATAATATCTCCTCTTATTTTGAGGGAGTTCTCTTAGGTAAATCCCATTCTTCATAAAAAGAATCTTGCTTGTGACCCAGGATTTCTAATCAACCTCTTATATTTTCATCATCGTCTCTGTCTCTCCTTCTGAATCTGCTTTCTCTGGTAACATCTTTTCAAGCTCTTGGGTTATATATTGGCACAAACCCCTACCTCTGACTAGCTTGGTGGGTCTAACCTCTACATCATATTCAAGGATCTTAGTGATCCAATTGGCTCTTTTCTCAGTAATTTCCCCCTCCATGATGTATTCCCTAACACTTGGGTGAGCTACAAGAATTAGAATTTTGTTCCCTGATATCATATGTTTGAATTTCTTGAGGGCTTTTACCATGGCATAGGCTTGTCTTTCCATGAAATTATACCTGGTCTCATAATCCCTAAGAGTTATTTAGAAAAAGGCTATTAGGTGTTCCCCCTCTAGCCTATCATCCTTTTGAGTCAAGACAACAACAATACTTGACCCTCCTCCATAGACATACATTACGAAGGTTTTGAAAAAATCTAGGTTTTTAAGCACTGGGGCTGCTAAGATAGCCCTTTTGACCTCTTCAAAGGCTTTCCTTCCTTCTGTAGTCTATTTGAAGACCATGTCTTTCTTTAGCAAGAGTGTCATTGGTCTTACCAAGCCTGCAAAATTAGATATGAATTTACTGACAAAATTGATCTTCCCTAAAAAGGATTGAACTGCTTTTTTATTTACTGGAAGTGATAGGTTCATTATAGCTATGATTCTCTTAGGATCTATAGAAAATCCTTCTTTAGATACTATATTTCCCAACAATTTTCCTTGAGGTATAACAAAGATGCATTTCTTGGGATTCAATGATATCCCAAAATCCTGACATTTCTTGAAGATAGATTCAAAATGATCAAAATGATCATCAACATTTTTTGAAAATACAATGAGGTCATCTAGATAGACCAGGATAATCTTATTTATAAGTTCCCCAAAGGATATATCCATATCTCTTTGAAAGGTGGCTCCTGCATTTGATAGACTGAAAGGCATCTTAGCATATGCAAATGTTCCCCATTTGGTAGTAAAAGTAGTTGTGTACTGATCTTCATCAGCCAACCAAATCTAATTATATCTAGAGAAACCATCTAGTAAATAAAACCTCTCTGATCTAGCCACATTTTGTAGAATTTGTTCCATGGAGGGCAAGGGATAGTGGTCTTTTAGAGATGCTTTATTTAGATCTCTGAAATCTACACATAGTCTTACGTCTCCATTCTTTTTCCTAACTGGAACTAGATTTGATACTCAGGTTGAGTGCTTGATTGGAAATATTATTTTGGAATCTAAAAGTTTCTACAACTCATCTACCATTAGAGGCTCAATCCTTGGATTTACTGGCCTCTGTTTCTATCTGATGGGCTTAGACCCTTCAGTCAGTTCTATTGTGTGCTGAATAATGTCTCGATTGTATCCATAAAGGTCTTCATAACTCCAAGCTATGACTTTGTCATATCTCTGGCACAATTCAATTAGCCTTTCCTTCTCTTCTTGAGTTGTAGAGTTTCTAACTTTAAGCTTTTTCCATCACTCACCTCTATTTCAGAATAGTCTACTTTGTCTACCTGGAACCTTTTCTTTTCCAAGCTTACATCCTCTAGGTCAAACAAGTTTTCTAAGGTGATCAAGCCCTTAGGGAGCTTATTAGTCCTCAATTGTATAATCTGATCACCATATGCCTCTTCAATTTTGGTTTACAACTGATTAGCAAACTCATCTGATTATTGTAAGAAAGAGACTACTTGAGCATCATTTTCAAATACTTGCCAATTCTCATCATTGTCTGGAATGGTCAGCCTCACTATAACTTTTACTAACTCATTGTTAACCAATAGGCTAGTTGTTGGGTTAAACTATGAGCCAGTCTGGGCCATCCTATCAGCTTCAAAGTTTTGACTTCTAGGGATTATCTCAATATTAAAAGCTTCAAAATCTTCTATCAAATCCTAAATCCTATGCCTGTAAGATCTCATTCTCACGTTTTTGGCTGCTGCCTTTTCTCTAATTTGCTTTACTACTAATTTTGAATCTCCTTTTACTTTTAGGTTATTTATTCTCTTTTTCTTAGCTAATAGGAGCCCATGTACTAAAGATTCATACTCAGCATCATTATTAGTGTAAGCAAATTGGAATCGAATAGCCCTTAAAATTTTATCACCATTTGGAGCAGTAAGACAAATTCCTACTCCAGCACCATGTTTACTTCTAGCCCCATCAAAATTCAAGGTCCAGATCTCTGAATCTTTAGTGGTGGGTGCTTCTACTCTTAAAATTTTTGGAATTGCCTGGTCTTCATCAAAAATGACATACGTGCCCAGATTGGTAAAGTCATAGTTCCCATATAGGTCACTATGCATCATAGCTAAAAACTAGTTGTTTTCTTCTTCTTGATCATGCTCAGTCCAGTCACCTAGCTCTTCAACAAAAATCCTTTCTTATTTATTTAACATGGCATGATCTACTTCTAATATTGTTATTGGTTCATTGGTGATATGGTCCTTTGACAATGGTTCAGATAGAATTTTCATCTTTGAACCATATCTAGTTCTCAGGATGAGGTGAGACTAGTCAAGAGACATATATCCTCCTATTTTTGCTGTAAAGTCTCTGGATAAACATAAACCAAAAACATGAGGTATATCTATGACAACTACATCTTGGTTGACAATTATGTTGGGACATGTGTAGAATTGCAATGGGAGTTGTTTAATTCTCCCTATGGTTTGTACTGTTTTGCCATCTAACTGCATAACTCCTTTTGCAAGGGGTTCATATTTTATTTTCAAAGCATTAGCAATTTGCTTGGGCATCATAGTTGTACTAGCTCCAGAATCTATTAATGCATTATGCAAGAGTTTCTTTCCAACTATTAGAGTCAAATAGAAAGGCTCTGGCTTGGATTTACTTGTGCTACATTGTTCACAAAGGCTATTGTCTATTGGGGAACTATGCCTTTGAGTTTTTCTTTTCTAGCAGGTCCTTCTTTGGTAACAACACCTTTGGGCACTACTTGGCCTCGCAGAGCTTCTTGTAGTAGTGTCTTCTATTTAGGAATGGCCAAAATATCTCATATCGATACTTGTGTTGGAGTCTTCTTCAACTGATCCACTACATTTATTGGTCCCAAGGATTGAGTTTTTTGGACATAAGGATACCTCATTTTTTCTTAAATATGGGTAGGAATCCCCTAATCTTGCACCAACTGAGGAACCTCTTGTCTAATAGTAGCATTTCTTTTCCCTTGAGATGGAGGATTACTCTTGGCTTGACCACTTACAAACTCAGGTTGTTCCACCATTCTCCTCTTTGATCAAATGTAGTAATCTGATTGCACCACTGGCCTTTGGGAGGTAGATGCTTCGTTCAAGAAAATTGCTTCTTCATCTTCAACCCATGAGAACAAAGCATGTTTCGAGGCTATTTATTCCTCTTTTTGCAAGGACATTCCTTGCATCTGAGCCACCAAAACTAAATTTTGCATATCAGGAGAGTGGTAGGCTTGATTGTTACTAGTACTGGCAAATTGACCATCCATTCTTCTCTACTCAACCACCCTTTGTTGTAGATTACCCTTAGGACAATCTCTGGGTGTATGAGCATCATTGCAAGGGAAATACCAAGCATTAGTATCATCCACATAATTATTCTATCCTGGAACCATCTCCCTATTTGAGTTGGGAGGAATGGTCTGTAAGGGTATGGGAATTGCAACTAGTTGATTTGCTAGTTGATGATTAGTTTGTTTTGGAAGACCATGATATTAGTTTGGTTGGGATGAAAACCTATTTCCTTGATAGCCTTGATAAGGAGGCTTAGGGAAAGTATTTTGCTACCTATTTATATTGATTAGCTCATTGGAAAACATCCTTAGGATATTCTTGATATCATCCATCTTAGATGACTAAGTAATGACAGGTTCTTTCATGGATGATTGAGGGTAAGTGTACATAGACATAGGTGGGCTTACAGCTTTAGGAAATTCTTGAGGTAAGGGCAAGGAAATTTCTAAGAACATAGGCATGGGAGGCCTTGAAGGTAACTTTCTAGCATCTATTAAATGATTCTTAGCTTTGATCGCGTATTCATAAGCCTCTGGCAAAGTGTGTCCCCCCAATGACTGAATCATAATAGATATATCTAAATTCAAAGCCTTGAGATAAAACACTATGGCCATACCAGGAGGTGGCTTAGTTGTAGTAGAGATTTTATCCCAAGTTTTTTGAAATTTGGTGTTGAAGTCAATCATGTCCTCCTGTGGTCCCCTTTGAATGGTGATTAATTGTTGTAATAAAGAAGACTTATCACCCTTCTCTGCAAATTTTTCAAAGAATAGATCTCCAAGTTGATCCCATGTAGATATGGTATTTGGGGTCAAAGACCGGTACCATTCTAAAGCCTTCCCTTTGAATGAAGCTGCTAATAACCTTATGGCCACATTTTGCTGTGTGACAACATGTATGGCACAAACATCTGATACATCTTGAAGATGTTCTATAGGTGTTTTTGAGTCCTGCCCACTGAATTTGGGCAGAGCTTTTAGAGCATTTACTAGGATAGGATCCCAAATGGCTGGTGGTGTTGGGAGGATTAAAGGACTACTCATGTTCTAGCCTGAATAATTTCTTGGGGGTACAGGGGCTCCCATATATAATATTGGTACAAACTGGTGAGCTCTTCTCCTTGGACTTGTTACCAGAGGTGGCAAAAGAATACTTGGATTTGTAGCGGATTACGATTTGGTGACTGGTCCATAGCTCTGAATCCTCATAGCTCTCTGGTTCATATGGTCTTGAAAGAAACTTCAAGATTGGTCCCACTAGGTGTGCCAAAAACTATTGATGCTTAAAATTGTGCTTGATCTTAATCAACAATAATGGGAAGTTTCAAGCTATGGGATATTGTGGCTTGAAACAACCTCTAGATTTTAGAGAAGTTGGTCTCTTCTTTTGTATCAAGTGTGGGGGGAAAAAGGATAGAGAATTTAAATAGAAATGAAAATGTAGGAAATGAAACCTAACTATGGTGATACGCCTAAGTGTAATTCTGATCCTAACCTTGAGCACAATGAGACTATATGTAAGATTCATTCACATTTAAGAGCAAACAAGTGCATGATCAATGTAAAAGATTGAAACAATAGAAATAGAGGCTCATAACAGAGGCTTATTTTGATGAGATATAGAAAATGTCAACAAAGGCATAGGGTTCAATCTTCTTGTAAGAATCTTCCAATCACATAAGAGGCAAAAAAACATGTACAATTATGTAGAACTTCCGATTCAAGAAAATGAGACAAAAGCAAATGACATTCCTAATCACAACTCTAGAAAATCTACAATATAGACTACTTTTGCAAATGACACAGATAATATCAACAAAGGCATAGAGTTCAATCTTCTTGATTCTTTAAGCCACATAAAATGCACAGTTACATCAAATCTACAACTCAAAAAAATGAGACAAAATCAAATAATATTACTTAGTCAAAAACTCTAGAAAGTCTAAACTATATAATCCCCCTATTTTATATATCTTCTCTCCCCCTTTTATAGCCTCAAATTTCATAGATAAAATAGTGTGGCCTTCGGCGCATTCAATGCCTTGGATGTATCCTGGTCTTATTAGGAATGGCCATGCTGGAGCGGGGTGGCTGCCCTAACTGTGACATGTTGATTCATGTCTAGTACCTCCTTCATCTGAATATCCTCATTCCATCACCTGCTTAGCCGTGCAACTGTCCATTCTCCTCTGCTTACAGGGGACAAATAGATGGCCCTTTTAATGTTTGTAGGCCCCAAAAATCTACCTGATGAACTATTCCATCTACCAAAAATAACTCCCACCGAGTTTCCCTCCATCTTGTTATGCGGCAATAAATACATGGAATACTTTATTCTGTTGAAATAGAAGAGGACACTTAGTCAATTTCCTAAAATTCTCCTTGTTAATTAGAAGGCATTGGAGAATGACACTTGGTGCTTTCCTCTTGATTTATCAAAGACACGTGGCTCTTTCCAATTCTCCTATAGCTATGCTGTAGAATTATTTAGGGCACATATTAGGTTGCTACAGATGATGACACCTGGCAGCTTTCATAGACCTCTAAAATAACACCTGGGACCCACCATAATCTTTATTCAGTAATGAAGCTTGAAGATGATCTCTTAGAAATTGACACGTGGTAACCTCTATTATTCTTGGGAAGATACATGGCATCTTCTGCTTCTCCTACTAGGGGTATGTGGCATCTTTCACTTCTTTTGGGAATGAAGTATAAAGGGGCTCAGAAAGTGACACTTGGCAGCCTCTGCTGCACTTCGGTACTTGAAAGAAATAAAATGAAATGATGCCTTCCTACCTTTTGAAAAGGTACTTGACCCCTTTGGTTTTTGGGACACTCCCTTGAACTACCTGATGAACCAAAATGGTTTAATGGTTCAACGGTTCAACACTGCACACCATTTACACGTTAACTGAGGTATTGAACCAAAAACATTGAACCAAGGTATTGAACCCAGGCATTGAACCAACTATCCTTTGGATGCTGACACATGGTGACTTCCACTTTCCTCTAAAAAAGTAGTCCAGGGCCTTCCGCGACTACCACCTGGCGCTTTCCACTTCTTCTTGCTACTTAGCTTGTTGAAAACCTTTGCCAAAAAATAGATGAAATGTAGGTGCCAAAATGAGATGCGGATGCTGACACGTGATGCATTCTACTTAGCTACTATTGGATACATGGCACATTCCATGGCCCTCTTGAAAGTTATGAAAAGTGTCTCAGACGATGCCAATTGGCCAGCTCCGTGTTTCAGAAAGTGACACTTGGCAGCTTCTGCTCGAATTCAATACTTAGGCAAAATGAAGTGAAAGAAACAAAAAGGGGAAAAGAGAACCTGTGCTTAGAAATTTGACACTTGGTAACCTCCACTACACTTTGATACTTAGATGGAAAATAATTGAAAGAAACAAACCCGCGTCCTGCTCTAAAACTCTGCCGCCATGACCAAGGTATGCAAGAACTAAAACTACAGTGTGCGACTAAAAATTTGAATGCAACGTAGAGTAAAAATTTACTCTACAACTGGTTTTATGTGGATAGGATGTACTTGATAATTTGGCAAGCTGGGTGACAAGTGTTATGTTATACCAAATGACCAAGTCAAATAAGAGTAAATTGGGTAACTAAAAATCCAAAGCTACTAAAGACCGAAAAACTCAAACAAGTAAACCTCAAGTAAGAAAAGGCAAACTCACCAATTCAAACCAAAGATATTTGTTTAAAAATGAATGATAAGCAAGATAAATCAATGGTAAAAACAAAAAAAAAATGGTAAAACAACATTGATGAGTGAGCAATAACAATCCACATCTCACTCAATAATGGAAAAAGGTACATAAAAGGGAAAACAACATTGATGAGTGAGAAGTAGCAATCCACATCTCACTCAACAATGGAAAAAGGGTATGAACTTAGGGAAAACAAAATTGATGAGTGATAAATAACAATCCACATCTCACTCAATAATAGAAAAAGGGTATGAACTTAGGTATCCATTATAACAGGACAATAAAATCATGATAAATGGGAAAAGCAAAGTAAATTAAGTCTAGTAAATGGACATTTGATGGTGTAAAAGAAAAAAGTGATCCATAGTTTCTCAAACATGTTTTTTTGCATCTAAATATAGATATAACTGAAACAAAGTAGTGCTAGCATGTTTTCAAGAAATGAAGAAGAAGGAATTAAAGAAGAGGGAAAACAAATTTGGAATCACAATTTGGCTGTCAAGGGGGAAAATTAAATGGGTGGAGGGGAGAATGAAGGAAAAACCAAGGTAGAGATAACTCTTTATTGAAGTCAATATAATCAAATTTGGTTTGTTAAAACAAGAGGACTATCGACCTTAAGAACTATGAAGAACTTCTCTTAACGACATAAGTCTTGAGTCAATAAATGGAGTATATAGATAATCCCATGAAGGCTATATACATGAAAATTAAAATATACCTACCTTCCCATGATATTTTCCCCATTCTTTAGGACCCCCTACAGAGCCATTGGTCTACTGCGAAGATTAGGTACTTGCATGAGAAAGTAGGTAGCACCATAGATTTTTTTGAATTCCCTTATTCCAATATATGGCCTACCATACTCCAAAGGACTTTAGCTCTATGTGAAGTTGGCTATGGAGTTTGAGCTTCGATTGGAGATAAGAGATGTGCTATGAATTTAATTTTTGAGATTTGTATGTTGCCTTTTGTCTCAAATGATTTGGATTTTAACTTTATTTTGGTGTATTTTTCTATTCTTACTCCATATGGATTTGGAAAACCAAACATGGGTGCTAAATATGACTTTCATTTGAATACTTAGGACAAGGTTTTTAAGAGAGAGAATTTAAAAGAGCATGGGTTCTAAGAGTCTTGTAAATCTAGGTGAAATAAAAGTTCTATCTTGAATTTTACCTTGTTTTATCCAATGAGGAGATGAGAGAAAGGGGAAATCAAGAGGAATGAAACATGGAAAAATTTGAATTAATCTAAATTATAAAAAAAATGTGACAAAGGGAAAAAAGAAGGGATATAATGATAGCAAAGTGTGATTCCTTATCATGAAAAAGAGGGAAATAGAGGAAAACATGTTAATAAATATTGTTTATGAATTCCATCTATCAAAAGAAGCAAAACCTAAAGTTTAAGAATAAGGATCAAGAATAAGAAAAGAATGGTAATTTTATGAGGAGGGATGGGTCCTATCCATGGTCTTACAAAGTAACTCATAAAAGAGAGACCCATGAGGGTGATAATAAGCAAGAGAAAAACAAAACAAGGAAGTTTTTTTGACAAATCACCTCATAAAATAAAAACCCAAAGGATGCCAAAACAACATTGGCAAGCAACAACAAGAGAAGGAAAATAAGTAAAATATAGTGGTTTTGTGAGGGATGCCAAGTCCTATCCATGATCTTATAAAATAAATCATACAAGAAAAACCCAAGGGGCACCAAATCAAAATTGATAAATAGGAGTGTGAAAAATAAGAGAAAATACAAGAAAACAAGGAAGACTATGGTACATCAAGAAACCAAAAGACCAAAAAGGGAGGACTAAACGTTGGTGAAAAAGAGGGAATGCTACAGAGGGAGAGACCAATGCTTAAGTGACCTGCAAAAAGATGTTAGATGTGATCTAGGAATTTGACTCAAGAGAGGATGGTTAGTATGGTGTTAGTTCCAAAATGATAACAAAATGAAATAAACACACTAATAGCATAACATCTCTAGGCTTAGACACTAGGGAGAGCTTAGTTAACAAAAGAAAATGACAAGCACAACTAAAAATCAAGGGATCAAATACAAGAGTTCCTTCACCTTCCTAAGATGATTTAAATGCCTTTGTAGTAGTGGCTTGCTCAGCTTGTGCTCATGAAGTCCTTAGCAATGGAAGCTTGGCTACCTCCATTTCTCCTTGGCACTTTTGGTTTATGGCTTGGCTTGGCTTGGAATCAATTTGGCATGGTAACACTATTTTCATGAAGTTTTTATAACCAATCCTACATTATAACTTTGCACAAATTAAGCTTAAAAATGATGTTGTGAGGCCTCCTATTTATAGAGTTTTGGATTTGATTAGAATTAACCTCAACCATCCATCTCAAGATTAAGATGTGTGGTTGAGGGTTAATTCAATTTTTGGAATTAATTTTTTAATTATCCTCATCATGGAATTGGAAGAAGGGGAAATTAAGAGACATGGAGGGCATCATGGAGGGCATTGATGAGGCATGGAGGGCATGACTCCTAATATTTATGGCATTTATGGCCTAGGAATGTCTTCCCAAGAAATGAGGTCACTTGATGATGAAAATATTCAATATTCATTTCAAAAATAAATTATTCAACAAGTTTCCATGGAATTCTTGATTAGGCTTTGATTTGGATTAATTAGCTCTTAAGCATGATTAAGCACTTTATGCACAAATTACTCAATTTGATCAGAATGTCTTGTTATTGGTCCTAAATTCAACTGGATTGGAATTGGAAGATCATATCAGATGTGTATTCTCATTTAGGATGTTGCCAAAAAAAATAACAAAGGCATAAGTCTTGTGCAAAATATTTGATAGGGAAGAGCAATCTAGAGCACCTAAGTGCAAATTTGGCATTTTAATTTGAAATGAACTGATCAAAGTTAGCTAGCCTGTAAATTGCATTGTCCCATTTAGGGATACCTTGGCTAAAATCAACACTTGGATATTTTAGTTTCACATCATTTTGTGTGTTTTAGTGCTTTTAGGCCAAATTGTGCATTTTAGGTGGAAACTAGCCAAAAGCTTGGTTGGAAGTTATCAACAGCTAGTTTTAAGTGTTTATAATTAGCCCTTATTTGGGAAGGAATTGCAAGCTATAATCATAATAACATCTTAAAAAATGAAAAGGTCCTGTATACCTAGAATTATAATGATGATAAACTAACTATAAGATGCCCCCACGAGAGAACGGTTGGCATAAGGAGGTCAGCAAATAGTCCCTCAAAAAGAAAGAAGCAAAATGAGGAGACCAAAGAAAGGAAAGATGAAGGGGTGAAAACACAATGATATTGAAAAAGTAGTAAAAAATCATTGAGAATGCAAGTGGGATGGTGTACAATGGTTTACCCAAAGGTAGTTATAGGCATTATACCCTGATAGTGGCAATGTGGTATGATAACACAATGATTTGCCCAAAGGTGGTTATAATAATTGAGAAGATGGAGCTACCTCAATTAGGACAAACAAACAAGATAATAGCATGCCCCTATATAGGTAGAAACGTAAAGTGGTGACAACATAATGATTTTCCCAAAGGTAGCTATAATCATTAAAAAATGTAGGTGGGATGGTGTGCAATGATTTGCCCATAGGTGGTTATAATCATTAGACCCAGATTATGAAAAACATGGTAAAATTGGCCAAGGATGATGATAACTTAAGATACAGGGTAATGATGAATTGAAACAACTTACTAGTAGGGAGATGCTCATCCAAACTAATAAAGGTTGAAATTCTTTCATGTTTAATTACTTTGTTTGGGATATGATTAGGAGGAAATCAAGATGTCGATGCCGAAGAGAGGTTGCGATTGCTAAATAGAATTTTTGAAGCTGAGGTTTGTTGTAGCATGTGATGGTAGGCTTTATGATAGAACACCATAAATACTTGGCCAAAATATGTATGAGGACTGACTTCCATAATCCAATACTCAATAGAAAATAATGCACCAATGATAGAAACCATGATGACAATGTAAACATATGAATATGGATGGATTCAACTGTAAGTGTGGACAAGGAATCACCCAATGAACACACCTAAACTGAATCAATGCAACAATGTTAAAAGCAAATAAATAAGCAAAAATAAGTAGAAATAAATAAACAAATAACACAATATAAACCTTATAAACATTGCCCCTAGAAAATAGGTGACAACTTAACAAATGAACAAAATGAGGGAATAGAAGGAAATAAAGGGGGTAGCTAAGCTATCTCCATATGCACTAGGTAAGTGGATGATGCCTACATAGTTCCATGGATGTAATATCTAATTTAAAAACTTCAATCAAAATGTAGTTCACCCAAGGAATGGGAAGAATATGATAATTGATGAAAACAAATAGAATGGATGTGATATAAGAATAGGAATGGTCTTGAAAAATGTCAAGTGTATGAGAGAAAAAGGCCATAAGAAAGATGGGGAAACTAGCTGACAAGTGATTTGCTTGTAACTTAGTAAGGGTTCCCAAAATCCTTAAGGCAAGGAAGTGGTCAATGTTTTTGTTCTTTTCTAATGATTTTCCAAATTTTTTATAAATTTTTTGGAGTGTCTCAACTCAATCAAGAATGAAGAGACACTAAATGGTTTAAGCTCACAAAATGGTGAGAGCATGGCTTAGGTTGATTGCAAAATGATGAGAGCATTTAATCTTAGGTTGGTCATAAAATGGTGATAGTGTTCACATTTAGGTTGCTCACAAAATAGTGAGAGCATGGGGAAAATGGTGGCTAAGCTAACCTTACCAAGTATTGAGCACTACCTACATAGTCCTAGAGTAGGACCTCAAGTCACTATAGTTATACCATTATAGTGGAGGAATTCAACTAGTGCAGCAGTCAATTCAAACAAAATAGGCACAATTGGTAAAAAGGCACAACGTGGCATAGGAAGTGGTAAGTTGGTATGTAAAGGCTTAGTGTTTCCCCTAGTTTTCCCATAGGAATTTATAACTAGGACATAGTGTCATGGATCAAAGGTAATAATTTTCCTAAAGGTGGTTATAATTATCAGCAAGACCAGTTGTAAGAAAGAATAACAAATGAAGGATGCAACTACCAAAACTTCTATCATACTATCCCAAAATATGATCTTTGCCTAAAGTTCTTGAACCAAATGATGAAACTAATCAAATATCTTGATGCTAAAACTACATAATGAATGACAAAAACCAAGGTTAAATGGGCTAGGATTTTAGAACACACTAGGTCGATAGGTCAGAAATAGAAAGTGGATATGGCAAAGAGGATGGATAAGAATGGTATGTGTACAAAGAAGAATAATGCCAAAATGACATAAATAAAATGGTCCTCAAGACAAAAAACCTTAGCTCTTAATCATAGTACCACTTGAGATGAATAATATTCATTGGCTCTAGAAGTTCATCACCATCTGGTGTGGCAAGCCTATATGCTCCTGATCCATTATCTACAGTGATGATAAAAGGCCCTATCTAGTTTGGTTTGAATTTCCATTTATGTTTCTTCTTAGCCATGGTGTTATTTTGGCTTTATTTAAGAACAAGATCACCAAGTTCAAATGTTCTATACTTAACATGTCAATTATAGTAGCCTTTAAGTCAGTTTTGATATGCTTGAAGATTATTGAGCATGGATGTGCATTTCTCATCTAGTAGGTTTAGCTCTTATAGGTGAGCTACTCGATAGTCATGATCATCCAAGTCATGCTTGAAAGAGATGTGTAGTGAAGGAAATTTGAACTCAATGGTAAGGATGGCTTCAGTACCACAAACAAGTGAGTATGGAGTGACTCTTATGGGGCTATGATGATTGGTATGGTATGCCCAAAGGGTAGGGAATATTTGGAGGTGCCAGTCATGACCAACATCATTAACAATATTTTTAAGAAGATTGATAATGGTTTTGTTGGATGCCTCAACCTGACCATTACCTTGAAGGTAATATGCTATAAAAAAGTGTTGTGTAATGTTGTATTAAGTACATAACTAGTCTACATCTTTGTTCTTGAATGATCTTCCATTATTAGATATAATGTTAGAGCGAATACTGTAACGACAGATGAGGTAGTTGAAGATGAATTTAGAAATTTTATTTCTAGTCACATGAGGGGTATAACTTCAACCCACTTAGTAAAATATTTAGTGGTGGTAAGGATATATTTATGACCATCAGATGAAGTGGGGTTAATCTTTCCAATGAAGTCAAGTCCCCATGTATAAAATAGGCATGGTGTCAACATCAATTTTAGAGTTTTTTCTGGGGTATGAATCAGATTAGCATACATTGACATTTGTCACACTTCTTTACATATACAATGGCATCTATGTCCATTATGGGCCAATAATAACTAGTCTGCAAGAGCTTTTTAGATAGGATTACCTTGCTAGAATAGGCTCCACATACTCCTTCATGGACTTATCTTAATGCTAATGTAGACTCTTTCAAAGTTAAACAATGAAGTAGAGTTTCATCAAAACTGTGATGGTAAAGGGTGGATATAAGAAGAGTGTAATGAGTGGAATGATGAATGAAGGATTTGGTTTATTTTTGAGATAGGTTAGGTGGTAGAATCTGGTCATGGAGGTAGTTGTAAAGGTTTGAGTACTAGATAGAATTAGGACCAAAAATATCACAAATCATGGTAATGATTGACGATTCATGAGCTAGTGTTAATAAATTCTTGATGAGGAACTAATACTCTCTAGATTTTTTTTTTTGTCGAATCAAAGAGATAATAGTAGCCATGGCATCTAAAATTTTGTTATTAGCCCTTGGTATGTGCTCAAACTAAATATTGGCAATTTGTTGTTTAAGAGTGTCAAACGTGTCTTTATATGAAACCAATTTGTCATCTTTGGCCTAAAAATGATTTGTAACCTGATTGATGATTAACTAAGAATCAACATAAACTTGGAGGCAAGATATATTCCATTGCACTGCTTGTCAAAGTCTTGCAACAAGTGATTCATACTCAGCCATGTTCTTTGTATAAGGAAAGCTAATTCTAAATGATTTAGGGAGTAGATCCCCCTATGGTGTAATAAATAATAGGCCTACCCCTGATCTATGTGTAGTGAATGAACCATAAAAGTACAACTTCTAGGGCTACTCCTTAAGGGGTGTATCAATAATGGTCATGATGGATTCATCAATAAATTGAAACTTGAGTGACTGTGTGTTTGTGAGAGGTGCTTCAACAAGTTGATCTACAAGAACTTGTCCTTTAATTACTTTTTGATTGACATAGTCTACATCAAACTCACTAAGAAGCATGATCCATTTAGCCATTATACCTTACAAATTTGTTTTAGATATTAGATACTTGAGCAGATCTACCTTTGAAATGACCATGGTTTTATTATTCAACATGTAATGATACAGTTTCTGAGCTACAAAAACCATGGCTAGACAATTTTTTTCAATAGGTGCATAGTTATGTTCATATGTAACGAAGGTATGACTTAGGTAGTATACATCATGCTCTTTTCCATTATCATCATGTTAAGCCAAAAGTGCCCCCAAGGTATGGTCAGTAGCTGATAGGTATAACAAAAATGGCTTTCCTAGCATAAGAGGTAATAAAATAGGTGGATTGACAAGATAGTCTTTGAGATATTGAAAATCTATTTGGTAGTGATCATCATAATGAAATGCAACTCTTTTATTCAAAAGTTGTGTAAATGGATGGGACTTATCTACTAACTGAAAGATGAAGCTTTGAATTGACTGGATCTTACCCTACAAACTACAAAGTTACTTTAAATTTGTTGGTGGTGGCGTCTCAATTATAGCATGGAATTTAGCTAGATCGACTCCAATACCTTGATGAGACATGATGAAGCCAAGTAATTTGCCTAAAGTTACACCAAACACACATTTTTTTGGATTGAGTCTAACTTTATACTCTCATAGTCTTTTTAATATCTTACGCAACACTATTGAATGGTCGACCCTAGTCTTGGATTTTCCTAATATGTCATCGACATAGTATTCAACAATATCATGCATCATATCATGGAATATGATAGTCATGGCTCTTTGATATGTAGCTTTTACATTCTTGAGGGCAAATGGCATCACCTAATAGCAAAATATTCCTGATGGAGTGGTGAATGCTATTTTATGTTGATCTTTTGGTGTTATTCTGATATAATTATATCCTAAAAATCCATCCATGAGTGAAAGAAATTCATAACCTACCATGGATTCAATGATCATGTTGATATTAGGTAATGGAAAATCATCTTTAGGACAAGATTTTTTGATGTCTCAAAAATTAGTATAAATTTTGATTCCTTTAGGATTTTTTCTAATAGGTACAACATTAGAGATCCATTTAGAGTAGTTAATGGATTGGATACATCCTAATTCAAAGAGTTTTTCCAATTCTTTCTTTACCAATACAATAATGTGAGGATGCAGCTTCTGCAAATTTTATTTTATTAGTTTAACATCAGGATTAACCACAAGGTGGTGCAAAACCAAGGCAGGGTCTAAACCTAGCATGTCAGAATATGCCCATACAAAGATATCTATAAATTCTCTAAACAAACTATAAAGACATCACATCACTCCTCAGTGAAGGATGTACCTTATTTTATCCATTTCAAGTTTGATAAAGTCCCAATGTTTACCTCCATGGTATCTTTAACTAGAAGGGTTAAACCATCTTCTAGGATAATAAGCAATAACTTAAACTATTAGATTATATCAGGGTCCTCTATTAGGACTTGCTCTTCAACTTCTCTTAGGCATTATGAATCTGAGTCTTCTAATAGGAGATCTAGCCATGTGACAAAAACAATTAGAAATTCTTGAAGAATTTGATCAAATAGCTATTGTTACTCAAAACTAAACTCAAATCCATATGCAAGTTCATCATTGGTGGTCTCGTGGTCTAAATTAAAAGAAGAAATAACACCCCCATATAATGGCACCTAAAATAGGTTTTCACCACTAGATTTGCCTTTATCTTTACTTTTTCCCTAGTTAGAAAACACCTCAAAGAGGTTTTCACTTTGGGACCTCAATCTTTTACTTCTTTATTTTTGGCTAAGGGTGTTTACTTGCTCTCTAAAATGGGTTGTAGGATCCAGTGTGATTGAGAACCTTGATTTGTGATCTCCCAATGGAACATTGTCTCTAAGGCCTAAGAAATCACAGAATTCCTCATCATTCTGGAACTCATAAATTGATAGACTAGATTCTTGTTGGTCCTGATCTATTAGTTGGGGATAATATAATGGTAATGGGTTACAATGAATGGCAAGGGTCATGGTACAAATGGCATTGTTATTAAATAGGTTGGTTTTTGCTAGGTCATCAAATCTAAGGCTATGATCAAAATTTACTTCACTATTGGCATCATCATCAATAGTCATTGGTGATGGAGTTTGAGTAAGATATGTGGGGTCACCCCCAGGTGTTTTAAATCCATGTCTATAAGGTCTTTCATACTTAGTCATAGAAATTAGCTCAATGGTCCCTTGATGATTTGATCTGAGGCCTCTTCCTTCATAATTGTGATGCTCTATGATCCTAATAGGAATAGGATACTTTGTATTTTTATAAAAATCAGCTTGGTTGTCATTGTATAACCATGATTCATCTCCTTCAAGAAGGTCAGGTTCTAGGCCTGATGTTGGTATAAATGTGACAGGTCCCTTATCTTTATTCTTTTGTTACAAATGCATATGTGGGATGACTTTAGGTCACCTAAAGGTTTTTGGATTATGAGGAAGATTGGTGATATAAAATGTATCATGAGTCACATACTCTCCTAGTCCATTATCTAAAATGGTGAAATGACTAGAAGCTTTAGGAGGTAGCATGTGGGAAAGGGAATCTAAGGTATTAGGATATGTGAAATTATCTGGTGAAGGATCAATAATTATATCCTTTCCTTTATCCTTCTTGGAACTAGGATTCATATCATACTGATAATTATGGCTTTGAAATTCAGCATCAAGATGCTTGAAGTGTTCATATGGGTGCAAATCTCCCAAAATATTCATCTCCATCCCTAAGTGAGAAAACTTGATACATTGGTGTAGTGTTGATGGGACTGCATGAATCTCATGTAACCAAGGTCTACCTAGAAGTATGTTATATGAAACCTCTAGATCAAGCACATGGCAAAGTGTATCATGGGTCAAAGGCCCAATGATAACTGATAAACTAATGGTGCCTTGGGATTCTCTTTCTTGATTATCATAAGATTTGATAGTTATTATTTCTAGATTGAGATCTGTCATTGTGTACCCAAGAAGCTTGATGAGCTTGAGAGAAACTATGTTGAGCCCAGATCCATTGTCTATAAGGACATGTTTCACTTTATCATCTTATATAAACTTATATGTATAATGGATTGTTATTTAGTGGGCTAAGGGTAGACATATCGCTTTGGTTGAATGTGACTTGTTGGGTTGGAGCTAGTTATCCAACCAAAGCTTTAAATTTATCAGGGGATATGTCAATAGCAATAATGGATTAGGTTAAAAACTCATTTAAGATGTTTTTATGGATTATTGATGTTCACAACAAATCTAAGAGAGAAATTTGTGCTAGTGTCTTCTGTAATTGTTCCACAATATCAAACTTCTTATCTTGCTCAGTAGTGAATGGTTTATTCTAAGGTTGAATGGTTGGTTGAATGATAGGCAAAGTTTTGGATGGTTGTGGGCTAGGGATAGTAATATTTGACTTCAAAGTTGTGATTGCATCATTGGGATTAAATATTGGACCATTATTGCTAACTGTTATCAGAAATGGTGTGGGACTAGATAGGACAAGTCTTAGTTGCTGATGCACTTATATGTGGTCATGTGACAAGAATTAGTTGTCACTATAAGATAAAAAAGATAAAGTCTTAGTTTTTTGGTTTGCCTATATGCACTCCCAAGTCAAAGAAGGATTATCTATGTAATTTGGCTAAATAGTATTGTTTAGCAATGGTTTAAGCTAATTAGTGCTTGGTTTAAGATTGATGGAGATGGTATTAACACTACCCCCTATAATATGACCTACAAGCCTATTGTAGTCATGTATAGCTACATGGTAGGTTTGTTGGTTGTTACCATTCTGACCTTGGTTTTGTCTATTGTTATGCCATTATGGGTTTTGTTACTAATTTTGTTAGTTCTGTTGGTTTGGCCTTTGATTTTGATATTGTTGATTATAATGCTACACTGGTCATTGTTGTAGTTGTTGATTGTTCTGCTACTATTAATTGTTATGTTAGGGAAAAGGGTTTTGATAAATTCCAAGAGTTTTTTTGTAAGTGGAAGCACAATTATCCAACTTTATCTCCCCATTCTCTAACATGTTCTTGATTAAATTCTTGATTTGGACACATCTTTGTAAATTATGCCTATTGACCCGATGATAGCCACAAAATTCATTTTCACGGTACCAATCAAGATAATAAATACCTTGCAGATAATGATTTGGTATAGGCCAACTAATCATATTAGTGGTAGCAAACTTTAAAAATAGAGATTTAATAGGTTCTCCTTAGTCACTAAAGACATGATGTGCATGCACAGTTCTTCTAAGAGGAGGGGTTTGCAACGGTAATGACTGCTATATTGATTATGCAAGTTTTGGTTGTTGTGCTTGTGAAATTGGTTGGAGAGGTTTCTAGGTAAGAGTAAGCTAAAAAGGTGGTGCAAACGATGTCTACATAGTTTAGACAGGATGAGATTTGGTTACTCTCTTTTCCACAACATTCTTATTACAATTGAATTACTTCAATCTTTCATGATTATTGGCTTGTGCTGATTGTGATGTTGGCATTTGATTGGTGTTTTGGTCTTTTACCTGATTGGTACCTTGATTTTGATTAGTTGAATTGAGCTTGATGATTTCCTTATTGATGATCACCCTCTCAATCAAAAAACCTTTATCAATGATCTCTTTGAATGTATGTGCACATTACAGTTCCAGATGATAGGCTATATCACTATGCAAATTTTTAGTAAACATAGTGACTAATTGTTTATTTGGTAAACTATGGGTGAAATGACTTGTAAGGGCTCTCCATCACTATAAATAACTTGAAAAACTTTCCTAAATTTTTTTCTTTGCTTATGTCAAGTCCACTAATGAAATCTCATGCTTGAGATTGTAAGAAAAGTGTTGCACAAATTTATCAAAAAGATCATTAAAGTCTGTTACTAAATTCTTGGGCAACTTCAAAAACCACTCCAAGGCTTGTCCAGCCAAACTCCTTGGAAACAATAGCAAAAGGTATATGTCATTGGCTGACACGCAACAAAGAATTTGGTAAAATGAGCCTTAGGGTCACCTTTCCCTTTGTATTTATTGAATTTCGGTGGTTCATATCCTAGAGGAAATGGTATCTACAAATACTCTCTGTTAAATAGATAGGAACATACATAATCTAATTTGAACTTTTTAGTTTACTTCCCCACTTGAATAGAAGCAATTGCATCCTTCATTTATTGTAATTCTTGGGAGAGAAAACTGGAAGGGATATTGGTTTGAGTGAGAATGTTGGTTTTGGTAAATGGATGAGAGGTCACAAGTGGGACACTTTGACTAGGGTATGACGGAGACACTTGTTGATGTATATTAGCTTAGTTTGGGAATGGACTAGGAATACACATATGTGGATTAGGATGTAATATAAATTACATATTTAGTTGCATAATATTCTAGTTTGGGTTGGCAATAAAGGTTTGACTTGGAGGATTCTTTTGTTGGGATGAAGGGATATAACTATAGTGTGCCTACTATGGTTGAAAAGAGACATGTTACTGACTAATTGAACCTTTTTATTGAGTGGAAACCTGTAAACCAAGACCCTATCTCTAAATTTATGGCACATTTTAAACCAATGATTATCTAGTAGGTACATGAGAAATATGGGGACCTCTTTATTGCATGAATCCTTATGAGGAAGTGAAAGTAGGTTGTAGATTCAACATCTATCATTGACTAGTATTCCCACACTATTGACTAGTCATTATTTGGTTTTGAATTGGCATATTAGTCTATGACTGAAGAGGTATGTTTGTCATTACTTGGTGAGGTGGAATATTAGTTTCCCCTAATTGAGGTAGCAATTCACTTATCCTCTATTATGTTGATATACTAGGTTGTGTCTGTTGTTGTGGAATACTACTTGTTACCTATTGAGGATGAGTAGGATTCATCACATTATATCATTGAGGCATGACATTGGCCATTATTTGATTACCTAATCCCATAAGTTACACACTTGAGGAAGTAGCTGGTTGAGGATGGGTTGTAGAAACTCCTATTCTTTGGTATGATGATTTGCTCATGGGATTAACAATAGGCACATGTTGTTAGCTAGTTGGTTGTGTGCTAGTACCACTTTGATCAAGATTAGGTGTTATTTTCACATTATCTACTAAATTTGGCTCATTATTCTATGTAGAGGTTGAAGACACTTATTCAATAACTGACATATGTATTAAGTTATCTATTAGAGTGGTTTGTATGAAGGGGCCAAAACTTAGATTCTCTTATCCAGTTAATTCTATCAACACTCTTATTGAAGATACTAGATCAATGAGGGGCTTACTCACCATGTTCATCTGATTGAAATCATATGCTACATTTAGGTAGGTTTGGTATGCTATTTTCATTTAATTAAAGGGATCTTCCATGATGTTTTTACCTCAGTTAGATATATTGGGGTCTTGATACGTTATTTGGATTAGAGCCATAAGATAGCTAGAAGAACCCTATTGATCGTAAATGATATTGTGAGGAATTATTACTAGACTTGGTAAATTTTCATGGGGTATGACAAAAAATTGGCCCCTACCACTATGGATCTAACCAAAATCTCATCCTTATTTTCTAACAAATGTCACTCAAACAAAAATGTATCATACGTGGAAGATGTATTGGTAGAATATGACTATTGAAGAACTGTCTTGTCCACTACAGGTATTTTAGCTAGGTATTGCATGGTTTTCTCTTGGTCCTATTTTGTGTAAGGTGGTGTGTTAACCAAATAGTTAGCCAATGGATCTTGGCTTGGTGCCCCTAATTGAGTATTATAAGAGGGATAAGACTCTATCTCATAAGCAATATTATCCACATAGGGGTCTTGCACCATTTCTTCTTGTACAACTATAATACTAATTGCTGGATTGTACATGAGTCCACTTTGAGTGTAGGAATGCATGTTGGGATCCATAGTTAATGCTTTACAATAAAAGGTCAAAGAGTTCTAAAAAATCTAGAAAAGGTTAGAATCTAAAACAAATGATGCCTTCAACTTGGTTTAGATTTTTCAAAAGGATCAAAAGGTTTATGTAAAGATTTGTGAGGAAACAAGCTAGCATAAAATATCTAATGTTTCACTGTTCACACAAAAATAAGTAAGTAAATGCATTAAAAAATTGAAATGCCAAACTCTAAGGTCAAAGTGTTTCAAATTAGTCTAATCTAGGAATTTAAAATTTGCTAGGTCTTTTGGCTAAATACAGCATCAAAATCTAGGCTCAAACAAGGCATTTTCTAGGACTCCTAGCCAAACAATGTCAAAATCTAGACTTTGAAAATAGATGAAAGTTTTAATCTAACAGATTTGAAACACTTCTAATAAACACTAGGCATTTGATTCTTGGGCGTGAACTTGATGAACTGGGTATAAGGTATGAAACAAAAGAAACTTTAGCAATAGTTTAATTTCTCATAAATAATGGTATAAAACTATGTTATTTTGATAAATAGACTAGATAAAGGTGAATGGTATAACTGTTTTAGACAAAAGATCACAAAAGTACACTCGAATTAGTCTAATAGTGTGGGAACAAATTTGGAACTATATGTAAGAGGGTCTATGAAACAATGTTTGAAATGATTTGGGTGATGTAACGATGCTATACTACCCAAAAGGTGTGACAAAAATTTTGTTTCAAAACTCTCTAAGGCAAAGACATTTTACACAATTCTGACATCATAACACTACTTTTCTTAACTCAAAATGCAGTGGTGTATAGACTTAAAGTGCAAGTGTTTAGCACAAAATGGCTTAATTATATCAAGTGATGATAATGATTATGAGTCTTAAATGACCTTCAACCCAAATTTGAAATTAAACCTAAGTTCCCTCAAGTTTAGTGCATATGGTGAACCCACTTAACACATCAACCCTATGAACTTGTAAAGGTGTAATTATAAATTTGGATTATAAGTGAAGGAATTAAACAATGTTGGTAAAGGTCTAGACTCAATTAGGTAGCATAACTATGCCAAATTGGATGATATGACTCTCAAGCTTTTGACGAACTTTGAACAAGGCAAATTGATGACCTTACATGAACAACATAACGCCTCTTTTTTCAAAATAAAATATAGACTATGTGTTTGGTTTTGGATTATTTGTTTATACCAAGTTTTGACTCCAAACAAGACTTTAATCTAGGACAAGACAAACTAATTAACCACCCTTGGATCCTAAATTGACAAGGTGACTTGGTATTATTAGAATCCATCAATATACATCATTTGAGATGATTTTAAGTGTTTATCCAAAAGTAAATCCACATTATATAGTGGGGTTTTTACACCCTCCCTTCTCTTAATGATAGTACTGCAACATGGACCTTGAGGTGCACCTTGCACCAACAATACTTCTACAATAGGTGGGGATTTATCTAAAATCTAACAAGTTTTCAAACGCTCTAGGGGAATCAATTACACAATGACTTTCACACTAAACAATGCAAGATAAAAACATGAATTTTTAGTCTATATAACTTGGCTTATTGCAAAAAAAGTCTAGTTATTTTTGTAACCACTACATATTACTATTCACTTAGTGTAGTATGATGTCCAAAGTACCACTACATCTTGTGTGAAACTCAAAAAGAGCTAAATGAAGTCAATGTCAGGATGTGAAACCCTGGGTCAAAGGTTTCATAAAGAACTTGTGAGAGGTGATGAAGTCCCCCTTGTAAGCCAAGTTTACATAAAAATAAAGAAATCATAAAATAGAAAGACTTTAGGGTCATTTTCAAGATGACCCAAACTTTGGTGAGTTTTTTGGGGAGTGCTTTAGATGACTTTCTTTCTAAGCCTTGGACTAGGCTATTTGCAATAGGAGTGGTACTTTTGATTCTAAGGGTTTCTTATAGGGAACAAATGGAAGATCATACATGAAACATACCTCTTTTTTCCAAACAAGGTTTGATTAAACAACTATTGTAAATAGAATTGACAAGTGTGTTCAATTTTAAACCCAAATGAAATGTTTGGTGGTGTTCATTTGAACCCTTGATCTTAGTTGCAAACATTGAAAACATTCACCAAAAACATCTAAAAATTCTTTTTTAAACACCAAAACAAGGTTCCTAATCAAATTTTAAACATACAAAGGTGATTTAAGCATGTTTTGAGTAAATATCCTACTTGGTCATGCAATAAAATTATTAGAATGTCCTTTATCTTTGAAGCCCTTTTGAGTTTGAAATAATAAACTTTGAAAACATAGCTCTCGAGACTATGTTTTTGGAAAAACATAGTGATCGATATCAGTTATTACCATAACATCAGTTATAACTAACTAAGATATAGTCGATGTCAGTTGTGCTGACCGAAGTTGATTAAGATAGGTAATCGATGTCAGTATTTTTGTTGATGTCAGTTACTGTGTAAAAATTGTGGCAACTAAAAATGGTAAAATAAAGTTAGAAAATCAATTTTCAAGAGTTTTAAAGGCTCAAATGAATATTTTAAAGTTGAAAAAGGATCTCCTTTAGGTGTAGGATGCATCTAGCCCCATCGGGCATGCCATTATGTGATCTAGGAATTTGACTCAAGAGAGGATTGTTAGTATGGTGTTAGTTCTAAAATGAAAAAAAATGAAATAAACACATGAATGACAACATCTTTAGGCATAAACACTAAGGAGAGCTTAGTTAACAAAATCAAATGACAAGCACAACTAAAAAGCAAGGTATCAAATACAAGAGTTCCTTCACCTTCCTTAGATGCTCTAAATGCCTTTGTAGTAGTGGCTTACTCAGCTTGTGCTCATAAAGTCCTTAGCAATGGAAGCTTGGCTACCTCCATCTCTCCTTGACACCTTTGGCTTGTGGCTCAGCTTGGATTGGAATCAATTTGGCATGGTAACACTATTTTCATGAAGCTTTTACAACCAATCCTGCATTATAACTTTGCACAAATTAAGATTATAAATGATGTTGTGAGGCCTCCTATTTATATATTTTTGGATTTGATCATAATCAACCTCAACCATCCATCTCAAGATTGAGACATGTGGTTGAGGATTAATTCAATTTTTGGAATTTAGTTTGTAATTATCCTCATCATGGTATTAGAAGAAGGGGCAATTAAGAGGCATGGAAGGCATCATAGAGGGCATTGATGAGGCATGGAGGGCATGAATCTTGATATTTGTGGCATTTATGGTCTACGGATGTCTTCCCAAGAAATGAGGTCACTTGATGATGTAGATATTCAATATTCATTTCCAAAATAAATTATTCAACAAGTTTCCATGGAATTCTTGATTAGGCCTTGATTTGGATTAATTAGCTCTTAAGCATGATTAAGCACTTTATGCATAAATTACTCAATTTAATTAAAATGTCTTGTTATTTGTCCTAAACTTGATTGGATTAGAATTAAAATTCCACATCAAATGCATTGGATGTGTATTCCCATTTAGGATGTTTCCAATAACAAATAAAAAGGCACAAGTCTTGTGTAAAAGATTTGATAGGGAAGAGCAATCCAGAGCACCTAGGTGCAAATTTGGCATTTTGACTTGAAATGAATTGATCAAAGTTAGCTATCCCATAAATTGAATTTCCCCATTTAGGGATGCCTTGGCCAAAATCAGTACTTGAATATGTCTGTTTCACATCATTTTGCATGTTTTAGTGTCTTTAGGCCAAATTATGCATTTTAGGTGGAAACTGCCAAAAACCTAGTTAGAGGTTATCGATGGCCATTTTTAGGTGTCTACATTAGATAAATATAGATAGAAATCATGAAAAGAAGGAAATGTATCTTAAATTAATGCTTATATCAATGATGATCATGTGAGAGACAAGCCCAGGTGTCTCAGAATGTTTCTTGGAGTTGAATTAGTTTGGTAGAATGTAATGGAAAATAAGTGAGGGATCACAAAATACCCCAAAGGGTAAGTGGATCTAAGGATGTGCATCACAAGATGCCCCAAATTCGAAAATGATATGTGGATGGGTATCTCAAGATACCCCAAAGGATACATTAATGTGTGTATGGGCATCACAAGATGCCCCAACAATGAAAAAGAGGATGAAGAGATACGAAAGCATAAGAAGAAAAGAGAACCCCATATAATTTCTAAATGGATTTAGGTTATCCAAAAATATTCTAATAGGGGATGATAATGGAGGATAAATATAAAATAATGTGCTAGTGTCCCCAAAATGGTGCCTATGTATTTTACCCTAACTTTCCCAAACAAATACAATTTCAAAAGGAAAAGCCTCCTAAGGTCAGCCTAGACATATTTTATTATCTACACAAGCAACAAAATGTTATAAATACACAACTTTTAGTCTTGTTAGCCATTTTTTTACCCCAAGTTAAAAAGGTCAACCTTATATACGTATAAACTTGATTTTCATGTTTTATCATCCTTGTTTCTAACCTATTACATTCCTTATGAGGCCTAAAGTAGTCTTTAAAAAAGTTAAGGTATTTTATCAAATATTAAGGTTTTTGGAAAAATTAGGGTTTCTTATTCTCACTATATTTTTTCCTATCTTAGCTACTTATTGTGGGGGTGATTTTTTGGCAAGGTGTAAGGGATGTCCAAGTCATTTTTTGAGTCTTTAAATGAGGTATAGTGGTATATCCAAAGTCATCTTATATGTATCCTATTTTTCAAATGTTTCAAAAGGAAATTAGTCTCTAATGTCATCAAATGCCTTACAAACATGTCATATAAGTTAACCTTCATAATAGAAGAATTTGAGGAATGTTTATTTTATATGTCACAATTAAATAAAGGTTTTCAAGGGTATATTACAAATCTAATGTATTTTGATCTTGTGAAGCCAAGATGAAATTCAAATAGATGGTGAGTACATTGAGGCACACTTGTCCAAATGCATAATTTTCCTACATATAGTCTTGGAAGACTAAAATAAAGATAATAGACACTTTTTATACATTAAAAATACATAATTTGAGTTAGTATAAGGCAACTTCTTAATGAAAATTGAACTCTATGTAGAGTAATCCAAGACATAAGGAACATGTTTAAGGTGGTCATAAATGATCATACATCACTCATAAAACTTCCTTAAATATTATCATGGTCATAAATGATCATAAATAACTCATTAAATTTACTTAAATCTTCTCATGGTCATTTTTAGGTTTGTAATGGAGATACAATGCTTGAAAAGGTTAAAACCTAGACAAATCCTCTATCGAGTTCTTGACAAACCTGAGAAGCTCTATTTTTGGATGATCATTCATAAAGAAGGAATAAAATTAAGATATATGTTTTTATAAGTTAAATTCCCTAATTTTACTCTCTAAGTCCATGGTATTTATTTTTTGGAAAAGCTCTCATGCTCTATGAATAATTGTTAACAATACAAGCACCTCCAAGCACCTATCAATGCCTACAGGTTCATTTTATTTCTTTTGAACACACTTTGAAGATAAATGAGGGTAGATAAAGGATTTAAATAATTTTTAATGGATCCAAAATGCCTTCCCAATATCATAACTTGTGAATATGACCAAGGTGCATGTCTAATCATGACAAGAATGGTGTGTGTTTTGTTAAGAGTCACAAGTCTTGGGAGTTTTCCTTACAAAGAGTGAGATAATTTCACACAAGGAAAAAGAAGGAATAAATAAGGTATGGATTATTATAAATACCATTTAATTCAACCATAATATTCCTAAGTCAAAAAACTCAGACATATAGAGTACTATACTTATGTACAGTGGAAGTCTTGATTCATTGCTAGCCCCTAAGAACCCTAATGTTGATGAAGTTTGGTATAAAGGAAGGTCTTAAATGTAAACCCAAAGTGTTATCATGAATACTTGGGTTTATTCTAAACTCAAAAACCATATGTGATCATGGATGATCAAGATAACTTGAGAGAGAGCTCTGGTCTAGAAATAAGCACATACATCCATGTACTAAATAGATACATAAGTGATAAGGGGTATGCTTGAGAAGATGTGTTTATTGAAGAAGTATATATATAATATAAAGACTAAAACTTAGCTCCCAAAATTTTCATGAAATACATTTAGATTCTCAGTGATTTATATAGAAAATCTAAACTCCATACATAGTCAAGTCCCAAAAATGACCAGCTATAGGTTAGTCTAGGAAACTTCAAGTGGTTTGCAAAATTTAGAAAAGGGCACATTATATATAGTAGGCTTGAAGCTTGGGTGAATTAAAAAGTTATAATATTCATTTGAGGTCATACAAACTCAAAATAGGAACATAGGAAGTGACCCAAATAGGATTCACTTAAACCTTGCATACACATAGGCAACATGTCACCTACAAGAATACCTGCTTAATCAAGTGAAGGTGCTTGTTTAGTGTGAAGAGAGGAGGTTTGAGAGAAATAAAATAATTTTAGAGAGATATAAAATTTATAGGATGACCCTATAAGATTATCAGTGTCAATAAGAAAAGGTGGCAATGCTGATAGGCTCTATTTAGGCTTGTAGAGCCTAAGTCCAAACACACAGGCCTATATATATAATGGTGAGAAAAGAAGCCTTCTAAGGAGTAAAATGAGATTTGGAGATATTTATAAGTTGTTAAATGTTGGCACAAACCCTAAGGAGGTATCCATATCTATAGAAAGACAAGAAAGTTGATATTTTGGCTTGTGAGACCTCCTCGAGCTCTCTAGGTACAAGATTGTAGTTCAAACCACACTTTATATTGCTTGGTGTGACCTTGACATCATGCATTGAGTCTATTGTATTTAAATTATGGTGAATGGGTTCCAATATTTTGATATTCCATCATTAGTTCTTGGTTTAGGTCCCAAGGTTCATGAATAATAGCTAAGACAATAGAACACTCTCTAATGGTATAATAAAGACCCAAAGAGAAACTTATTATGCTTATATATATATATATATATATATATATATATATATATATATATATATATTTTATATATATATATATATATGAAAATAATGCATGGGAACCTGAGCTTCTATGAAAAGTTGAGGAGGCTAGTGTACTTAATATTTGTGGCATTGGTTTAGGATTTGAGACCCCAAGGTTTATGAACAATCATTAAGAACCAAAATAGGTTTAAATCTTATAAAACCTAATAAGGACCCAATAAGAGAGAATGGCCTCAAAATCCCATGATATGAATTTTATTAATCTTTGAACCACCTGAACATCATTAAGTACTACAATTACATCCTCAAAATGTATTTTTCCTATACATTCAACAATGTGAATGTAATAAATGATGCACTTTTATAAGGTTTTGAGCTTGAAATAGGTTATATAAAATCATGGATAGATGAAAAATATTGGGGAGGATGATTTGGGATGTATTATACCTATTAAATCCAAAAAATACATACAATCTACCCTAAAAATGCTCAAACAAATTTGGTTTTTAAAGGCAGTCTGAAAAAGGGTTTGAGAAGGGTTAGGTTCTTGGACCATTTCATGGTTCTCATATCTACATAGGGTCTCAATACCTAAAATTTGGTAAAAAATATGGTTATAGGATATGGAAAGTGAATAAAACATTTTTTTGTGGTTTCACACGTGTGGGATAAGTTTGGACCAAAAATTTAGCCTTATAGTCCTAGAGGCCTAATTGGGGGAAGAGAACTATAGAAAAAGTGCACTTAAACTTGGTTTCAAGTCTTTAAATTTGGCATGGAGATATAAGGGGATATTGGGTCCTCAAAAAAAAATTTAAAATATACTCTATAAATTATTATAAATAATGAGGTTTTCACATTTTCAAGGGTACAAGGAATTAAGGCCAAATGAGAGCTTAAGGTATAAGATGAAGTCTTGGAGAGAGTTTTAGGCTTAAAAATGAATTTTTTTAGGTATAATATGCATGAGATATGTTATCCATGGAGAGATATTTTAATTATAAAGACAAAGTCAATATTTTACACTTGCAATCAAGGTGAGGCATGACAATGCTAAGGGGTTTCACAACATCTAAAGCGTTACTTGTGATTATCACTGAGATGTCAGTTTGAGGAGTTATTAAGAAAATGAAAGGTGTCAATATCAGATCCAAGAATGTAAATCAAGATGACTTGATATTCAAGAAGGTCATTTTTCATCTCCCAAGCCAAGACAAAGGGTCATTTTCAAGAAAAAGACAAGGTGTCAAACAACCAAAGGTAACATCATGCCACTTAGAAGTGGAAATCATGTTTAAGAGATCAACACTTATCCTTGGAGACCCTATGGTCATATTTCAAACTCCTTTATTGATTGTAACCTTTATTTAACACATGTCATGGCTCTCTCATATGCCCTTATTTATTATTCTTTCTCATTTCTCTATAAATCTAGTCTTGATAGGCTATGTAGGTATCCTCCACCTGGGTATGGTGAAGCTCTACCCATTTTCAATAATTTTATCAATGATAAGATTCTATTTTACCTCCTCCTTTGAATTGTTTTAATGTGTGTGCATGACTAATTGATCTTATCAAGTGATTATCTTACCTTCTTTGATATGTTGTCTTTTTCTAGTATTCATATTCAGTTTGAAAGCCTTTTTTTAAAGTCTTGTGAAGTGTCCAAGTGAAGTGTGAAAGGTTGAGTGGTTATCTATTCACTAGTGTCATTGTATGACCTCTTGACTAATCCTCCTAACCCAAGCACATTTCACAACCTTCATGTGAAATGTTTATGTAAAGAGGTAGATTAGGAGTAGTGTTTGTTTCAAGTTAGCCTTATGGTTGATGTGCATTTATAGTTGGTTGGTATTGGTCAACTTATTTGGTGTATCACCTCTATTAGACTAGTTTTTAATCACATTCTATCCCTTTTAATTCAAATCAAGTAGGTTAATGGTTAGTTGAAGTTGTTGTACATGGGAGCTAGCCCATAATCTAGAGATTCACCTCTAAGAATTTTCACCCACAACAAATGAGGTGTTTTAATGTTATTTCAAATTTAAAGAGTTTGGAGTATCCCTCCTTAGGGTGTGAATTTTGGTGATAATAGTTTCAACACCCTTGATGGGACCAAGTTCTAAATTTTTTGAAGGATTTTTGGTGTTATTCTTCAACATATCAGCCTTTAGAGTCATTTAACATACATTAATGGTGACTATAAATGAACTACAACTAGTATAAGCAGTCTATGTACCCAAAAATTAGAAATTGGTATGTATTCTCAATATCCATTTGGTGAAAATGCATATCCCATACCTGCAAATTCTTTATATTAGACTAATCATGTTCATGGATTCTCCTCATGTATCCCTCCAATAGTATATTATCCTTGTCTTAGCACTTATTCCACTCCTTCCATGCATAATTTCAATCAACCTTCGTAAGGTCATTATCTTCTTAGTCAACCTAAACAAGGTGTTATAAATTTAATTCTTTATTTTGAAAAGCAAATGGAAGATAATCATAGAATGAGGGAATACCATAATCCAGTGTATAATATAGTGGTGAATTTTCGTATTTTGGTGAATTTGACATTTTTCCAGTGTTATTTTTGGTGATTTTTGAGCCCTTCCATGGTTTCCTGGTTGCTAAGCTTTGTTGGGTTTACCTAGTTGCCTAGCATTGTAATCGCCAAGGCAAATGTTACGTTTGAGTTTTTCCCTGGTGATATTCACCTTTCATGTAGGCAACCATGTAACGCTTATTGTGGAATGTTCATCAGGTTTCAAGTTTCCGTTTCATGCAGTATGGGAGAATTTGCCATCCTAGTTTCATTTTATCGTGGAGGAGTCAGCTTGTTTCACATTATGGGAAGTGGAGGAGTTAGCTCATTTCGCCAACACACTTTCATTTTGTCATGGAGGAGTCAGCTCATTTGGCATGGTAAATTGGTAATTATATTGATTTGTAATATGTATAAATCTGAATTCGCCCAAGCAATGAGACATTCACTAAATACCGCTCTGCTGGCACTCCATCAAATTTTTGGTAGTGCAGGACACATCGTGGGCAAGACTCAGACTCCAGAGATAGCTTCTACAAGTGGTGGTACACTGGTATGTGTAGCTTTGTTGTAAAATACTCTCCTTGAGCTTATGTAGTTTAATTTAATCAGAAGCTTATCTATAGTTTCCTTTCTTATCTCATTTGCATTAAATTTTTTCAAAAAGTGGACGCAATGATGAAAGTTGCTGGCGACGTTAATGGTTTTTAAAGCTTGCATGCATGGATATTAACCACCTAAGGTCAATATCCTATTTCCTTTGTCGTGGAATGTTGATTCACCAACTGTCAAAAATCAGATTTGAAATTTAACTTTTTTTCTTTATGTTTCAATAACTAGTCTGAAAGTAATACAATTTATTCTCAGGGAAGTAAAGTTTAAACGGATTATCAATGGATTGAGATGTTAGGGGAGGGTGAGTCTGTAACTAATATTGCTTAGTCTCAGGGAAGTGACAAGGTTAAAACCCCCAAGGGTAGTGAAGGGATTAATCTTACATCAAAATGCCGAAAACTTAGAGATACTACCATAAAGGCTTTCTTTGGAATTGACAATGTTTCTGGTCCACCAACTTTGGCAAGTACAAGTGCAAAAGGAAATCACAATACCTCACCACCACTAGAAGAGCAGGTTGTTATTCAATTAAATCAAAATGCATCAAACAAGGATAAGAATGTTCCAACAATAGAAGATGTTGTAACAGAGGATAATATTGATGTTGGTAGGAAGAAAAGAAAAAGGAATGTAAAAATGGGGCATTAGTGGGAAATGAAAAGGACTTTCCAGGTTGATTGGGTAGAAAAGTACTAGTTTATTGAACCAGTCACAAACAATGATGAACCACCAATAGAATGCAAGTGCACGATTTGTACCTGGAAAATTAAAAGAGGGAAAAAGTTGCAGTTAAAGCTCGACACTATAGAAAAACATATTGGTAAGGTTTATGAAAAACAAATCATAGATGGAAAGGAAGTAGCGGTAGTGAGATGGAAATCAAAGGAAGAATGTCTTCATGTTAAGTATGCCATAGAATATGAAGAGCATTTCAAGAAAATAACAGTAATTGGTAGTGGTAGTAGTGGCAATCCAATCAAGGATGGGCTTCAACATGCAGCCAATGATGTAAACTTGGCAAAGACCATTCAGATGAGTGTTATTTTTCATATTCTATCTAAAGGGCATCCTATGAGAGGCTTTTCAGAATATGGTAATTTATTATCTTTTTTGAGAGTTCCTCACTATCCTATGTCACATTGGTTAATATACACTGGATGGGAAATGGCAAGCTGTCTTGCTGAGGTGGAAAAGCAAAATGTACAGGAGAGAGTAAAAGAATCCAAGTTCATTTCATTATCCTTAGATGAAGTCACTGCGGTAGATAACACTGCTTGGGTCTGTATGCATGTATATACTGTAAAAGATCATGTCCGTCAAGCTAAACTACTTTGTGTTCGTAAAATGAGGGCCAATTCAACTGCAAAAAAATTATATCTAGAAGTTAAGAAAGCTTTGAATGAAATTGCTGGTATGGATGACTTGACAATTGCAAAGAAGTTAGTGTGTGTCGGAGCTGATGGAGCTGTAGTAATGCAAGGGCAAAGGACTGGTCTTTATGCAAGATTACAAACTAGTATTGTACCTTACATGCTTGGCATACATTGCATGGCCCACCAAATGAATTTAGCATATAAGATTGTAAGTACTTTTCCTATAGTGTCAAAAGTTGAAGATCTAATCCGTGAGCTCCACTCGTACTTTTGCAGAAGTCCTAAATGCTTTATAGAATTTAAGATTTTTTTGAGGGAGTAACAGCAGGAAATAAGATTCTCAAGAATGTTGAGACCAGATGGATATCTTTGCATGGACCAGCAGAACGAGTTCTAGCAGAATATCAATCCTTGATTGGAGTTCTATATGAGTAACGCCTTACAGTGGACAGAGCTCCTGATTTGTTAAATAAGTTAAGTGATATAGAGAACCTATTAACTTTAGCCAGTCTTCTCCCCATGTTGGATTTAATGAACAAACTTGTTAAGAAAGCCCAAGATAGAACTATGTATATTCATGAGTATTTTGATTTACGTAAAATGACATGCATGGCTCTGGATTCTTTGTATTCAGATCTCTCAGGTCATAGCCCAATTTTTTCAAGGTGGGAGATAATTACAGATTTGAATCATGCTAAGAATTTTTTACAATTCAATGGGAAAAATGAGCTATGTGTGTTTGTGAAAGGATTTGAAATACCAATGCACCAATCTAAAACACCCAAGAGAGGTAGAGTACTACCAGTTAGAAAGGCCGATTTTGAAAAGATTGTTAAATCTATTAGTGAAAATGTGAAGTCTATTTCCTACCAACTTTCAAGTGAGATTCGTGAAAGATTCCCTCGAGAAGAAATTCTTGAAGCCATGAGTTGTGTGTTTCCTCAATTTTGGAAACACTTTGGACATAATCCAACTGATGCAAAGTTGTTTCATAATGAACTTAATGAATTGATAACATAGTTTTCAAAGCATACAGATTGCAATGGACAACTAATACAAGGAATCTTAGATTCAAATAATCTTAAAAATCAATGTAAACTTTTTGCATTGTGTATGAAAAATTAGATGGAAAACTTTGAGAATCCATTCAATCCTGGTGCAATAACAAGGCTCTGGAAAAGGATAAGTCAGAGTGAAGTATTACGTACTTTAATATCAAAATATTTCAAACTTGCTGATTTATGTCAAACAATGATATTAGGGTCGGTGGAAGATGAGAGAGTTTTTAGTGCATTGGGGTTTTTGAAATCAAATGTCAGAAACAAACTCGACAAAAATTTGGAAACTTGTTTGAGGTTGTTTGTAACTCAATACAATGTTAGAGATTTTCCTTATGATAGGTCATTGGGCATTTGGAATTCCACAAGTGAAAGACAAGGCCTTTGCAACACTTTAAAAGATGGTGGTTCTACTTCTACTGTCGACTCCAACATAAATGATGAATTTAGGTCTCAAAGTCAAAATGAAGATGAAGATTTTATGGATTTTGAATACCTGATTCAGAATGAAGAGGAACCTATTAGTACTAGTCAAACTTTAGTTTTAGGATCTGGAGTCCATATGGGATATAAAAGCATCAAATTTGAGACTGAGTCAATGAAGTGAATCATGATTTAGTAATGTCAGTCACTTTTTCATCTGTGTCTCCAGGTTTTACATGCAAAGAAAGTTCATTCTGTTTGAGTTTATACAGAAAACTTTTGAATTCTTCACTCTTGATAAAATTATCATCCTTCATGAATTCTTGAGCCTATATAATTCTATCATCTAACATCATGGACTGCAGTTCTAAACTATTGGGTCTCCTCTCCTCTTCAGTAGCTTGATCAATTAAGAACTTTTTTTTGGCATCATCAAAATACCTAGTTCCTTTTGGAAGCACTTGTAAGGCTTTCTCGCTAACCTTTTCTGGAACCTCAATCAATTTTTGTTTCTTCTTGCCCCTTTTATCCCAGTCTGAAGGGCCAGGCTGATCTTCTTTGTCACTAATTTCCAATACAACATCTGCCTCTAGAGAAGAAGGGTTTACCCTATCTCTAGCATTTTGAGGAACTTGAGCCATAATGTTATCAAACTCCTCAATACACTTATCAATTTGTTTAAAATAGGGTAAATCAGAATAGAAGCCCTGGAAATTAGGATCTACTTTCTTCATTTCTTCCTCTGCTGAGAGGATTTGTCTCCACTTCTGCATCCTATCAGCACAGACATCTTCATCCAATAGATCCCTAATGACATCCTCTTCGCAAAGTTATAATGTTAACTCCTTTATCTTTTCAACTGGTGATGATGTGATCTCTGCCCTCCTCACGATTTCACAACACACAAACTATTAACTTTCACTTTGACAGTGACATTGCGATAGACCCGTTAAAGCCTTTCTCGCGGTTTCACAACTGCCAACTTCAAACTGATGAAACCCTTTGCGAACCTTCGATGCCATCGACTTCACATATGTTTTTTAACCTTTAATACAATGAAATGATTCGCCCAAAAAATTAAAATTTTACTATGATTATTATTTTTTATTCGCCAATGTATAATTTTTTTGTGGTTTTAAAATAAGACAATTCGCCCAGATTTTACACGTTTTTTGAGAGACTATGAATGATTCACCAATGGAGATTATTATTTTTTCTTTTTAAACTATTTTCTTTGCCACAAAAAATAATTTTTTTTTTCAGGTGTTTTACACCTTTCGCCAAATTTTTACACCTTTTCTAAAGGAGGGGTTTCTTAAAGTATACCTTGCCATAATCAATAAAAAGAGCTTCAATATCATACATTTGTCTATCAATAAGATTTAAAGTTTGAGGAGGAATCTAGAGTTATACAAATTCAAGATAGGAAAGAGCAAGACACTTAACTACTCATGAAAATGAAAAAGAATGAAATAGTAATAAGGAAGATGGATAGAAGAATTGAGCTTGCCCATATTTTTCCTATAAACTTCTTGAAAAAGCTAAGATACTCATTATATTTTGTAAAATGGGAGTGGACATTATTTGAAAAATAAAACTAACATGTCGTAACAAGTGAAAGGCTAGAGATAAGAGACATAATTCAGTTCATGGAGAATATATTAATTAGATGGTAAAATCAAAATATCTAATCTAAGAAACCTAATCCATCATCTCTCATCCCTAGTCAACCTCATTTTATTCTAATCCTCCTTCAATATACATCCACCCTTCATCCACAACCCAATATCACTCTATCTTGGAAGCCTTATTGGACTATGACTCCCAGTTACACCATGATAACCATTGAGAATGAATCTTCTCCTATGCCTACCAAATACCAAGAAAGAGAGAGGGTGTTAGAATTTAAGCCATTGAAATATTTTTACCTTATTAAAGATCCTCTCTAAGAATCCTCCAATAAGCCTAAACCCAAAATCTTAAGTTAGAAGTATACCTTTTCAAGTTTTTAGTATACCAATGAGTTCTCTTTCCCTCTGACCCTCTCCTTTTGTCAACAAGAACTTATGGTTTTGAAGGTAGAATATCAATTTGTGGCTGAAAAATATCCTCAAGAAGGAGTTGAAGAAGAGGTAAATATTTTATTTGAATTGCATTTATTCATTGAATATGATGATCCTATATTTGATAACAAAAGGGAGTTAGAGGATTTGAGTGAAGTAGAACTATCAAAGAGAAAAATTCAAGAAGATATACATGATTAATCTGTAGTTCCATGTAAGCACAAAGAATTAGTAATAGCCTTTGATAAACAAGATGAAGAGAACTCATGGTAGGAGTTGTATCATGACTTCATGGGAGAGTTTGAAGTGTTCACTAGTAGTGGATCTCTTGAAGAGAAAGATGAGAAGACTAATAAGATGGAACATGAGGTACATATTAAAGGAGCTAATGATGACATGGTGGTATTGAATCAAGTTATAGCTAAGTATGAGGTAAGCTTTCATGGGGATGCTTTGGTTGTTATGCCTTTTGAGCATCACGAGCAAGTGATAGAGATTGAAGAATCAAAAACTCGGCTAGACCATGGTTCAATTGAAACATTTCATTAGCTTTTTATCCCTAAAAAAATGGTATGAATGAGGTTAAGATTATAATCCTTTAAAATGACCAAGAGGAAGCTACCTTTTGGGAAGATCTTGAATTTTTTTACTTGAGTTTGGATGACAAACATATACATTCAAGTAAACATGCTCAAAAAGAAGCTGATCAAAATACACACATTTAAAATCATGATCCTAATGAGTCATCAAAATTTGAGGTTGTATCTATAGTCACATTAGAGATTTATCCTAACATGGAACATCAACATTAAGTAAAGGTTGAGAATCAAGATGAATTTATATTTATTGGGAACACATTTAGTGTTGATGATTCACTTGAAGATATTCTAAGAGGATTGACAATCAAGAAACAATTGAGATCAACAAAGCAAAGGTCCAAGAGATAGATTATTTCACATCCTTAATCATCAAATGAAGAGGATGATATAAAAATCATCCCTTTTGATCCAATTATATCAGTCTTTATAGGTTATTTTGTACATAGTACTTTTCATATGTTTGTTGTGTTCCTTAAGCCATTTGTAACAAACCATGATGGGTGTCTTCTTTAAATCTCATTATGTGTGTTGTTATTGTTTTGTGTGTGTTGGGGGTAAATCAGTTGTCTTTACATGTTGAAGAGTCTTGAAACTAATATCAAGGTCTGATCAAGTCTATATTAGAGTATAAGTGACTCCATTTCCTAGTGGAAGGATAAGGTTGCTAGTCTATTAGCAAAAAAAGCATACTACCCCTATGAATCACTAATTTGTTGACCATTTTTTGACCCCAAGTCAAAAAAGGTCAACCTCATATAGGTAGAAACTTACTTTTCATGTTTTAATATCCTTGGTCCTAACCTATTCCATGACTTTTAAGGCCTAAAGTAGTCTTTGACTAAGTTAAGGTATTTTATCAAATATTAAGGTATTTGGAAAAATTAAGGTTACTTGTTCTCTTCATATTTCTACTTTTATTAGATATTTATTATGGGGGGATTTGTTGGAAAGGTGTAGGGGATGTCCACGTCATTTTTTGAGTATTGACATGAGGTTTAGTGGTATATCCAAGGTCATATCATGTAGTCTATTTGTCAAATGTTTCAAAAGGAAATGTGTCTCTAAGGTCATCAAATGCCTTGCAAACACGTCATGTAAGTTAATATTCATACTAGAAGCCTTTGAGGAAGGTGTAATTTTTATGTCACCTTGAAATAAAGGTTTTTAAGGTCATATTAGAAATCTAATGTATTTTGAGCTTGTGAAGCCAAGATGAAAGTTAAATAGATGGTGAGTACGTTGAGGAACACTTGTCTAAATGGGTAGTTTTACTACATATAGTACTATAAGGAAAAAATAAGGAGAATAAAATCCTATTTTACATTACAAATCCATAATTTGATTCAATGATAAATCCATCATCCTTTGGTTCAAAGGTTTGGCATGATAACCTTGAAGTAGAAGGTAGATTCTTCATGAAAAATGAACTATGTGTAGAGAAATCCAAGAAAGATACATAAATAATAGGTGTAAGGTGGTCATAAATGATCATATATCAATCATACAACTTAATTCAATCATCTCATGGTCATTTTTAGGTTTATAATGGAGATAAAGTGCTAAAAAATGTTAAAATCTAGACAGATCCTCTATTGGGTTCTTGGCAGACCTGAGAAGCTCTATTTATGAATGATTATTCATAAATAAAGAAGCACCCTAAGATATGTGTCTATGGAATGTTTAATACCATATTTTATCTCTAAATCAATGGCATTTATTTTCTATAAAATCTCTCATGATCTATGAATTATTGTTAACAATACAAACACATCCAAGCACCTATCAATGCCTCTAGGTTCATTTTATTCCTTTTAAACACACTTTAAATATCGATGAGGGGAAAAATGGATTGAAATAATTTTTCATGGATCCAAAGGGACCTTACCAATATTTAAACTTGTACATATGACCATGGTGTATGTTTGATCATGATAGGAATGGTGTGTGTTTTGTTAAGAGTCACAAGTCTTGGGAGTTTTCCTTGCAAAGTGTGAGATAATTTCACACAAGTAAGGCCAAAGAAGGAATAAATGAGGTATGGGGTATTTTAAAGGATAATTTAATTCAACCATACTATTACCAAGTCAAAAAAATCATACATATAGAGTATTATGCCTAACTATAGTGGAAGTCTTGATTCATTGCTAACCCCTAAGAACCCTAATGTTGATTAAGTTTGGTGTAAAGGGTGGTATTTAATATAAAGACAAAGTGTTATAATGAATCCTTGGGTCTAATATAACCTCAATAACCCTACTTGATCATGGATGATCAATATAAATTGAGAGAGAGCACTAGGCTATAAATAAGCACCTACAACCATGTACTAAATAGATGTATAAGAGATAAGGGGTATGCCTTTGAAGATGTGTTTATTGATAAAGTCTACAGAGAATAGAAAGAAGACAAATAAGCTACCAATATTGTGATGAAAACCATTAATATTCTCAATTATTTTTATATAAATTCTAAGCTCTGTACAGAGTCAAGTCCCAAAAATGACTACTTACAGGTTGGTCTAGGCAACTCAAGGGGTTTACAAACTTGAGAAAAGGGCACAATGCATAAATTAGAATTGAATATTGGGTGAATGATAAATTTATAATATTAATTTGAGGTCATAAATACTTAAAATAGTAACAAAGGAAGTGACCCAAATAAGATTCACTTAAACCCTGCATACACACAAGCAACATGCCACTTATAGTCCTACCTACCTAATCAAGTGAAGTTGTTTGTTTATTATGAAAATAAGAAGTATAATAGGAATAAAATCACTTGATATTTAACCCATAGTGATATAATTACCCTATAAGATCATCATATTCAATAAAAAAAGGTGGAAATGTTGATAGGCTATGTTTAGGCTTGTAGAACCTAAGTCCAAGCACATAGGCCTATATAAATTGGTGATAAAAGATGATTTTTCAAGGGTAAAATGATATTTGGATACATTGAGAAGTTTTTAAATGTTTTCACAGACCCTAAGGAGTCATCCAAAAGTAGAGAAAGATAAGAAAGTGGCTATTTTGGCTTATGAGACCTCCTCGAGCTCTCTAGGTGCAGGATTATAGTTCAAACCACAATTTCTATTGCTTGGTGTGACCTCGACATCATGAATGGACTCTAATGGATTTAATATATGGTTAATGGGTCCCTATACTTCAATATTATAGCATTATTTCTTTTTTTAGGTCCCCAAGTTCATGAATAATAGCTAAGATGGAAGAGTACTCTCCAATGACATAATAGAGACCCATAGAACAACTTCTTATGATTAGATATATACAAATAGAATTAATGGTAACATGAGTCTCTCATAAAATTTTATGAGGCTAGTTTACTTTATATTTATGGCATTCTTTCAAGATTTGAGGCCCCAAACTTATGAATAATCGTTAAGAACCAAAATAGTTTTAAACTCTCCTAAAACACTAATAAGGACCTGATGAGAGAGAATGGCCTAAAAATTACATGAGATGACTTTTATTTATCTTTAAACCACCTTAAAATCATTAATAACTCAAATTATGTCCTCAAAATGTACTTTGCTTGTACCTACAACTATATGGATGTAATAAATGATGTACTTTTGTAAGGTTTTGAGCTCCAAATAGGGTATAGAAGATCATGGATAGATAAAAAATATTGGGGGGGATGATTTGGGATGTATTAAACCTATTAAATCCCAAAAATCCATACAAACCACACTAAAAAATATCAAACAAATCCAGTTTTCAAAGGTTGTCTGAAAAAGGGTTTGAAAAGGGCTAGTTTCTTGGACCATTTCATGGTTTTCATACCTACACAAGTATCAAGACCTAAAATTTGGTATGGAGTTGGTTATATGTTTGGGAATGTGAATCACACATTTTTTTGTGGTTTAAAACTTTTGGGAGAAGTTTGGAGGAAAAACTCATCCTTTTAAGCCTAGAAGGCTAATTGAGACCTAATCAGGGGAAGAGAACATTAACAAAAGTGAACTTACACTTGGTTTTAGGTCATAAAATTTGAAATGTATATGTAAGGTGATACTAGGTCCTCAAAAATATCAGTATTTTTACAATATGATCCATACATTATTCTACACAAGTAGGTTTGTATGTTTTTAAGGATACAAGGAATTGAGGCAAAATGAGAGCTTAAGGTACAATATGAAGTCTTAGAGAGAGAGAGAGTTTGAGGCCTCAAAATGAATTATTTTAGGTTTTATATGACTGAGATATTTTATCGATGGAGAGAGATTGTATTTATTAATACAAAGTCAAGATTTGACACTTACAAGCAAGGTGAGGTGTGACAAGGCTAAGGGGTTTCAAAATACCTAAAGATTTAATTGATGATTATCACTAAGATGTCAGTTTGAGGAGATCCTAAGAAGATAAAAGGTGTCATTATCAAATCCAATAATTTAAATCAAGATGACTTGAAAATCAATAAGGCCATTTTTCATCTCACAAGCTAAGACAAAGGTCAGTTTTCAAGAAGAAGACAAGGTGTGAAGCAACCAAAAGAAACTACACACCACTTATAAGAGGAAAGCATATTTAAGATATCAACAATTATACTTGAGACCTTATGGATTTGTTTCAAAATCCTTGATTTAACACATCTTATGGCTTTCTCCTATGCCTTTCTTTCTTCTTCTCTCTCATTCCTCTATAAATTTAGCCTTGATAGGATATGTAGGTATCCTTCACCTAGGTATGGTGAATCCCTATCCATTTTCAAGCCTTTGATCAATGAGAAAATTCTAGTTTACCCCCTCTTTTGACTAGTTTCAATGTATGTACATGACTAGTTGATCTTATCAAGTGATTAGATTAACTTCTTTGATATGTTTTCCTTTCCTAATATTCATATTTAGTTTGAAATCCTTTTTTAAAGTATTTTGAAGTTTCAAAGTCAAGTGTGAAAGGTTGAGTGAGTTGTCTATTCACTAGTGTCATTATATGACCTCTTGACTAGTCTTCCTAGCCGAAGCATCTTTCACAACCTTTATGTGAAATGTTGGTGTAGAGAGGTAGATTAGGAGTAGTGTTTATTTTAGGTTAGCCTCATCGATAATGTGCATTTACATCTATTTGGTATTGGTCAATGTATTTGGTGCATCACCTCCATTAGACTAGTTTTTAATCTCATTCTATCCCTTTTCCTTCAAACCAAGTAGGTTAGTGGTTAGTTGTAAGTGTTTTGCATGGAAGCTAGCCCATAATATAGAGATTCACCTCTAACAATTATCACCCAAAGTAGATGAGGTGTTTCAATGTTATTCCAAATTTGAGGATATTGGAGTAGCCCTCCTCAGGGTGAAAATTTAGGTGATAACAAGTCCTGTATCCACTAGATGGAAATTAGATGCAAAATACCTCTTCAAACATGAAACAAGTTAAGAAAAATCAAGGTTATCAATCCTTATTCTACCCTAATTATGTATACTACCATCTATAATATCCCTAAGCTTAGTTTTTATAGATTTAAAATCTCAATCACACTCAAGGCCGCTATCATACTAGCATCACCTAAACTTGCACTAGCACTTAGGTGGGAAAACTACATTAGGCTTGATCCCTCCTCAGAATATTGGTATGTAGGAAATTATCTTCATACTAGGGTGTTGAGGATTTCCAACCTATCCTAATAATAAACACACTTTTCATCTCATATATTAATTTCATTTAGTATTGTGGTTTTCACCATAAATCAGTCATAACATGCAAAATACAAATTTCTAGAATTTATACATGTAAGAACAGCCCCAAAAAATATTGACACAAATGCACCTAGAAGTTCAGGATAATCCTACATAGAGGACACTAATGCCAATATAAAGACACTAGAGAGACATGTGGCTAATGTCTAATTGTGGTGCTAGTATCCAGGAGAGGTTTTGACATAGGGATCTAGTTGATGACACTCAGACTAGCTTCCATCTTAGTTTCCAACACTCAAATCATTTGTATTAGGTGTTTTATAGATAAGTCTTTATTTGCACCATTTATTACTATTTTTAGAAAAGTCAAAGCTAGTGAATTTTATAACAAATTAGTACCTATATTTTATACATATTATTTCATTGATTTATTCTACTCAACCCTTTAATTAAACATAGGATTTACATAAGCTAAAACCTAAAAGGTTAAAACATTTAGTGAACCTAAATTACTTCAAACATTGCTCAAACCCTAACCCTAGATGTTCTTAGGGTTATTATTCTTCTTTTTTCCATTTTCATTAGTTGATTTAAATTTTTTGGATTTCATATATATTTTTTTAGCATATCTATTCAAAATTTTTACTATATGTCATCTAAAAAGTTATCTCTCTTCCATTAAGAAGACGTGCTAATCTAGGTGGTAATCCTATAGAGCATATTTAGATTTATGATATTCAATCTTATAATATGGATAAGGGACCTATTTTAACTCCTAGTTTTTGTCCATCACACATTAATTATGTTGATTTCAATTATAGTGCATCCAAATATGAATAATATAATTAAGAACAAGATGATACACAAATTATAAATCAAAACTCTCTCCCTCAACTTAATAATGATAACATAATTGTCAATAAGAGTGAGGTCCTACAAAGCTCTAGAGATAGAATTTGGGAATAACCCCTTGATCATGCACAAATATTACAAGCCATAATGGAAGATAAGAACAAATCAAACAATGGTCAACCTTTAACTCCCCTAGCTAATAACATTGTTACACCTATAGTGGGGATAACTTAGTTATCACAACCTAAAATTATAATTCAACAACCTTTAGTGATATCTACACCTCTTGTTTCTAGTTCCTCCACTCCATATCTAAAATCCATTATTCCTGGGGTTCATAATCTACAAGCTAAGGAGTTACATTTTGAGAAGGTACATCACATGCCTTGAATTTTAATATTATCTTACACTCATCTTTGTCACATCACATAGAAGCAACTCCCTTGACATCCAAATTCATGGCACTTAAGATTACATTATATGATGGTAAGAGTGACCTAGAGAACTATCTTTGAGCTTTTCATGTAACATTTTGGATTACGTGTCTAATAATTAGATTCTCACAAAGTTATTTCCACATATTTTAAAGGATTATTCCCTAAAATGGTTTTATGACTTACCAAATCAATTTATCATAGCATTCAATCCTTTGGCAGACATGTTTTAGCACACTTCTCCATCAATATCAGTGATAAAATTTCATATGCTCAAGTTGCACATTTAAAACACAATTCAAATGAACCTATTATAGAATACCTCTTATAATAAAAGACTATACAACTAAATTGACTAGACCTATGGCAGATAAAGAGCTTCAGGACATATTCAGACACAGTCTCTTATCAATGTTACATGAATCTATCTTGTTTAAGAAGTTTTCAACATTTACTGATTTGTGCCACATAGTCAAAGAAAGAGAGGTCAAGCTTTTATAAATGGGAAAACTAAAGTACACCAATGTATCAAAATAAACTAATAAGAATTAAAATAAACCTCCATACAAGGTAAGGGCCATCGAGAACAAGATTGATTAAAAGGCCACAATAATGTAGCTTCAGAGCTATCTCTTCACTTGGTTTTATCAACTCCTCAATGTCGAATCTTCACCAACCTTCTAGAATCACCAGCATGGGTTTTATAGTAGCTCTTGGAATGTAGTTTTATATCTCTCCCTCACATCAAATATGTTCATACGACATGACCTCTTCCAAATAATTATGATTCTAATGCATTTTAAGAGTATCATGGGGCACTAGGCCATACAACAAATAGATGCTTAAGTCTAAAACATAAGATATAATATTTGATTGAGGATAACATTATTGATGTGGGAACACCTATAGAGGCATAAAAAGTACAATAAACAAAATCTAAGGCATTAAAAATATTCTCAAATCCATTTCCAAAGTAGATAGTGAATGAGGTAGGAAACACTTAAGGTGTTCACTACACATATCAGGCACATCCACCACTAGCTTCATATCATACATTTACAAAGGAGGCACATCCTTTACACAATATCATTGGTATGTACCACACTATAGTTACATATAGACCACTTATCACCTTCTTAGAGTAGGAGATTGTAGATGATAATATGGATTTACATGCACTCTTTGTATGAGCTTATATAGATCATCATCCTATCTAGTGTGTTATGGTTAAAAGTGGGTCAAACATTAGCATGTGCACTATAAAATTTTTATAGCATTTGGGGTATTTGGTGCATAATATATTCCCGATAGACATAGTTATTATTGGTTTTAGTGGTCATGTTTAGAGCTCCATCAGGGATATTATGCTTCCATTATAGGTTGGACCAACAGATATAACCACCTAGTTTTTAGTATTACCTAGTGCAAACATGTTTTCTATGTTATTGGGTAGGCCATGGATATAGAAGATATGAGCCATACCATCCATAATGCATAGATGCCTAAAATACATACATACAAATCAAGTGGTCAAAATTGAGGGTCTTCCATATGAGTATCCTCTACCTATTCCATAGGTAATTACATCATAGCTACTAGTTATAATTTTAGCATAGCTACCAGATATAGCATAATTATCAGTTACAACTTAGAGAACAATTCCTAGTGATACATCACAAAGTTTAATATATCCACTAGCATAGGCAAGGTCTACTCCTACAACATTGACATATACACATACTCTCCAATGAAGACCATTATTAGATATGCCCCTATATCAGAGATATGTCACAAATTTGAGAGGGCATTCCTCTGCTCAATTTTTACCAAGATTAATATTATTGGGTTCTCAAAGTTCTCAACGTAGGACACCTATGTCACCTACAACTACTACCAAATGGATTCTTAAAACCCCTACAGTTTAAAGGACACCATAGTCAGTGCCACAAATTCTTAGCATCACTACATATGTAGATACAGATACAAATCACTCAGTATAGTAGATTATGGGATCATAATTTCCCTTTCACATAACATGCATGATAATAATTCTATTATTTGACATAGGTCATAGTGATATTGAGTCTCCCATGAGACTCATCATTGAGTATGGTTTCTCTTTTCTTATACATACTTTCCCTCTCCCTTGCTCCTTGTACATAGTTCATTTTCATATTACTTGTACATAGCATATTTTTAGAAAATATAAAAATAATAAAATATTTCAAAAACATAAAAATTCAAATAATGATAAAAAAACAAAAAAATTATAGATTTTATGTATTACTATGTTTACATCTATTATATTTTCCAGACACTACATATTGTAGCTATCTTAGTATAGTTAGCTTTATCATACTACATGCTTCACTTATTCCTATTGAGTACTTGTAGATGGCTTACAGGACTTAGGTTCATGATACTGATCTAGACTTATTATTATCTACCCATTAGGGGCATATACATTGATTCATTAGTTATTCACTTGATAGATTTGCCCACTTGGGGGAATCTTATACATAGTTTTAATCAATAGGTTTTATCCTTACATACCTATATTCTAGATTTAGCATTTTTATATCTACAAATTGATCATTGCTACTCTTACTCATATTTTTTTCCAATTATCACTAATTTAGACTCAACATATGTACATCTTATCTCTTACACAAATTTGTATTGCATATCTATTCATGTTTTCATTTCTAGCTTTCCTAGTTTAGACTTGATTATATCTTTACGCTTCTTCTATTTGATGTAATTTTAATATGCCATTATTATTTGTCTCTATACCACTTATATTCATAGTATGTATGCCTTGGACATGTGCCCATTTCCATTGTGTGTGCTTTGTTGATTATGTATGCAAACATTTAAACATGTCCTTCTATGTCTCTCTAAGTCAACTTATTTGTTACTTTCATATGTGGACATTTGAACATGTCCTTGTATGTTCTTATTTTCTCATATTTAGTGACATGTGCACATGGCCCTTGTATTATGGCCTTTTGGCCTACTTTTTATACCTTGTGTTTCATATGTATGATTTCCTATATGCATCATGTCCATGACACTTATCTTTACTTATTACACACACCAATTTTTGATGCCATGATAGACATCATGCCCCATCCCCCTAGCTAGATACTTGCTTCTACTTAGATTTGTTGTTACATACATTGATTATATCTATCTTGACATCCTTGTGCAATTATAGACATGACATACATATTATATTGTATACATATGCTTAGATTATCTTATATCTTGATGTTATGTATACACATTAGATTAGATTATTATGTAGTTATCATAAATGATCTGACTAACACATATTTTAAAAGTATTTTTCTTTTTAAGATAGTTCTTTGATAGGTTCAAAAACTACCCTCAAAAGAGAGGGCATTCATAGGGGTTTGACATAGAGATCAGGCTACTATATTACACTCACAATACATGTTTTAGGACATAGGAAGAACTACATAAAATCAAACACAGGAAAACATAGAGGAAAATAATGACTTAAAAATTAATATAATTGCACAAAATTCAGACTAGAAAGACATTAGCACCCAAATGGGGATACTAGTGCCACATGGCAACACTATCCAAGGTATAGCTCTACTATCCAGTAGCCTCAATTTTAGAATAACTTGGATTGGATAGAATAGTACAAATACAATATAGGTTTTCATAGATCTAATTATGGGTTTATCAATTATACTTAGTTTTTACTCAAGTTCATATCAATTTAATTATATTTAGGGAATCATATACATCATGATCATTCCCATATTCAATTTAGATAACCCGATATAGTTTATTACAACTCAGTCCAGAATCTATATGATCAAATATCATATTTTGGGGTAGGTGCATAACACATTATTTCCATATGCTCATTTACACACTAGATAATCATATGGAATGACAAGTTCCATGTCATTCTCTATGTTGTATAAACCTAAGATCATATTCCAAGTTGTCATCAGTTTCATGCATTACTCCATCTACAATGGTTGGCATTCTTGAGTGGCCTAGAGCTACCTAATATACTTGAGTGGCTAAAAAATTGAATACACAGTTAGATATACTTAGACATTTTTAATATTTCATAGAATTTAGTTTTAGATGCATATGATACACATGGGTGGGAAATGATGGATTCATAGCCTACTTGAGTTTTTGAACCACCCACATGAGAGGTTTGAACACACATCAATCTAATCCAAGATATTCACAAGTAATGATCCACCAAACAAGGGTGGAAAATGATGGAGTTAAACCAAGATATTCACTTATTGATCACTATACACACACATAGAGGTTATCACCAAGTTCATGCATTGGTTTGCATACCTAGTGAGGTGTATTTATTCCTTCTTTCTTTACTCAGTTTTAATCAATTTTATTTCTTTACTCACCATAGTCTTTTGATTTTGATATCTCTTAAGTAAGGACTAGTTTATACACGTTTATTTTGTAGGACATGCATTGGATCATGCTTCACATATGTAGACTCAACTTCATATGCTCATATCTAACTTCACAAGCTTCACTTCCTAGATAAGTCCAAGTATGATTCTTTTTCTTTTGATGCATTTATAACATAAGGAGGGTATTTAATCACCTAAAAGTGGTATTTGAGTGCTAAGAGTGCTACTTGAGACTAATTATCCATAGCTTAGTCCTAGACCTATCCTAGAGCCTATTATCCATTTATCAAACCTTCATGTAAGCCACAAGTATCCCTAATTAGTTCAAATTTAGTCATAAACCCTCATTTCCCAATCTTAGCCCTTTATGCCTAGTGTTATACCAACTATATAGTAGCACCATATTAAAGACACTAGAACCATGTGGTGCTAGTGTCCCCAAAATGGCACCTATGTCTTTTACCCTAAATTTATTGAATGAATACATTTTAACAAGGAAAATCCTCCTAAGGTTAGCCTAAATATCTTTTATTATTCACACAAGCAATATAACACTATAAATACATAAATTTTATCCCTATATCCACTAGATGGAAATTAGATGAAAAATACATATTCAAACAAGAAATAAGTTGAGAAAAATCAAGGTTATCAATCCTTATTCTACCCTATTTCTATGTACTACCATCTACAACAACCTTAACCTTATATTTTCTAGATTTCCAATCTAAAAAACATGCAAGGCTACTATCATACTAACATCACTTACACTGTCACCTGATCTTAGGTGGGAAAAACTACATTAGGCTTTATTCCTCCTCAGTGTATTGGTATGTAGGCAACTCTCTTCACATTGGAGTGTTGAGTATGTCCAGCCTATCCTACTAATGATCACAATTTTGAGCTCATAAATTACTTGCATGGAGGATTACGATTTACATCATAAATCAATCATAACATAAACAATACAAATTTCCATAATTTGTGTGCATAGGAATAGACCCTAAAAATCCAAACACAAGTGCACTTAGAAGTTTGGGATAGTCCTACATAGAGGACACTAGTGCCAATATCAAGACACTATAACCACATGGTGATAGTATCCAATTTTGGCACTAGTATCTAGGAGAGGTTCTACCATAGGTATCTATTTAAAGACACTCATACCATCCTCTATCTTAGTTTCCAACACTCAGATCCTCTACATCAAATGTTTTCTAGATAAGTCTTTATTTACATTATTTATTACTATTTTTAGAAAAGTCAAAGTGAGTGAATTTTGTAACAAATTAGTGGTTGTATTTTCTACATATTATTTCCCTAATTTAGTCTATTCATCCCTTTAATCAAATATAGGGTTTACATAATCTAAAACCTAAAAGGTTAAAAAACCTAGACTAATCGATAATGCCACCATGAAGGAGAAATAAACAAGCAAAAAACAATCTTGTTAACACTATATTTTAGCAATTTTTTTTATTTACATTATTTTATTGTTAAAACTATTTTTTTTTGAACAACTAATTAAAGTGTAAGGCAATAGCCTAACCCTCTTATCCCTTATATCCCTCCTATCATTCCATAAGACCCCACAAGTAGTCAAGAAAATTTGGATGCATACATAGTCAAGAATAAAATATAAATTTAACAAACAACCAGGATAATGAGGGACCTCACTTTGACCAACACCCACTGTACCTTTTTGGTTAATACCCTATATTTAGTACTAGGCCAAGTTGACTCGATAATGAATATCATATAGGGATAGATGTAGGGCTTATCATGCTAAAAAATTGTTATCACATAAGTTTAAAGATTTAAAATTATCAAAAGACCTAATTTATGACTTACTCATGGATCCAATAACCAATGCACCTTTTCCACTATCCACAAAATCGTTCCCAACCCACCAATGCACACACAATTAAATTAGATTTTTTTTTGAGGATCAATGGTAGATAGTATTTGATTACCCACCTTGTAATTACCATGAGGTTCTATTATATTTATTAAGGAAACTCTATTACAAGTATGTCCTCAATGAGATTCCTAACTATTTTGACTACTTAGAGTTTCAAGGCTAAGGGAAAGGATCTTAAAATGAGTAATATTTTAGATATTGATGTTGGAGAGGGTGGACATAGGGGTAATTTACCTAGTGTGTACCTAACCTCACCATTTTAGGTTTTGTGGTTCTATATGTATTGGACCTCTAGATGAAAGTAGTTATGCTTGTGAGGGCCTACATGTTATAGCTTTGAGCGATGAGTTTTTAGCATGTACATTTGGTGTGCACATGTCAACTACACATATACAAGTACATTATATATTTGACATGTTAAATTTTAGTTATATTTTTATTTAAAACACAATAATTAATTTACATATAAATTCAATAATATATATAATTTTTTATGTTGTAGGAGGAGATGGTGGCATCATCTTCACATCTTGTTTATGGGCCATCTACTATTACATATATTGATGTTTATATATACAAAAGTAAATTTCAATTAGTATTATATCATGTACATGTATTTATTTATATATATCTATGATCAACTAATAATCATATATTATTTATTCATTTAATGATCACAATGGAGACTATTCCATCTCTATGGGCTGAAATAGATATATGCATTATTGTTGTAATTTTAGTTGTGCAGGATCTCATTGAATTACATGTTAATTTTTAATTTTTAATTTTAGATATATATTTATTTTAATCTATAATTTATCAAATATAACTTATATAAATGTATTGTGTATGCAGGGTTGCTCGATGACATATGATAATCCTATTTAGATGATTAGTAGGGCACCTTCTAATATTTCCCCCCTTTCACATACCTATCTGGGCACCTTGACATGTCACTGACCATGTTGATCATCATAGTTAGATTGATAATGACCATGATATTAAGGTAAGTGCATGCTTAAACAATTTATGTATTAGTTTAAAATTAATTTATGAACTTGGTTTCATGTCTAGTATGTAATGTTTCTAATAATACTTGTATATGATTAGGTTCAACTACAAGTGATCTATGAGCCTAAAAGGACCCATAGTCATACCTTCGAGAAATCCAAGGCATATGATGGATATCCATATATGATCAACACATCCTATGGAGAGTCTTATTTGAGAAACACAAAGAGAGAGAGACTTTTTGATAATTAAGATGTCTTCGATGATGTACTTATTTGTGTGCCTATATGGTAACATACACATTTTTGGCATTGTATGCCTATATGACATTTGACTGACATTGTATTATGTTATTATATGATGTAATTTTTTATATGCCTATGTGAAAATTTATGAATTTTTAGCATTATATGCCTATATGTCATTCACCTAACATTCTATTATGTTCTTATTTTGTATGCCTTTATGTCTTTTATAGATACATACATATGTACATACATACATACATACATGCATGCATATATACATGTGTGTGTGTGTGTCTTCACATTTTGTGGTGATAATATTTCCATGTATAATTTATCTCACATTATTATTTCAAAACTAAATTTGATAGTTATATGGTCATATTTAAATATGATTGTAGCCTAAATTTTTGGATTTCTCTTATATTGTTATTTTTAGTGATAAAAACCCAAAACATAAACAACATAAAATAGAGAGGATACAAAGATAATTAGATTGATATAATGAGAATTTTTACCCTAATTTTACCTCTTTTAGATCCTCTCCAAGATTTCCAAACCAATTTTTGATGTAGAATAGTTGGATGTTGGATTTCTTGTCTATGCTTAATAATGGCTTCAAATAGACTTCTTGATTGGATGATGGTTGTGATGGATACAATAGATATTATAATGGTAACAAGCTAGCAAGTTTATTAGTTTGTTTCCAAGTTCTCAAGTTATATTTCATGGAGGAATTGATTTGGTTATATAAGAAATGGAGGGAATAATCAATAGCTCAAATTTAATTTTGAGCCATTGAAATCAATGGCTATGATATTTCCAAGGAATTTTAAATTCCTTGGAAATCTCTAGAATAGAGAATTCTATATGAAAAGGGGATAAATTTGAGGATATTTATATAATTCTCCAATTTTATAAATCTATATTAGGGTTTAGGGTTGTAAGAATAGCTAATTAGTAGCGTGGTAGATGGGCAGGTAAATAAATTTTATTTTCAAACTAGCAAGTGGCTTAATGAATAGGTTAGTAGGTAAATAGGTTTAGTTAGTAGATTAATGAAGGGGATTAATTGGTTATGAGGTAGGATAAGGTTTTTGGGATGTCGGAAATATGGAATAAGATATTAGTTAATTAGCTAAGAAATATAGTTATAGGTTAAATTATAAGAATTAATGTAATTGTCAGGGTGAGTGGATTTAGGTGCATATATTTTGACCCTATTTGAAAGGGAATTATGAGTGGATAGGAGGGAGGGAGTAATGGTATTTTAAATAAGAATCATAATCATGTGTGGTATCAATGTTATATGGTTTTAATAGATATGATGCCCCTAAAAGGAACATGCAAGGAGAACCGACCTAGATGGCACTCAAATAGAAGTCCTAGGGTTGGGGTGATACTAGGGAAATGGGGTGGGGATGACCCAAGTAATTACATAGATAAGTTTAAGTTTCCATAAACTCAAAGGCAAGGGGATAAAGTGGCTCAATTAAGATATGGGTTCTAGACAAAACACCAATGTTTAGAAATAAATTTGATTGATAAGATGAAATTCTTGAGATGGAGATAGTGTTTGGGAAATAAAATAATGAGATGAATACAAGACATTTATAAGTATTATGGTAAAGAAACATGTTATGGATGGATTGAAAACTGATAATGGATATAAAAATGGTTGATTATTGATAGGGATCCACTTTACATAAGATACCTAGCTTAAAATGATGTATGATGATCGATTGATTAGTCCAGTAACAGGATGGGGAGGAGGTGTGAATAGTGGCTGAGCTATCCTTGGGAAAAAAATTATGACCAAGTGCTACCTACATAGTCTTAAGAGACCTCAGGCCAATATAGTTTAGATGTAGTATTAGGGTGGATAATGGGGAAATGAAAAATCCATGTCCCAAATGGTGTAGAAGGGATAGTAAATTATTGATTGGGGTATTGGGGGAATTTGATAGGATTTAGATGTGGTAGAGTCATCAAAAAGGATTTTTAGGGGTTAAGAGGGTGATAGAGGGGGGAGGATCAAATAGGACAAAATAGTAAAAAGGGATTCATTTGAACTTTTAACCTTGGTGAAAATTGACCCTGAGCAAAAAGACATGGATCAGATCCCCCAAACTTCCCATCATAGTGAAAGAATCCAAGAATTATAGAGACTCAAAGATGCTAGACCATTGGTGAGTAATGATCCCCTAAATTGTATTTTTTTAATTTTTTGTTGAAATTTTGGATTTTTAGCATGTTAGTTAGGTCAACGGCATTGTGGGTGCAATACTATGATTGAGGGCAATGCCCTCAATCATGAGATTGCAATCATAACTCACATTATTGCATGGGGAAAAGAGGTATTGAAATACCATAAGTATCAGCTTGGGATATTACAATACCACAGGTTAGTGATCTATGGTTTTGCATAAGCACAAGTTTAGAACCATGATTATTCAAAATTTTAGAACTTGAATAGCAATTATTTCAACATTAAAGGTTGGGGTATACTCACAAGTTATAGTATTGCCATGAGTAGAAAATGGATAAGTGATGGGAGAGAAAAGGATAGGGGAAGGTGTTAGTTAGGGAACAAGGGTAAGTGAGTTGGGATTAGTTTTAGGGGGTTTAGAGATGGTTATTTATAAGGTAGATGATGAATATGGAGGGTAACCGTATTGGTAAGTTAGGATGGGTTAGGTTGAAGTGATGTGATGAATATAATGGGATGGGTAGGTAGAGATTGGGATTGGTATTAAAGATGTGAAGGAGTTAGGAAAAATATTGTAGGCTAGGAAGTGAAATTAGATTTTGTGAGTTTGGTAAAGGTAGACTAGGGTTAGAGTGGGGGGTGTTAGTGAGATTAGAATGGATTGAGGGTAAATTAGGTTAAACCATAAAGTAGGATATAGATAAATTGAATAGAATTAGTTACAGAGTATGAGTATAGATTTTAGGATTTTAGGGATTCAATATATAATAAGTGAAGGGTGTTATAGGTAGGGGGTTTATTTATGATACAATAGAGTTAGTAATAGGTTTATGGTGATTGGTGTAGGAGGACTTAGGTGTGATGTCATCTTGACTATAGTGACTTGAGGTGCTATATGAGATGCACTTATTAACTGATGTTGATTATAGAGTATTAGAGCTAATAGGGATACATTATATTGTGATGATTCCAGTGGTATGGATTGATCATGCCCTGATCATGGCCTTATTGGAATGATGGCACTTAGAGATGAGTACCTTTCACTTCATAATAGGGGAGATGACAGTGACCTTGGAGGATGTCTATCAAATTCTTTGAATTTTGATGATAAGGGATAGAATCTCCTAGAGATGACACACCCTTAATGTGAAATTGTAAAGATTGGTAGGAGGATTGCATGTGGGTGTGAAAGATAGATATGTGGATATTGACATATGCCTCTAAGAGGTTATGATTGATCAGTTGACCCTGGTAGTCATATCTCTTATTACCATCATACTCTTGCTAGACAAGATGGTCAGTGGTTTAATTTGGGCTTGGGGGGTGTTATAGCTAACATGATATAGGAATTTAGGGTTTTTGCATGGGGGATAATGGTATTGTCCCATCTATAGTGAGAGTTGTATTTGGGGGTGTATAAGGGAGAAATGATCTTAGGTTCATCCTTGTTATTATATATTTGGATCTGGGAGCATATTATGATCTAATGGCTTCTAGGTACTCTAGTAGTGAGGTAGCCACATTAGTCTATGGTATTTGGATGGTATATCTTATTAGGTGAGTAGATAGGCCATGCTAAGGAGATGCAATTATATTGATAAGAATTAATTAATAACTTACAGTTATAGCATATCATATGGATACCATATAAGGGACTGTAGTTTGGCTAAGATGATAAGGCTATGGTGACTCAATATATGATTATTGATTGCTATCTAATAAGATGCAAAGATTTTGTTATAGAGTGATAGAAACCTAATTGCATGCAGAGATAGTTTGGGATCATGCAAGACGTTCTAAGGGAGCATATTTTTTATAGGATGGATTGAGAGAGGGCACAATGGGGTGGGCTAGTAGATAGAGTCCTTGAACTTATAGATTATGATAACATTACCCCAGTCCTATGGGATTTTAAAAATTTGATCCTAGATCTAGGGGTGATAGTAGCCTATAAAACATGGTGGTTTTAGAGATTTGTTATGAGGTTATTCTAACACAGGGTTATGGTATGGAGGGAAATAGTAAGGAGAGTATTATAGGTGCAAGTGAGGTTGTAGATGAGGAGGATGCAGGCACTAGCATAGGGTTACCAAGATGGTTAGAGAGTTGTAAATGGTATGGATGTATATAGAGGTGATGGTGATCAAATATCAATTGTAGGGCAAGTAGGAGGGAGTGGGACGTAGGTTGGGGACAATAGTGCATAGGTTGATATATAAGATAGGACTAGTGGGAATGGGGATGGTGTAGGGCCATATCAGTAGCCTCTAACTAAGGATGAGAGGTTTTTACTAGCATGCCTTTAGATAGAGATACAAGCATACCTCATAGAGATAGTTGGGATTGCTAGAGAGAGATATCAGCTATAGGTGTAACTATAGGTTTAGACAACATAGAGGGATGGGTAGTTATCCCATTCTTAAGCATATTTTACTAGGTTATAAGGTTAGATCACTTCTCTATATGCTCAGATAGTCATTCTTTAGATCTAGATCCCTAATTGGGATGCATAGATTATAGGTTATCAAAGATAAATACCCAAATATAGGCATGGATTAGGGTTTTGATAGGATATTTAGAGGTGGATAAGAAGGCCAAGGATGAGGTAAACATAGAGATGTGAGAGGGTGGGATGGATGGAGTTATATGGAACATTATGAGGTTGTTGTGGGAGGCATAGTACTATAAGGACTTATATGAGATAGTAATACCACTGGGATAACATGTAGCTTCCTTTAGAGCCAACTCATCATAGTCAGTTCATCAACATTCTAGAGGACCTCTAAGAACCTAGTTGAGGCTTTGTGGGACATGGTGTATGTATGTATATGTATATATATATATATATATATATATATGTATGTATGTATATATATATGTATGTATATATATATGTATGTATATATATATATATACATATATATATACATACATATATATATACATACATATATATATACATACATACATATATATATATATATACATACATTTATATATATATACATACATATATATATATATATATATATATATATATACATACATACATACATGTATATATATATATATATATATATATATATATATATATATATATATATATATTGACATGGACTCTATGTGGACATTTGATATATATGATGAGATTTTTGATATGATGTGATATGTGATATGTTATGTGTTTTGTATTATGCATTGATTATGGATATTGGTTAGGATGAATTTGATGGATACATTACTTTTAGTTGTATGATGGGTTAAGTTATGATGTGATTAGATGGCCATAAGTAGATGTTAAATGTGCTTTGCTTTATGTGTATGATGTTAGATGAGATGGTGTGATGGATTTATGTGCTTATAATTTTTTGGATATTAATGATGGATACATGCATGTGTTGGATTTATTTATAATTTAGATGGTTGAGATAGATGTTTATATGATATGATATAATGGATTAGATAGATATATTGTTTTATTTTTATAATGTTATAAGATGTTGATGAGATGATGTAGTTTATATGTTGATGTATGTATTTGATAAAAATGATGTGATTGTTGTGAGATCATGGTATATTATGTGTTTTATAGGTTGATGGATATGTTAGATATGGATTTTAATTGATATGATAAATACATGGTTAAGGAGATGACATGTTATGTGATGAAATATTATGAGATAGTGGTTTTATATTAGATGCATGGTATAAATTCTATATGGGTATAATGGTAATGGATATAATGTTAATGATATGGTAAGAGGAAATAAAATGTACATGAATGTGCTAAAGAAGGATTAATCTATGTTTATTTGTTATGTCTCAAAACTTGGGTTTGGGGTAGGAATCCTTCTGCACCAAGGGGGTAGGATATTGATGGGAGGTATATACTAGATGAGGGTAGGTTAGACAAGATGGTAATAGGTTAAATGGAATAATTGATAGGATTGGAGGTAATGGTATGGGTGGAGATTTGGAATCCATTATTTTTTTATGTGATCAATTTTAATATTGCATTGACTAATAATTATGTGCCAATGACATAAAATAAGTCAAGTGGTGGAACTCTTTTTGTGAAGTGACTTTATTTGAAACAAGTTCAGGAGTCACCAAGATAATCCTTGTCCCCATAAAAGTTCACAAGATAAAATAATAACAAGAATAATGAAATAAGCAAGACAATATAATTAATTTGTATACAAAATCTAAATGATTAATCAAACACCCACACTTATTTAGAACACACACACACGTTTATGCATACACAAGAAAAACATACTATATATAGGGTTACCAAAATGGATATAAAAATTGATGATGAGGAGATTGTAATGTGATTATGGACAATGGTCTTAATAATGAAAAGGAGATATTTACATGGTTTATATTATGCCCAACAATACTAGATTGAAACAAGGACCCAACCAAATTTAGAAGCAATAATATATGGGTGTTAGGATAATCAATCAAGATTCAGTATCATAGTGTATGAAAAACCCCAAAGTAAATCCTATGTCTGACCCTTCCATAGCGATAAAGTTAGTGGGAAGGTATAAACCATGGTTTGAGGATAGTAAGAAAGCAATAAGGATAGGATTAACTTGAGGCTAAGAGGAGACACACTCATCAAAGAGGATGTGATGGGATGGTATGATGAAGGATAGTTATAAGGATGTGATAGGATTGGGGGTATATATGGATATGAGTATGGATAAAGAGACTCTAGAGGACTCCCTAACAAACATCTCCATCACATGACAAATAATGACTTCTTTCTTTTTTTTAAACATTTGTCTCTTATTTATACATAAAAACCTGTAATGGATGCCCACTTTTAAGACCAAGGTCAAAGGTGGGAGAATGGAACATAATGAAAAGGGAGAGAAGGGAAAAGGATATGCCCCCAAGAGTGGGTACCCATATATGGACTTAATGTGGAGTCTATCATGTATAAATTAAACGTATTATGTTCATTGGGTCATCAAGCTCTTTACTGTCTAGTGTAGCTAACTTGTAGGCTCTAGATCCAAATTTAATAACTATTGTATAGGGCTTGATCCAATTGGCTTCAAATTTTGCTTTCTTATCCCTATCTGCATTGGTATTTTTCTAATTCTCTTTTAAGACTAGATCACCAACCTCAAATTCTTAGGATTAGATCTTTTATGATATTGTCCTTTTAGTCTATTTTGATATGCCCATAGGTGATTGAGGGCCCTTTAACATCTTTCATTTAGAAGCTCCAATTATTGTAGCCTTTTTTGTCAAAAATCGTGATTAGTGATAATACCCCAAAATGAGATTCACAAGGAGGGGATCTTCACTTCCACAGTCAATATATCTTCTATCCCATATACTAAAGCATACAAAGTGGCCCTGGTAGGTGTTTAGACACTTGTTCTATAAGACCAGAGTACAGGGTATAATTATAAGTGCCAATTCTTTCCTACATCATTAATTTTTTTCTTAAGAATTTTGATAAGAGTCTTATTTATTGCTTTAGCCTGTCCATTCCCTTGGGGGTAATAAGGGGAAGAAAATGTTGCTTGATATGGTACTGCTTGAACAATGCCTTGACTTCCTAATTTTTAAAGGACTTATCCTTATTAGATATGATGTTGGTAGGAATGCCAAAATGGTAAATGAATTGATTTAGAATGAATTTATAAATCTAGAGACTTGTGGTATAAGTAAACAACATTGTTTCTACCCATTTAGTGAAATACTCCATAGCAATGATAATAAATTTGTGTCCATCAAAAGAAATAGGATTTATCTTTCTAATCAAATCAAGTCTCCATATAGAGAATGGACATGGACTCATAATAGGTTGTAATTCTTGTGCAAGTGTAAGGATAAAAATACCATGTTTTTGAAAAGTTACACATTTCTACACATACTAACAGGTGTCTTGTTTTATGGTAAGCCAATAGTATCTAATCCTAAGCAATTTTTTGTCCAAGGCCATTCCACTGATATGGATGCCAAAAATACCATCATGGACCTCCTTGATCACAAGAGAAGCCTCTTCCAAGGTTAGGCATCTTAAAAAAGTCCTATCATAACCTTTGTGATAGAGAATGCTATCAAGGATAGTGTAATGGGAAGTACGGTGGATGAAGGCCTTACACAAATGGTGATTGAGGTTTGGTGGTAAGATGTTATCATGGAGGTAATTATAAATGTCATGGTACTAGGGAAACTTGGGATCAAGAATAGTGCAAATTTGTAAAGGAGACATAGATTGATGACCTGGTAGGATCAGATGTTCTATAAAAAATTTCCCTTTAAAGACATCTTCAGGGAGATAGATTAAAGATCCAATAGTGACTATGTAGTCAGTGGTATTAGTACTCCCTCGTTGCACTTATTCAAATGTAATAGACTAAAAATTCTACTTCAACTAATCTACCAATTGGTATAAGGGAGTAATTTTTCATCTTTAGTTTGTAACCCATCATTACTTGCTCGATTATGAGCTATGAATCACCAAACACTTGTAAATGTTAGATGTTTCATTGGATGGCTAAGTGAAGGATAGATATTAAAGCCTCATATTCAAAAATATTATTGGTGCATGGGAAATCAAGTTGGAAGGCTTTTATAATTAGGTCACCTTATGGGGTGACTAGAAGGATGCCCGTGCCTAATCAATGTGTGTTAAAAGATCCATCAAAATATAGCTTCCATCCATTAGGTTCTAAAGTATTCATTATAGATTCATCTAGGAAGGTTATGGTAAGAGGTTTAGTTGTGATAAGAGGTGATTCTGCTAGTTGATCTACTATGACTTGTCCCTTAATGGCCTTTTGATGAATGTATTCAATATCAAATTCACTAAGAAACATAATCCATTTGGCCATTCATCCTATGAGGTCTGATTTCTATAGTAAATATTTGAGGGGATCAAATTTAGTAATGAGCTAGACTTGATTATTAAGCATATAATGCTGAAGTTTTTATGAAGCAAAGATAATGGCTAAGTAGGCTTTTTTAATTAGAGTATAATTTATATCATAGGTTATTAAAGTGTGACTGAGATAATAAATTTATTTATTTTTTCCCTGATCATTGTGTTATGCAAGTAGGGCACATATCACACATGAAGTTGTGGAAATGTATAAGATCAAGGGCCTTCCTGTGATAGAGGGTGATAACACAAGTGGATTTATCAAATACTACTTGAGATTATTCGAGGCCTATTAGAATTTAGAGTTCTAATTAAAATTGGTCCCCTTCTTCAAGAGATGAGTAAATGGGTGACATTTATCTATGATCTAAGAGATAAATTATTGAATATCTTGCAACTTACCTTAAAAACTCCTAAGTTACTTCAAATTTCAAAGGGGAGGCATTTTCATAATGGATTTGACTTTAGATAGATCCACTTATATGCCTCTCCTAGATACAATAAACCCTAATAATTTGTTGTAGGTTACGTTAGATACGCATTTCTTTTGATTCAATCTGACTTTATATTCCTGTATCCACTCAAAGGTTTTTCTTAAGACTACATGATGTTCTGATCTGAGTCAAGACTTCCCTAGGATATCATCCACATAGTCTTGAACTATATCATGGAAAATGACTATCATTACCCATTAGTAAGTAGCACCATCATTTTTGAGACCAAAGTGCATGACTTGGTATCAAAAGGTCCCCCATGGAGTGATGAAGGTTTTTTTATGTTGATCTTTGGGCACAATTTTGATTTGATTGTATCCTAAAAAACAATCAATGAGAGATAACATTTCATATCTAGCTATTGAATCCATGATCATATCAAAATTTGGGAGAGGGAAGTCATCTTTGGTAAATTCCTCATTGATGTTTCAGAATTTAGTATAAATCCAAATTCCTCCTTGTGGATTAGCCATAGAAATAATATTGGATATCTAATCGGAATAGTCGATAGGCTGGATAAAGTTTACTTCTAATTTTTTTGCAATTACTCCTTAGAAAATAAGGCCACTTTAGGGTGCATCTTTAATAATTTTTGCTTGATTGGTTTAGCATTATGATGAATAAAAAAATGATGCATAACTAAGGAGGGATCAAAGCCTGACATATAATAATAACACCATGCAAAAACATCTATAAATTCCTTGATTAGCTCAATAATAATCTGATGTTCCTCAGGTGTGAGAGTTGCCCCTAGTTTGATGATTTTTGTATGTTATTCAGTTTCAATGTTAACGTTGATGACCTCCTCAATGATAGAGGGTAACTAATCTTGGAGATAAGGGGAAAATGATTGATCTGACATATTTGAAGCAAAACCATCTAGGAGTTATATGTCTATTTTGGTGTATTCTTCTAATTTAGCTGAAACATGTGGACATTCTTCCAAACTTTGAGGTGGCTCTTCTTCTTTAGAATTATCTTATTCACTTTGTTCAAGTGGATGTTATTGTTCCCTAAAATAAGGTGATTGACAAAGATTAATATAAAAGTATTTCTTATGATCATTGAAAGCAATGAAATCTTGAGCTCCCAAAATTTTTAAGATGGCTCATCATTTTGAAACATATCAAAGGATGGCTCTTGATGTTGATCCCAATCAATTAATGATATATATATAAGGGATATGTTGATAGTGGAGATAGTGGTATTAGGGAAAATTTTCATGGTAGCAATTTCCTTATAATGACTATAAATAGAACTCATCTAGATTTTTTTTTGTCAGAAAGAGACTCCTCATGGACCAAAGTAGTATCCACAATAATATTGTTTAAGTCATTGTTAATCAATTTTTACCCTAAGCCAAGATATTATGGATGTTCTTTAATTGTTATGGGTTCAAACCTACCTTGTTCATGTATCCCTAGTCCTTTTCCTTGATAATGCATATTTTTTACCATTTTCCAGATGTGGGGGTATCTCGATCTATAAGATGTAAGGGCCTCATTTTTTGGGATAAGCCATGATTCATTTGATTCATTAATGTATTCTTTTAATAATAATCTTGCACTGGAGAAGGCCATTGGTCCAAATTGATAACTGATAGGATTGGTCTTCTACATAGCTGGGGACCCGTAACTATGCAAAGAAAATGGTAAGTTTCCTACACAAAAGCTTTTATATTCATAATCCCTTCACCCTATGGATGTTATTTTAGATGAGTGAATTTAAGTAATGGATCTAAATTAGTAAAAATATCATCATGGCATATACATTTAACAGCTTTTGGGTTTAGAGTGGAGATATTAGTATTAGGATAGTAGCATGAGGATGAGGATTGACCCATTTGGCAATTGAAAAAATGTTCCATTTCTCCAAGAATGGTAAGTTCCATGCCTAAATGTAGGAATTTTAAACTTTTATGAAGGGTAGATAGGACTGCTTGCATCTCATGAATCCATGAGTGACCCAATAGTATATTATAGGATAGATCTACATCCATAACATGAAATAAGGTTTGATGTACAATGGGTCCCATAATAATGGGAAGATAAATAATGCCTGTAGATGGCCATTCATTGTCATCATATGCTTTTATCATGATCATAATAGGCATTAAAGAAGCTTTGAAACACCCTATTTTCTTTAAAAATCTAGATTACATAAGTTCAATGCAAACCCTCCATTTATGAGTACCTGGGGAATGGATTGATTAGATATGGAGACTTCTATGAATAGTGGGTAATTATGATGGGGGAAAATGAGAGGAATGTCCTAGTCACTAAAGGTGATTTGTTGAGAATGGGATAAATCACCCACTAATGCCTATAACTTTTTGGTGGAAATATCTCTAGGGACCTTTATGTCATTCAAAACTTGATGGAGTATCTCTTAATGCATAAGGGATGTTTTGAGAAGATCCATTAATGAGATCTGAGAAGGTGTCTTCTCATGTTTTTGAATTATGTCATAAGATTTATTAGAATGTACCAAAACTTTCTTAGAGATATTTCCCTTTTTAGATATAGAGGTAGATGCATCTTTTGGGGGTGCCCTAAGAACTATGATTTTACTATGTTTTGTAGTAACCACACAACTAGAAGTGAATTGGTTAATCTTTAATATCGTGGGTGATCGTGGAGTAGGCTCTTTGGGATATAGATTTTAATGGTATTGATGTAGTGATATGGAATGGTGTGATAGTCAATGTGATTGGAAGACGAGGCCTAACTCTAGTCTCTTGGTGGCTTCCCATGTCTTGGAACATGTTTGGGTAGGGGAACCTAATAAATGCCTAGATACTGATTTTTATATTGATTTGGAGTACTCTCCCCTTCTATTTCAATATCACGTTTTTTAATTAGGTCTTAAATATAATGCTTTAATTGCATACACCTCTCTATGTCATGACCTTTGACTCTATGATATTTATATAATTCATCCTTGTGGTACCAATCAAGTTGAGCTTGATAATCATCTAAAGGTCAAATTTTAAGAAGAGTAATCATCTTAGTAGCAATTAATTACTCAAGGACTATTTCAATGGGCATTCCAAGGCTGGTGAGAGGTCTTTCTCTAGTTTAAGGCTTTGGTTTACTTCATGACACTCAAATAGAAGAAACATTTTGTTGATATATGGGATTCCTCTTTTTCACCACATAAACATGATATTTGGAATTTGTAACACCAACTTCCATAATGTTCTTATTCTTAGTGAAGATTTTTGACTTACCCTAAAAGGAATTATCTTGATTTTGACCCTAAAAGGAATTATCTTGATTTTGATTGTGTTCATTTCAAGAATATAATTTAATTGTTCCCTTTTCAACCAGTTCTCTTTTGATTTGTATCCACTTTTCAATAATTTCATCAAAAAATTTAGCACATTGGATTTTCAACTAATATTTTAGCTATGCATTGAGATTGTCAACAATTATTTTGGATAACTCTTTCTCTAGTATTGTGCATTGAAGGTGGCTTGCTAATCTTTTCCATCATTTCAAGAAAGATGTTAGGCTTTACCCACTTCTATATTTAGTGTTGTAGAGTTCAATAATAGATACATCATGTTCAATATTAAATGAGAAACATCTTATAAATTTTTTAGTTAATTATTGAAAACTAGATATAGACCCCTTTGGTAGATGCATGAACCATTCTAGGGTTGGTCTTGTGAGACTTTTTGTAAAAATTCTTAATAGATAGGAAAAATTATATGCAAATTCATGACAAGCCACATAAAACTCATGTACATTATCATGTGGATCACCTTTCCCTCTATATTTTTCAAATTTAGGTACCTTAAAGTGGGGTGGGAAAGGTATTTAAAAAATTCTCATATCCAAGGGAGAAGAGTAGAAATATTTGTACTTATATTTCATTCTTTGTGAGTGTGAGTCAATTTGTTGGAGAGTCTCCTTCATCACTTTCCATTCTTATGCAAATTTTGAGTCCCCAAGGGGATTGGAGGTTTGATCATGACTATTATGGGGTCTATTAGAGTTATGGATATTTTGACAGGGGGATGATGGCCATTAATTTTGTACATGGATTAAAATATTTATTTGTTTTGCAAATTGATTTATTCGATCCTCCAAGATGGTTTACCTCATGTTAGCCTCAAAATAGTTATTTTGGAGAGGTGTGGGTCATTCTTATTATTTAATTTCTTGGTCCACAAATCCTTTTCTTTAGGTACTTGATTATTTTTTGTATGTAGATGTTGTGTATTAGGCTAGGTGGAGGGATGGACTAAGTGTCATAAAATATTATGGTCAAATTTTTAGGGTAGTGTCCCCCCATTTCAATGGTTTGGGATAGAACATGGTTATGGTTTTTGTATATGTACTAATCAATTAGGTTTCTAATGTCATCATTATGTAGGGGATTGAATCAATTTCCTTCTTCTCTGGGAGTGTTCATATCACTATGTGTGTCATCATGATCCTAACATATATCACTGAGATTCACCAATAAATATTTTTCTTAGTTGGAAGCTTGTCCCATCCTAAGTTATTGGGCATGGGTTTAGATCACCATATTGGAAGTGAAAATTGGAGGTGTGATGAGATGTTATGGATGATGCCAAAGTTTTGAATACTAAACAAATTTAATAGTGGCCAAATAAGTTGATTTAGAAATGTAGTGATGTTAGATTTAAAGGAATGTGGAGATTAAGATGACCAAAGATTACCAAAAGACAAAACCTTGTAAGAGTCCAATCTAGAAAGAAGATAAAGGGATGATGGGATCAAATACCTTTCAAACTAGAAAAATAATGATGTGATGGGTGCTAGGTATCAAAAGGTACTGATAGGGAGTGATGGGTGATAGACTAAATTATTTAACAAGGTCATGTATGTCGATAATACCTAGTAAAAAGGATGATAATGAAGATATGGGAGGATGGGTGACTACTAGCATTTGGTTTTAAGACTAAATATAATATCCAAGGATGGTGATATGAATGATGGGATATAGAGATGGATATTGGATGTGATTTAGGATAGTGAATAGAAGAAGATATAGGGTGGTTATTAGATGTTGTTAAAGATATGGAATGAAATATATAAGATGGGTGTTATTTAAGATAGTGATATGGATATGGTGATGGGGTATAAGAATGGGTTTTAGCCTAGCGTTATCTAAGGTGTCAAAAATAAAAGGGGTATGGCTGACTTGGCTCAAAAACAACATCGGTTTAATACAACACACAAACAACACATGAAGTAACAAGCCCTAATCTAGTAAACTAAAAAGGTGTGTAACTTGATACTCACACCATATAATGGATTCATGGGTGAGGATATAGATTGATGACATATTAAAGAATCAACCAAACCCTCTTAACCCCATCTATAGTTAATGGGTTTTTTAAGAGTTGATACTGACTATGATAGTGAAACATCTGTTAGCAAAAGGGTCCTATGCTAGGTTTGCACAAGGGTTTCTAGGAGAGTCCCTGATATACATGAACATACATTAGGGCCCAAGTCCATATAGGATGTTATCTAACTACTTTACATATTATAACTTAAACACCCCTCACTCTATGGAACCCTTTATGTGGAATTCTTCTTTAGCACCTAACGATAACTCTCTTGATTTTTATACTCCACTAAAACATGGAGTTTGGTCTAGTGTGTGGTGATGAAATCCACATCACCAACCCCTATTACTAAGCTGATGTGTGGGGATTAATTTCACATCATGTGCTATCCTAGACTCAAAATGGGATAACAAACATGCAAGCATAATTCATTTTTCCCAATTAATTACCTATGTGAGGAAGCACAAATATATACAATCAAACCATACAACAAGCAAAGATATACAAGCAATAAGATTGAAATATAATGTTTTGGCACCCCTCCTACAAACACAAGGATTAGAAGAACAAATGTGGTGCCTTTATCTTGAGGGGTCCTACACAAAATGGTTAGTAGTTTTAATTAATGCAAAACTACAACTACACAATGCAAAATTGCAATTTCCAAATATTTGAGGCTAGTGGTTTTGAAGTAAAGAAAAAAAATACAAAATATTTAGTTTTTTTTTAATAGTGAAATGGCAATCTTATAATGTTTCTACATATATACTATTTAATAATATTTTAATCAGTAGTTATGATAGATTATAAAATGATGACTAAACTATCAAAAACTCTTAGTAACAAGGTACCTAGATGTTTTTAGACAAAGCAACAACTAATTTTATCTTAATGATCAAATAAGTGTCTAAAATAGAAAGCTAAACTAAGCCCTAAATATGTCTAATTAAAAAATCACTACTAAGTATGCAATATCATAGATATCAGAGCAAGGTCAAAAATTTGATACTTGAGATATTACACTAGGTGTTTTTTACAGGGTAATAGTAGATAATTTAGTTTACATGATCTCTTCTATATCTTGTTATCCTGTACATAGCAAATAATAAACTTGTCAAGCACATAGTTTATCAAGAAAAACCAAAAGTATTTAAACCCTAAAATGGTTAGACCAAAAACAAATAGAGTAGTCCTTTCAAAAGATTATATGTCCTATAAATAGAGAATGTTGGATTGTTCCATATAGACTAGAGACTAATCAGAATAATTTTACCAATTTTATCCAAAGAATAATGTCATGACTTATGATGGTGATATCATAATTATCAGGGAAAAACCATGAGTCTAAGATTTGTGATCTTAAATTAGATCTACCAATGGTTATATTCTTGATCACTTTCTTCTTTTACTTGCACACAAAAGTCACACCCATTCTAGACAACACCAACATAGCAAACTAACTTGCACAAGGGTTAGCAAAAGATGAAAAAAACAATAGCAAGGCAACTCAAAAATTATTTAAAACTAAAATTTTGCATGCAATACCATGATTGTCAATGCATAACCACAAATCTAAGAATCATGATATTGCTCTCCAGCTATAAACAAGCATATCCTTAATCAATCCTACCTTTCCCCTACACATAGAAGACCAAAAACCTTTTCTAGGCAATACCTAATAACTAAAATGTCTCTGTATAGAGGTTAGAAACATATAACAAAATAGTAGTAGTGAGAGTATCCTAAATTTTGTAATTCATGACTATAAAGACAAAGTCATGATTACCAGATATTGCTCTTCAATATTTATGGACCATATTTTAAGCCAATCTTGTTTTATCTGACACATAAAAAAAAAGAAACCACTCCCAAATAATATAAAATGGATAGAATGTGTCTATAGATATTGGAATCAAAATAAAAATAGTAACAGTATAATGTCTTATATATCTTGTAAAATCATGATTACAAGTGAAAAATCACTACTAATAGAGAAATATCACTACTTTCAAAGTAACGATATTGCATAAACATGAAAAACCTGCCAAACCAAGACTGTTAATGATTAAAGACTAATGTTAATGCAAAACTACTAATCTAACTGCAATACCATTGATACCAGTGTAAAACTATAAGTCTCTTATATGTGATGATTTTTTCAAAATTTGGCCTTCAATTCTTATCCAGTTAGACTTGTAAGCTTCCAAATCACTTCCAAAAAGCTTAAGAGGTTAGATTAGGGAGTAATCTCCCACCGTGGTTGCCAAAATGTAGCCTAAATTTTTGGATTTCTCTTATATTGTTATTTTTAGTGATAAAAACCCAAAACATAAACAACATCAAAGAGAGAGGATAAAGAGATAATAAAATTTCTATAATGGGAATTCTTACCATAATTTACCTCTTTTAGCTCATCTCTAAAATTGCCAAATAATTTTTTAATGCAAAATAGTTGGATGTTGGTTTGCTTATCTATGCTTGATAATGGCTTCCAATGGACTTCTTGATTGGATGATGACTTTGATGGATGAAATAGAGATGATAATGATATAACTATAGCAACTTTATTATTTGGTTTTTAAGTTCTCAAGTTATCTTTCATGGAGGAACTGATTTGGTTATATATAAAATGGAGAGAATAATCAATGGCTTAAATTTAATTTTGAGCCATTAAAATCAATGGCTAGGATATTTTCAAGGAATTTTAAATTCCTTAGAAATCTATAGAATAGAGAAATCTATAGAATAGAGAATTCTAAAGGAAAGGGGACTAAATTAGAGGATATTTATAGAATCCTCTAATTCTATAAATCTCTATTAGAGTTTAGAGGTGTAGGAATAACTAGTTAGTAGGGTGGTAAATGGGTAGGTAAATAAATTGTATTTTTAAATTGGCAAGTGGCTTAATGGGTAGGTTAGTAGGTAAATAGGTTTATTTAGTAGATTAATGAAGGGGATTAATTAGATATAAGGTAGGATAAGGTTTTTGGGATGTAAGAAATAGGGAATAAGATATTAGTTAATTAACTAGGGAATATAGTTATTAGTTAAATTAGAAGAATTAATGTAATTGTTGGGGTGAGTAGATTTAGGTACATACAATGATCATATTTAATATTATCTTCATTTAATTATTAAAAATAAATTACAAACCTTCAATATGTGTTATAATTAAAACTATATGGGATAAAATATTATAATGTTTAAGATAGAGTCATATATAAGCGTGAAGTGCCTCTCATGATTGGGCTATACCATTGTGGAAAAACACATAGGTAGTGAAGTGACTATTAGCAACCCAAATTTCACCCTATTGAAGTAGACTACTTAGATCTCCTTCAAACCTAGACTAACATTAGATGGGTCTACAGATTGTGGGATACCTATAACTTAGACCAAACCTCTAAATTTGTGAGGCTAGCTCATCTGATACATCAATTTTGAATCCTTTTCCTAAATATACTTGATTTGGGGTTTAAAAGAGTTATAAATATAACTGAAAGGGAAAACCTATACTAGTGATGGTGATGTACCAATTCTTGAATTCACCCACTCAAATTTTAACTCCAACTAACACTAATACGCAATGCAAATCATTGAATCTTACAACTCCAAGGGACTCCTATGCAAAAGTATTTCACATAAAGGTTAAATCAAGTGATCAAATCATGATGTAAATTATGGAAGGCATCATTCAAGGAACTAACTAGTCAATATATCCACTCTAAACTCAATCACTCAACATCAAACACTATATATGACTTGCATAAGATGATATACTAGTAACTAGGTGAGATTATGACTTGCCAAGGGAGAAAACACTACCACATATAAAAATAAAACTAATAAAAAACACTAAACCCATATCAAGGAATTTAAAATAGTCATTTTTTATTATCTTAAGATGTTACAAAGCTCAATCTTGGCAGAGTTTCCTCATGCCCCAAAAATGGATCTTGAAACAAGGCCTAAAAGCTTGAATATATATAAAAATGAGAAGAAGAGAAGAAATATGGTATAGAGGAGAAGATAATATCATCAATCACCACATTAACCCTAGTGTCACTTTAGTTAATGATAGCTACAAATAGTCCTCAAGAAGTCTCTTCATGATTGGTGCTCATGCATGATCTTATGCATTAAAATTAGGTAGTTGAAGATGTAGTTAACTAATGTAAAATAATCTTGAAGCATGATACACCCTTACTTATGTTAGATAAATCCTATACCTTCCACTTAAGATTAATTATGCATGTGATTGGTAGTTCAAGATCAATTATGTATGGAATTTCCACTTGAAGACCATCTATGCATGTGATTGACACTCAAGGTTTAGTTATGTGAAATGAGCTCAGTTATGCCTTGATTATCACTTAAGTTAACTCTCTCAAAAAAATTCTATGGCATCTTTAACATCATTTGATTAACCAAGTAGGTCTACTAGGCCAATTAGGCTTAGTAGACTAATTTTTTGTGCTTGATGGATATAAAATCCTAAATAAAACCTTTGTAGCCTATAAATATAGCTATTTTGAGTCTTCTAATAACCTCCCATATCATGAAATATGTTCTCTTAGGAAAGAAACACCTGTAAATTTATCAAACTAGGTGATTAGGTCATCTTGTCCTTCACTCTTATAGACTCGTTGATTGGAAGAGACCCATAAATGCACTTGTAGGCCTAGTTTTGATCATTATATGACTTGAGGAGGTATAATTTTTTTCAATATTTACTCTAAAATGATTGACACTTTCTTAAACTACCTTGTACATCTTATTCTACACTTTTTCGTCTCAAAACCCTATTTTTTGATAGGTCCATACACCATCCATATAATAAATTTACATGGACATGAACGTCTTTGAGTGTTCTAGATGATCTAGGTGGTAGCTAGGTCATTTAAATCTGTTTAGGTGCCTTTTCCTTCAATTTTTCTTAATTAGATATGTAATAGGGTTTTGAGAGGGTTTAAGCGTACTTAGGAGTCTTAATGATGGTTCATAAAGTTTGGGAATTAAAATTATGAACCAATGCCACAAAACATTAGTATAATATGACCTCTACCTCTCCCAAAGTGCCTAGCCTCCCATGTAAAATATCCGTCAAGATGTGTACGTGGTGAAGTGGTGCCTTGACTGGTTGTCTTAAACTATGCAAGCAAAAATAAATTTCAAGAGTAAAAAAATGACAATTTTGATATATTATATACACTCCAACACCTCCTTTAGGATTTTAAATGACTTTCCACATCATTCTAATGCTCATTATGTGAAAATAAAACCTATGAATTAGTTTAACATGGTGCTAAGGTTCCTTAAAGATTTAAAGCATGTATGCCTCTTCTAACCCTCAAGGGCATATTTGCATGAAATGCTGAGTGTGATCACTCTCACTAGGTGTTTTAATACTAAAAATCACCTTTAATTACCGTTAAAAAAACTTACATGGATTTAAAAACCTTCTGTCATACTTGTAGCCCTTCAAAAAGTCCTCATAGCTTCTTTATTGATGGTCAATAGATTGAGTCATGATTGTGATAAAAAAATGGATAATTAAACTATTTATGTTACCATACCAAGACCATTAAAATTTATAACCACTCATGACCATCATTTACACCATGTTTCATATCTGGATCATGACTATAGAGGCCTTAAAACTCATTTTTCTCAAAATTAGCTAGTGGGTTGCCTAAGTTTTCATGTTTCATAAGTTCATGACTAAGTTTGATTATTTTCACCTTTGTATTTATGTATGATAATTATAATAAGGATTTATTATGCTATAAAATCTTTATTTAAATGATACATATCATCCACTAGTCACCTCTTAAACCTATGTAACCTATGACCACACTATATCTCTTTATTTTCGTCAATGTGGTTGCCTCTGCCAATACTGTTCGAGGTGTTGATTTGGGAGTTATAAATGATTAATATACTTTAAAACATTAATTATCAATTTTATAACTACCAATTCAATTTTAACCTTAATATTACCTCTTTCTTTAGTATATTTTCTCTTAAATGGAACTCTTAATCTCATACAGTCTTGATTCCATACATAGGCTTGTGTACCTTTAAGAGTTTATAGACTTTGAGTAGAAGTATTGATCTTGGTGAAGGTATAAATATATCAAATTTAAAATTTTAAAGTATATGTTACTTCATAATCTTCCATATTTAATTAATTTTATTTTGAATTTCACCTGTCTAGGGTATATGGATATGTTAATACAACTAACCCTAACATGGTTGTGTGTGACCATTTCAAAGTTGACTTTAGAGTGAAACTTGTTTAGGATAATTTTATTCATACCATAACCTATTATTCATTTATTATTCTTATAAATCCTCCATTTCATCATGGGACTCCTCCATAGACTACTCTACTTCCATCCTCTTTACAACTTGGAGATATGTTTGGCTTGGCAAGGCTGTAGGTGATCTTTGATGAGGTGAGTGACTATGCTATTTTAAAATTTGAAATTTATTAATTTTAATTATTTACCATCTTAATTAAATATAAAAATTGGTTATAAACTTCATTTAAATTAAAGTCATAACAACACCTTCCTCACAGTCTTGATGTGATCTAGTATTGGCATACTTCAAGAGGCATTCAACCACTGCTGTAGGTGAAGATTTATATGAAAATATGTCCTAATATAAGTTTAATTATTGATCAAGATATAATTTTTATCCAATTATCATACCCATCACTTTGAAACATTTTCAGCTTCATACTCATCACTCTACCTTTTGAACATAGGCTTTTCCTCTTTATAGGCCTGATTGTGTATGAAAATTTGACCCTTCTATAGACTATGTGTAAGTTTTAGGTCTTGGAAAAACATCAAAAGACATTAAAAGTAACTCTAATTAATTTACCTTCCCTTTATATTCTCATTTAGTTTAACTCTCTCCTCATACATCCAATTCTCCTTGTTTACATCTTTGATCTCACCTCTTCTTAGCATGGTTGTAGGTGGAGATTCCTATGTTGTTTGTATGAAATGAGATAAAGATTAGGTGATATAGGAGTTTAAGGATTTCACCATCATGACTATGATTTTATTCTAATTAAGTGAGAGTGAAAAAATTTCTTGGGAACCTTAATAGAGAGACTTTCCTTGAAATTGACAAATAAGATATTGTAGATGTTCCATGACCTTGGTTATAGATGATCTTTAATCTATGTTTAGAAGTGTATAGGATTTCATAATTATACCCTCATGACCATAGTATTTTATGGTATCCTTGACTCTTATTTCATAATGGATACATGAGATGAAAGTGAATGATAAGTTATATGATGATAGTGGTCATGGAAATGATAATGGAGATGGAGTGGAAATATCATAAAGTGATGAAAGATAGTGTGAAAGTCTATGAAATGGAATGAACATTAGGGGATGAAAATAACATTAATCCATTATCAAGATAGCCAATGAAGGATATTAGGGGATCATAGGCATATTATTTATTCAAATATACCATTTTCAAGTTCTTTGAATTGTGAACTAGGAATTTGACTTAAGAGAGGTGATTAGTATTGTGTTAGTCCCAAAATGAAAACAAATTGATAAAAACACACTAAATAGCATACATCTCTAGGCCTGGTTACTAGGGTGAGACTAATAACAAAAAAAAATGAAAAACACAACTAAAAATTAAAGAAAAACAATAATCCTTCACCTTCCTTGGATGCTTCAAATGATTGTTGTAATGGCTTACTCGCCTTGTGCTCATGAAGTCTTCATCAAAGAAGGCTTGGATATCTCCTCTTCTCCTTGGCACCTTGTGTCTTTGGCTTGGCTTGGCTCAATATTTTTTCATCATAAATTTTTCATGTGATAGCATTTGGAATCAATTTTACATGGTAACTTTGCACAAATTAAGCTTAAAATTCAATAGGCAAGGCCTCCTATTTATAGTTTTTGAGATTGCTCAGAATCAACCTAAACCGTCCATCTTGAGATGAAGATGTGTGGTTGAGGATTAATTCAATTTTTTAGAATTAAATCTATAATTATCCTCATCATGAAATTTAAAAAAGGGGCATTCAAGAGGCATGGAGGGTCATTATGAATCATGGGAGACCCATAAACTTGATATATGTGACATTTATGGCTTAGGGATGTCTTCCCAAGAAATGAGGTCACCTAACGATGCAGTTATTCAATATTCATTTTTAAGAACAAGTATTCAAAAAATTTCCATGGAATTATTAATTAGGCTCTAATTTGGTTTTATTAGCTCTTAAGCATGATTAATCACTTTGTGCACAAATTACTTAAAATGATCAAAATGCCTTGTTATTGGTCCAAAATTCAACTAGATTGGAATTGGAAGTCAATGTCAGATGCATTGGGACCATATTCCAATTTAGGATGTTTCCAATACAAAATAAAAAAGACACACATCTTGTACAATAATTTGATATAAAAGAGAAATCCAGAGCACCCAGGTGCAAAATTGGCATTTTGACTTGAAATGATCTGATCAAAGTTAGCTAGCCCATAAATTACATTGCCCCATTTAATGATATTCTAGCCAAAATCAGCACTTTAATATATCAATTTCAACTCATTTAATATGTGTTCATGTTTTTAATCCAAATTGTGCATTTTGGTGGAAATTAATCAAAAGCATGGCTAGATGTTATCAGTGGCCAGATTTAGGTATCTACATGAACAATCATATGCTACTAAAATGGAAACCTAAGAATAATCCAAAAACCTTAAAAAATGCTAATTTTCATCAAACTTTACTAAAATATGATTAATAGGAGGTTTGAGGGTGATGGAGGTTGATTGAGGTCATTAGAATTTGATGTATCTTGAGGAATTTGAGTAAAGGACATTTGACATAAATGAAACCTTTCAAACAAAATTTCAACAAATCTTGATATTCTTTTCTCTCATAAACCATACAACCTTCATCTATTTGCTTGCAGATTATAGATTAGTAGTGTATGTCTTCTTTATACCCATGTACCCTCACACATGTGGAAAGAATCTAAATAATTTCATGGAAAGTTGGTTCACACTCTTGACAAGCTCCAAAAAATTCCTTTTTTGTCATGATGCTCAGAAGAGGAGAAAACTCAGAAAACTAGTTGTTTGTTTAAATGAAGAAGACATGGTGAGTGCCTTAGCTTGTTAAGGATATTTTATGAATAAAAGAGAGATAAATTGATAAAAAATTCCCAAATATGGAATCTCTCTAATACCCCTTCCTCTACCCAAAATTCTAGACCTTGATTTTCTCTCTCATAATCATACCATCTACAAACCTAAAGGGCTCTCTATCTTTACAAAGAAGATTGATGGTGTAAGAGAACTATTTTTTATCCAATATGAGATCCTTTTACCTTGAATATTTTTTGGAACACCTATCATGAAACCTTCTTCAAATTCATAGCCTCCATTATATGGAAAATTATGTACAAATCTGTACCTCTACATGAAAACACATAAAAATGGCCTTTCTCTTACATTTTCTTCACAATTAAATATTTAAACCACCAATTTATGGAAATATAATTAATAATATGAGTAAATATGGAGATTATAATAATAAAAAATTATTTTGACATTAAAATAGGGGCACATTTCACATGTGGGAGCTCTTGGAGGCAAAACTATGCTTTATGCTTGCATGAGGAGATATTTTTAAAGTATGAACATTTGACTTAAAGTAATGGAAAGAATATAAAAGGTGGTTAAAGGTATTATGGATACTTTAGTGGCCTTTTGAGGTGTAATTTTTCCATTTTAATTATTTAAAGACCAAAATCTTCACTTCTAGTCAGCATTAATATAGTAGATCACCATGTAGAGGCTTAAATCAATGCCATGGAAAGTTTCAAGTTATATGGATTAGAATTTGGCCTTGGTAGGCCAAATTTACAAAAAATTTGCTGACTTACAAGGGTTTACCAACCTACTAGTCAAGATAACCTACTAATTTTTTCATGATAATGATAGTCTGAAACATGACAACATGATTTTGATGACTATTATGGACTTATAAACATATTTTGGACCTTGTGACACCTATTATGACTATAAAAAATAAGACACAATAGAAAAAACACAAGAACACATCTAAACTAAGTATCAAACACACCTAACCTAAGGAAACAACAAAACGATACAAACATAACAACAAGGTAGCAGACTACTGTTTGTGTTAACCACTTATTGAAATAAGATAACAAATGAAAATAACTAACCTGAGGTCAAATTATTTCCTCCAATGTTAAATGGAAAACTTTATTGACCATTATAGCACCATAGATTCTGATTTCCACATCGTGATATCTCCTTATTGTATTTAAGAGCATTAAAATATTTATGGCCTCTTGATGAAGGAATTGGGCCTTCTAGTTCCACTTTCAGGTGCATGTATTATACATGTGAGTCCAAAACCCAATCATACTCCTCCCATATCCATCTTTTTTTCATCAAAAATATTAATTCTTCTTCAGTCATGAGCTACTAATGGTCATATTAGATATCTTGAAGTGACTCTTGTGTTATGGTTGTAAGGCTAGTCTCTAAGAGAGATGCATCTAGTCTCATGAATTCTTAAGGCCATTTGAGTTCATTTATACCTTCCAAGAGTGGAGATATTTATAAAGATGGAGTGAAGAGTTTATACCCTTACTTGAAAATCTCAAACAAGTAATCTCTTAATAAGACAACTTTTTAGATTGGTGTGCATGGAGACCCGACTCCTTTCTTGATGCAATGACTTCTCTCAACCTGAAATAAATCACCTTCAAATTAATATCAACTTGAATTGATGATATCAAACAAGTTCATTGAAGTGTTCTCACCAAGCCAAAGTGTGATTGGAGTTTCTTCAATTTAAATAGTAGAATATGTAGGAGAAAGCATATCATAATTTGAAATATCACTTTCTTGATCATGATTATGAGGTTGCAAATCATCCTTTACTATTTTTGATTGGCCATTTGAAGTTGTTTCATCTTTAACATCAACTTGATGATTTATCATGCTCTCAAATTCAACTTATTCCTCATCTTAATTTGTTAGATTGTACTCATCTTCTACCACTACTGCAAGTTTTTATGGACTATTATATTTTAAGGTACCTACCATGTGACCAAGGAGTTCATAGACACCATTTTCTTCTTGATAAACTAAAACATCATGTACTTAAATCTCATCTTGCATCTCAACAACCTCTTAAAACTCATATTCTTTTGCATTATGAAAGATTGAATCATACCTATATTTACCAAGGAATGTCCCAATGATGATTTCCTCCTCTTTTTCACTTAATTCACTTTCATATTATATCAATTCATCTAAATCTTCTTCATTTACCTCACAAAAGAGAGGCTCATTATCAAGGATTGGCATGGTGGACCCTTGAAAAATATCGAGAAGATGAAACAAATCTAATGGTATTACAATGGATGCTTCATTTTACTAATTGGTCTGCTCAAATTTGAAAACCATCACCTCCTTTCTCTATTACATTTGTCCTTGAATATAATTCCATGAGAGGAAGGCCTTAGGCTCTTGAGGAGGGAAGGGTGGGGACTGAATGATTTCAAGCTTGTCCTTCACTTCAACACTTGAGCTTATGCTTGACTACTCTTCTCTCTCCCTTGACTACTGAATTTATTTCCAAGTTATAAACATGGTTTAGGAACTTCTTATTTTTCAATTGTTGTAGCCATGGGTATGAATGAAGGAACTTGCTACTGATATTGTGTTGCTTTTATAGCTGATATTAACTGATGTAGATGTTGGTTTACAATCTCAATTTATTTATCAATGTGAGACTTAAATTTAAACACCATATCCTTATATATCTCCCCCTAATAATCATAAGATGAAGGCCCTTTCATAATCTATTGTGAAACATGTGATTTAGGCTCCTTAAAATGCACTTCTTGCACCTTTTGAGGTCTTTCTTGGATAGAATTCCAAATAGTAAAAGTTGGCAAGGTTTGAGAGGAATTTTGAGGGTTATGACACATGTTTGTTTGAGAATATTGAGGTGGGGAGTGATGACCCATAGAAATGTCTTGTTCTTGTCCTCATCTATCACACTCATCCTTCTTGTTTACCATGCTTTTGATTACTTTCCCATAAAGTTTCCTTCCTCAAATAGCCATAATCTTGTAAATAGCATTATGTTTCCATACTCTTTGGATAGTTATAATTGTGTATTGGAATTAAATATATGATAGTTATCTTTTGCTATAGGAGGCTTTTTATATAATGTGTTTTAAGGGTGTTTTGGATAAATAGGTATATATCACGAAACATCTTGCAGTAAAGGAATCTCATCACATAGACATATCCTATAGCCATTGCATGACCAAGCCATAGATGAACAAATTTTGATTCCTCTTTCAACTAACTCATATAAAAAAATATAACCTCTATGGAGCTCAATAATGATGTGATTGAAGAATTAAATAGCTTTGTTTACCCTAAAGCAATGTTATAGAATTCACATGAAAGGTGACTTTAGCAAAAGGAGCCAATTTTAGTTATCCAAAGTCAAATGTTTCTTAGAGTAGAATATACATTATTTTGTATAAAAAAATCTCCTCTATGATATATATATATATATATATATATATATATATATATATATATATATATATATATATATTTAATAGCAGGGTTGACAAAGTAGTAGATATTAATTAGATAATTATCAGAAGTACATTTTGTCAAGCAACTATTATTGTAATTTCTTACAACAATTCATTACTACATTTTTTATTAATATGAACAAGCATTTCTAAGTTTAATTTAGTGTTGTAAGAGAAAGGATTTAATTTTGAATAAAAAGGAGGAAGGTCATCCTTTGGAAGCCTTACAGCAATAATCCAACACATTGAAATAGCTAAGCATGTTATTTAGTTTTTTTATGCATTATGTGTTTTATTTTTGAATTGTGTGATTTAAATTCTTTCTTAAAATTGTTTAAAGAATATTCCAATGTGTAAACATTTATTTCACATTACTATGTTTATTTTCAATTCCATTATTAAATTTATTTCATGACTTCAACATCTTAGATTATAATTAATAGAAGGTTGAATTAGAAGATTGAGTGTGCACATATAATGACATCATCCTATCAAGTCTATGTCCTTAGGTTAATATTTAAGTGAACTAAAAGTTATAGGTCTATGGTAACTCTCCTTTTTAATTTTGGTTAAGATAATTATATTTGATTTTGAATCAATTTCTATTCATTTTTGGCACCATTGTTAGGGAAGGGTGTCACACACTTCTAATCTTCAATCTTGATATCAATTATTTTTAGATATTTATTGTTTTTATTTTCAAAGATTGATGTTATTTAGATTAAATATTTCTTGCTTTCATAGTTTAAATTTCCCTTTTTATAAGTAGGATAGTGGAAATTTTCAAAAAACCCCATATTACTAACCCTATGCAGATAGGGTAGGCAAAAAGTTTAAAAAAAGTGGTTGATGTACAATCAAAGTGAAGGGGACTATATAGGGAGATTTTTGTCTAAATCATCAACCATTGATAGAAGATCAAAATTCATCCTACAACAGCTGAGGAACATGAAGGAATTCCTAAAGATCACTCATAATTGTCAATAGAAGAAATAGAGAAGAAAGAATTTTTAGCTAGATTGGTAGCACAAGCTAGAGACCTTGAAGAGGTTCATACCCCTGGAAAAGACCACATGTACCACCTTTGAGAATTCCCACCTTATCACCTCATACTTAGGAATCTAAAGTTCACTTCCCTCCATCACTCAAATTTATTGCTAAGGAGGCATTCAAGGTCATTCTTCCTCCTAGAAGAAATAACAGGCCAATAGAATCTTCCAATTTAGAAAGACTCTTTGTTGAGACACAAGCTAAATCATCTGAAACCTCCACACCATCCCCATTGTATATTAATCCATACATTCCTAAGAAAAAAGATAAATTCTCTATCTTCTACATCCCAAGAAATAAAAGAATTGATAGGAATTTTGAACAGTGGGTAGAACAACCTCCAATCTACCAACACAAAGATTATTCACAGGGGATCACTAGGAAGAAAACACTACAAATGAGTCTGCTAATTTTGAATTTCTTATCCTCATTCCTTTTGTTAATTCACCCATAAATAATATCACTCACTCTCCACTCCCTACTTTTAGAGGAAAATCATCTCAAGATCCAGACATATTTCTTTTTGAGTTTGACATCTTATGTCATAGCTATGATTATAATCAAGACACTCAAAAACTTGAATTATTTCCAGTAACACTCAAAGATGCAACACTTAGATGGTTTATGGGACTTGGAAAGGGTGCCATTTATACTTGGGAAGAAATTAAGGAGTGGTTTTTGATGAATTACCAAGACTATTTTAGGGGTAAGAACTATAGGATAGATGACATATTCTGAATAACACAAGTTGATGATGAGTCATTAGAAGAATATATGGAAAGATTTTTGTTCAGCTTACACAAATCAAAGTAGACTACAATGGGTAAATAATTGATCAAGATGATATTATTGAAATGGATTAGAGATGATTGTTTAATGGCACTATATCTTATGTCTAGTGGTGATGTTTCTATACTTCCCTTTGATGAACTAATAGTTATATGTACAAAATACTCCAAATCAACCATGAAAAAAAGTAGGGGTAAAACTCTTCCTACAACATCTAAAGTATAATTATCTAAAGGTGAATTTAACAACCTACTCTAAGACATGAAGCAAGACATTATCATCCACTTAGCTACTCAGGTTGATACATTACATACATAAAGGAAGCAACAATAAATTGAGAAAGCCTTAGCCACCTTTTGCCTTGATGCCGAAAGAAGAAGATAGATTGCACATGTCATTCTATGAAATCTCAGGTAGCTAGCATAACTGAGGAGAATCCTAAAATAGTGGATCTACATACCATAGGAGAAGATGAAAATCAAGTATTTTTCATGGCTCAATGGAAACCATGGGTATAAAGATCAGGTATGCGATCAAACTCTATGTTTGAAAAATTTCAATTCTCAAATAATCCTCAATATGGTTCTTGGATGAATATATCCAATCATAATTGGTCCTAAATAAATTTGTAGTTACCCTAGAATCAGTTATGGATGCAATAGAATGGACAACAACTTCAACCTAGGCAATTCCAAAACTAGTAATGGTTCTTTCCCTCTAATCCATGGAAATAACAATGGAGAAATAATCAAGGATTTACCCAAAAAATAAAACAACCATAAAAATAATAGGCCTTAATTCCAAACACTCAAAAACCTATTCAAACCACTCAATGACCCATCCAGCCCATCCCCAATCCTGCCAATAAGTTGGTTCAACCAACACAATCCACTGAAATAATGTAATATCCAATATATACCTTAGATATTAATCAAGTTCAAATTCACTCAAGTTGTGTTCTTCCACAACCCACCTCACCCATAATCATAGAACACTTTGAACCAGCCCCACTCTATACTAATCCAAATCCACCCAAGGTCAATCCTGAGCCAAGTCAATCCAAAAATCAAAAAGAGGCTGATAATCCTCCTTTTCTGAAGAGATTGAACATATCACATCTTAAACTAGAGCCTAAATTTGATATCTTAGGACAACTAAAGAATGTGTGCATAAAAATTCCACTCTTTCAAGTAATAAAGGATGTTCCTATGTACAATAAGGCTACTAAAGAGCTATGTTTGAAAAAATTAAGAAGAAAGAAGAAGGATCCTAAAATAGTTCAGGTCATTGGCCAACTAGCAGATATTATGTTGGGAAATATAGTTCACCAAAAATATTTTTATATTAGAAGTCTTGTAGTTAATGTTAGCATCCATGGCCAACCCATCTCTAATACTTTAATTGACTTGGGTGAAACCATCAATGTGATGACCATGGAGACCATGTAACAACTGAAACTCATAACTCTCCATCCAACACCCACTATCCTCTATATGGTCAATAGATCAACTATTAAACCTAAGGGGATTTTTTGAGGACCTCATTATCATAGTGGACTCCTAGAAATATCTAGAAAACTTTATTGTACTATAGCCAAAAAGTAACTTGAGGGGTTATCCTCTCATCCTTGGCCACCCATAGTTTTCTAGTGTTGATTATTTTATTGGTTGTAGCTTTAGAAAAAATGCTAATTTCCAATAGAAATGACATCAAAAAACTAGTTCTTTATCTGCCAGCCCAACCTTCCCATAATGATGGCCCAACCCCTTGGATTGATGAATTTGAGGAATTTGTCTCCTTACAAAATCTTTGCATAATTGATCAGAGTCCATCTCTATAGGCACAAGAAGAAGACATTATCCTTACTAGTATCCTATAAAATACATATCGACAGGATCTCATAGCCATAAACATGTTGAAATATACACCATGCCCTTTTTAAAATACTTTTCCTTAGAATGATCGTGCTAAAATTACAAGAGATAGTTGGAAATTCCATCAATTTCTTCCCCATCAATACATTTATGCTCCTTTAATCACCAATGTAGAAACCATGCTATCTTTAACAAATCAAGTAGACATTCTACCAAACAAACCTCTCAACATCAACACCTCCTTAAGAGCCTAGTAAGAAAGTTCAATTACTTACAATGCTAAGAAAGCACACAATAGTATTTGCTTGGGATTACCATAACATGAGAGGAATACCCCTAAATTAATGCATCCATCACGTTTACATTAAAAAATAATGACGACCTATTTGCCAACCCCAACAATGAATGAATCTTTTAGTTAAAGATATTGTCAATACTAAGTTACAAAAACTCTTGGATACATGATTTGTTTATCCTATTTTGGATATTCAATGGGTCTCTCCCCTGGTCATTATTCCTAAAAAAGGGGGAAATGGCAATATTTATGTTGACTATCTAGAATTGAATACTACTACTAGGAAGGATCACTTCCCCTTCCATTTATTGATCAAGTGTTGGATACATTAGTCAGAAAAAAGTAGTTTTCTTTCTTAAATAGCTATAGTGGTTATAATCATATATGAATTGCTCCACAAGACCAAGATAAAACCACTTTTTCTTTTTCTTGGGGAACTTATGCCTATGTCATCTTGTCATTTGGCCTTTGCAATGCCTAGCTGACTTTTCAAACGGTTATTTTGAGCATATTTTATGATCTATCTCATGACTATGTTGAAATATATATGGATGATTACACTGTCTATGAGTAGACATTCAAAGAAATGCTAATCAACATGGAGAAAGCTATTCAATGCTTCCAAGACCACTAATTATCTCTGAGCAATAAAAAGTGTTATATGTTGATGATTAAAGGGATTATGTTAGGGCATCACATATCACCTACTATAATTCAATTTGACATAGCAAGGATAAGTATCATTAAGGATCTACCCACACCAAAGAAGTAGAAAGATGTTAGAATCTTTTTAGGACATACTAGTTATTATAGATGTTTCATCAAAGATTTTAGTAGAATTGTCACCCCAATGTTTGGACTAAGGATGTTGAATTTACATGGATTAATGATTGTCAAATTTATTTTTAGTAACTCAAAGAATTTCTCATAACAAATCTTGTTCTGAGAGGGCTTGATTGGAAGAATACTTTTCACATCCACATAGATGCATTTGACACCACTTTAAGAGCTCTTCTTGACCAAAAAGATGAATCTTTAAGTTATGCAATCTATTTTATCAATAAAAATCTTCAAGGGGCTAAACTCAACTACACTATAATAAAGAAGGAATATCTTATTGTCATTTATGCCATCAATAAATTATGACACTAAATTATAGGTTACCAAGTATTCATCCACATAAATCATGTAGCAATCAAGTATTTAATGAACAAACTTGATATAATAGGCAAGATAATTTGATGGTTATTTTAGTTGTAGGAGTTTGATATTACCATTATGAACAGACTAGGTAAGGATAATATAGTAAAAAAATTTCTATCTTGATTGAAAAATGATGAGCATATCCATATTGTTGATTCTTTTCCTAATGAGCATTCATTTTCAATAACAATTCAATATTGTTAGTTTGTAGATATTGCTAACTATCTTGTTATAGGATCACTACCACAACATTTTTCACCTAGGGTAAAATAACATCTGATCCAAAAGAGCATCCTTATTCTTGGATTGTAGGATATATCTTTATCACTAGAACAAATTTAGTTGTGAGAAGATGTATCTAAGAAGATGAAGCTTATGACATTCTCAGAGCCTACCATGATGAGCCCTATGGGGGTCATTTTGCTACCAAATGGATTATTATGAAAATACTTACTACCATATATTATTGGCCTTCTTTGTATAAGGATGACATGATGTATACCCATATATTTGATCAATGCTAGTGTATGGGAAAACCCGATGAAATGTCATTCTTTCCACAACTATTCTGAAACCTTTTGACAAATGGGGACTAGATTTTGTAAGTCTCATTGATCCTAAATCCAACAATAAGGAATATATACTAGTGTGCACTAATTATGTAACAAAATAGGTTGAGGTCAAAGACTTAACCCATGCTTGAGATGAAAAATTAGATGAGTTTTTATATGAAGAAATCCTCACCCGATATGGAGTACCAAGAGAAATAGTCACACACCAAGACCCACAGTTCACATCAAACCTCATAGTCACTTTGGTAAAATAATATGAAATCAGACATAGAAAGTCTACCCCTTATTATCCTTAGTCTAATAGATAGGTAAAAGTAATAAATACATAATTGGAAAATATCCTCACTAAGACTGTCAGCCTGCATAGAAAAGATTGGTCAACTCATCTTCTAAAAGCAATCTAGGCTTATAGAATCACCTAGAAAACCACATTTGGTTTCACTCCATATGAACTAATTTATGGTAAGAAGCCTATTTTGCCCATTGAGTTTGAGCATAAAACATTAAGGACAACACTTGATTTGGGATTGGATCTTTCTCAATCTCAACAAGATAGGATCATGTAGTTCATTGCACTTGAATAACTAAGAAAGGAAGCACTTCATCACACTAAAATAGTGTAAAGACAACATGTGGGTTGGCATGATAGGAACATCAAGACTAAGAATTTCTAACTTGGTGACTGGGCACTCTCTTTTAACTCTAAATACAAGGATCATAAAGAAAAGTTGCAGTCCAGATTGCTTGGGCCTAAACAAGTTTTTGACAATGGAACTATAAAGCTCATGACCATTGGCTTTGTTTGGTTTTGACTACTTGTTAATCGCCACAAGCTCAAGCTATATAAGAAACCATTTTATAAATAAAATCTCACTTGCCAACTTTTTGAAGAACAATATCCATCTTTTTTTCATGAAGTAAATCAACCTATTCCTGCAATTGAAGGGTATTTATGTCAACCCTTCTCTAAAATATTTTCCAAGAGTAGTAAAATCTTATTTTAGCCAAGAACAAGTACTTCAAAATGGCTTGGTTTAGGCAAAATAAAATCTTACCTCCTAGATTTATATAATTCCAATTGAGTTTAGACAAGAAAATCTTAAAAAACATTAGAAAATTTAGTAATGAAAACCTTCAAGCATTGCTGATGGATGTTATCTTAGAAAACCAGGTCACTAGTTGATCAAGAGTCATTAGAGAGAGAGAGAGAGAGAGCACTACTATAATATAAAAAAATTGTTTTCATTTGTTTTTTCTTGCAGATTCATGTCCTTAGAGTAGAAATACATTTTCCTCTTTGCTATAGGATGAAAAACTTTTTACTACAAGATATAACTTGTTGATACAAGAAACATTTCTTACTACAAGATGAAAAACTTATTGCTACAGGGAACATTTCTTGATATAGAATGTATTCTTATCATTCCATCCTACATTACTTCTCTCAAAGTGTTCTACTTCCAATCAAAAGATAATACACGTTAGACCACCACTTTGAATCATCATTTGTGCATTAATGAAAGGTATTCCTACAAGTAACATGGTAATTACTTTATATTTATTTCATGTCATAAGTTTTAACTATTAATAATATAATGGACCTTAATTTTATTAATGCATCACCATATCTTATCCTTATCATGCCAACTTACCATATCTTTTCCTTTGCCAATTGACGTGACCTTTCATGCATTACTACCACCACCTTTACTCTTGTCACAAGTCATTTGTATATGTTGGATTCATCCCTTGAGGACAATAATTAGTTTAATTTGGGGGGATATTCTTAATAATTCAAATAGATTATTTTTCTCCCAAAGTAAAATTCACAAACATTTCACCCAAAGCCACAAAACCCCTATTGTAAGAACATAGACCTACAACTCAAATTTCATCTCACAATATGGGAGGAGACTTGCTTAGACATGAACCGCTTTATATCACTCCTCTAATAAATAGCCTCAATGTCCTAGCCCTATTTAAAAGTGTAGGATGGGCATAATATTTTGAGAGGATACAGGCTCTAGATCAAGTAATTTCAAAAGAATTATCTGGCTCATTACATAGCAATCTGGCAACAGTAAGGGGAATGGAAACAAATTTGATAAAAACCATCAGAGTAGAGTAATGGGATTGCCATGAACAGGGGAGACATGGTAAGAAAAATTTGATTCCAAAGAAGAGAGGAAAAAATTCATCAAAGGAAATGAAATCCTATAAACTTCAAAACAGAGCACTACACAATTATCTTTACCAAGAAGATGGGCCAAAGCTGTTGAGTTCATCTGTAGATATTTCACTTATAAGGGAGGTATTCCATGCTACGTGGCATTCAATTCAAATTTATGAATCATTTATGGAATGGTATAAATATAAATATCCCTAAAATCTTGGTCCACATGATCACAAAAATGGTGAAGGCATTTCAAATAGGTAATTCTAAAGCTCTTTCCCATCATTATTTAATCTAGTTAATTATTTAAGATTGTTTGTAAAGGACTAGACCTAACATAAGTTGTAAATTGATAGAGGGAAATTAAATAGAAGAGGAAATTGAGGTAGAATAATAAAGAATAGAAAAACCCCTTCCAGCAACTCCACAAGAACTTGCACTAGAAAACCTTCCTATAACTCCACAAAAACCTATAGAAGGAGACCTTCTTGTAGCCACACAAGAACCTATAGAAGAATATATTTTTAGAGCAGCACAAAAAAATACATCAAGGACTAAAGAAAAGACTTCCACAAGTAAATAATCCTGAATAAAAAGGAAGAAACTCATTCTCCATCCTGTTTCAAAGGAATTTGAGGATAAACTTCCACCTTCTCTTAAAAAGGCTAAGGTAACCTCTACTCCTTGTAGATCCCACATATTGAGAAGAAAAATTAGAACTAAACTTATTCTATTATTTAAATTAATGAATAATATGGATAAAAATAGGCTACCATCAATAATGAATCTCTAGAGGCTAAAACAAGCAAGGAAGAATGTTCTCTAGAATACAATTATGAGGAAGAACAAGTAGAACATAGCCTTAAAGAGTTGCAATAGGAACCAATACATAAAGAAGCAGATTAAATGGAGAAACCTACCATTCAATTGAAATTTCCCACTCTAGATCAAGCCCTACAAGAAATTAAGAGACTAAGAAAGAAGCTATAGGATCAATCTAAAGGAGGACTGAATGTACTTACTACAATAGCTTTTCATCTATAGCCATTTTCTGAAGACCAACCTACAATCATTATTTCACAACCTTTTATAGATGAAAAGTAACAAGAAAAATTTAAAATTACCCAAGATATCAAGTATCATTCCTCATTTGTAGTATCTTCTAAATTAATGAATTGGATGGATAGTTAGTCTAAAATTCTGAAGGCATTAACAAAAGAAAACAAGAAATTGAGACAAGAAATCAAGATGAAAGAAGAAAGAATATCCAAACTATAGCAAAAAATTGAAGATATGGCTTGTCTTACCCAAGAGCTCATTGACTATAGGCCTCCTGTAAGAGTGTATTTAGTTTATCTTGAGGAGTATTGGCATAAGTATAAATTTATGCAAATTTACTATGACATGCATCATGAAGTAATTGATCCTCTCTCCTTTGAAATCTATAAAGAGAACTCACAAGAAGAACAAGCACATTTGTGCAAGTTCTATCTTCACAACTATGTTGTGCCTTATAATAGGGAGCAGAATCCTAACCTATATGTTGGAGATGTCCTTATAAAGTCATTTTCATCATATCTATTGAATGATAAAAGAAGAAGAAGAAGAGAGGTAGTGGAATATATGAAAAATAAAAATGAAAGCTAGTTTCTTATCAAACGTGAGTCAATGGCACTTGATGTTGTATTGACAGAATGGGATAACATCATGCTAAAAAAGGAAGTCAGAGCCTAGTTCACTAATAATTGTGATGAAGCCCAAGATTTTTACTTATGATTGAGAAATTATGTGGGTTCTATAGTTAAAGAGTCTTGCATTGAGTGATGGAAAGATCTCACTCCCAATTAATAAAGAGAGAGCCATATTCCCCTTTTAACTTAAAGGTATCATTTAACAAAGTCACAAGATATATTTTTCTTGTAAGAGAAATGGGATCTAAATTTTTGAGTCTCAGATTCTAGCTACATCTATTTTGCTATCCTATTCTAGATTGGTAGGATAAAGCCCCATCGGATGAAGCTAGGGAGGTTAGAAATTGGCAACTATTTGAATAGAGGCATGGATTTTATGCTCGCCTTGCTAGCTGTTCCATAGATCCTTTAGATTTTAGAGCTCTTTTTTAATTGGAAATGAACAAGTTTGTTGCTCATGGTCAAGTAAGTTCTTAATTTGGTGGGTGTGATGAGCCCCAAAAATGTCTTGTTATTATCCTCATCTATCATACTCATCCTTATTTTCACCATGATTTTGAGTACTTTTCCATAAAGTTTCCTTCCACAAATAGCCATAATCTTGTAAATAGCATTTTGTTTCCATACTCTTTGAATAGTTAGAATTATGTATTAGAATTAAATATATGGTAGTTATCTTTTTTTATAGGAGGTTTTTTTTTGTAATGTGTTTTAAGGATGTTTTGGATAAATAAGTATATAACACGAAACATCCTGTAGTAAAGAAATCTCATCACATGGACATATCCTATAGCCACTACATGACTAAACCATGGATGAACATATTTTGATTCCTTTTTCAACTCATAGAAAAAGTTAAAACCTCCATGAGCTCAATAAGGGTGTGGTTGAACAATGAAATAGTTTTGTTTATCCTAAAGCAATGTTACAAAATTCACATAAAATGCAGTTTTAGAAAAAGGAGATAATTTTGGTTATCCTAGGTTGAATGTTTCTTAGATTAGAATAGATAATAATTTGTATAAAACAATATCCTATGTGGTATATATATGTAATAGTAGTGTTGAGAAAGTAGTAGATATTGATTAGAGAATTATCAAAAGTACATTTTTTCAAGAAGCCATTATTATAATTCCCTATAGTGATTCATTACTGCATTTTTTATTAATATGAACAAGCATTTTTTAGTTCAATTTAGTGTTGTGAGAGGAATCATTGAAGCTATAATCAGAAGGAGGAAGGGCCCCCTTTAGAAGCCTTCCAACAATAATCCAACCCATTTAAATAGCTAAGCATGTTATTTGGTTTCTTTATGCATTGTGTGTTTTATTTTTGAATTGTGTGATTTACATTCTTACTTAGAATTATTTAAGGAAGCTTCCAACTAGTAAACATTTATTTCATAGTACTATGTTCATGTTTAATTATAGCATTACATTTATTGCATGACTTCAACATCTTGTATTAAAATTAGTAGAAGGTAAAATTAAAAGATTGAGTGTGCACATATAATGATGGCATCCTATCAAGTCTACATCTCTGGGTTGAAATTGAAATGAAGCAAAAGGTACAGGCCTATGGTAACTCTCCTTTTTCATCTTGGTCAAGAGAAGCATATCTAATTGTGAATCAATAACTGTTTAAGGAGGGTAGTTGAATGAAGGATTGATGTGGAATGAAGGAGAGAACATGTTTTTGGTTATGGTGAGCCTATTGTCTCTCATAGACAACCATATTCTCTTCATTGCCTTAAATTAAGCCACCTATATATAGCATATCACCACTGACTTTTAAATGGCCTTATTTTCTGAAATATGCTAACACTTCTTCAACTTGTTTAAATGAAGCTCTCATGCTTAGAGATCTCATGTCCATAGAACTTTTATGTCTCAATGTTCACCATGTGTTTCTCATAGCCAAACAAGGTTTATTTGAAGCTTGATATGGATTATTTTGGAACTTGGTTGAGATGATCAGGAATGTCATGAGATTTTCATGAATAATAAAATTGATAATCAAGCTACCAAGGAAGTGAATGAAGTTCATAATGAGGGATAGATTAGTGTCATTAGTATTGAAAAGGATCATAAGACTGATAAGTGATCTCATATTGTTGATTAGGGTAAATATAGGGCTGACAGGGGTCATAATGGGATGGATATGAATCATATTGGAATTGGGATGGATCATAGGGATGATAGGGTAGTGGATGATAGGAATCTACTCCATACGTAGCTATAGCTTACCACAAGACACATAAAAATAAAAAAAAATATGAATAAAAATTGTTGATACCTATGAAATGATGACCAAGATGATTGCTTGAAGCTATTTTTGAAGACCAAAATGTTGATGCGAATGCTCCAATGTCTAAACTTGGTCCTATCGAGTATGATAAAAATATTAGCAACCCAAGTTGCACCTTGTTAAAGTAGATTGCTCAAATCTCCTTCAAACCTAAACTAACATTGGATTAGTCTACAGGTTATGGGATACCTGTAACATAGAACAAACCTCTATATTTATGAGGATAGCTCCACTAAAACATCAATTTTGAATCCTTTTCTTAAATATTCTTGCTTTGGGGGTGAAAAGAGTTAGAAAGATAAATTAAAGGGAAAACCTATACTAGTGATGGTGATGCACAAATTCTTGAATTCATCCACTCAAATTTGAACTCCAACTAACACTAATAAGCAATGCAAATCATTAAAACTTAAAACTCCAAGGGACTCATATGCAAAAGTGTTTCACATAAAGGTTTCATCAAGTGATAAAAGTATGAGGGCAATGATGGAAGACCTGATTCAAGGCACTAAATAGTTAATATATCCACTCTAAGCTCAGTCACTCAACATAAAACACTATATATGACCAAGATGATATACTAGTAACTAGGTGAGATTAGGAATTACTAAGGGAGAAAACACTACCACATGTACAAATAAAACTAATATAAAAAACACTAAACCTATACTAAGGAATCTGAAATAATCATTTTTTATTATCTTAAGAGGCTATAAATCTCAATCTTGGTAGAGTTTCCTCGTGCCCCAGAGAGGGATTTCAAAATAAGGCCTAAATTCCTAAATATATATAAAAATGAGAAGAAGAGAATACAATGTCATCAATCACCACATTAACCCCAGTGTCACTTCAGTTATAAATAGTTACAAATAGTCCTCAAGAAGTCTCTTCATGATTGGTACTTGTACATGATCTTATGTGTTGAAATGAGGTAGTTAAATATGTAGTTAACTTATTCAAACTCATCTTGAAGAATTTTATGCCCTTAATTATGTTAGATAACTCTTTTACCTTGCCACTTAAGGGTAATTTAACTCATGTATTGACACTCAAGATCAATTATGCATGTGATTGGTAGTTGAAGACTAGTTATGTATGGAATTACCACTTGAAGGCCAAATATGCATGTGATTGACCCTCAAGGGTTAGTTATATGGTGTTATTATTAGTTATTCCTTGATTATCCCTTAATTTAACCCTATCAATAGTCTCATATGCCATCTTTAACTTTATTTGATTGACCAAGTAGGTTTACTAGGTCAATTAGGCCTAGTAGCCTAACTATTTATGCTTGATGGCTATGAAATAATACATTAAAACTTTATAACATATAAATATAGTGATTTTTAGGCTTTTAAAAAACTACCATATCATTAAATAGGTGATTTTAAGCAATAAACACCTAAAAATATGTCAAACTAGGTGACTAGGTCACCTTGTCCTTCACTCCTACAGTCTGATTGATTGGAAGAGACACATAGAGGCACTTAAAATCTTGGTTTTGATCATATGATGACTTTATGAGGTATAAAAAATTTCAATATTTACTCTAAAATGATTGGCACTTTGTTAAACTGCCTTTTATATCTCCTTTTGCACTTTTTATTCTCAATACCCTATTTTTTGATAAGTTTATACACCATTCATACAATAAATTTCCATGGACATGAACCTCTCTATGTTTTATATATGATACAAGTGGAATTTATGTGATTTCATCCTATTTGGGTGCCTTTTCCTTTAATTCTTCTTAATCTGGTCTGTAGTAGGGTTTTTAGAGGGTTTAAGAATACTCAATACTCTTTATGATGATTCACAAAGTTTGGGAATTGAAATTCTAAAATAATGACAAAAAACATTATTATAATATTCCCTTTACCTCTCCCAAATTTCCTAGCCTCCCATGCAAAAGATCCATCAAGATGTGTATGTGGTGCCTCAACTAGTTGTCTTAGACTATGCAAGCAAAAACAAGGTTCAAAAGTAAAAAATGACAATTTTGTTGAATTTTATCCACTCCAACACCTCCTTTATGATTTTAAATTACTCTCCACATCATTATAATTCTCATCATGTGAAAATAAAACCTATGAATTAGTTTAACATGATGGTAGGGTTACGTAAGGGTTTAAAGCTTATCTACCTATTCTAGACCTCAAGGGCATATTTTCATGATATATTAATTATTATCACTCTCATAAGGTGTTTTAATTATAAAAATTACCTTTAATTTCATTTTAAAAATATTGCATGGAGTTCAAAACCCTCTGTCATACCTAGAGCCCTTCAAAAAGTCCTCTTAGCTTCAATGTTAACTGTCAATAGACTAAGGCATGACTGTGACAAAATAGTGGATCCTTCCACTATTTATTTTACCTTAAAAATACCATTATAATTTAAAACCACTCATTACAATCACTTTTACCAATTTTCATAGATGGATTATGCATATAGAGGCCTTAAAACTCATTTTTCTCAAGATTAGCTAGTGGGTTGCCTAAGTTTTAATGTTTCATAGGTTCATGACTAAGTTTGATTCTTTTGGAATTTGTATTTATGTCTAATAATTATAAAAATTATTTATTAAAATATAAAATCCTTATTTAAATGATACATATTCTCGACTAGTCACCTCTTTAACCTATACAACCTATCACCACACTATATCTCTTCATTTCCCTCAATGTGGCAACCTATGCCAATACTATTATAGGTATTGATTTGGGAGTTATAAGTGATTTATATCAATTTCATAATCAATTATAACTTTTATACCTCCTCATTCATTTTTAAACTTCATCTCACCTCCTTCTTTAGTATATTTGATCTTCAAGGGCACTTTTATGCTCATATAGTCTTGATTACATACATAGGCATGTGTACCTTTATGAGTTTGAAAAATTTGAGTAGAAGTATTTATCTTGGTGAAGGTATGAAGATATCAAATTTATCATTTTAAATCATAGGTTACTTCATAATATTCCATCTTGAATGAATTTTATTTTGAATTTCACCTATCTAGGGTATATGGATATGTCAATATAATTAACCTTAGCATGGTTGTGTGTGACCATTTTAAAGTTGACCTTAGAGTGAACCTTATTTATTACAATATTATTCATACCCTAACCTATTCCTCATTTAATTTTTTTATAAATACTCCATTTTATCATGGGGTTCCTCCATAGATTACTTGGTGCCCATCCTCTTTACAACTTGGAGATAGGCTTATCTTGGCAAGGTTGTAGGTGATATTTGATGAGGTGAATGATTATGCTATTTTGAAATTTGGACCTGATTACTTGCCATTATTTACCATATTAATTGACTCTCAACCTTAGGCAGAAACTTCATTGAAATTAATGGCATAACAACACCTTCTTCATAGTCTTGATGTGATCTAGTATTAGCATACTTCAAGAGGCATTCAACCACTATTGTAGGTGAAGATTCATATGAAATTATGTCTAAATCTAAGTTTAATTCTTAATCAAGATCTACCTTTTATCCAAGTCTCATACCAATCACTTTAAAATGCTTTCACCTTCATACTCATCACTCTATATTTTTAACATAGGCTTTTCCTCTTTATGAGCCTGACTGTGTATGAAAATTTGGCCCTTATACAAACTAAGTGTAAGTTTTAGGTCTTGAAAAAACATCAATAGACCTCTAAAGTCACTCTAATTCTCTTACCGTCCCTTTATATTCTCATTGAGTTCAATTCTCTCCTCATTCATCCAATTTCTCCTTGTTTGCATCTTTGATCTCACCTCTTCTTAGCAAGGTTGTAGGTGGATATTCATGTGTTGCTTGTACAGACTGAGACAAAGATTGGGTGATAGAGGAGCTTAAAGAGGTCACCAACATGAATATGATTTTATTACAACTAAATGATAGTTCAAACCTTACTTGGGGACCTTAATCCATATACCTTCCTTGAAATTGACCAACAAAATATTGTATATGTTCCATGGCCTTGGTTGTAGATTATCTTTAATCTCTATTTAGCAGTGCATAGGATTGCATATTCATAGCCTCATGACCATAATATTTTATGGTGTCCTTGAATATTTTTTCACAATGGATACATGAGATTAAATTGAATGAGAATTGATATGATGATAGTGGTCATGGAAATGAGAATGGAGATGGAGTGGAAAACTTGCAACATTGATGAAAGACAATGTGAAAGTCAGTGAAATAGAATGAACATGAGGGGGTGAAAAAACATGACTCCATTATCAATAGATCCAATGAATGATATTATGGGAGTATAATCATATGCCTTAACCAAATATACCATTTTGAATGTGTTTGAACAAGCGTATGTTGCTAAAATGTAAACCTAGGAATCATCCAAAAACCTTAACAAATGTTAAGTTTCCTTAACCTTTGCTAAACTGTGACTAAGAGCAGGTTTGAGGGTGATTGAGGCCATAGGAATTTTATAGACCTTTAGGAATTTTATTGAAGGACATTTGACATAAATTAAACCCTATAAACAAAATTCCAACAAATCTTTATATTCTTTCTCTCTCATGAACTGTACAACCTTCCCTTTTTTGCTTGTAGATTACAGATTAGCTGTGTATGTCTTCTTGAGATCCATGTACCCTCACATGTGTAAATAATATAAATATTTTCATGGAAAGGTGTTCACACTCTTGAAAATCTCTAAAAACTTCCATTTTTCTATCATGATGCTTAGAAGAGGAGAAAACTCAGAAAACTAATTACTTGTTTGAATGAAGAAGGCATAGTGAGTGCCTTGGCTATTAAGGATGATTCATGAAGGATAAAGAGATAAACTATGAAAAAATCCAAAATATATAATATCTATAAAACCCATTCATCTACCCAAAATTCTAGACCTTGATTTTCTCTCTCATGGTTGTACCATCTACAAATATGAAGGGCTCTCTCTTTTTTTGCAAAGAAGCTCAGTGGTGTAAGAGAACCAATATTGAGCCTGTATCAGATAATTTTACCTTGAATATTTTATATAACACCTATCATGAAACCTTATTCAAATTTTTGTCCTCTACTATACGTAAAAGTCCATACAAATCTATACCTTTGCATGAAAACACATGAAAATGGCCTTTCTCTTGCATTTTCTTCACACTTTAAGCTCTAAACCACCAATTTAGGGTAATATAATTAATATGACTAGCCAATATGGATATTATCATAATAAAAAAGTCTTTTGACATCAAAATATGGGTATATTTCACATGTGGGAACTCTTAGAGGCAAAACTACGCTTTATGCTTGCATGAGGAGATATTTTCAAAGTATGAACATTTGACTTAATGTAATGGCATAAATATGAAAGGTGGTTAAATATATTATGGATAATCTAGTGTCATTTTGAGGTGTAATTTTTCCATTTTAATCATTTAAAGACCAAAACCTTCACTTCTAATCAACATAAATATAGCAGACCACCATGTAGAGGCTTAAATTAGTGCCATGAAAAGTTTCAATTTATAGGGGTTAGAATTTGGCCTTGGTAGGCTAAATTGACAATAGTTACATTGACATTGATTGACCATACTAACCATAATTCACTTTTCTTCCTCTTTAACACCTCCCAAAATAGATGGTGATCATGTCTCCACATTTACTTATGAAATTTAAAATATGTAATTCCCAAAGGTTGTTGAGGTGAATATTTTTTTTTATGCCATACGATTTAAATATTTCACTTCTAAGATCCTGCTAGAGGACATTTATGCTTCTCATCTATGCTTTGCACTAATTTTTCATCTAGATTTGTGTTCATTAAAATTTCTCCTTTATATATAATATGTGGTGATTTTATTTTTTATACTATGTTTAGGCCATTAATTATAAACTATGTTTTCTTATCATAAATTATATATGGATAGTGAATGAATACCCTATTTTTTAATGTTAAAATTGATAACTTAGAATATATAGATGAAAAAATTTAGAGGCTTTCAAGTTTTATTTTATAGTTTATGGTTACCTTGCATTTTTATGCTACAAATAATAAAATAAAACATTATGTGAAGTCATTAATCAAGGTATATATATTTGAGGAAAAAATAATAAAAATCATGATGATACATTTTTTATTATTAGTGAATGCACTCAGATTGGCTATTTATTCTCTTCTCATCACATGCCAACATGAGAATGTTAAAAATGAGATAACTCTTTGATGAAATGGGCTACTCTAATTTATGATTGACAAATAGATTAGACAACTACTCCATATTCACCCTTTAAAAGTGAAATTACTCCTTACCTTATATTAAAATGGGTTCAATTAATCATGAAGGGATGTTATGTTATCTCCTTCTACATAGAATTGCTACCCTTATTTTAGAGACTCTTATTTGACCCTTTGAAGTAGTGAAAGATTGTAATTATCATGTCTCTTGAGGCCTTGGAATATTTTGGTGGTTATATATATTGTGTTTCACTTCCTAAATTTTTTTTCTCCCACTCTATTGCACTCATCTTGGCCATTTCTTCTCTTGTCATCATATATCTACTAAACATATATATACAATTACACTATCAAACAATCTCGACATGATTGGTTTATAAAATCATCTCCATAATAAATAAATAACATAAAAAATTCATTATTATTACAATTTTATTATTAGGATGTCATCAAATAGGCCATCCCTTCCCTATGAGATGCAAAATAAGTAAACCAAATGTCTTCATGTATGACTACAAGATTATATATACTTTTACAAATGTGATAGTTTGATATCTCCACTTGTCAATGATTTATGGATATAAAATAGCACTAAAAACATGATTTAGGTGTTAGATAACATCTAGGACCAGTTTCTTAGCTTATAATTACACCCAGTCGAAGTACCCACTACCCATTCTAGTCTAAAAAATGCCCTTCTAAATACTATAAAGTCTTTTGGCCTAACTTTGGACTATATATAATATAAACCATAAGTCATTAACACAAAATTAAATAACCCTCACATTCATGTTTAATCCCTCTTATTTAACCTTTGATAATGTTGATGTAACCTCAAAGACAAATCCATGGCACACACTGTAGTAATATGTCATGAAATACAAGTTTTTTGCAATAAAGAGACAAGTGCTTGTCGTCCAACTGACATTTCTACCTCTAGGACCTCTAGGTGAAATTTCATAACTTCAAACATGTTTATATATTAAAATTACATGATCCCATGACCATGACCTATAAATCCAATTAGATGCATGTTTTCACTATTGTTCAATAGCATGGAAACACAAACAACAAATGTTGCCAAAGTTGAAGTTGTAATTAAATAAATCCACCTCTAGTGTTTTTTAGATAACAATTAGCACTAATAAGACATATTATGTGGTGGATAACATCTATTACTATCTTAATGTCCTTTTATCGTGCCTGACCAAGAGACCCACTACCCATTCTAACCTCAAAAATACCCTTCCCAATACAAGAAAATTATAGTTTTTGGCCTAACTTTAGGCACATAAAATAGAAATCATAAGACATTAAAATGAACTAAAAGAAACATCTTGTTTTTGTTGAATCCCTCTAATTTAAACTTAGATCACATTTATGTAACCTTTTATAAGAATTCATGTGGCACACATTGTAGTAATGGGTCTTGAAATACAACATTTTTGTAATGAAGAGATAAGTTCTTGTTCTCCAACTGACATTTCTACCTTAGAGACATTCAAGTGAAATTAAATCACTTCAAACACATATTTATAGGAAAAATACACATGATTCCATGACCAAAACCTCAAAATACACTTGAATGCATGTTTTAACTAGTGTTTAGGAGCATGAAAACATTAACAACAAATGTCAAAATTGAAGGTGTTGGAGAACTCCACCTTTGGTGATTCATGGCTCAAATACAGCACTAAAAAAACATACAAGGTGGTTGATAATATCTAGGCCTATGTTCTTTGCCTTTGATCACACTTGATAGAGAGACCCATTACTCATTCTAGCCTCAAGAATGCTCTTCCTAATACTATAAAATTATAGTTTATTGGCCTAACTTCAGACCGCATAAAAAAAAATCATAAGTCACTAACACAAACCAAAATAACCTTCACATTCATGTAAATTCTATATAATTTCACTTTATATCATGTTATGTAACCCTAGAGATGAATTTGTGGCACAAATTATAGTAATTGCCCTAAAATACAACTTTTTTGTAGTGAAGAGACAAGTGCTTATCCTCCAACTAACATTTCTACCTCTGGGACCTCTAGGTTAAATTTAATTACTTAAAACATGTATATATATGAAAATTAAATGGTATCCCATGACCAAGACCTCTAAATCCACCCATATGCATGTTTTCACTATTGTTTAGGAGCATGGAAACATAAACAACAATTATTGTCAAAGTTGAAGTTGTAGTTGAAGAAATCCACCTCCAATGCATTATAGATCAAAATTGGCACTACCAACACATCTGAGTTGGTAGATAATGTATAGTAATAGGTTCTTGGCCTTTGATCATGTTTTTTCAAGAGACCCACTCCTCATTCTGACCTCAAGAGTGACCTTCCCAATAGAAGAAAATTATAGTTTTTGGCCTAACTTCAGACACACATAAAACATAAACCATAAGTCATTGGTACGAACCAAAATAATGCTAAAATGTGTGTTTAATCATTTTAATTTCACATTGGATAATGTTTATGAAACCTTGGATAATATTGCATGGTGAACACTATAGTAATGGGTCTTAAAATATAACATTTTTACAATGAAGAGACAAGTTCTTGTTCTCCAACTAACATTTCTACCTTTGGGACATTTAGGTGCAAGTCCATCACTTAAAACACATATGGATAGGAAAATTACACATGATCCCATAACCAAAACCTAAAAATCCACCCAAATGCATGTTTTCACTACTATTCAAAAGTGTGGAAATACTGACAAGAAATGTTTTCAAAATTGAAGGTGTAGTTGGAGAACTCCACCTCTAGTGCTTTGTGGCTTGAAGCTATAATTGAAAATACATAAGGTGGTAGATATCATCTATTAATATGTTATTGGCATCCAATCACACCTATTCAATAGAATCGATACCCATTTCAACCTCAAGAATGATCTTCCCAATACAAGAAAATTATAGTTTTTGGGCTTAACTTCAGATAGCATAAAACATAAACTAAAAGTCATTAACACCAACTAAAACAATCCTCATGTGAATTTTTAATCCCTATAATTTCACATTAGATAAATTTTATGTAACCTTGGATATGAATTAGTGGCGCACATTGTAGTAATGTGTTTTGAAATAAAATATTTTTGTAGAAAAGAGATAAGTTCTTGTCCTCTAATTGACATTTCCACCTTCAAGATGTCCAGGTACAATTACATAACTTCAAAAATGTATATATAGGAAAATTTAATTTGATCCCATGACCTCCAAATCTACCCAAATGCATGTTTTCACTACTATTTATGAGTGGAAACACTAACAACAAATGTTGTCAAAGTTGAAGCTACAATTGGAAAACTCCACCTCTAGTTATTTATGGCTTGAAACTGGCACTTACAACACATCTAGGGCGGTGTATAATGTCTATGACAAATTTATTTGCCTCCCATCATGCCCATTTGAGAGACCCAATACCCTTTATGGCCTCACGAATGCCCTTCCTAATATAATACAATTATAGTTTTTGGGCCTAACTTTAAAAATGCATAAAACATAAACCATAATTAATTAACACTAATAAAAATAACCCTCACATGCATGTTTAATCCATATAATTTGAACCTATATCATGTTAATGGAACATTTTAGATTAATATGTGGCACACATTACACTAATGGGTCTTGAAATACAACTTTTTTATAATGAAGAGATAATTTCTTGTCTTCCACCTAAAATTTCCATCTTTGGGACTCCAAGTGCAATTCCATCACTTCAAACACACCTGGACAAGTGTTAGCCAAAATTTGGATACATTGAATGAGGATCATTCAAAAAATTCACTTACTTGATTGTAACATTGTGGATAGTCATCATGAAGGTCTTGCCATGGTCATTAATGATCTAGGATGCTAGATAGGATATCTTCCTTGACATATTAAAAGTAATTTAGGATGGTCTAGTTAGTATCTAGGTCACGTCATGTTTTATTGCCATCAAGAGGTCATTCCTTATGATCTTCACTTTGTGTCTAACATTGTTTAAGGTAAATTTGACAAGGTTAAGGTAAGATATAAATTAGGTTGATGGAGAACTATGCACAAGGAGATAAGGTGTTGAATTTTCTAGGATAACCATGGTTTAAAGTTGACCAAATTGAACAACAAACCAATATATTAAGCTTATAATATTTTTTTTCAAATAATTTTGTAAATATTAAGGTAGTTTTGATAAGTTTAAGGTATCTCACTATTTTAGTATTATTGTATATTCAAACATTTAGATGATATTTGCTAGTTATAAGCTAATGTGAAGGTTTTAAATATTAATGGTACATACATATGAATGTTTCAAGACCTATTATAAGTTTTATAGCATGAAATAAGTATAAAATAAGTTAAATATAGTTTGAATCAGAAAGTGCAATCACTACTCTTGTAAATAGTTATAAGTGAAGATTCATGGCCAAGAAGAGAGAGAGAGAGAGAGAGAGAGAGAGAGAGAGAGAGAGAGAGAGAGAGAGAGAGAGAGAGAAGAAGAGAGAGAGAGAGAGAATGCATTTTAAGAAGATAAAAATACCAAGTCACATTGTAATTTATTTAATAAGGTTAAATCATGCTTGAAAAATATTTAAAATTTCCTTTATAATCAAAAATTTCATTAGATGCTCCATCGAGCTCTTGGCAGGCTCACAATGGTCACATTCAATTACTTAGTACAGATAGGAGAAAGAAAGTTAGAAGTTAAGATATTGGAAAAATATGGGGGTATAATTCCATAATAATTTAATAATGCATTAGTATTTATTTTAATTTTATATGCTTTATTAATGATTACTAACAAGTTAAGCAAGTCTAAAACCCTAGTTAAACCCTATAGGCTCAGTTTTAAGCATTTTTAGTGAAAATGTGAACTCGTTGGTGATTAAGGAAGGTTGTGAAAGTAATTTTAGGAATTCTAAAATACCATAAATATATATCCAATCATATTCATTATTTTTCAATTCATAAATGATAATCATCTTTCAAGAATAGTGATTTTGTGCATTTAATCCTAGAGGGTTTTATGTTTCCACCAAGATTCAAGTCCATATGAAGATTATGGGAAAGTTTTAAGACAATATCAAGATATAATTATCATATTTTATGTCCATAAATAATCCTTTCAATGACATCAAGTTCCAATATTGCATAATTATGATATCATAATGCTCATTTCAGGAGATTACAAACCTAGGTTCTAAGTTGTTCATCATTTCCACTGTGACCAAGTGAATTGAGGAGATAGATAGATGGGTAAAAATTAAATATGTTTAAATCATTATTAAAGGGTTATAAAATAAATTATTAATATCTCTTGTTTAAATAAACACTTATAGTCACCTCAATCAATGTGCTAGTGGACTATGTACATTGAAATGAAAACCAATTGAGTTGGGAAAAATACATTTTGCATGACCAAAAATCATGTGAGAAAATAATGATCATGGAGATAATATTTTCAAGGTTATAATGGAACAAATGAGCCAAATAAATAACCTTCACAAGTAAAAAAAATTAAAACCTTAAGGCTTAACACCTAAGAGAGCCTAATGTGCATACACATGTCTATCACAGTCCTAAGTGAGAAAGAGGCTAATTATGCAGTGATTGAATGGAAATATGAGAGGTTTAAAATATAAATTAATAAAAGAGTATCAGGTTAAACCTAATTTTCATCATCAAAATATTAATCTATTATTAAAATGGGCTTATTCAAATAAGCCTAATAGTATAGGAGTCCAAACGTGGACCTATAGGTTGATCGCATTCAACAGATGAGAGTTTGGTATCTAATGGGAGTGTAAATGGTTGTTTAAAGAAGTAAAATATAACATATAATAATTATTAATCACTTTTAAATTATTCCAAGGTCTAATATATGGTTGAATAAGGCCTACATTCACATTTGTAGTATAGGCAATCCAAATCAAACACATAGGCCTATCATAAGAACATGAGGAGTAAGAGGACTTGTATGATGAGAAAAAAGGATTTATAAAGGTATGAAAGAATAAAATAATTTATTTAAACCCATTATAATGTCATTAAAATCATTACAAGTTCCAATGAAGAAGATTTACACTCATGATATAGTTCAGGTAGACCTAACAAACACCTATAGGCCTGCCACTGGCACAGTTGGAGAAAAGATACTTGTGGTTTCAAGTGAAGGGATAATAATGTTTGAGATCAGTTAGGGAGATTACCTAAAAATAATTTACATGATCATTAAATTTCTAAAACTATTTGAGGAGGACCCATTCTCAAGGCATGAGGTCAAGAAACCTAAAATAGTCATCTATAGGACTATGACTTAAAGAATGAAGAAAAAGTGTAAGTATTAAGGTGTTTTGAAGAGTGAAGAATATTATGGGGTTAATAATAACTTTTTAATATATATAATATAGGACTGGTACTCTTAATAAAGGAATAAAATACTGAAACAAAATTGTTAAGATCGGATTGGCCTAATTGCTCATAAGCCCTTACCATAGGTCTCAGTAGGTATTAAGTATTTTAAAGAGTGAAATTTATTTCATAAGTGTTGGATAAATTAATTTAAGGTTTTCCTGACCTATTAGAATTATTTTTAATCAAAAAAAGTGTTTCTAAATATCCCTTTTTCTAAAAAACACTCTCTCAACCTCATTAATAGGCCTGAATAGTTAAGAAAGACAACCTTCTTCGAGTGTGAAGTACCATGAGAAGATTCATGGGGTAAAATGGTTTTATGGGATGTTTAAGAGATATATATACTCCCAATTATTGGCATTGGTTCTAAAATAAGTTCAATCTACTTTATGAATAATTGTTAAGAAGTAGGATTTTGACATGTGTGAAGGGTATAGTACTAAGAGGTTGATGACTAAGTTTTGATTTTTAAGTGACCATAATGCATTTGACTAGACCTTTAAGTAGCTTGATTTTATTGGTGGGTATAATTATCATTTATTAAAATAGTATTTTGGCACGTGCAAATGGTACAATATATAGAAAAATCCTAAAAACTTAAATGCATGCTTATTTATGAGTATGCAAGGTGGTGGTAAGCTCTCAGATCAGGTAGAGAGGATTTTTAAGCATGTAAAAAAGTATAGGAGTATTATAAAAGTCATACCAGATTCATAATTTAGGATATAACAAGTTATAAGTCTTCAATATAAGCTAAGATGATTGAATCTCTCTTGTTGGCATTGAGGGAAGCCAAATTACAGACCTATGGAGTACTCTTGGAGATATTCCCTTTAATTTATTCAGTTTTCTTATGAGGGACATGCCTTAATAAAACATAATCAAGATTTTATCATTTTTATTTATTTATAAATCACTCTAGTTACCTCTTGGGCCTGAGCATGCACCTAGTCTAGGGCTTTGGCGATTTATTGGTTCATCCATCTATACAAGGTTTCAAACACTAAAATTTTACATGGATATTGATTAGGAGGTAATAAAAGTGAATCAAACATTTTATTTGAGTTTTATATGTGTGATGGATGTGTGGAGACAAATCTCAATTTTCTAGCCCTAGAGACCTAATTAAGGGCTAATTGAGAAAAGAATAGGTAAATAAAGCATACTTGCATTGATATTTTGGTCATGAAATTTTATATAGAACAAGAAGATCCAAATGGATACTCAAATATATGTTTATTTTGATAGGATCATTTGTATAATGTTCTAAACAAGGAGCCTTATAGGTTTTGAGGGTTATAAGGAAATGAAGACAAGTATGGGATTTAAGTGTGAAATGGAGTGTTAGAGAGTGATTGAGACACCCAAGGGGGTTGATATAAGTTTTTTAAGGTAGAGAGATGTTTCTCATAGATAGATGTTTCATTCATGAATATATAATCAAGATTTGAGACATTTTGAGCAAAAGAGAGATAGTAAGGATTGTGAGATTTTGAGAATTAAAGAAGAAGTTTACAAGAACTATAAAGAGTGGCATGGAAGATCCTAAAATCATAAAAATAAATACACATGTCAAGACATACTTGTAACTCTTTCTAAGAAATAATTGGTAGTTTAATGAATGGGTTGATGAGTCACTAAAGAAGACTAAGAGTTACTCTATGACACATTGATGAAGATAATATCATTTCAAAGAACACACATGTTGATAAAGGACTTCATAACTACCTAATTATATATTCTTATTTATTTTTAATGAATCCTTTTGATATGACACTTGGCATAAGTCTCTCCAAAATTCTCTTGCTCACTCTCTATCTCATTATCTTCTATATATTCATCCTTATTTATATTTTTAATGGATCCTCTACCTAAGTATGTTGAAGCCTTGCTCATTTATATGCCTTTGATCAATGAAGACTGCTAGTTTTACCTCTTTTTATGATTGTACTTAGTGTGTGTGCATGGATATTTGATCTTGTTAAGTGATTTGCTTAGTATTCCTTGGCATGTTTTCCTATTCTAACACCTATATGTAGTTTGAAATCTCATTTTATAGGTCATGTGAAGTGTTCAAGTGAATTGTAAGGTTTGAGTGAGTTTTCCTATTCATTAGTGTTATTATAGACCTCTTGATTAGTCATCTTAGCCTAAACATTTATCACAACCTCCACATTGAAATTATGATGTGAGATATTCATACAAAGATTAGTGTATGTTTAGATAAGTTTTATGGTATACATGTGCACATGCAACTAGTTGGTAGTGATCACTTGATTGTGTGTATCACCCCTTAGTTTTATTTCATGTTATTCTTCTCCCTTTTCCTTTGCAATATAGTAGTGCATTTATGATCCTAACTAATACATCAAGGGGAACTATCCCTGTAATCTATATTTTTGGTCCACTTAGAGGTCACCCACAACCTAGGACCAATCCCATTGCATAGCTCAAGTGAGAGGGATTGAAGACACCCTCTCAAGGGTGAAAATTTGAGATATAATAGTTATAGCACACCCAAAGGGATTAGATTATCATTCATTGAATGAATATTTAGTGTTATCTTTCAATACATTAGATTTTAGTGGCAATAACTCAAGCACCAATGGTGACTCCAAATTAATATCAACTGGTATATGTAGTCCAAGTGCCTCAAAGATAGAAAATTGGTATGTATCATTACTCATATGATCAAAATGCTTTTTATGTACCTTCATATCAGTCTTATCAAGTTAATGTTGTTCATGAATTCTCCTCAAATATACCTAAAATAGTTGCCTACCAAGTTTACCAACAACACACCTATCCCTCTAATCAACCATTTCAAAGATATGTTGCTCCTTCTTCACTTTTATCCATCTTTAAACAAACCATATTGGACCTTGTAAAGATGTTGACAAAGACTAATAGAGAAGTATAGTATGGTGTTATTTATCCTATTTATCCCATTCATGATGTTAGAGAGCTCTTTCAAGGATTTTGGAGAGTGTGGGTAGGTTTTGAGAAGGAGTATCATCCAACCAATGAAAGGATAGAGGTTAAGGGGATAATACACTTAGTGAAAGATAGGTTAATGAGGTAGGAAAGAGAGCATATCCAATACAATCAAAAACCTTCTTATGTATCTTATACACCAAAGTTTAAAACCTTCATTCCTCAAGTTCTTAACCATATTCAATATAACCCTACTCTCCCTCAAGACCCTCAAACCATCCATTCATGGAGACCCTCTTGGACTAAGACCCCTGATTATGCCATGCCTACTCTTGAGAAAGAGCCTTCTTCCATGCCTATCCAAAGTCAAGAAAAGGAAAAGGGTATGGAAGCCAATTCAAAACATCTCTCAAGCCCTTCAATATCTTTACCTATCCTTCAATTTGAATCTATCCATGAATTTCAAGACACTTCCAAGTTTGACAAAGAAATTAAAGAATGGAAAGAGAAGAATACATATTCAAATTAGTTATCTTCTCTATACCTTCAAGAGAATCATGATCAGCCTAGTACTTATAAGGTTCAAGTTGGAAGGACACACTACTATGTTTCAAGCAACATAATGGAGTCTTTTGCCCTCCCACCCTCTCCGTTTGTGAAGGAGAATCAACTACATTGATGGTAGAATATGGATGTTCATATGTGAATGATAGTTTTTCAAAGCTAGGTGATGAGGTGGTAGTTCTTGAAAATTAAGATCAATCAGCTACAAGTGAGCCTTAATAAGGCTATGAAGGGAGTGTTTATATTGTGTATGATGAATAAATTCTGATTAATAGTCCTCTTCAGCAATAAAGAGAAAAATTAGTCTTCAAGGGTGATGAGAAAGATGGTCTTGATGAAGGAGAGCAAGTTAACATGGAAAAACCCTATTATCAAAGAAATTCCATTGAAAAGAGTGAAGAAGATCTTGACCAAGCATGGAAAAAAATTTAGCATAGTTTTATGGAATAAATGGACTTTCTAGGCAATCATGTGAAACCTCTAGAGCATGAAATTGAACTCTAAAATGAAGTTGCAAAAGTTGGAAGCACTCTAGAAGAGCATAGATCAGGTTTGGCATAAGAGAGACATGATTAATTGAGTCTTAAATGGGTATAATAAATTCCATTGTTCATGGAGGAAGATGAAGACGAATCTAGCTCTTATGAATTGAGTTTTGATGAAGAAGAACACAGTTTGCAGCCTTGTCATGAATCTTTTCAAGCATGTGAAGCATTTCACCACCTTGTTGTCCCTCAAGAGAATGGAAAAATTGAAGTTGAACTTGACATTTTTTTGAATGATGAATAATAATCTACCTTTTGGGATGAGCTATAAAAAAATTCTCTAGTTTGGATGGTGAATCTATATCCCATGAGGAGAGTGTTAATAATGTTATCTTGGTTAATGAGCATGATCAAGAGATGCATGAGAAAGATCTTGAAGATAATGACATATTTGATGACCTTGTTGATCCTCATGATCAAGTTGAAAGAGGTTTTGAATACATGTGGCAGTCCTACTTGGACATGTTCAAGGAATTTGAAGATCTTGGTAGGATAACACCCCAAGAAGAATAAGAGGAAGTTGTTGATGAAGAGTATAAAGATCCTAACAAGCCAACAGATAATATTAGTCATCATCAAGAAGTTAAAATCCATAGTGTGGCAATCTATGATGAATATGACACCTTAAAAATGTTGTCAAAGTTAAATTTATGGTTATACAACTTGATCTACAATTTTTTGTGGCTTGAAACTAGCATTTCCAATACATCTAAGGTTGTAGATAACATCTAGGACCAAGTTATTGGCCTTCCATCATGCCCAGTCGATATACCCACTACCCATTTTAGCCTCAAGAATGTCATTTATGTAATAACTAAGTAATTATATTAAGCTTCTCCTAGATTCAAAAATATGAAATTATTTACTAATAGTGCTAATTGCATGAAGGTGGAAGCATGTTTGACACCACTAGCATACAAAAATTTTGTTAGTAAGTAATTAAAAATTAAATTTATATATACTACCTATAAAATAAATAAAATTTGGTAAAATTAAATACGTCTACATTTGAAAACTCAACATACCTTGAAATTTTAATATAATGAACCATTATGATTTGCTCTAATATTTATAGTAGCAAGAATAGATTCATGGTATGACACATGTAATTTCCATAGATTTTTGTTTAATGGCATCCCATGATATTTGATCAATTTAATATTTGCTTCAAGAACCAAATTTAAATAGTGTACTATCTTCCTATGTGTTTCAAAGTCTTCAAAGAACCATACGTATGATTTTTTGATATGATATTATTGAAGCCAAGTTCAGTGACTACCACAACCCAGTGAGATATTCAATGTTTTATCCATATATGACTAGAGAAGTCAAAAAAAATCACTTATACACACTAACATAAGTATTAATTTTTTCCCTCTTCATTGTATTCTTTAGTAATAATTGTAAAAACATTCCTTGTATCACAAAAAATAAATATTAATAACATTGTCAATATAGATAATGAGAATAAATAGTACATAATGATTAATATTTTACATGGTTGCACTAGACTATATGCATGGTCAAATTCATGTGATGATGTCATATTTGTAATTTGTAATGTTGGTAGAACTTGATCTATGTCAATTAGAAATAGAGGTATGTATCTCCATTCATCCACCCACTCTTGTGACTCACACTCATTCTAAATAGTCCATGCATGTAGAATAGAAACATGCCAAGTGTCTCATATGAATAGTTTAAGAACATGAATTTAATCTACAAAATGAGTGGAGATCAGTTGATCCCATTATGTTTATATAATTCTCATACTTTCCCAAATGCTCTTCCTCCATCAACCAAAAAAATCTATGAATAGTAAAATTTTCTTGAGCACATGGCCCATTTTATCATTACACCATTCAAAAATGGTTGTTTTATTAGTCAAAATAACACCATATTCAAAATTCAACTCCTCTCTTGAATTGAATCCTTTTACACATGCTCTAGCACCATCATGCTCCCCTTTTCCATGGTTAGCCTCAGTGAAACTTTAAATATGTTCTCTTTCAGTGATAATGTGCATCCTTCTCAACTAATAAAACATCCATGCATTATTAACTTGTGATGTGTGATTATCTAACTAGATGTAATGTTACTTAAAAGCAATGTTCTTCTAAGTCAACTTTCTATAGAACATCTCAAAATAACCTTTTCATACTCTATACAATTTGATCGATCATCACTAACATATAAATGATACTCCCTAAATATTTATTGATATTGATCTATGCTATAAACTGCATGCATGAATGTCATATGCACAAATATGGCAACCTATACTAATTTTTAATACTGTGACTAAACTTTCATTTGTGTTTTGACTATGTAATTAACAACAAAGTTGACCATGAAAACAATAAAATCAAGTGGTAATTTTCCCTTGCTTAGCTTTAAATGTTCATCCAACCATCTATCTATTTGTGTGTGCCTTGCATACTCATAAATAATTTCCTCCATAAATTTGACCATAAATTTTGAAACATGTGTCTATTTTGTAACAAGCTCACACCTTTTAATTCTTTGCCTTATTTTACTTGATAAGTCATAGATTTGTATTTACTAAAACCATCTAATTCTTGTCCAATTTCACTTGTATTCTCCTCATGGATTTTTTGGTAATTTTGGAAATCCATCACAAATTCTACAATTTCCATCTAAATATGCTTTGTTATAAAATAATTATTTATCTAGTCTTTCAAAAAAATGGTTAGAATTAATTCCCTAGATGATTTTAGTAGAATTTTTATCCCACACTTGTGAAAAAGGTTGTCAACATGTAAAGTAAAACATATATGACAAAAAACATCATAGTGCATTGAAAATTAAACATGTTGCCTATAACAAGTGGTGTGTGTGTGTGTGATTTATTTTTACATAAAAGGGTTTATCCATCTCAAAATATCTTTGACTAATAGAAATTTTTAGATTTTTTCCAAAAAACATAAAGTAAAATTATGTTTGGGTCATATCCAATAAATCTTTTAGATGTAAGGCACAGTTATAAGAACCAACTCTTATTTTCACTACATCTCTTGTATTGGTTAAAACTCATGTATTGTCTATCTAAAATTGTGCAAGTAAATCTTTGAGAGCATCAGCTATAACCTTATACTTCTATAGAATTCTGACAATAAAGCACATAGCTAATTGGTATTGGCATCATTAAGTATTTAGCATATTTCAATTGCTTTCATTAATGTTTTTTATTTTTCTTTAGTGCTTGACTAGTTTTTGAAATCAATCAATTTCTCCCTATTTTACCACTTACTGCACAAGTTATAATTATATTTCAGGCATCATTACAATATTTGTTTTGCGATATCACGTCTACAATATGATATTATTTGTGTAGATTTCCAAAAATTTATTTTTTTCTCATACATGTTAAATGCTCTTAGTCTTATGGTGTACATTTTAGGTCTCATCTTAATCAATTTCATCAATGAAATAAAAAATAATTTTCTAAATAAATTACCCCAAAAAATTTAGCTAATCTTCTTGATTGGTGGTATGACATTTTGTTATTCATTCATTTTAAAATGATTTAATCAACTTTAATTAATTACTTTTATTTTCTATGCACAACCCTTGGAGGTGTTATAAATGGTGGAATTTGTTGAGAGGGTGTTTCAAAATTGTTATGTTCCTTCTAGATTTTTCTTCATTGTTTAGTGTTTCCATGGCATTTTATTCATTTTTACTTTAATCATTATGTGTTTCCATGTAATTTTATTCATATATAGAGGTTAAAACATCATGCATATATTCATAATAATAATTTTAAAAATAACATACTTTGAATGTGTACTTAAAACATAATTTAGACTTCTAGGTAAACATTCGTCATTGTTATTCAATTCATAATTGTCAATTTCATCATTATCTATTACATTTGGTTCATTAGGGATAGTATTTGTACCTTGTCTCGAGTGAAATGATTGTATTCATACCTTTTTTATCTCAACTCTTGTAATTTCCCTAGTGTTTTATGCTTTAACTTCTTCCTCTTCTTTGAATGAGATTTATCACCCATGACTAGACAATTGATAGCTTTTAAAGGTGGGGTCCAAAAAATAACTTAATAGCTTTTGTCTATGACTTTTAAACCACAAAATGATGCAGAGAATGTTTTTGGTGACATAATTCTTGATTGAGGTTAAAAATAGATTTTAAAAGAATATGTTTTGCCTATTGTGAACATAAATGTGTACACACTATAAATCATATTTTTTATAGCATGTGTATGTTATAGATGTACACATAATATATACATAGTTATATATCATATAATTATTTCATTAAAATATTATTTTATACAATTTCCTCTTGATTGATGTCTAAATCACATCTTAAATAGTTGAAATTAGATTCAATTAGTCCCAAGTAACATCCTATACCCACAATTATGTTCAATATGTTTAGATTACCCCAACTTACCTTTATGATTGTATTTGTGATAAAATTAGGGCTGATTGAGCCTCAATATCACATTATACAGTTGTAATTAGGTTGAAAGGGCTCAAGTTGGTCCAATTTTCCTACATGATTGAATTAGTGGACTATTTTATTTAGGGTGTTATGTCAAGGGTAGATTGACCCCCTAAATTACATCTTATATAGTCAAAATTAGGTTCACAGGGTTTAATTTTGTCCAATTTACATCACTCATTGTAACAATGGATTAATTAGGTGAATATGTTCAAGAAACATGAGCTAATTTAGCTCTAAATCACATCTTAGACTCATAATTAGGTTCAAGGGGTTTATATTAGCTTAATTTCCTTCATGTTTGCATTTTTAATAAAATTAGGGTCAATTAAGCCATATGTTACATCATGTAAAATTGATTGAACCATAAATTAGGTTCACCATGCTCAATTTAGCCTTTTAATCGCATCTTTAATTGCATCAATTTACTAATTAGATCAATTTCATGATATAAATAGAGCTAATTTAACCCCAAATCATATCTTTCTCTTGTAGTTAGGTTGAAGGGGCTCAAATTAGCCTCAAATGCCTCCTTGATTGAATGAATCAACTATTTGGTTCATTATATAATGACATTAGGGTCAATTTCATTCTAAATCACATCATATATAATTGAAAATAGGTTCATGTGGCTCATTATTTTAAAAATTATATCACTAATTGCACCATTTGATAATTGGCTCAATATATGATGAAATCAAAGCCAATTTAGCCTCAAATCACATTGTATAGTCTAATTAAGTTTAAAGGGCTCATATTGACCCTAATTTCCTCCACAATTTAGACCAATTAACTATTTAATTCATTATATTAAGACATTGGAGTTTATTGAGCCCAAAACCACATCTTTTACATGTCACACTTGCATATTTAATAGAACCAAATTATTATTTGCTTCATTCTCTAATTAAATTAGAGTTGATTAAGCCCCAAATCACATTTTATAGTCACTATTAGGTGAAAGGGGCTTAAATTAGCCCTAATCACCTTCAAATTAAACCAAAGGACTATTTGGTTTATTTTATTATGACATTGGGGTTGGCAGACCCAATTAAATCATTTATAGTCAAAATTAGGTTCATGAGGCTCAATTTCACTCAAATTGAATCACTGATTACACCAATTCACTTAATATGCCAGGAAATCTAAGCTAATTTAGCCTCAAATCACATATTATACATGTAGTTATGTTCAAGGGGTTCATTTTGGTCGTAATTCCCTCTACCATTAAAATAATTGACTTGTTCATTCATTTTTTAATGAAACTTGGTTGAACCCTAAAACATATTCTATATAGTCAAAATTATGATCATAGGCATAAACACACCAAAATTGCATCACTATATCCACTATCTCATTTTTATGGTAATGTATATAATGACACACTCCACTTTAAAATAAAAATATGAAAAAATATAAATGTGAATAGATACATAGATAAATATGAACATATATACATAGACTAAATTCATTTATTATGCAATGTCAATGTATACATAGACTAAATTCATATTTTGTGTTATGTATAGTGTGTATGAACTATAACATGTATTTGTTATGTTATTTTTGAATTGAAAAAACCAATCCTTTTAGCTTGAAAATGGCTTGGATTTTTGAGCCAAATGCTTGGATCTATCAACACATAGCTAAATTCAAGATATTAGATAGAAAATAAGGAAATTCAACATCCATCACCGAATATATTATGAATTTCAATGATACAATTCATAAAATTATTACCATGCCAATGATCAAGCTCTATTCTTTCCAAATATATGATTTTTTAAGTTTTTGGACTATTTTAAGGTTTCCATCTATGTTGATTTCTAACTATGGCTTTTTTAGGCCATTACATGCTATAAATATACATGCCTATATATGTTGATGTATTTTTTTCATTGATCCAAATGCAAAAAAAAATTATATGGTCAAAAACTAGGTCTAATTATACATGCATTTAGAAAAAAACTAATTTTCATTTTTTGAGGTAGTTTGGGGGGGTCACACGGCTGACTTTCCATTTTTTTTATATCAATTTTTAGGATCTATTTCCTTTTAGCTTGAGAGGTATTTGCAAATATATTTTAAAATCAGCTTTATAATCTGAAATGATGTATAACTTAACATCATTTACAATATGGTATTTATTATATTTCCTCATGAAGATGGCATCTCAAAAATAAAAATAAGCTCTGACAAACACTACACCAAACATATCAAGTATACAACATCCAATATAACTTAATCAATGAAATGTCCATTAATACCAAACTTAATTTAATTTCTTGGTCACCTTGATGTTTGTGCCTTTCTTCACCCAACCCAAAACACATGGGCTTGGATGAATGTAATTCTCTATGTTCATTTTTTCTACTAACTCCTTGTTTACAAAATTTGTTTGTCAACAAGTATAAAATAAGGCATCTGATTTGGTTTTCTTCATCTAAATTTTAATGTGGAAAATCTTGAGTTTATTCTATTGGGAACTAATACTACCTAAACATATCTTTATATTAATAGAGGTAAAACACAAAGTCTCATCCACATCAGAGTTGCAACCATGTCTTCACCTTTGAGATAAGGCAAAACCTTGTTATTGTTGTTCCTAAATAAGTGCAATTACAAATGTAGTTTCTAGAAATTTTCCTCAAAAATAAGTACCAATATCAAATTTACCAAATGTCTTTCAATATCATTCTTATAATTGGAAGAATATTTATGCTTATCTTTTATTTCACCATTACCCTTATGCTTAAAACCATATTGTTGATTTGGAGTGCATTGAGAGGTAGATGAATATTTCTTCTTTTCCATCTCTAAGTATTGAGCTTGATAAAAAGCATCATCTACATCCGTAGGATTGGACAAGAGTACATGTCTCCTCATATGGATATGGATTCCACCAATAAACTTCATCAAGATGTCACAATCCACTATATCTTTACCCATTTGGATATTCTTTCTTGAAAAAATCACTTGTTTAATCTTGTACACTTTGGCATTGCTTTTGCCTAAGATACTACCAATATATGGACCACTGTTCCTCATAATAAATAGGATAAAATTGGTTTCTAATTAGCATCTTAAAATCATCCCACTTAGTAATAGGAGAAAGCTTTTTAACAACCAAAATATGAAAAAAACATTAAAACATAGTTAAAGAATGATTGGTTAATTTAAACCTTACAAAATAAATTTTTTGGCTCTTATTAATATACTACAAACTTAAATATACCTCTAGTTGAGCTAACCAATGGTATAACATCTCCACATTTAGATCTCCCACATATGGTTGAATCTCTTTCTTTAACTCAGCCATGAATAAAGGTGGAGCTTGGTTGGCATATGGTTTTTCTTCCACCTTCTCATTTTCAGGAGTATCCTCCTTATTTGATTTTAGTGCCTCTATAGAAACACAAATATTCTCCATGAGAAAACCCAAGATGGAATCCAATCAATCAATATTACTCATAGATAGAGAGATGTGAGCCACTCCTTATTTAAGCTTTTGAAATATTTATTCTATTGTATAGGAATATTATTCTTTAGATTACACCATACTTGTGATCCCTTACTTCCACTTCCTTATCGAAATGTCTTCTTAAAATAGAGCTCAGATACTTTGACCACTAGCACTGATTTCTTTAGCGATGACCATGCATCATAATGTAAATACATAAAACCATAAAAAATACTAAATTGATAGAAAATCAAAACTTATACCAATATAATCCATAATTTATTATATATTCCACATTAATATTTTCCAAAAATATACTCCTAGATCAAAAAATTATTGATTGATTACTATTCTAGAGTACTTTCAATACTAAAACAAAGACAAACAAGTGTTGGAAATGAAATTTAGAATAAATATGATCTATAAACTAGTGGATATTATACATTAATATTCATTGACATGGATCTTGTAGACATATAAAATTCACCACTTCTCCATCATTACCAATTATCTTTATTCATCATGCTAACATTATCCTAGTGTCACTCTAACATCCCCATTTACATATTTATTCATTATACCAATATTTCATCTCATCACATCATCCTTTGTATCAGCCAATCACCTTCATTATCATCATTTTTAATCCCTAATAAAATACTCACATTATTAATGAATTTTATATTCCTTGAAACTTAACCTCACCTACCCCGAATAACAATCCTAGAAAATCAAATCCCCAATCCCTTATTTATTATCCTAACCACATCTAGAACCTATTAATCTACCTTGAACTCCACACCATACTTCTCCAAAATCCTCTATAAATTTTTAATTCATAACTCCACCTACCAAATCCTATCATCAACTCTAAACCACTGATACCCATACTCCATGGCTCAATAATATCCATTTATCTTTCCCATGTGGATCTACATATTGAGCCACATCCCCATCCATAAAAAGAGATTTAAATGTGAATCCTTGTAATGCCATCATTCCATCACCTTTTCAAGCAATCAAGCATCCATATTAAAAAATTTCCCAAATATTAAGTCAACAAGAGAAATCAAACATTCCAAATCAAACATTCATCCCTCAAGTATTTTGGAACACATCCACATGGCAAGGAGAAAGGATTCAATTGTGAATTTGAGGTATAATCTTTATTTTTTAGGCATCATTTAGTTTGAATTTTAATCCCTTGTTATTTTATCTCTTATAATGTGTTTTTGATTGGATTTAGGATATAAAGTTTGACTTTCATTTCATTTTTTCTATCTTATAAATCTAATTGCATATTGCATCATAGATCTTATACTCCTATATCCAAAAAAAATTATTTGATTATTGTTCTAGATTACTTTCAATGCAAAAAACAAAAACATAAAAAATTTATTAAAATGAAATTTAAAACAAAATAAACATGAGAAAGGAGTATAAAATTAGAAAAATCATAATACAAACACAAGAGATGACTTGGAGAAACCCGATGTGGGAAAAAATCTAGTGGGTGAGGTAATTGCACTCCCCTTCCACTATGTGAGTCAATAATTATACAAGTTACCATAAAAAATGGCCTTCATGAATATAATTTTGACTACTGCACTATCCAAATCCCTCACACAAAAATTCTTCACACTTCTAGGACATTCCACAATGATCCAACACAACTCGAACAACCATTAAATAACTAGGAAACAATGAGACAACATGAACAAACCTAAACTTGAAAATTAAAATGTAAATTTAACTTCAAGATGTCTCATTGACTTATTTTATGTCATTTACCTTCCATAGAGGTTATAATTATGACACTTCACCTTGGAATCCATCGAATAATCCAAATGAATCATTGCCAATAAGTTGAAATGTTCGCATTCTCATGATTTAGTTAGTGGAAAACTTTTACTTTATGTAGAGTGATAGTTTCCAAACTATCAAGGTGGATACACAATTTTTGCTTGTAGACACTAGTGATTACACAACCACCACCTAAAAATATTGTAATTTACTCAGCCACTATGGTGGTTACATAATCACCACCTAAAAATATTGGTGGTTTTGTTATCCTTGACAAAACCCTAAGTTTCAAATGCTACAAGTTTTTGACTTCATCAATACAAGAATGCCTGAATGATCCCAACACTAATTCTACCACTACAACTTAATTAAAAAAATCATTTTATAGGAACACAATTAAAGAAGTTTCTTACATAGTATTTTACATATTTGAATGTATTATAAATGAGTTAGACAACATGTCTAGTAAATTAGATCCATATTTATGACCATGCCTACCTAATTTAAGGATGTTAAGGCCCTAAAAGCTTTAATAACTCTTTAAGTGAGGAAATGTATCCCACACATCTTCTTTAGAATAACATTTAGTATTACTAGGTAGCTACCCTTGTAACCAAACCAACCAATGTTCTCTCACTCATCTTGTTGTTGTCCTCTCTTTTTTCTATGGCACAAGATCCTCCTCTAATTCCATCTGACTATCAAGATCTAGGTCTTCAATTGAAGGTATCAACAACCCTTCATCTTCATTGTATAACATAGAAGGCTTAAAGAGATGTAAGTTTAAAATAATGATCATGGAATAAATATTCATATAAGGAGACAAAAAAAGTCTAAATTTATTCTTGCCCACTTATTACAAAATTTAAAATGGACCATACCTAATAGGCTTAAGCTTCTTAGCCTTACCTTGGAGTCTCTCTCTACTCAATTATAACCATAACTTATCTCCAATAAGGATAGTGTGATTAGTATTATGTTGATCTTTCCTTGATTTGTATTTATCTTGTGAATCATTCAACCTCTCTTTAATTTATAAGTAAACTTGTTTAGTATTCTTAATGATATTTTCATAATTTTGTACCTCTTGATCCACTTTCCCATTTCCTTTGTATGGTTGTCTCAAAACAAAATCAAATGTACATGGAGGTAAGTAATTAAAATAAATTTCAAAATGAGTTTTTCTACTAGAATAATGTAGTGCCCTATTAGAGGAATACTAAATATACACCAAATTTTCATCCCAAATATTAGTATTCTTCCTATTATACCCTCTCAAGAGTTGTCCCAACGTTTTTTCACAACTTACGTCTTCCCATCATTTTTGTTGGGAAAATAATGGAAGCACACAATTGATTACCAAGCAACTTAATATGCGGAAATTAACCAGAATACACAAGTAACTAGAATTCAAAAATAACACAGAATATGAGAGACAATACACAACTTGTATTAAAACTCTTCCAGAAGGAAATACAACAAAGAAGGCTACCACAGTTCTTCTTCCTTACACACCTCTAGGGCTCCCACACCTCTAAGGCATAAACAGTAAATCCTCCCTCAAAGCTCCCTCCCTTAGGTCCCAACACACAACTCAAACACAGAGTTGGTGTTCACCTCCAACCAGCCAGTATCCACTACTGCCAGTACACCTGTGCTCCATGCACTCCACAAGTACACAATCATACTTCAGGTAGATCTCCCCTGAACTGTAACAACCTACAACCCAACTAATCTTACTTATGGAAGGATCTTCCTTGCCTTCTTCTTTGCTCTCTTTCTGAGTACACACTGTACTCCAAGTAGATCCCACCTGATTCTGCTCTTTGTTGTTTTGTTGTCCTATCTGATCTTGCACACCTGCAAATCAATATGGTTCTGCACACCTGTGAACCTTAGACCTTACACACACATATACCTGCAAATCAATGATCTTACTTACCCATGCAGATCTCCTATCGTAGCCATGCTCACCTAATGACCAAGATCATACATACATGAAGAACCCTGTTGATTCTCCAATCCAGCACCCACACTTGGTACTGTGGCACTAGGAGGAACACACCATGCTCTCTTCTCTCTGAAGGAGCTTATATTTTTCTCTTACTCTTTAGCACACTTTTAAAATACAACTAATGAGTCTCTTAAATAGATCTTATGCAAACAATAATTAGACACCTAATTACAATAATTAGATCCGTAGCTTCTAGTCTAAATTTGGCTCTTGACATGCAAACACTTGGTTTGTTAACTAACTGCTCATAACACTCACAGCTCAAACCACACAGGTGACCAACATCGGTCCCTGTCTACCTAGGGGGTGCCGATGCTGGCCGACTTCTGACTGATGTCAATTGCCTTCTATCTATACCCTGTCGACGTCGATTGGCCTGACCGACGCCGGCATCTATAACACTCAGCAACCTTCCTGAAACCTCCTCTTTTATTTGCATCAGTGAAGCTTTTAACTCCACAACCTAACAATCTCCCACTTGGAGATAAAAAACTACACTGTACCTATACCTGTACCCCATCTAATCTATTTCCTAGCTTTTATCCCTCTTCAAGATCAATCCTGAAGACCAACCACCACACGACCTGTGGTGTACCTCCTATCATCTAAGTAACCTACCACATTCAAACCTACACACCCATGTAGTGAAGTCCTGACCCTACATAGCATGAATCTCTGCTACTGGTTCTTCTCAAATACCTAAGAACCCACTTCCCTGAATTGGCTCCTAACTCTTTGACAACACCCACTGCTTGGGCAAACTCAGGTCTATGCCAGACCTCATGTGATTTTGGACATTGAACTGTCCAGCCCTTAGTGTGCTCTGATTTTGCATCCTAAACCTTGCCAACACCTGATTCACATTAGCTCCCACTAGAGACAAAATCAACCTGTGATCCTCCATGTCTCCCATGCCAAAGAATTTTGCTGCTCCAAATTCCTCATGACATGCCACTGAACTAACCTTACCCTTAGCTCAGCAAAACCCTATATGTACAAACCTGTTAGCTAGCATACCATCCACATACAGTAATAGGATAATGTTGCAATCATCATCCCCCTGGTAAGACAAACACAATGGTTACACTGACATTGACTAAAGCCCTGCTTTGTCATCCACCTGTAAAACCCTATACCACTGTCCTGCAGCTACCTCAAGACCATATGACCTGGTCTTCCATCTCACGTGTTTATTCACTTTATTCTTCAACTAAGGTATACATTTGTCTCTGTGCTTTCATACCGACTGGCAACCCTACCAAATCTCCCATTTGGTTTTGCATCATATTCCTACCATGCTCCGACTGTTTCCTAGATCCTTCCTACTCTACAGTCAGCAACTAGTATAAAGAAGAGGAACAATGAATTTGAGGCTTACTTACCACCTTCAGTCCTCCATATGGGTGTTTGAGACTCCTTGATAGCTTGCTATCTACCCAAAATCTATTACAGTGACCGATCTCGATCACTACATAGTCTGCATCTGACCGACGTCGGTTCCCATGCGCTTGTCCTGACTACCAACTCTGTCAACGTCGGTGTCTCCTATTGCCAATGTCAGTCTTCCTGATCGATGTCAGTCTTACCTATTGCTGATGTCAGTCCTCCTGACTGACATCGGTCTTACCCTACTTGACATCACCAGCTTTGGTCTGCACATGACCGACATCGGCACCTGTCTGTTCGACGCTGGTTCCCCCTGACTGATGCTAGTACCTATGTTTTCCTGTGAGTGATGACTTTTTACCCACGAGCTCATTTGAATCAAAACCCATGTCTAAACTACCCTGCTCAAAAGTATCCAGCCCCATCCACTGGTCTCTGTCTGCCATCTCCTCCATAAACACCAAGGCTTTCCAGTTCTTAAGCCTGTCAAATACATCTGTCTTCCGCTTAAGAACATGCATCTCCTTCTTGCTCATGTGACCAAGCCTACAAAGCCACATCTTTGCAACAGAAGAAGAATCAGTAATATAAGCAAGTAGATAAAGAGTACCTACTTTCTTACCACCAGCTAATTCAAGTGTATTAGCTGTGAGAGTTCTTGTGCATCTCTCATCACCCAACCTTCTTGACAAAATTAGCCACATCTCCAAGCCTAGGACCTGCATGACCTCCTTCAACACTCATGTGTTGGCCATCTACAATTTCAGCTTCACTTCCTCTTTGCCAATAATTTGATAAGGCTCACCAGCTCCTCTCCTTGGGGCTACATGGAAAGAGGCAACAGAATCTATTAACCAAGATTTAACTTTATCCAAGAAACCTCCCAAAGCATCCTGTGCAACAACACCTGCAACATCTGCATCTTTAGTTCCTTCATGTTGATCTACTACCAACCAACAATATTCTTTTTCCTGCTCTTTCTTTCCATAAGACCGTAATTGACCATCTGTGCTTTTCAGCTCTTCCATTCTTAGCTTACTTTCTTCTACCATTGCTCTACTCCCACTCAATCAAAAATCCCTGAGAGTGACCTGTAACTAAACATAAAACTTGCTCCCTGCAACCTTAGCTCTGATACCACTTTGTTGGGAAAATAACGAAAGCACACAATTGGTTACCAAGCAACTTAATATGCAGAAATTAACCAGAATACACAAGTAACTAGAATTTAGAAATACCACATAGTATGAGAGACAATACACAACTTGTATTAAAATGCTTCCAAAAGGAAATACAATAAAGAAGGCTTGCACAGTTCTTCTTCCTTACACACCTCTAGGGCTCCCACACCTCTAGGGCATAAACAGTAAATCTTCCCTCAAAGCTCTCTCTCTTAGGTCCTAACACACAACTCAAACACAGAGTTGGTGTTCACCTCCAACCAGCCAGTATCCACTACTGCTAGTACACCTGTGCTCCACGCACTCCACAAGTACACAATCATACTTCAAGTAGATCTCCCCTAAACTGTAACAACTTGCAACCCAACTGATCTTACTTATGGAAGGATCTTCCTTGCCTTCCTCTTTGCTCAATTTTTGAGTACACACTGTACTCCAAGTAGATCCCACCTGATTCTACTCCCTATTGTGTTGCTGTCCTATCTGATCTTGCACACTTGCAAATCAATATGGTTCTACACACCTATGAACCTTAGACCTTGCACACACATATACCTATAGATCAATGATCTTACTTACCCATGTAGATCTCCTATCGTAGCCATGCTCACTTGATGACCAAGATCATACATACATGAAGAACCCTACTGATTCTCCAATCCAGCACCCACACTTGGTACTGTGGCACTAGGAGGGACACACCATGCTCTCTTCTCTCTGAAGGAGCTTATATTTTGCTCTCGTACTCTCTAGTACACTTTTACAATACAACCAATGAGTCTCTTAAATAGATCTCATGCAAATAATAATTAGACACCTAATTACAATAATTAGATCCGCAGCTTCTAGTCTAAATTTGGCTCTTGACATGTAAACACTTGGTGCATTAACTAACTGCCTGTAACACTCGTAGCTCAAACCACACATGTGACCGACACCAGTCCCTATCTACCTGGGGGGTGCCGATGCTAGCTGACTTCTGACCGATGTCAGTTGCCTTCTGTTTGTACCCTGTCGACGTTGATTGGCCTGACCAACGCCGACGTCTGTAACACTTAGCAACCTTCCTGAAACCTCCTCCTTTGTTTGCATCAGTGAAGCTTTTAGCTCCACAACCTAACAATTTTTTGGGTGAAAAGAGGTAGATCATTTTAGCTTGGTATCCATTTTATTGCATAATCTGACCAAAACCCTACCAACAATTTTTGATTCCTAATCTTAAATAATATGACTAGGCAAACCAAAGTGAATCCACACATTAGCAAAAAATAACTCAGCTACATCACTACCTTTGAGGGTATTCTTACAAGGAATAAGAATACACATCATAATAAACTGGTTCACAACTATGAATGTTTATTCATGAACCTTCCTTGACATAGGAAACCTAGCAAAAAATATATGGAAATCCTCTCCCATGGCCTACGAGGAATCAATAATGGTATAAATAAACCTAACTTACTATTACTAGACATGTTTTTTTACTTTTTAACACACAACCCCTTATGAAATTAGTAACATAAAAATACCTATCAGGCCATTAAACATACCTATGTGAATGTGAAACAATATTCATAACACCAAAATGTCATGCAAAATTTTATGTAAGTGTTTTCCTCATTATCTTAACTCTTCCTACCTTAGGCACACAAATCTTAACCAACTTTTAGAGTAACTCATCTTGAATTTAATAACCTCCCTTATGCTCAAATCCTAAACCTAGGTATCTATTTACTTCAAAAAAAGGGTCCCCAAAATTTGCATCAAGATTATATACTTATACATAAAAATCACACATGAAAGACTCAAGAGTAGTTATGGTTACCATGGCTGAAAGCAAAGGAGGTCTAGATAACATATTAGCAAGCTATCTAGCGACAAATTTATTTTATTTGATAATCCATGAAATTGTTTCAAAAACCCCATTCATATATAGTGTCTATCTTGATGAATTTATTTTGAGATTGAAAATATTGGAGAGGTTGGTGATCCATATGAACAATAATTTCCTTACTCATGAGATAGTGTTTCCATTTATTTACCACTTAAACAAGAGCATACAGTTCCTCATCGTATATATAATAATTTAGAATTACACCATGAAATAACTATGAATGGTAACATACTATCTTACCTCCTTATAATATAAAAACCTCCATAACATAATTACTAGCATCCATTTCCACCTCAAAATGCAACTAAAATTTTAGGCAAAGTTAATATTGGAGCATTACTAATCTTGTTTTTTGAACATTTCAAAAGCATATTATTTTTCATTAACCTAAATAAAAGTCTTATCACTTGTTGTAATGGCATGTAAATGTGAGAATATTGAAGAAAAATTCTTCTTGAAATTACACCAACAAAACTCCTTTTTTGGGTCACATTGGAAGGCTTTGGTCAATTATTGATGACCTCTATCTTTTATAGATCAATCCTCAATTCCCCATCTCCAACTACATGCCCCAAGAATACAATTTATTCCCAATATTCAACCATTCCTCAGATCCTTTATTATATTCCTTATATATGTTTCTCCTCACTTGAATTTGTTTCACATTGCTTATCTATTTTCTTCTTGTTCTTTCTTTCTTAGTATTCCCCCCACCCAAGTCAAGTTTCCCAAATATGGTAAATGCATTCCTTTAGCTATGCCAAATTAACAATGTGAATTAAAAAAAACCCTTCAAATTCTTCCTCCTAACTTTGTAGTGATTCTTTTGTATTTACCAAATCCTTTCTTCCCATATTTGATCCCACATCTACTCCCACCATTTTTTCATATAGGTTCATTAAATAGTTATGTTGAAGGTATATTTTAAAAATTTAACAACTAATACATTAAATTATTATTTGATGCAAGTTATGAATTTTTAATTGTGACACTCGTGTTTATAAGGTGGAAGAAGATTACATTGATATATTCTATGTTGAATTCCAAAGAAAGATAAAGGTTTTGGTCGTAAAGTAAATTAGGTCAACATACGATGAGTAGGTTGATAAGTGTAATTATTTTATTATTAAAAATATAATTTGAATAATTATGTGATATTTTAATACGTTACATTTTATATTATAACTTAATTATTTACAATACATGCCTCATATAAAAGTGGGGAATGGGTACCCTACAAGGAGAGAGGGATGCCTTAGAAAATAATTTCAAATTATTAGACTGAAAATTATAAGAGATAAGTTTTATTTTTTGGATTATTCATCTTTACTTTCAAAGTTTTTTAAAATGTTATACTAGTTAGTTCAATTTTTGAAAATGTTATATTTAGAATTATACATCTTTAATTTTTTGAAAATTTTGTACTAACAATTTTTTTTTTTAATTATTATCAGACCCCCTCACTCTAAGATTAAGCCTTGGAAGAGGATCCTTGAATATTGGAACCATTTTGATTAGAATAGTCAAATCCAATAGAAATTAATTGCACAATTCTAAATTGAGTAGGGGAAGGAGGCCAGAAATCCCATGGGACCCATGCATCTTACAAGAGCATGTGCTTAAATTGTAATTATGTTAATTTTAATTATTTTACATTAATAAGTGTTTTAGTTTGAGTTAATTTTTAATTATAATATCATTAGTTATTTTATTTTCATTTTCTAATAGGAGGATGATTACGAGTAGTTGCTTTAGCCTTGGCATGAGGAGCACATGTATACCTATGAATATGTTTATTTATATAAATAATTAAAAACTATTTGATACTAACCAAAACAAGTAAAATTTTAAATTGAAAGTTTATTTCTATGTAAAATATTTATACTTGGAGTTTATTCATAATGATTGTCTTGTATATAACATGCACAAGTCATTTTTTTTGTGTTGTGTGATTTTTTTAAAAAAAAGTAGTCATTGTATAATGATTTTATTTTATGATATTTTTAATAGATATTGTGTTTGTTTAACATAAGATAAGCATTACATCGACCCAAATTCAAAACATAAAAACATTTACAATTTTAGATAGGATGATGATGACAATTGGAATTATCTTCCAGGTGGTGTGAGTGTGACCCAACCCACTTTCGGTACTGGAAGCATTGACATGTGGAGTCTTGATGAATTGGGAGATGTCAATGAGGGTGGGAAGATAAACTTGACCTTGATGATCATGTTATCTTCGTATATTATGATCAAGCCCTTTCACTTTAAGATTTCAATATTATAATTTTCACTTTATTATCATGTTTGATTTACTATCATATTTATTATTATTATTATGGTTACATGTTTAATTATATCATTTTTATATGTATATTCACACACACACACACACACACACACACACACACACACACACACACACACACACACACACACACACACACACACACACACACACACACACACAAAACATTCAAATTTACTTATATTGTCACAATCAAATATTATAATTCACTTTATTCATTTTTATGTAGTGTTAAAATTACAATTAAGTAATGTCACAATCACATGTTAATTATATTTAATAATAACATTAACAATATAATTATTATAGTATTATATTATAATTACATAATAAATTTTAATATTTTATAGTTTTGATTAAATTAAGCCCACCTTTGACTGGTGTGGGAACTAGCCCAGGACACATCGGGAAGCTTGGGTCGCCAAGGAGACACAACATATAGAAATAATGGGCTATTAAGCCTATAAAAAAATAACCCAAAAAAATGAGTAAGTAGAGCAAAGAAAGTAAATAGTGAATCAAAACTATCAACAAAACCTTAAAAATTCAAGAAACAAAAAGACCCCCTAGGGCATTAATGGGGAAATTTAGTAGATTTTCCATAGGTAATGAACTCAAGGCCTTCTTTAGAATTAGATTTCAAACCTTCAACAACCAAGGGAGAAGTAATTCTTGTAGGGGTTCTAAGATGAGACACTAAAGTATCCAACCCTCCACCTGAGACAACTAGAGCTTATGGGTCAAAAGGATATTCTTTCTTATTATGGATAGGGGTGATAGAGGTTGAGACTCACCCCTTATTACCTTATGCACCAACTTTTTTAAATAGATCCCACTATATCTCTTTTAACTCCTTCCTTATTGATATTATATACATGGCTTTGTTCCTTAGGCTCAGTTCAAGTGAGTGTCATCTAGTTTTGGGTGAGCAAACTTCATGTCGCACAGACTTGTTTGGGTTGGAGTTCATCCTATGATCCTTCCTTAGGAATAGAGACAACAATGTTGCGGGCCTCAAGGAAACCCAAGTTTTAGAGTATGACTAAGGGATCCTCCTTTAGAGACACAGTCAAATCAACCTTTAGCGCATCTGAAGCCTCTAGTTCTAAGATTAATTTTTATGGTTCTTACCAACTTTGGCCTTTTTTCCCACCCCTGTAATGACATTTATGCATACCCATTTTTTTCTTTTCTTCCCTTTTATCCCCTCCTCCCATGAAAATGGAGATACCATCAATTCTTTGCTCCTATCTTAGGGGTGAATTTGAACAAATAAAAATGAAAGATTGGTGCACAACTAAAACTTTTTTATTAGATTTAAAATACCTCATATAATCTTATAGCTAATGAAGCAAATATAATGTGATACCAACTAGATAAATACCTTTAAAGTGATTCAATAGCATAAAGTGATTAGACCTTACCAAGCTAAAATTTGAATCCAAGGTGATATATAACATCACCTCTCTACAAAATTTTGGCCAAACCACAAGGAGATCCATCTTTATGAAGTTCTTAGCAACTTCTTTTGATTTTTCTATAGAGTTAAATATTTCTGAAACCCATTCATCCTTCATGGTTTTATCTTTATAATACTTCAATTCTTGCACTATCAATCATGTGGCCTCAACTATGGCTTCTTCGAACACCTCAATCCTCATGCCCCTCATAATTATGATCCTTGCCTTCTAAGACTCTAAAAATCCCTTATCTAGGTTGGAGTCATGGTCAATAATTCTTAGCATGAATTGAGTAAGACCACCTTTCTCCAAAATTACCTAAATTATGGGGTTGTTATTCTTGATGGTCGAATAAGACATGGGTTCTACCTTACTAGTTCCCAATTTGGGCATGTCTCCCTCGAGGGAATCATGTTTTGAGGCCATATCTTTATCTTTTTCCATTGATGATTCCTACAAAAAATCCATGGATTTTGAATAGGCAAGTCTGAGACTTTTAGTAGGCTTAGTTGAAAATGGAAAACTTAATGAATGAGAGTAATGCCAAGTGAGACACCTAAACCACTTAAGGAGTGAAGATAATAAATGTTCACTAAGGTAGGACATGATGACATGATACATCTTGGAAATGATAATCTAAAGGGGAAAAAATATTAGGATAAGGGGATGACAGTGCATCTAAAGAGGGAAATCCTCATTATTAAAATATGCAGGGGAGTGAGGTGGTAGAGTGATTGACATCAGGGAAATAGGTGATGATATGGGCAAGGAAATCTAATAAAAAAAGAAGGTAGATCTAAACCACCTACAAAGAGCCAATGTACACTTGACTCTAAGAGAAAGTAATAAAAAATCCAAAGATGAATGGTGACAAAATAAATCTAGCTACCAAAAAAATTTTAAAAAAATTGAAAAAGTGAAGGAAACTAAAGAAAAGGAAAGATCCATATCTAGATCATAAACCCCCCCCCCCAACCCAAGAAACAAAAATAAGGCAAAAATAAAGAGATAGACAAATAAAGACCCATATAAAAAACCACCTAGGAGGCCCTTAGGATATCATTAATAACACCCAAGAGCTTTTCCTCCTGAGAGTGTGCTTTGTGTGCCATTGGTAATTCCCTCTTCAATCTCTAATTCCAATTTTATATGGGATGAAGGTCTTCCCCTTTTCTTCTTAACATTTCCATAATTTATCTCTCCTTTTCTAGGATTTAAATTTTTATGCTAGAAGTAGGAGCCTAAATCTTGAGAGTAGTGCCCCCATTCATCTTTTTGGTTAAACCCTATTTGTTTTGGAGTTGAAAACCTATGAAGGGTTTTTTGGTATGATAGTTTGTCCTTAATTAATTATTTAAGTGAAATTAATGGGTTTGCATTCACCTAAAGAGAGAGGTTGAAATTTGGAATGATTTGTCTTCCAATGCTAGATTCATCCCCCACCAACAAGGGTTGAGATGAGTCATTATTTGCCACTTTGTGGCATAAAAGGTCCAAAGAGGTAGACTTTATCTTCAATTTTGGATTTATATATGATTTAGCAAGGATATCATGGATTTTAGCTGAAGTAAAAGTTGCATCCATCCCTCCTGGGTCACCAGATAGGTCCTTAAAGGATTTTAGATCATTCTTAGTCAATAGGTTTGAGAGGGTCTATTGAATCTCTTTAGAGCCTAAGTCCTTACCATCTTCACTTCTCATATCTCTAGGTGTCTCCCTTATATGCATAGGGTTCCTATTATCATAAATCTAAACCAAATAAATAGGGTAGGGAATACTAGGGATGTGAAGGTGAGAAAAAAATTTAAAAGGCATGATAAACCATCAATTTTGAAGTTTTGTCTCCACATGCTACCTTTATTTATAAGTAGAATGGAATCTAAAAGAGGTTTTTAAGATGAAATCAACACCTTCACCCTGGCCTCCACCATTTTTCTCCTTCCATGAGTGGTTGGGTCAATCAGTAAGGTAACCCATATTGTTTGAGCAATGTCAAGGATAACATCCTCATGCTATAAATCCAATGGGAGTTATGGAAGGTAATTCCATGCCACAAAGTCCTGGTATTAGCCTAAATTATATTTAAAACTTGGCCTCCATTTTCAAAGGGAGACAAAAAAAATTCCTATAAGTCTTAGGCCATCCCACAATGTTTTAATCAAATCATCCTTACAGTGAAAGGAGATAAGGAAATGATCCTTGGCCAAAGGGAAAATATCCATGGGTTTTCTAGGTCTTTAGTTCCTAATATAATTCTCACCAAGGTGAAATCCATGACACTTGGTCAAAACAGATAAGTCCCACTGTTCCTTCAGCTTTACCACCATGGAATCTGGACTTGATAAGTAAATGCCATCATTTGAAATTGAAGGTAACAACATATTTGTTGAAGGATATTTTTTAAATTTATTCAAACTTAATAAATTAATATTTTGTAATATTTATTAATAAAAACAATTATTTTTTAATATAATTAAAAAATTAAAGTTACATTAAATTTGAACTTAAACTCAATTAAGTGTTGTACTTAAAGTCAAAAATAGTGTCACACATAGTGCCACCTTATTCAAACCAAGTGTCACCTTAAATTCATACCTAGTGTGAAACATAATGTCACCTTAAATTCAAACATTTTATTACATTTATAGTTGGATATAATGTCAAAATTAAAACTTGCTTAAATTTAAACCCAATGTTATACTTAAATTTGAACTTGGTGTCACCCTAATGCCTCTATAGTTTTGTTCTAACACTTCTCTAGTATCATCCATGCATCACCTCCTAACATCACTCACCATGGTGTATACCTTACATCACATATTAATGTTGCATGCTATTATTTCCATTAACTCAAAAACATCAAGGTATCACTAGGTCAACTTTAGCCCTTCTTTGTATAGGATGTCCATTAAATTTGGACTTAAATTCAAAATAAATGTTGAGTTGTGGAGCTAAAAGCTTCAACTATTTGCAAACAGGAGGAACAAGAAGGTTGTTGAGTTCCAGGAGAACCGGCGTCGGCAGCATGACCGACGTTGATCGTGACCAGTGCAGAAGGCCACTGGTGACGGCAGGGAGTCGGTCGACGTCGGCAGAACCAGACTAGCAGGGACCGGCGTAGATCACCTGTGTGTTCCAAAACTGCTCGTTACACAGACAGTTAGTTAAGTGAACGAAGTGTTTGCATGTAAAGGCCAGTTAAAGTCTTTGGCTACAAGGATAATTGTCTAAATTAAGAGTCTAAGTTAGTGTTTGAGTTAGGGATCTATTTATAGACCCATTGGCATGTATTGTATTTAAGGTATGAGATAGAAAGGAATGCAAGTAAGTTGCTTCCATTGTAAGATCATTGAGTTGCAGGTTGTTGCAAGATAATAGGAGATCTACATGTGAGTATGGTCTGTTGAATTGCAGGTTGCAGGTTCATGGGAGATCAACTTGAAGTACTATTGAGTGCTTGGTGAACTGGCAGGGTTATTACTGACTAGTTGGAGAGGTGAACACCAATTCTATTTGTGAGTTGGTTGTTGGGACCATTTTTGTGTAGGAGAGTGTTGTGTGAGAAGAATTACTATACACTTGAGGTGTGGCAAACCTCTGTAAGGTGAAAGAGTGTGGCAGCTCTTTGTTGTATTCTTTTCCGTAAAGTGTTAATACAAGATAGTGTATTGTCTCTCATATTCTGTGCTATTGGTGAATTCTAGTTACTTGTGTTTCTGGTTATTTCTGCATATTTAATTGCTTATATTTGGTAATCGTATTGTGCTCTTTTTGAGGAGCAAGATCCAACAAGAGGAATCAGAACAGAGGTGTGTTTGTTCTTAGACTTCCCTGACAAGTGGTATCAGAGCTTTTGGTTAGGATACTAACAGATTGGATTAGATCTGGTTAGTGTGTTTTGATTACAGGTACTCACAGGGTTTTTGTTTGAGTGGGAGTTGAGCAATGACAGAAGACAGTAAGCTACAGATGGAAAAGTTTAATGGCAAGAACTACCAATTATGGAGGATGCAGATTGAGGATTATCTGTATCAAAAAGATTTGTACTTACCATTGGGAGGGGTTACTTGCAAACCCTCGGATATGAAAGATGAAGAATGGGAGGTTCTTGATCAGAAGGCTCTGGGATCTATTAGATTGAGTCTTGCATCATCTGTGATTTCTAGCTTATCACAGTGTAAGACAACGGTGGAGTTGATGGAATCTTTGGCAAATTTATATGAAAAACCCTCAGCTTCTAATAAGGTATTTCTTATGAAGCGTTTATTTAATTTGCAAATGTTGGAAGGTGGATCTGTTCATAGCCATCTTAGTGATTTCCATGATTTAGTAAACCAGCTAAGTTCAGTCAATATTGTATTTGATGATGAAATTAGAGCTCTCTTAATCTTGTGTTCATTACCTGAAAGTTGGGAAGGTTTGGTAATGGCAGTTTCTAATACTGTGTCTCCTTCAAAAGTCTTAAAAGTGGATGATGTTGTGAGTGTGATCTTGAATGAAGAGATACACAGGAATAACACAGGTGAATCATCAGGAAATGCTTTGAATGTTGAAGGTAGAGGAAGGCAAAGAGAAAAGATAGAGCATGGGAGATCAAGGTCCAAGACAGGCAAGAGATCCAAGTCCAGGTATGGTAGAATAACCAACTGGAAGTGTGGAAAGCAAGGGCACGTAAAGAGAGATTGCAGATCAGGTGAAGATCAGCATGAAGGACATGGAGAAGAAGCAGATGTTGTAGACTATGCTGCATGGGATGCTCTGGTATGTTCTTTGGATAAAGTAGAATCTTGGGTTTTAGATTCTGGTGCCTCTTTTAATGCATCCCCACATAGGGAATTTTTTCATGAGTATGTCCAGGGAGATTTTGGAGAAATTTATGTAGGGGATGGTAAGCCTTGTCAGATTGTTGGCAAAGGGAAAGTGAAGCTGAAACTACAGACAGGTAACACATGGGTGTTAAAAGAGGTCATGCACGTCCCAGTTCTGGAGCAAAATTTGATTTCTATTAGAAGTTTGGGTGATGAGGGTTGCACAGTAACTCTCACAGCGGACTCTTGGAAGGTTACCAAGGGTACACTTATTGTAGCTAGAGGTAAGAAAGTAGGTACGCTTTATCTATCTACTTGTACTACTGATTCTCTTTCTGGGTTTTCTACTTCAGCTGTAGATTCAGAGATGTGGCTTGATAGGCTTGGTCACATAGATAAGAAAGAGATGCTTGTTCTTGAGTAAAAGGATATGCTTTCAGATTTGGAAGGTATGGATCGTGGTTTTTGTATGCAGAAGAAGAAGGTAACATTTCTTGAGGAATCCAATGTTAGTGACAAGAATATAAAAGCCTTGGTTTTCAAGGAGAAGGTGACGGACAGAGTTCAGCACAAGATGCAGAAGAATTTTGAGCAGAGCAAGGGTGATTTGGACAAGGATTTGATCCAAAAAGAGCTCGCGGGAAAAAGTCAGGTCTCACAAGAAAAACACAGAAATCGACGTCGGTAGGAAAACCAGCGTCGGCATCCAGACAGGGACCGACGTCAGCTATGTGCAGACCGACGTCAGTGACTCAGGGTAGATATTGACCGGTGTCGGCCAGGGGAAATTGACGTCGGCAAGGTGGCAGTCACAGGAAATCAACTTCAGTCGTCTGCAGACTGAGATGTGATCGGCATCGATTATCGAGACGAATTTTGGGTGGACAGCAAGATGTCATGGAATCTCAAGTGCCCATATGGAGGATTGAAGGTGTAAGTAAGTTCTTAAATTCATCATTTCCCTTCTTTACACTACTTGTTGCTCACTTATGGCATAGGACCAGGAAGTTGTTGAAGAAGCAGAATAGGTAGATCCAGGAAACAGTGGGAGCTAGGCATGGATGAGGATGTGATTCCTTGGAGGAAAACCAAACAAGTGTTTTGGGTAGAGTGGCCAGCTGGAAGTAAGCACTGAGAGATGAATGGATGTTCAGGATAAAAAAGAGCAAAAATGGATACATGAGATGGAAGATCAGGGTATATGGTCTTGTATTAGCTACAGGGCAATGGAGGTTTGATCATTATGTTTCTCTTCACCAGGTTGGATAGTATTAGCTACACTATCCTATTTTTGTATGATGTGCTTGTTGCAGGGTTACATATACAGGTATTACTGAACTAAAGGTAAAGCTAGTTCAGGTGTTTGTCATGGAAAATCTAGGAGCAGCAAGATTCTTTAGCATGAGTGTGTTCTAGAGACATGGTAGGTCATATGTTGACTTTGTTTCAAGATGATTGTGTGAAACTGGTTAGCATGCCGATGGTTGGATAGTTTTATGAACAGGTGTCTTGATTCACATAATGAGGTTGAGTGCATGGTATGTACTAAACCTGAGTTTTTCCAAGCAGTGGGAGTTATTACAAAGTGGAGCCAATCCGAGAAAGAACCATTGGAGGGTAGTTCAGTGGATTCTTACAGGGACTAGCATCAGGTGCACATGCTATGCAGGTTCAGGTTATTTTCTACATGGTTTGTAGATGTGGATGTGGCAGGTGATTTGGATGATAGGTTTTGCACTACAGGTTTTTGGTGGTTGGTCTTCAAGAGTGATCTTGAGGAGGGATACAAAGCTAAGGGAACAAATTAGATGAAGTACAGGTACATGTACAGGTTGCAGCTGTTTATCTCCAAGTGGGAGATTGTTGAGTTGTGGAGCTAAAAGCTTCAACTCTTTACAAACAGGAGGAACAAGAAGGTTGCTAAGTTCTAGGAGAACCGACATCAACAGCATGACCGATGTCAGTCGTGACCAGTGTAGAAGGCCATCGGCGATGGCAGGGAGTCAGCCGACGTCGGCAGAACTAGACTAGCAGGGACTGGCGTCGGTCACCTGTGTGTTCTAGAACTGCTCGTTACACGGACAGTTAGTTAAGTGAACGAAGTGTTTGCATGTAAAGGCCAGTTAGAGTCTTTGGATGTGAGGATAATTGTCTAAATTAAGAGTCTAAGTTAGTGTTTGAGTTAGGGATCTATTTATAGACCCATTGGCATGTATTGTATTTAAGGTATGAGCTAGAAAGGAATGCAAGTAAGTTGCTTCCATTGTAAGATCATTGAGTTACAGGTTGTTGCAAGCTCATAGGAGATCTACATGTGAGTATGGTCTATTGAATTGCAGGTTGCAGGTTCATGGGAGATCAACTTGAAGTACTATTGAGTGCTTGGTGAACTGGCAGGGTTATTACTGACTAGTTGGAGAGGTGAACACCAATTTTGTTTGTGAGTTGGTTGTTGGGACCGTTTTTGTGTAGGAGAGTTTTGTGTGAGAAGAATTACTGTACACTTGAGGTGTGGTAAACCTTTGTAAGGTGAAAGAGTTTGGCGGCTCTTTGTTGTATTCTTTTTCGTAAAGTGTTAATACAAGATAGTGTATTGTCTCTCATATTCTGTGCTATTGGTGAATTCTAGTTACTTGTGTTTCTGGTTATTTCTGCATATTTAATTGCTTATATTTGGTAATCATACTATGCTCTTTCTGAGGAGCAAGATCCAACAAGAGGAATCAGAACAGAGGTGTGTTTGTTCTTGGACTTCCCTGACAATAAAGTCTCATGTATTAATTTAAATATTATTTTAAAGCGTCATTTTGAATTTGGATATTTCTTGTTTTATGACTTAAAGGAGACTTTAAATAGATAAAATGTTGTTTTGATTACCTCAATGAAGAGAGCATAATAAATTCATAAGGATAAGTGAAACATGACATAATGTTTTGAATATATTACTTGAGTGTAACATCACTAGTTTGTCTATAATAAGAGACTTTAACCATTCAATAACATTTTATAATAACTACAATGAAAATTCATATTTTGATTGACATATAAGTCCATGACAATCTTTCAATAGATGAATTAATTTTAAACATAAATTACAAGATCTCATTGACAACATATAAATTAAAACAATAGAGTGAACAAACAACTTTTTTAATAAATCAATGGCTCCACTTAAAATTTTATACTAATTATCTTCCATATTATAATAATTAAAAAATGGCAATGGAAATGTTAAGACGGTATATAAAAAACATCAAAGAGAGTCACAAAAGGTTGTTAACTATTATCTATATGTGTTGTATGTGTGTATAAAATTAATATGAAATAATTTTAGGATAATTAAAAAGAGAAAATAATATAACTATTACACATACATTTACCAATCTATGCATTTTGTATCAAGGTAGATTTATAGATACTTACATTATACTAATTGACTTAATAATCTTACAAATATGTATACATATATTAGTAAACTTCAAAGGCTTATAAAACCCTTATCTAATTTGTAATGACTGAGCTTTTATGTGTGCCACATCACCTTTTTATACTTTATTTGAATGATGTTAAAAGGCAATGGTGAAAATATGGTCCGTGGGGTGTTTCCCCTTGATCCCACTATGGGAACTCATTGACTCAAATTGTGGGCTTCAACCTTATTATCACTATTGGGCATTTTCTATTCAACCCTCTTGTCATTTGTAGATTTCACTTTGTGCAACAAATATGATACTCCTACAATAAAATATCTCTTGAGCTAAAGACCTAAGTATTCACCCAAGGTGTAAAGAGAGATCATTGAGGGCCTTTTTATAATAAGCCATTAATTTCAATAACATTCATTAAAAAAAACTAAACCCTAATAAAAATTAAAGGAAATTTATGCCAAAAAACCATCACTTGCACTAAACATAGAATAAATAGTCATCATGTATATTCATTCATCACAAATCATATAGTTACATCACATTAAAATGATCTCCTTTAACTATAAAATATGAAAACCTAAATAACTCATAAATATATTTTTCCTCTTTCAAATACTAACTTGATTCTCTAATTGTATCTCAACTCTACATTTTCAAACATGTTATCTAAGCATTGTGTAAAATGATAGGTTGAGGGTTATATTTATAGTATTCTTGGACCCCCTATCCATACTATTTATATCCTTTTTAGATTCACTTGTACATCATATATTTCCTTTTATAATATCCCTTGTCTCCTCATCCATGTGCATCTCAATCTAGATCAACCCATGATCACATGTAATATCCATGTGTATATGCTTTCCATTTGTTAGTTATAATCATTTTTGATCCTCATGGAACCTCTATTCAATTTTTATTGTTTATTTATTTCCATATTGTGCATTAATACTTATTTGTTATTCTTATTCTTCTTCTTGCATTTTTATATTCTTCAATTGTGTGGTTCCATTGCTTACATATTGTAAAATGTCTTATACAAGTAGGTGTGTCTCACATATTCATCATCAAACTTAGAAAATATTATGATGAATACATTATGTTCATAATATACGTTAAATAATCCCCAATACTAAATTTTTTGTGTCCTTGATAGGGTTTTAATTGATTCAATTTTAGTTTTCTCTCCTTTATGAACAGTGAAAACTTATACTATTTTCTCTTGCAGCTCATTTTCTATCTCATTCTAGTGGTCAATAACCAACTTTACCTTTAGTTTAGACTTATTCAAACCTAATATTAAATTTTGAAACACTTCTTCATTACACAAATTTTATTCAAATTATCTAATATGGCTCACACATGGTTTCTTCTTCCTCTAAAATCTTTCTTTGGTGTTTCTCAAACTAAAACTCTAAGTTGGTTCACTTATTTGTTATTTTTGTCTTTATTGTAGATGCTTCTCCAAACTTATTTGCTTTCTAATCCTTTTATTTCTCTTCAAAATTGTGTGTTAATAATTTTTTATGTTTGGCATCATGTTATTTTAAGTGAACATCCACAAACTCATACACATATTGAAATAAATTGAAGATCTACCAATCATACCTTACCTTCATTTGAATAACATATATGTGTGTGTATGAGTGGAAATAATCCAATGAAAAGTGTTAGTGTATTAAATGAATACCTACTGCACACACCTCAAATTTCATATCAACTAGCAAGTGAAGATCTCTGATTAAAGAGAAAATGGAGATAAAGGTAGCCTTTAAATATCCTACCCTTTATATAAAGTTGGGCTAGGACATTTAAAGGCTACCTCTATCTCCATTTTTCTCTTTGAGCAAAGATCTTCACTTGCTAGTTGATATGAAACTTGAGGTGTGTATAGTAGGTATACATTTAATAAGCTAACTCTTTCCATTAGATTATTTCCACTCACATATATACCATCCCATATTATATCCTCAATTAATTATATGAACTTGTGTATTTATTTCTTCATCTCCTACACTTTCATGATATAGTTTTAAATTTTATATTTCTATAACATGGTCTATACTTGACTCTTATACATATAGATCATTCATAATAATGGGTTGTGTCATGTTTTTACCTAGCCTCACTAATGCTAGTCTAACTTTATTTGTTTCCCACTTTCAAAGATCAAATATCCTGACCCAAACTTCATGCTCTCAACTAGAATCCTCATTTTATTCTTTAGGTGGCACCAATGCCTTTACTAGAGTTTAAATATTTGGATCATATTTAGGATGATAAAAATGATCTTGAAATGACCACATGTAGTTTTTGTCACATTTTCATACCTTATCATTCCCTTTGATATTTATGGATTTTATGGTTTCATGTTAGAATTTATATTTATCAAAGAATGTATTTATTTTCTTCATGTATTAAAATTTAATAATCATTCCAAACCCTGTGCCATTTCCACATATTGTTTCTATTTGTGGATATATATTATTCATCTATTTTTTTGTGTTGTATCTTATGTATCTTTCTTAGATCCACTTCTAACATTTCCATTTGAGCCTCATTCAATGCTCAATGTTTCCTCCTTACCCTCTTGATCTAACATCTAATTTAATACATGAAATCCCTAATTTTTTCATATATTTTTTATGTAGATGATCCTTCCTTTCCTTGCACATATTAACTCATATTTGTGGAAATTCAACACTTACAAGTGTATCTATGTGCAAATATTTTTTAACGATTGAGATTGTTACACTAGGAGCTTGTGTACCTATCTAGGAACAACATTTTCTAGTTTTAGTATGATTATGATATATATAAATTGATTTTGCATAGAAGTTACTATTTACATATATATTTGGAATATCTCCCCTAGTCTATTTCTAATAAGGATTTTCCTCTAGTGTAGTTCCTTGAACTAGACCTTATTTTTGTGTAGCACCTTATACTAGCAATCCAAACAAAATTGTTATTTAAAATGTTTAATAAGTCTAGTGAGTCTTCATGGGCCATTATTTGAATCCACCTCAATTTTTATATCTTTTTTCATCCCATTTCCCAATGATTCATATTCTTTGACTAACTTCCTTAATCTCTCTTCCTCTAACATGTGTGCAACTTCCTCATCAATGACCACTAGTCTTTTCATCAGCCTTAATTTCACCAATTTATTTACTAAGGTTGTTCTTGATCTTATCTTTGGTTGTCTTAATGTACACAATATAATATATTACTTCTATACCACTTTTAAAAACTATCCTAGATTGATATAGGTATTATTTGTATCTTGTTTTTCATTTGTTAATTCCTTTAACTTACCCTAAGGTTTATATTGTACCCTAAAAGTATTTTATTAATCCACCTCATATATATCCATTGTTTCTCTTATAAATTCCTTCACACAATTCAATTCTCTTTCTAAATTATTTATGGATACAACATATGGTAGCTTTATCAAACTCATAAACTTTCCATTCTTATTTATAATTTTTACCATTGAAAAATCTTTCATTACCAAATAAATAAAAAAACGTGACACAATTTTAGCATATTTGGTGGTATCATGTATTCCTCTTTTAATTTTTCCACCATGCATGCATATCATAACCTCATATTATGCTTATATGTTGGATTCATTTAGTTCTTGTACATGAGACCCATGTATTTACCTTTATAAGATCCATCGCATACCACTAATGAAAATGATTTACCTTCCAACACTAATATATTTGAAACCATCATTGTTGATTATGATATTGTTGGTATAAATTTTTATCTCTTTGGTTTTGTGACTCACCCAACAAGTAGCGATGAAAACTCACTAATAGTTGGATAAATCAATGTAGAGATAATAATTCTCCTTTGTATTTGAGAGGGGAAGTTGCCTCGTAAGATATGGGTATTTTGGGGTTTTTATGTAGTTTATACTAGAAGGTAAAAGATGTAAAAAAAAACAAAAAAAGAATGAGAATAGAGGAGAAACCCACAACATAAAAAAATATAGAACTGCTACAATAACTAAAGAATAAACAAACGAAATGGAAATATTTCCTCTCACACAAAAGTGAAAATAGGGACAATAGGTGTATTGGAAACAAAAGTCATGCCTAAAATCACAAAATCTCCTCACAAATGAGATTACACACACTTTGGTACAAAGATTATTTGAGATCAAACATGCATGAAACTCATGGACATCAAAATAAACTCATACAAGGGGTTTTCAACACAAAGTTTGGAAACACCATAGGTTGCACCTAATCAAGAAAATGCATAATTTTAATATAATTTTCATCTATGAATAAAAACATGGAACTCATAAACAAAGGAATTTAAAATATACAAAATCTCAAGAAAAATCTCACTCGCTTGTATTTCATTGCTCTAATATGAAATTACTTAGCTCCACATAAAGTTGCAGCCAACTCTTTCCAAGAGATTACAAAAAAGAACAACCTTTACAAATCCATTTTTTTCTATTTTGTATAATCTTTTCCTCCCCCAAGGAAGATGAAAATACATTCATTTTCCCATCATTTTTATTTTATTATTTGGGAAAATTCATAATATTAAATGCACTTTTCACTTTCCATTTACAAAATAATAATAATTTTAACAATAATTAATTCACTAAATGATCAAAAACATAATCATCTAATGACTTTAATTAACATTAATAATTATAAAATAATCAATAATACAATTAAATCGGTTATTACCTTTGATCCCACAACATTAAATTTACAACTTTCTACAAGTGGGCTAGTTTGAAATGTTACCTTGTCCATTGGGCTATGGGGTCCCTAAAATATCAAGGAAAATTGGACAAAATGCAAAAGGATGATAAAGTGATAAAAATGGAGTATAAAAATTTAGATGGCCAAATTTCACTATAATAGTTGGCTCTAACTATGGGACCGCATTCCATGATAGAATGCAAGAGAATTATAGAAACCATTGATGACATGTGCCTCATCCAATTTGTAAGTGCACTCAAAATATCCAAATTTGACCAACTAAAAACCAATTCACCCATCTCAAAATTATGGTAATGAACATGATTTTTTATTTCAAATCATACCTACTCAAACTACGTGAAAACTACCATGATCTGGCCAATTTTTAGTTAGTTCACCTATCTTAATCATATGGGAATGAACATGAGCCACCAGGACAAATATATGCATGAAACTTTTGCCTGTTTCCCTATTAAACTTCCTCTTGCATTCATTTTCAATTCATTTCTCATCTTGTCTTTTAGGAGAGTGGTCATCATTAGAATATCCTTTCTCTTTTAAGGCTTTGGCCTTCATGTCTTTTCTTAACATTTTTTATTTTTCATGTCTTCATCAGGTGCTTCACCAACTTTTAAATTTTATTTTTCTACCCTTCTCTAGTACTTATTGTCTTTACCCCCTTCTTCTTTGGATAATTCTTGAAAATAAATGTGATTAGCTTGTCCCTCATATCAACAACTAAAATATTTCTATAAGATACACACTTCAAAGTGATCATCTAGGTTTTTTAAATAAGGATATCTATCTTTGGATTACCACATCCATAACATTGCATGTACTTTTTAATATCATGAGCACCATTAACAAGATAAGTTCTAGTTTTTTAAATCAAACTTTGACTGACTAGGCACGTAGTTCACATCCAACATACTTTATTATATAATAAGAGGACTTAACAAGTGTTTTGGCCACATCTACCATGTTTACAACATTTGTCTTGATACCATTTACTTGACCCTTAAATTTTGTGATCATTTTAGGCATCTCATACCTATAAAAATCATCATCATGATTAATTTACCCAATGTTGATGAGAGCCATTTTTATTTTTTTGATTGGTGATTACCTATAAGGAACCAAAAATATTACAAAGAAGAAAATTGATTTATTATATACATTTATATCAAAGGTAAGAATTCAGAAGAATATTGAATAACTAGAAAAGATTACCAAGAAAAGGGTTTCCCCCTTGTTGCTCTTTAAAATGGGAGCATCTAACTGTAATCCGCAAACAACCTCAAACTTTAACTTGGATTTGAATGCATACAACCAAATTTCTCTCCACTTGGATAACCAAGTTATTTATTTATTTTCTTTGAGGTAGGATGATACCCTCAAAAATCATAACCAACCCTAAGCATGAGCTACTAGCTACATGCATTTAATAATTTTCAACCTGCACACCCTCCACTTTGAAAGAGACTATAGCTTTATTTTCTCAAATTCCCATGCTATGCAAAATTTATATTATTTTCAAAATAAATATTGACTTGATAAAAAATAGGCATGAACCAAAATAGATCGTATAGTGAGTATTCAATAATCGGTGTTGCAATCCCAATTTTCTCAATTTCATCCTCACTCACAAAGCTCTTAGTTAATATTTATTCAACTCAGCATCATGGTTTTTTCATAGTTTGTGAGTTATATCTAATATAGACTATAGACTAAAACCACCTTAGTATGATCTTCAATCACTAAGGTAACTATACAAGGAAATTAATAGTATCTTCTGTATTTACTAAAAAAATTCTCTTTTCTTTTGATTCAATTGAGTAATGACAGGCCAAAAAAATGTAATATTGACCTCAAACAAGGAATGAAGAGTACATTTACAAAATAAGAACTACTCAACCAAGGATTTATTGATATAAATTTACTAATAATATAGATTATGTCACAATAATTGAGTGACTACCAATAGTAATAACATTCTACAAGCCTAACATGGCTCAAAACTACATAGGGAATAATATTCACCCTTCAAAACTCAAATTCTCCAAAACAAGCAATCTTCTGTCAAAGAGAAAAACCACCCAAACACCTTGTGGGATCAAGAGACAAGCATAGGGAAAAATAGAAAACACCATAGTGAATAAGTTGTGATTTATTGAACACACATACACAGCAAAAAATGGAAGGTAAAAAATACAAACCAAAATGTGTAGAAAGGAAAACTATTTACAAAGGAAAGGAAAACACAACAAGACTAAACAAATCCATTTATAGGTTACAAAAAGTATGGGACTTTATGGGAAAAAATTTACAAAAATGAGGAAAATACTTTTAAATACATAAGTGAAGATAACATGTTTTTAAATATCATCCATGGGAAAGACATGTGGCATGGGGGGGAAGATAAATATTGATTCAAACACTTGATCGTGTACAATCAGAATGTAAAGATTATTTGCATTTTATTCATGAATTTAAGACATTTATTTTGATTTGAAACTTGAGGCACAAAAAACATGAGGCATACCTCCAATATCTTCAAAGTTTGGATGCTCTTGTGATTCTTCAATGATGAATGGCTGAATTGACTCTCCCATATGCGCCTCCAAATGTGAGCTTAAAACTAAAAACTCTTGGCACTCAAAATGGATGGAAACTTATTGATGATTACTTATTTGTTCTTCTTCAGAATATGTTGTGTCCTTATCTTTAACATCATTACACACTTTTTCTTCACCAATATGAATCCCACTACTTTCATGACTCATCTCATGCTCTTGAAAGGACGCTGAATTTTCCTTTTCAATGCATTATTTTGCTTGAAATAAATTTTAAATTGGGAAAATTTATTTCCTTTTGATTTATATATCTCTATATAACTCTTTCAAAAAATACACTCTTTTTCTACCACCAACAATCTCATGAATCAATTTTTTTTGAAATCCAGTATGAAGAGAAAGACATTTTATGTTGTATCATCACTTGCACAAATCCAATCAACTCTTAATTTAGGCTCTTTAAAAACACTTATCTCTTTCATTTATTCTTCATTTTACCAACAAATGTTTATAAGATATGTATATTCTTTATTTAACTTAAATTTATTTATGTCTACAACCAAAATCACACCATGGATAGCAATAAAAAAAGTCAAAAAATCAAAAGCATGGGATACATTCCATCATTTCTAGGCATATTTCAATAGAGTTGCCAATATTATTTTTTATAGTGTAATACCTTTGGGTATCTATATTTAAATAGTGTAATACCTTTAGGTGACTATGTTTACATATCATAATTACTTTAAAGGTAATTATGGCATGATGAAGGATGTTTCCTTCCATTATTACCTCCTAAAACTCATCATGTAGAGGATTCATGGAGTGTAAGTTCGTTATGTTGTTACCTCCTAAAATTCATCATGTGGATGGTTCATGAAATATAAGTTCAGTTTTATAAAGATAATTATGACATGTAACCCAACTTAACATTAGGGGAGATTATTAGAATAATTAATGGCTAAGTGGTGTTATTATTGTACCCTTAATACATTAAATTACACTGGTTAAATAATAATATATTTTATTATTTATCATGAGTTTATCTTCATGTAAATAAATAATAAAATATATTAAATGATATTTAGAGATGTTGGACCCATTAATGTGGTGGTTGGAAAAGGTCACATTATAATGGTCAGATTACCTTGCCTACATAATAAAGAGTTTATATTGTAATATGAAATTTTTAAAAAAAAAGTAGAGACAAATGGGGAAATGTGGAGAACACATTTCCAATTTATGTGAAGATTGATTGAGAAGAAGTGAAAGGAAGAAATATTGTATTGGGTACTTGTTAGTTTCTCATAATATGAATAATCTTTGTGGTTTTTTTATCTCTTGGAGGTTTTCACACATATATCTTGTGTTGGTTTCATGTATGCCTTTGCTCTTAATCTAATATCTAGATCCATTGCTCATATGCATTATTTTGCTTAATTTATCATGTTTATCCACAACCACCCCATTTATCTTCAAATTCAAGTATAAAATGTGTTATTTTAGAAATTAAGTCACATTGTTATCCTTGCACATCCAACCACCAATTTATATTGATTTTACTTGTGATTAGTTTCATTATTTCCAATAGTGACAACATCACCATATCCATTTTCAACCATGGAAATTTAAATAATTTATAGCACATGTATATGTGATCACCCTAATTCACTTTTAGTTCAATCCAAAGTTGTGTGATTAGGGAAACATAGGTCATGTTGATGACCCATGTATACCGAACCACAAATTATGTCATTTTTAATTATAACTTGAGGGTTGATGGGCCAAAAAATCATAAATAACCAAATACAATATCAATAGGGAAGGCATTATGCATCATATCATATTACCCTCACCTATTCCATTATCTATCACATCAACATCATGTTATGTATAGATATCACATAGATCGATTCTATGATATGGTTATGTATTGCATCACATAAATAATTCATGTCATGCTAGGTATTTATACATTGGGTCACTTTGGTTTATATTTTCTCTTAGATTGGATAGGTTTTCTCAGTAAAACACTAAGGGTTTAAGTCATGGCATCAATAGGCACTTTTTATTTTTTAATGGTGATTAGCTATAGCCTAGACTCAGTAGCTTAAGTTATAACTTAATCCTTTGTTGTCATTGTAAAACTGGCCACTTAACCTAGTAATTACCAACTCTGAGCAATGATCAAATGACTTTATATTTTCCTAAGTCTAATACTTAATATATATCCCAGCTTGATCAATATCTCACACTTCATCATATGTAGATGATCTAACAAAATGAATCAAATTCAAAGTGTCAAAGGTCCCTCTGAGTGAATGTGTTAATGCCAAGTGTCATAAGTACATGAGTCTATCAAATAGAGGACCAATGAGAGTGAGCCTGTCAAAGATAAATATTGAGATAGTTCTAAGATCAATGGTTCATGCTTAATCAAACATTAGAGATATAACAGAGCATGATGAAGTCAAAATGTCAAAAGGAGCTTTGAGTGAGTGCACAAGTGATAAGTGTCACATTCATAGAGTTTTTCAAATAGAGATCCAATGAGCATAATATTATCATAGTTAATGATTGAGCTTGTTAGAAGATCTGATGGTGTATAGGTGATCATGCAAAGGAGATCCAAAATAGTGAATGGACTCAAATGCTATAGAGAAATTGACATTTAACAACTAGACAAAAGTAAAGATCATGCATCTTTAAAGATCCAATGGCACATGGAAGCTTAGATGAGAAAGATCTAAAAGAGCAAGTGGACTTAGATGGAACAAAATGATCAATGTTTATCAACATAGTGGTGAGTTAAAAACCAAGCATGTTCGAGAAGATTGATAGAGCAAAAGCAATCCAAAGATATAGGAAGCAACAAGATGAGGTCAACGTGTCAATGTTTAATGACCAAGTTGAGGTAAAGAATGTGAATCTTTGGAGATCCAATGACATGTGGGAGATAGGATATAGAGATCGATGGATACATTTAAAAGAGTGGAAAATTAAATTTCAGTAGCATACCAAGATCTGATGGAGTGAGAGAGATTGGAGATGGCATAAATAAAGAAACAAAAGGCCTATATTTATAGTGTTTAAATTCTAATGGTCAAGTGGAAAAACATGTAGGAATATGCAATAACTTGCATATAAGTTTTATATCTTGACACAAACAATGAGATTGATCAATCTAACTGATCAAATCTACATTAAAGAGCCTGTGCATCAAAAATTGAGCCTAATAGATGTTATAGATAGTAAAGAGACCTATAATTATAGCATGATGCGTGGAATTGAGATGCAATAAACTTATAGTTCAAGTCATAATGACCTAGATTTTAGAATTGACATGATGTGTTACAATTTGAGTGTGAACATAGAGAATAAGCAAACCCTAGTTCAAATGCTTATATATATGACATCTAGGATATTGTTAGAGGTTTCTATTTCCAAAGCTAAAGCTACTAGATCCATTTTAATTGTGTAAAATAGAAAATATAGTGACACTAAGGCTGTAGTGAGAGATGAAAGGTGTCAAATAGATACATATACATACATAGAGAGAAAGGGGTAGATAGGAAGAAAAACACACAGAGATAATGTGCAAAGAATGAGCAATTGCATATTAGACTTGTAATAGAGAGAACAAATTTTGATTCATATATGAATAAATGTTGTAATCTAGAGTTTTAACTCCATAGATCTGATTGGTTGGTTCCATCAGACAAGTTGATTTGGTGCTTAGTTAGGGGATTAGTGTCTCCATAGGGTTGGTTCCCTTAAACATTATAACCATTGAATTTAAGTTGAGTTAGTGCTTAGTTAGAGAGTTGGTTCTTCCTTATAGTTGGTGCTCGTAAACTAGGGGATTGGTGTCTCCTTAAGATTGATGTCCTTAAATGTAACTAGTGAGGTTTATCAATGAGGTTTATCAGTGAGGATTTTGACTATGAGGCTGGATTAGAACAATAGTTTCTAGAAGCTATCCTCACCATGGTTATTTCCTTTGGGTTTTCCATGTATAAATTTGGTGTCATGATTATTTATGTTTGTGTGATCTTTGCATATTTGATTTGATTTACATACATCTTTTAATATGAATTGAAAGTATTTAAAGAAATAGTTGTAATTGATATATTGATTCACCCCCTCTTAGTATCTATTTGTGTTCTTATAATTGGTATCAGAGCCTAGGGTTCCTTGAAAGAATATTAATCAACTTAGGTAGATCTTGGAACAATGAACACAATGGCTAGTCAAGATGGATCTTCATCAAACAAGGCACCTCTCATTGATGGATCTAATTATGCATTTTGGAGCATAATAATGGAAACATATATGTCCTCATTAGGGTTTGATGTATGGATGTCTGTGGTAAATGGATATATAGCCCCTGATATAACTCCTACTAATCAAGTTTCTAAGAAGGAATATGAGAGCAATGTCAAGGCAAAGAATGCTATTCTTTTTGGATTGTCAAACTTAGAGTTTGTTAAGGTTATGCACTATCAAAATGAACAAGACATTTAGAACAAGTTGAAGGGCATATATGAAGGAGATGACAAGGTAAATCAAACCAAACTACAAAATTACAAAGGCAAGTTTGAGAGCCTTAAGATGAATTAAGAGGAAAAGATTGTAGACTACCTCCTCAAGGTAGATGAAATGGTAAATGCAATCAGAGGCCTTAGAGAAGAAATGAAAAATTCAATCATTGTCAAGAAGGTTTAAAGATCTTTTCCATCAAGATATGATTCTAAAATCTTTGCAATAGGAGAAGCAAGATATTTAGATAAACTCATTATTGATGAGTTACATGGGACCTTCACAACCTATGAGATGAGAATGGGAGAGACAGACACCTTCAAGAGAGAAGCTACATTCAAAGTAGCCAAGAAAGTAAAAGAAGAAACATCTACATCTGAATTTGAGGAGACTAATGAAGAAGAAGCTAACTTTGTTAGAAGACTAAAGAGAGGATCTAGAAAGTACATAGGTAAGTTATCCTTCAAATGCTTTAATTATGGTAAATTAGGACATTTTTGTTCCTAAATTCCCTCATAATAAAAAGGATAACTCTGAGCAAGTAGAGACTATCAAAAAGGTGAAACCCTACTATCCTAAGAAGAATAACTTCTTCAAGAATAAGAAAGGTCTATACACAAAATAATTTAGTGACTCAATGGAAGATAGTGATAGTTCAAATGATGATCATGACTCTAATTTTGTGGCTAAGGGAAATGAATCCATGTTCATGATAGTAGGATCAACTTGTATAAATATAGATCAAGATGAATTTAAATACTTGAATGAAGAAGAAGTAGAAGTGGATCTAGAATGTGAGCTCATATGTGCTCTAGATGAGATTGATAAGCTGAGAAAAGGGAACCCAAAACAAAACAAGCTTGGACAAAAGGAAATTGAGAAAATGTCTTAAAGTCTTGAGAAATCTAATCATATGGTAATTATCCTAAAGACACAAGTTGAAGAGGCTAAAATAATAGAAGATGCAGTCAAAATGTAACTACAATCTAAATATGATGAATGTATGAAGCTTGAGGGATAAATAGTGGCTTTGAGAAAATAACTTTAAAAATCTAAAGGTCAACTAAATAAAAGTCTAAATTTGAAAAGAGGACCAAACAATCTTGATGAATTGATCAACTCTCAAAATCCCTCAAAAGAGAGATTAGGTCTTGGTTATGAGAAGGGAAATAGGTCCTCAACTAGTGCATCTGCTAACCTATATGAAAACTTCAAAGAAAAAGGAGAATCAGGAGCAAAGAAAGAGAAAGCTTTCAAAAAATACAAAGATAACCTCAAACATATCTAATGTGAAAAAATTTGAACCTGAAAAGAAGCTTGAAGAGAAAAAGAAGATAAAGATAGCTAATGTTGATGGATACACCAAGTTGAGAAACTTGAAGAAGTCACAGCTTAGAATAATTCTTCATGTTACATCAAGAAATGCTATAACTAGGTATTCCTCATATTTTTATGGTTATTTTTATAGTTTTAATCATTTTGGTCATAAGGCTAGTAATTGTAGAGTTGAAACTACAAGGAGAATCAATTTTGTAAGCAAAAATTCATTTGCACCCTTGGTAGATACAAATGTAATGTGCTATAATTGTAATAACTTTGGTCACATAACTAAACATTGTAGAACTAGCTTTGTAAGATCAAAAGTACACAATGTAAAGAAAGACATGCCTCTTGGTGTGAACAAAGGTTCACAAGTTTCTGAAAAGAAGCTAAATAAGAAACCCAAGGATGTGTGGAGAGTGAAAATTCAATCCATGATTTCTCAAACTGCACTCCATGCCAAGGAATAGAATTTTCGGGTGATAAACAGTGGTTTCTCAAAGCATATGACTAGTAACAAGAGCAAATTCACTAAATTAAGCAAATTTAAGGAAGGATCTATCAGCTTGAGAGACAACACAGTAGCAAAGATCAAAGGTAAAAGAAACTTAAAAATATATGGTAAACTACCTACACATGATGTCTTTTATGTTGAAGGATTGAATCATAATCTGCTAAGTGTCAGTCAAATTTGTGATAATGGATACAAGGTCACATTTGATGTAGAAGGCTGCAAGTTAAAGAGATTTGGAAGAATAGTTGTAGAAGGTAAAATGACTGAGAGCAATAACTACAATATTGTTAAAGTGAATGGTAATAGTTTCTTGATAGGAAATATTGATGAGAGTTGGTTGTGGCATAGGAGAATGGGTCATGTCAACTTTGATAATATATTCAAAGTGAACTCAAAATAAGTGTGTAAGACACATGCTCAAGATATCCAAACCTATAGATACTAATTTCAAGGAATGTGAACTAGGCAAGCAGACAAGGGTTAGATTTCAAACAAAGGATTATGCAACTACAAAGCCTTTACATTAGTTCATACTAATCTTTGTGGTCCTACCAAGATAAGAGGATCTAAAGGAGAGTAGTAATTCATGTTATTTGTAGATGACTACTCAAGAATGACATGGATAATCTTTTTGAAGGACAAATCTCAAGCCTTTGAGAGATTCAAGATATTTAGAGCTATGGTTGAAAATGAGATTGGAAGAAAAATCAAATGCTTAAGATCTGATAAAGGTGGAGAATTCACCTCAAATGAATTCATAGAGTATTGTGTAAGGACTCCACAACAAAATGGAGTTATTGAGAAAAAGAATATAATAGTCAAGGAAATGGCTAGAATAATGCTAAAAGAGGCCAAGTTACCAGATGGATATTGGAGAGAAGTAGTCCAAACAATATTATACATCTTGGACAGAGTTTAATTGAGGGTAAATGGTGATAAAACTCCTTATGAGCTATGGTATGGAAATCTTACCTCTGTTAAGTACTTCAGAGTGTTTGGAAGTAAATGCTACATCAAAAGAAAGAAGGATAAAATGAGAAGATTTGAATCAAGATGTGATGAAAGAATATTTCTTTGTTATTCCACTCAAAGCAAATTTTATGTATGTTACAATAAGAGGATACATAAGATGTTAGAGATCATAAATTTCAAGGTTGAAGAAAGCATAAAACATGTTGAACCTAACAAGGAAATTGGTAATGAAGAGATAGATCTTGAAGAAGAAGTAGATAGTGAAGAGGCTAAAGAAAAGAATGAAAAGGTACCTCCAAGATTTGTTCAAAAGGATCATCCTAAAGAGAAAATAATTGGAAATAAGAATGAAGGAGTTTAGACCAGGAGAAGAGTTTTAATGAACAAGGAGCAAGTAAGTTTTCCTCTAATGTCTGAAATTGAGCCTAAGAGTTATGTTGAAGCTAGTAAGGATAAGAAATGGCTAAAAGCCATGGAAGAACAACTGAGCCAAATAGAAAAGAACAAAACTTGGACCCTCAAAAAAATGTGATAGGAACAAAATGGGTCTATAGAAATAAGCTCAATGAGGATGGATTTATTATAAGAAATAAAGTGAGATTGGTGTGCAAGGGATATGCACAAGTAGAAGGCATAGACTTTGAGGAAACATTTGATCCAGTTGCTAGATTGGCAGCTATAATAATGTTTATAGCATTCTCTATTTACAAGAATTTCAAAGTCTATCAAATGGATTTAAAGTCTGCTTTCTTGAATGGGAACCTAGAAGAGGAAGTCTATATTGAATAGCCATAAGGTTTTCAATTATAAGATGAAGAATATTATGTGTGAATATTGAAGAAATCATTGTATGGTCTAAAATAGGCAACTAGAACATGGTATTCAAGATTAGACCAATACCTACAATAATAAGGTTTCAACAAAGGATGTGTAGACAGTAATCTGTACTTCAAATAATAAGGTGAACATATGTTGATTGTTTTTGTTTATGTGGATGACATCATCTTTGGTGGTAACAATAACAAAATGTTCAAATAATTTTCAACACAAATGAAAAGAGAATTTGAGATTTCTATGCTAGGATAACTTTCCTTCTTCCTTGGTCTACAAATAGCACAATCTAATGAAGGGATATGCATGTCTCAAATCGAGTATGCAAAAGAGATGCTCAATAAATTTGGAATGGAAGATAACAAGCCAGTTAGTACTCCCATGATAACTAGATGCAAGTTGAGTAAACAAGATGAGTCACTTGATGCAAATCAAACTATGTATATATCAATGATAGGTAGCTTGTTATACCTAACTACATCAAGACCAGATATCATGCTAGTAGTGTGCATGGTTGCCATATTTTAGGCTGATCCTAAAGATCCACATGTTAATGCAGTGAAAAGAATATTTAGATACATCAAGAGCACACTTGACTATGGCCTATGGTACCCTATAAGTGAAGATTTCATTTTGACAACATATGTAGATGTTGATTGGGCATGAAGTATAGATGATAGAATAAGCACTAGTGGTGGTGCATTTTTCCTTGGAAATAGACTTATTTCATGGCTAAGTAAAAAACAAGAGTCAATTAATCTTTATATAGTAGAATTAGAGTATGTAGCAGTAGTGGCATGTTACACTCAAGTCATATGGATGAAATAAACACTCAAGGATATCAAGGTTGAGTACAAGTCACCTATTTATATTCTTTGTGATAATTCAAGTGAAATGAATATATCAAATAATCTATTGATTTATTCTAGAACCAAGAAAATATCAATAAAGTATCACTTTTTAAGAGAGAGGGTTGTAGATGAAGAGGTCACAATGGAATATGTGCTAACTAAGGACTATATTGTAGACACATTCACCAAACCTCTTCCTAAGGAATAATTTGAATATTTGAGATAGAAGTTAGGAGTAGTGGCTCCTACACCACATCACTAAATCACTAGTGATAGGGCATGAGTCCAAGGGGAGTCTCATGGAAGCTTTATTAATCCCTAGAATAAGATAGAAAAGTCAACTCAAGTATGTATACTTATAAAAATTACTAATGAGTTAAAATTTGTAGGTTCTTGGATAAACTCCTTTATTTAATAAAGGGGGAGAACACTTTGGAAAAACATTGAGAAGGAGTCCCATTGACATTGATGTCAAAGGGGGATAAAAAGGGCAAATGTTCTTTGTAAAATTTTGGAGAAAAAGTGCAAATGCTCTCTATAAAAGTTTGGAAGAGTAAATCAAGTGTCCAAGATGAGTTTAGGCAAATATGCCATTGCCTAAGAGGGAAAAAGTATGGTATGAATAGCTTCAGTTCATACTCATTAGAAGCCAATGCAAGCAATGCTAGAGAAAGAGCAAAGTATTAGAAGATCAGAGCATTTAATTTGCCATCAATGCCAAAGGGGAAGATTATTGGAAATATGATTATCATTGATGTCAAAAGGGACACTATGGATGTCATTGATGTCAAAAGGATCAGACAAAATTGATGGAGAGAAGAGCATGTTTCACAGTTGCACTATGCAAATTTGTCGTGCTTTTACAAAAAGCATTTATAAATGTTTAAATTCAAACAGATAAAAGATCTGTTATGATTTTTTCATGTACATTCTAGAAATATGGTCTGCAAGTTTAGAGGAGAAGGAATGAGTTCATAATTGATTTATATTTGCTCTCAGACTGGATAGGGTTTCTTAGTAAAATCCTAAGGGTTTAAGTCATGGTGTCAATAGGAACTTTCTATTTTGATGGTGACTAGCTATAGCCTGGACCCGATAGCTTAAGTTATAACTTAAGTCTTTCTTGTCATTGTAAAACTAGCCACTTAACCTAGAAATTACTGGCTCTAAGAAATGATCAAAGGACTTTATATTTTCCTAAGTATAAGACTTAATTTATGTCATAGCTTGATTAATGGCCTGCACTTCATCATACACAGATGATCTAATGAAGAGAATCAAAGTCAAAGTGTTCTTTTGTCCCTCTGAGTGAATGCATTAATGCCAAGTGTCACAAGCACATGAGTCTATTAGATAGAGGACCAATGAGAGTGATCCTATCAAAGATAAATATTGAGCTTGTTGTGAGATCAATGGTTTGTGATTAATCAGACATTAGAGATGCAATGGAGCACAATGAAGTCAAAATGTCCAAAGGAGTTCTGAGTGAGTGTATAAGTGACAAGTGTCACATTTGTAGAGTTTTTTAGATAGAGACCTAATGAGCATAAGCTTGTCAAATTTGTTAGGATTGTGGAGCTAAAAGCTTCACTGATGCAAACAGGGGAGGAGGTTGCTGAAGGTTGCTGAGTTGCAGAAGAAGTTGGGGTCGGTCTGATCAGCCGACGTCGGCGGGATAGCACAGAGAAGCAACCGACGTCGGTCATATATCGGCCGACGTCGGTCATCTCCAGGCAGACAGGGACCGGCGTCGATCGCCTGTGTGGTTCGACTGCGAGCTATTTACGGGCAGTTAGCTAACGAACCAAGAGTTTGCATGATGAGTGCTAATTTTAGACTCATAGCTGCGGAGCTAATTATTATAATTAGATGTCTAATCATTGTTTGGATGAGATCTATATAATAGACTCATGGTTGTATTGTAAAAGTGTGCTAGGGAGTAAGAGAGCATAATTATAAGCTCCTTCTGTGTGTGAGGTAGAGCTATGGTGCGTTCCTCCTAGTGCCACAGTACCAGGTGTGTTGGTGCTGGATTGGAGAGCCAGCTGGGTTCTTCAATAAGTAAGATCGTTGATCTGCAGGTGTATGTGTGTGCAAGGTCGAGGTTCACAGGTGATTAGAACCATTGCTTGATTTGCAGGTGTGCAAGGTCATACAGACAGCAACACTACAGGGAGCAGTATCAGGCAGGATCTACTTGGAGTACAGGTGTGTACTCGGATAGAGCAAGAGGAAGGCAAGGCAGTTCCTTCCATAAGTATGGTCTGTTGAATTACAGGTTGTTGCAGATTCATGGGAGATCTACTTGAAGTACCTTGAGTACTTGTGGAGCACGTGGAGTGCTTGTGGAGTGCGTGGAGCACTTGTGGTGTGCGTGGAGCACGGGGAGGTGAACACCAACTCTGTATTTGAGTTGGGTGTTGGGACCTGTGAGAGGGAGAGCTTTGGGGAGAAGAATTACTGTTCACTTGAGGCGTGGGAAACCTCTGTAAGGTGGTGGAGAAGAAGTGGCATCTTCTTTATTGTATTCTTTTCTATATAAAGTGTTAATACAATTTGGTATTGTCTCTCATATCATGTGTTATTCTGAATTCTAGTTACTTGGTGAATCTGGTTAATTTCCGCATATTAAGTTGCTTGGTTTAGTAATCAAATTGTGTGATTCCGGTGTACACCCTCTCCCAACAAAATTTAATGATCAAGTTTGTCAGAAGATCTAATGGTGTGCATGTGATCATGAAAAGGAGATGCAACAGAGCAAATAGACTCAAATACTATAAAGAGCTCAACATTTAACAACTAGATAGAAGTAAAGATCATGCATCTTTGAAGATCCAACAACATCTGGAAGCTTGGATGAGACAGATCCAACAAAGTGAGTGGACTCAGATGGAACAAAGTGATCAATGTTTATTGACACAGTGGTAATTTAAAAACCAAGCATGTTTGAGAAGATTGACAGAGTGAAAGTGATCCAAAGATATAGGAAATAATGAGATGAGGTTAAAGTGTCAATGTTTAATTACCAAGTCAAGGTAAAGAACGTGCATCTTTGGAGATCCAATGGCATATGAGAGATGGGATCTAGAGATCAATGAATGCATTTACATTATATTTTAGCAGCATATAGAGATCTGATAGAGTAAGAGAGCTTAGAGATGGTGTGAATAAATATATCAAAGGCCTATATTTAAAGTGTTTAAATTCCAACATTCAAGTGGAGAAACATGCAATAACTTGTGTATAAGTTCTATATCTTGACACAGATAATGAGATTGATCGATCTAATTGATCAAATCTACATTAAAGAGCCTATGCATCAAAAATTGAGTCTAATAGATGCTATAAATAGTAAAGAGACCTACAATTATGACATGATGCATGGAATTGAGATGTAGGAAATTTAAAGTTCAAGTCATAATGAAATAGAGTCTAGAATTGGCGTGATGTGTTACAATTTGAGTGTGAACATAGAGAATAAGCAAACCCTAGATCAAATTCTTTTATATACAACATTTAGGATACTATCAGAGGTTGTTGTTGATGAAACTAAAGCTACTAGAGCCATTCAAATTGTGTCAAATAGAAAATATAGTGGCATAGAGGTTGTAGAGAGAGAGATGAAGTGTGTCAAATAGATACATATACAGACACATAGAGAAAGGGGCAGAGAGGAAGAAAGGCACATAGAGATAATGTGTAGAGAATGAGTAGTTACATATTAGACTTGTAATAAAGAGAATAGAGTTTGATTCATTTATGAATAAATGTTGTAATCTAGAGTTATAGCTCCATAAATCTGATTGGTTGGTGCCATCAGACAAGCTGAGTTGGTGCTCAGTTAGGGGATTGGTATCTTCTTAGGGTTGGTGCCCTTAAACATTATAACCAATAAGGTTAAGTTGAGTTGGTGCTCAGTTAGGGAGTTGGTGCTTCCTTAAAGTTGGTGCTCTTAAACTAGGTGATTAGTGTCTCTTTAGGATTGGTGTCCTTAAATTTAACTAGTGAGGTTTGCCAGTGAGGCTTTGAATTGTGAGGCTAGATTAGAATAATAGTTTCTTGTGGCTATTCTCACCTTGGTTTTCCATGTATAAATATGGTGTCATAAGTATTTGTATGTGTATGATATTTTCATATTTGATTTGATCTGCATATATCTTTTAATCTTCATTGAAAGTATTTAAAGAACTAGTTTTAATTGATATATTGATTCAACCCCCCCTCTTAATATATGGTTGTGTTCCAACATGTTCATCAAATAAATATGGTGTCTCTATATCATTCATTCCTACATGTTACAATCTAATGATATGATCATATTATGTATGTAATATGATTCACATTAATTCATTAGCTTAGTAGGGACCTGCCTTATATAGATATGGGATATGGATATGGCATTGATTCATTGTGGCCATATCCATATTTGATGAATTAGGGTAGATTAATTGGTCAACTCATTAGGACCATGACCTAAATACTGTAGGTTCAAACCTTGTCAGGTTTCCTATCCAATCCAACATAGTGGAGTGGTGAATCTATCTAGACCAACTCGAGGTCTTTGTTGAGTGTTCTCCCCTTGATTATATTGGGTCAAATGGTTGATCTTGTTGATTTACCCATAGATATGGATCCTTAGTCACCCCATATATAAAAGGTAATTATCACTACACACACACCCACACACACACACACACACACAGGTACACACACACACACACACACACACACACATGCATACACATATAGGGGGAGCATGTTATATATTTATATTCATATTTTCTTAGGATGCATTTCAAAACTATATCTTCTTCTAAAATATACAAAACAACTAATCAACTAATCAAATAACTAACATGTTTGACTAGTGTATTAATCCTAATTAGAATTTTGTGGGATTAGAAAGGTTCAAGTGTAATAGGATTAATTGATTGGGGGTTATTAGGAATAGTGATGTGCTAATTAGGGATGTTGATAATGGAGTTAAGGTTGATTGGGGGTGGATAAGGATAGGTTAGGGATGATTAGGAATGGATATGGTCACATTATGGGTAAAGGATAGATTAAGAATGATTAAAAATGGATAGGGATAAATTAAGGGTGATTAAAGATAGATTAGGGATGATTGGGGATAAAAATAGTGAAATTATAGTTTAGTAAGGATGACATTTCTAAAGTTTAACTAAAATGAAGGGATTGGTGGAATGATGATGAATTAGTTTTTGGTATGAAATGTGATGATGATAGGTTAGTGTTGACATAGGATCAGTTGATTTGAGGTGTCTACATTTCAATCTAAAGTGGTATGATTAGGGAAATGTGGGTTGTATTGGTGACCCACGCATATCCAACCACCCCTTTATTTAGTTTTTACTTGATATTATGGGGATTATATGCCAAAATAAACACAACAACACTATATTGATTCCTATATGAACTATAGGGATGTGATATTTCAAAAATCAGCATGAGACATTGAACACCCTATATCTATATGGTGTTATATTATAGGTAGTATGGCTCTATCGTGTCACTATCATGTCACATGTATATATGAGATACACAAATATGAGATGAGTTTTTTATGAGTCATGATCCATGGATTTTGTATGGAAATAGGAGATAATTAATTGGGTTTCTTGGGTATTGGGATAACCTTGGTATTTTTTTGATTCCAACATCAATGTCTTGGTATGGGAGAGACTCATTATTAGGTTGGTTGGTATTAGAAAATTGATTCGTTTAATTCTCCCATAAATATGGTTGATGCCGGTCACTTTTTAGATGGGTGGTCCAATGGCATCATTACATATTCAATTTAATAGGGGAGGGGTGCAATAGTATGTTGGGCCACCAACACCACCACACTAGGAGTGAGTAGAGATAGGATCTAAGGTCTATCAATGTTATTGGTTAGATATAGTTTAGTCTATCCATTGAATAAGTCTATCAATGATTAAATAATTATATCAATTAATAATGCTACTAAATTACATACGTAATATTTATGGTATGACCAAATGGACCTAATGTACATGATGTACAACATGGCATGAATGATGTGTGTGATGCAGTCCTTATCCATATCATATAATAGACCCATATCATCTTTATATGTAACATGATGTTGATGTGATGGATAATGGAATGGGTGTGGGTAACATGATGTGATGTATAATGTTTTCCCTATTGATATAATAGATGGTTTTGACTAATTAACATCATTGAATGGGTTTTGTTAAGTATGGGTTGCATTGGTGTAGTGGGCCTATTGAATATTGTGATACCATTGAATAAAAATATATAGCCTATACTGGTAATGTGGGTGGTCCAACATACTAGTGTGTCACCCGCTATTAAATTAAATATTATGTTTCCATTGGACCATCCATCTAACCATTGATCGACATCAAACAATATCTATAGGAGAACTAGGGGACTTGGTTTGCCAATACCAACTGACCCAATATAAAATCACTTCTATACCAAGACATCAATGTTGGAATTAGTATAATACCTAGGTTGTCCCAATACCCAAACAAATTAATTGGTTGTCTCTTGTCTGAAGACAACAACCATGGCTCATGACTCATAGACAACTAATCTCATGTGTGTGTATCTCATATAATCATGTGACATGATAAAAGCTACACATGACATTATAGAAGCATATTAATTATAGTGTATCACCATATATATATTGGGTTAGTGTCATATGTTGATTTCTAAGGTAGATTTTGGCAATATCATGTCCCCATAGTCCAAATAGGAGTTGATATAGTGTTATTGTGTTACTTTTGACCTATAATTCCCCCAATCTCAAGTAAAAATGACATAAAGGGGTGGTTGGATATGTGTGGGTCACTAATATGATCCATGTTTCCCCTCATACCACTTTGGCTTACTATAAAAGTGAATTTAGGTGATTGCATATATATGTGTGCCCAAAATCATCTAGATTTGACCTAGTCATAAGTGGATATGGTGGTGTTGTGTGGTTTTTGGTATATGAGGGACTTAATCACAAGTTAAATCAACATAAATGGGTGGTTGGATGTGTGTGGTTCACCAATGCAACTTATGTTTCCCTAATCACACCACTTTGGCTTGAATTTGAAGTGAATTAAGGTGATCAAACATAAATTTTCCTAGAATTGTTTGTGTTTCCCTGATCATAAGTGGATATCATGTTTTGGTGTAATTTTTGGCATATAAGGGAACTATTTTCACAATTAAAATTATCATAAATAGGTGGTTTTGTGTGAAACGGTCATAATGTGAATTACATTTCTCTTTGTTTCATAAATTCAAAGAAAAAAAGGGTGATTGTGAACAAATTTGCCTAAAATTATTTGCATTTATCTTGGTGGTAAGTTTATATGGTGTTTTTGTGTCACTTTTAGCCTATAAGGGACCTAATTGTAAGTAAAATTGGCATAAAAGGGTGGTTGGGTGTGTGTGGGTCACCATTATGATTTATGTTTCCTCATACACACCACTTTGACATGAATTCAAAGATAATTGAGGTGATTAATCACAAATGTGCCCCAAAATTAATTTTGAAAAGTTTAGTGTTGACGCTTGGATTTGCACCCTTGAGGAGATGCTTAGCTCTCCTCATCCAAGTGGAAAAATGGAATCATCTCTCTTGTTATGGGTGACAATTTTGTTGAGATGAATCTCTAGATTAGGGGATAGCTCACATAATTTGACTTTCATGTTCTCATTCTCCATCAATTGTAGCTAATAAGTGTGGTCTAAATCTAGTAACTCAAGTGAGATAGGAAGCCTAGCATCCCTTCCATACACAAGTGTGTATGGTGAGTTCCCAATTGCTCTCTTTGGGGTGATCCTAGCAGCCCAAAGGGATATCTTTAGCTTGGTATGTCAAGTCCTTTGATTTTCCTCCATAGTCCTCTTTATGATCCTAATTAAGTTCTTGTTTGTGGAATCAACTAGTCCATTCCCTTGGGGATAGTAATTGGAGGAGGTGCTAAGATAGATACCATGCTTCAAAGCCCATTTGCTTGTCCTTGTTCTTAAGAAGGCTAGTGCATTATATGAAATTATTGTTAAAAGAGCTCTAAATATAGTTACTATACCTTCATAGAAGTCCAAGACTGAGTTTTCATTTGCCTCCTTAAGAGCTATAGCTTCCACCCATCTTGTAAAATAATCAGTGGCTATCAATACCCACTTGTGACCAACACTAGAAGGAGGATTGATTAGACCTATGAAATCTAAACCCCATTGCATAAAGGGTTGCTCAACCTAGATTGGATGAAGAGGCAAGGCAGCTAGCTTTTGTTTGCCATAAAAAAGATGACACTTTTGGTATTTCCTTACCCAAGCATGAATGTCCTTAAACAAGCTAGGCCAAAAGTAACCAGCTCTCATAATCTTAGTAGTTATGGTTCTTAAAGCAAAATGGCCACTAGCTGGTCCATTATGAAACTCATGCAACACTTTGTCAATATGATCCAAATCAATACTTATCAACAACACACATGAAAATTCCTTTCTAAAAAGCACTCCATCGATAAGTACATAAGGAATGGATTGTAGCCTAAAATACCTTCTTCTAGCTCTATCAAGACCTTGTGGACACTCACCAGTTTAAAGGAAATGAATCATGTCTTCTGTCCAGCTCCTTATGGATGAAGGTATAGCTATTGTAAGATCATCATGAAGTGCCAAAATAACCTCCCTTTACTCTTTCAAATCTGAAGCAAGATGCTCACACAGTCCTTTTCCTTTCACTAACTTAGTTGTTTTGATCTCCACATCATATTCCATCACTTTGGTGATCCAACCTGCCCTTTTCTCATTCACATCTATACTCAACAAAAAGTATTTTACACTAAGATGAGGTAAAAAAATGTGAATATTGTTTCTAGACAACATATGCCTGAAATTCTTCAAACTCCTTATGAGTAAAAGCACATGTTTCTCAACATATGTGTATCTTGTCTCATAGCCTTCCAAACCTTGACTAAAAAAGGCAATAAGTTGTTCCAAATTTTCATCATTAGCTTGAGTAAGCATGGCAGAGATTACCTCTTCATTCCCAAAAGTATATAGGTTGAAGTCCTTGGATAAGTTAGGACTTGCAAGAGTAGGGCTTAGGCAATGGCTTGCTTGATCTCTTCAAAACTTTTTTTTTTCCTTCCTATCCAAGTGAATGTCTCATCCTTCCTTAGCATAGATTTCAAGGGATTGAACATATTATAAAAATTAGTTATTAACCTCATAATGAAATTTATCTTACCAAAGAAGCTTTGTAGACCCTTCTTATGTTTAGGTAAAGGCAATGTCAAGATGGCACTTACTCTTTCTGGATCAATGGACAGACCTTTCTTGGAAATAATGTGGCCTAAGAGTTTGCCTTCATGAATATAAAAAACATACCTCTTTGGGTTTAGAGAGATCCAAAACTCTCTAAACCTCTCAAAAATATTCTCAAGTGATTCAAATGATCATTTGCATCTTTGGAGAAAACTATCACATCATCAAGATAAACCAATACAATGTCATTGATTAGTCCTTGGAAAGTTGTATCCATTGCCAGTTAGAAAGTAGCTCTAGCATTTTAAAAATCAAATGGTATCTTCTTATAGGCATATGTGCCCCACTTGGTGGTGAACATTTTCTTGTATTGGTCACTTTCTTTCACCAAAATCTGATTATACTCGGAGTAACCATCTAGGAGAGAAAACCTCTCACTGCCTGTCAGCACTTGTAAAATTTGATCCATGGAAGGGAGGGAATAATGGTCTCTCAAAGACACTCTATTCGAGCCCCTGAAGTCCACACACAACCTGATCTCCCCATTCTTCTTTCTAATAGGGACTAAGTTGGCTAGCCAAGAAGAATGCTTGATGGGAAATATGATTTTGGACTCAATCAGTTTAGTGAGTTCTTTCTTCATGAGAGGTTCAATCTTGGGATTGATTGGACTTTGTATTTTCTTGATGGATTTGGAATTTTCATCTAGATCTATAGTATGTTGAACCAATATTGGGTCAAAACCCTTCAAATCACTATCCTTTCATGCAAAAATATCACTAAACTCCTTACATAATTCAGTGAAATCATGTTTTTATTGACTCGTACATACCTTCCCAAGTGCATGTAGCTTATCTTTAAAGATTTATATCCTTTAATAGTTTTATTTCTTGGTTGACATGATTACCTTCTCCTTCTTGAGCTGGTCATCTTCATCGAATATGCTTTCAAGAGTCACTAGGCCTTTGGGGAGCTTGTTAGACTTCAGTTGGACAATCTACCCTCCTTATTGTTGCTACAATTTAGATAGATTCTTGGAAGAAAACTCGGCCTCTTATTGTATAAAAAGTTTTATTTTTTGGTTGTATCAAAGACCTACCAATTGGTGACATTATCTAGTATGGATGGTCTCACAATCACCTTTAGATGGGGCTAGTTTTTGTCTTCCTTTATGCCCTTTGGAACATCAAATGGAGCACCGATAGATTACAACCTATCAGCATGCTTATTATCTTACCTTGGAATAGAAATTATATTAAATGCAATGAATTCTTATACAAGGTCCCAAACTCTATGCTTATATGACTTGATTAAGGAGTTCTTGGTCAAATTTTGCCCTCTAACTTGATTGACAACGAGCTCGCTATCACCAAACACTTATAATTATTTGACACATATTTTCCTTGCCCAATCGAGACCATGATGAGGGCCTCATATTATGATACATTACAAGAACAAGAGAACTAAAATATGAAGGTTTAAAAATACCTTTCCTTTGAAGGTGAAACCAACATAGCTCCACCACCTGCCCCAATCTTGCTTCTAGACCCATCAAAGAAGAGCTACCACAAACCATTCACATTCTCAATTGATTTCATCATATTAGGCATGAAAGAATACTTATCATGCATATATAGACCCCAAGACTAGATTCCTCAATAAAATTGTAAGGATCATGCACATAGTTGTCATCACCCCACTCATCTAGGAACAAATCAAAAACTCCTTCAAGGGAAGATGATGGGGATTGATCAATGTGAAACTCCTCTTCATCAATGATAGAATAGTTAACATTTACTACCTTAGGTGAATATGGTTATAAGTGATCTCTATGAATAGGTTTTGACTCAATCTACATTTTAGTGCCATATTTTGTTCTAAACACCATGTAGGACCAATTAGTTGCCAAGTATCCATCTATCTTGGATGTAAAGTCTCTTGACAAGAAAAAATAAAAATAGGGAGATAAATATGCTACCACCACATCATGAAGAATTGAAAAGCTAGGAAAATAATGAAGGATCAATTTCAAACCTTTCAAAACTCCCAAAGTCTTGGCCGGTGATCCATCTAATTGCAAAACTCCTTTAGTCATTGGCTCGTATTTGATGCCTAGCTTATCTGTTATGCATTTGGGCATAACTAATGTGTTTGTTCCACTATCTATAATGAAATTATGAACCAATAAATCACAAATAATTAAAGATAGGTAGAAATGAGGAGTATTCTCATCTTCATTCACCTGACCATCTATAGATTGAGTTCCATTAACCAAAACCGCATTATCATTTCGAGATGAGCCAGTTTGTTTACCCAAAACATGTAATTCCTTTTGGAGTATATCTTTATACCTTGGTAATTATAGAGAATCCCATAATGAGATGTTCATATGAAGATTATTCATTTGTTCCATAACATTAATGGAAAGATTACTTACCTTGGCATTCTCTTTATGAACATTTGCACCTTGTGATGTAGCTTGTGGAGGCAGGGTTGTAGCAGTTGTCCTAAAATTTGTAATCCTCTAATTTTCTTGTGATTTAAGAGTTAAATTAGGCCATCCTCCCATTTGAGCTGATGTAGGAGTCAAAATGGGTCTTTTATTGGTTCCTTGAACTTCTTTAATGACCCTTTTCTTTAATCTAGTGTTGATAGCCACACTAGCATTCTAATTGCTTGTATTCCCCACGTAATTAATGGCACAAAACTCACCCTCCAAATGATTCATGAGATTGGAATCAGACTAAACCTATCTAATCTCCATCTTGAATTATGTTGGCATCTCAAAATTTGAAAATTGAGATGTTTGATCACCTTGTGTAGTCATGCCTTGATTTTGCATCTCATTGGCATAAGCAACATGTTCTTGACCTTGCTTAAAATAAGGGTAGTTGGGTTGTTCTTGGACCAAATTATTCTAAGTGGGAACAAGGGCCTTGGAGGATGAGGGAGTATTAGGATAATAACTTTGATAAGGCTTGGCATGTGTGATTTGGCCTTGTCCCTGATTATTGCCCTGAAAAGGAGGTCTATTTGTTTGTCCAAACTGATTGTAGGACTGATAAGGCCTATAGCTTTGGGATTTTTTCCTTTTGAGAGAAATAAATTCATTATTAACACTTTAATTAGGATTTTGACTTCATGAATTTCATTGGTAAGGGCAATGGCAGATTTTTCTTAAAGAAGAAAAGGAGTTAAAGTGGGCAATGCACTTTGACAAGGAGAATGCAAATTAGGGAATAGTGGCATTGGAGGTTGAGGAACTATCTTTCCCACTTGAATAAGATAATTCTTAGTATTTATGGCTATTTCATATGCAACAGGTAATGTGTTTCCACCCATAGATTGAATCATCATGGCAATGTCACTATTCAATGCTTTCAAGTAGTACAAAAATGCATAGTTTGGGGTAGGTCTCACAAGGGCTAGGATTTTATCCCATGTCTTTTGGAACCTAGTATTAAAATATTGCATGAATTCATGTGGTCCCCTTTTAATTATGGTCAATTACTCAGCTAGAGATAAGTGATCACTCTTTTCCCCAAACCTATCAATCAATAGGGTTCCCAACTCATCCCATGAGCCAATAGAATTTACAGGTAGGGTCCCATACTAGTCTAAAGCTTTTCCTTTGAAAGACAAGGCCAGTAACCTAATAGCTAAATTTTCTTGGGTAATATTATGGATATTACAAAAGTTTGATATATTCCTGATAGGTTCAATGGCAGTAATAGGACCATCCCCACTAAAATATGGAACACTTTTGAGAGTAACTCCTAGAATTTGACCATATTAGGCAAGATGCAAGGGAGATGCCCCCCAAAAATGCACAAAAGGTTGTCTTTTATCCATTTTGGAATGAACACTATGGATGTTAGGAATGGAATATATCAAAAAATTGGAATCTTTGAACACAAAACTTCTTTTGTAAGGATTAGTATTGACAAACCTGACCTTTTGGTGGAATATGGAGGTAATTCCACAAACTCGAAGGGTATACCTTTAGTAGTAGACCTAGTGGTCACCTTTGGCCTGGAAAGAAGGATTGATCATCAACCAAAGACTTGAATTATTCAATGGAGTCACCAAGTACTAAATGTAAATGCTTCTTTATCTACAATCGTGTCAAGACCAACACCAATCTTGAACAATCTTTAGGACTTAGAGGTCCCACTCGGCATACCAAAAACTATTGATGCTTGGATTTGCACCCTTGAGGAGATGCTCAGCTTTCCTCATCCAAGCATCAAAATGGAATCATCTCTCTTGTTGTGGGTGACAATTCTATTGAGATTGATCTCTAGATTAGGGGCTAGCTCCCCTTGATGCATCTTTGAAGCTCTTATAAATTACACACTATGTATGAAAAGGGAGAAAGAAAACACCTAAGAAAACAAGCAATGATGCACCAATATTTGATATCCTCTCACTTGACTAAAATAATTACTTAAATACTAACAAAGTTTATTCACATAAAACTCACAACTTTTGTGCATTATCACATCAGTGTTTTACATGTTAGATTCAAGAAGGTATTTAACATTCAGGGGAATAACAGACAATTCCAAGAAATAATATAGTCTTAAACCATTTCTAAAATGTCTATACACTTATGAAAGATTACTTACAAGGACCTGTAACAATACTCTTTCTACACATTTGGTAGGTAATCGAGGATAACACGTTAGGAAAGATAAACTCTCACCAAATAAGAACAACATGATTTGGAACAATACACAATAGTATAATAAGTGAGTGGAGAAAACTTGTATTATTTCTTCAAGAGTTTTGCAAGTGCAAATCTGGCCAGAGTTTCACTATAACCAGTGGAGGCTCCAAAATGAGCCAAGAGAATGCATATATATAGCCTTTGAGAGAGAGGTCGAGTCAAGAAAGTTCAAGGATCACTTGGACATGTGTCACTCTAAAAAAAGAAACAATTACATTATATTCTATAAGATGTTTTTCCCATAATTACATCAATGAAATCAAGATATTTTGAACTGCATTTTGCTCTAAATGAGTCCATCTATTAGAATTTTATTTCGATGCTAGCTGCTCTTTACTAGCTCATCAAGCTATGTAATGGTGCAATAATTTGAACTGTCGATCTATCTATTTATGCCTGTTGTGCACTAGATGCTTAGAATTCTACCATGTGTCACTCCCACATTCATCTTCAAGTTCCTACACTTTTGGTATTTAACTGCAATGGCTATTTTTTGTAGCCTAAAATTGACGATCTATGGGTCGTCACCTTTCAGGTATTTTCTTCAGACTTCTTATCTTCGGCATTCTTTTAGACAATTTATCCAAAAGAATTCTTTCAAGCTCTTCTTCCTTTCCTCTCGACTTTTTTGCAAGGAACAATTTCTCATTTCCTTCAAAAAAATTGTTCAAAGAAATTCCTTTGGATTTTTTGCTAAGTGACCTCCACAAAAATAAAAGTGACCTTTGGCTTGTTGAAAACATAACTTTGAAAAAATGCAAGTGACCCTTTGGAATTTTGAAATGGTCCACCTTTTCTCTGAAACAATCCTTCAGACTTTTTGAAAGGTCCCTTTGGGAAAATTGAAATGCCCTTCGGACTTTCTGTGAAGTACCCTTCGGAAAGGCAAGTGTTCTTTCATAAAAAATGAAAGTGACCTTTCGAAAGAATTGAAAATGTCCACTTTCTGAAGAAGATACCCTTCGAATTTTTTGAAGTGGACCTTTAGAACTCTGAAATGGCCCTTTCGGATTTTTTGCAAATGACCCTTCGGAAGATTTGTAAGTGTCCACTTTCCAAAGAAGATACCCTTCAAGAAAGTTGAAATGCCCTTCGAACTTTTTGAAAAGTACCTTTCAAAAAATTTATCTCAGATAAAAAGTCCAAAACAATTTCTTCAAAAAAGTTAAAGTGCCCATTTTGAAAGGAAACATACCCTTCAGAAGACTTGTCTAGGCCATTTCTTGTGAGAAAGTACCCTTTGTAAAAGGATGAATGGACAATTTTCCTGAAAGAAAAGCCTCAGACAAAAAGTCTAAAAGAATTTGGCAAAGGCTTAGAACAAAAACTCAAAAGGATTCATTGCAAAGGACTTGGCCAAAAGACTAAAGAACAAAGCTTTCAAAAGGAAAACACCTAGGTTTTTTTATATGTAAAAGACTTCAACGTTGTATAAGAACACTTCTTCCGAATGAAACCTGCGTACTGGACAAGAACAAAGGTATAGACTCAAATGTTTTTTGCAAAAAAGGGTGTCCAATTTTGCCCTGAAGGGCCAAAATTTGGTTAACACTTAGAACTCTTAGAAATGTCAACAAACAATATGGAATGTCCCAAAACCTTAAAAACGGACACTAATTATAAAAGTTACGCCCTAAAATCTTTAAGTTCAATATTAAAAACCTGAAAATGACTAAGTACTAATACTTTTAGATTTTAAGAAATTATCTTCCAAATCATAACTCGTGATGCTGTGAGACCAAATCTAGACGATGTAGACTGACCCTAATTTTTTATATTTACTAAAATAAATTTAAAGTATAAGAAATACTTGACATTTATTTTAGTAAACAATGCCTACCTTTTGGCTATTCTAATTGTTTCCTTTCTAATGCATGAAAATTACATACTCTCAATAACATGTACACATTTTTATGCTTATGTGTTTTTACTTATTAACTTGTAAACATTTAATATTCTTAATAATGCATATGCATTATAGCACATACACACTTTTGTGTGTACACATTATAGTACGTACCTAATTTAAATAACATGTATGCATTATACGACATACACATTTAAGATAGATTCATAAAAATATCTACAAATTGGCCTCCATCACCTTATTCTTTTTATTAGGTTATGTGCATCGATGTCAATATTTTAATATGTATGAGTTACATTTTTCTATTTTGTTGGGTTCTAAATATATATTTGTAAAGTATTTATAAAATAATAAAAAAATTGTATATTTTTATAGATAGATTTTAACTTTTCATATATATATATATAATTGAAAAGTATTTTGATATATATTAAGTTATATGTATGGATACCAATATTTTAATAGGTACATCGACTCTTTTACAAAGAAATATATTAACATTAGAGTGGAGAGTGGAAACCTTAGGCGGTAGCGAAAGAAAACAGGGTGGTGCCCAGACTGTAGGTCGGTGTCAATCTTGACATAGCAGTTGTGACCGCGCTTGTGATTCTCCCTGTAGTTAGGGCTTTTTTTATCAACATTATTATGGAATAAAAGTTTTATTTTGGAGTTGGTTCAAAACAAGGTTTTGGATCTATCTCCTTCAAGGATGCGGCTTGCTTCATAGCTCCCCTTGTTTTGGCCTCCCCCACAGTTTCCCCAAGTCTATATATTGTTGAACAATTGGATGAGATGTCAACATTAGAAATATCTCTCCCAGAGGTAAATGCTTTAATTTCAGATTTTCAAGAATATCCTGTTATTTGTAGATTTAATGGATTCTAGCATCGGTTAGAGGATCTGCATCAGTGGGTCTATTCTACCTGGACTAAGGAGTGTGTGATTCACTTATGTTTGAAGGGTTTCTTTGTAGTTCAGTTTTCCTCAAATTTTTCAAAGAGTTTTTGAGGAAGGCCATTGGTTTTGGGGTAGAGTTGGGCTCTTTATGACCCCTTGATTTTTAGGTTTTGATCTTGCAACTATGGTGGCATCTAAAATGTCGATTTGGGTTCGACTCCCAAATCTTCCTCTTCCCTTTTGGCACTGTTCAGTGTGTGAAGCTATTGAAAATTTGTTGAGAAGATTCATCAAGATAGATTTTGAGAGATTTAATCAAGGACTCTTCATCTACACTCGCATTTGTGTGGAGGTGGATCTTAGCAAAGGTCTTCCAGATAAAATGCAGTTAAAACATGACCATTCCTTTTGTATTCAAATTTTGGATTGTAAAAATACTGCATTTAGATATCATTTTTGCTATCAAACTGACCATCTCCAAGGCACATACCCTCACATAAATAACCTGAAGAAAAAAAAGATCAGTGCATTAAATCTAAAAGTTGGCAGTGGTATGATCATCCTCTTTTGAAAGAAGAAGAAGAAGAAGACTTATCTACTAAGAAGACCTTTGAGGTCAAGGAAAAATCTACAGATGGACCAACAAAGAATTATGGAACAAAGGCTATGGAAGAGACATCTGTGAAAAATATTGTTTTAGGTAGAGGGATCAAGAGATCACATGACTATGATACTTTTGGGTTGGATAAGGATCAAGCCCCAGTTGAACCCCAATTACAGAGGATTACTGTTGCTATTCCTTCCGCACTTCCTACAGAGGTATGGACTGAAATTAAAAAGAACAAGGGTAAAAAAGAACACTTTGAGATTGTTAGATATGGGGCTCCGAAATGTATTTGATCCGGGTTTTTCTCTTGTTTGTATTTTTTGGGCGTTTGAGTCTAGTTTAACTTGGGATGAATTAACTTTTGGGGTGTGACTTTTCCACCCATTTTTTGATATGACTAATGTTGTACTATATTTTATAGTAATAAAGGTACGCTTTTCAATCCAAAAAATATTTTAATATGTATGAATTAAAAAACAGGGTTTTTTTAAAATTCTAAATATATATATATTTGTAAAATATTTATAAAATAATAAAAAAATTGTACATTTTCAATTTTATAAACCGATTTTAATTTTTCATAGATATTAATATTATTTTATTTATATATTTATTTTAATTGAAAAATATTTTGGAATACAGCTTTGTAGGAAATCGATTCATAGATTTATTGATATTAAATAAATATAATATTTTTTATTTAATATTCGTAATTTTAAAATATTGGTTGAAAATAATGTTAAAGACGGTACATTGAAGATAACATCCCCGGACGTATTTTTACAGAAAAACAAAGCGAAATGGCAGATTCAATTAAATGCAGGCAGCACCAAATCATAAAACTTGAAAAATAAAAATTGACAAAATAATTAAATTATTTTCTGTGTATTCATAGCCACACATCATTAAACAAAATATTTACAGTTTTTGCTCTGTATTTAGAGAAATAGTTCGAAGTACAACAATTTTAAAGTTTTTTCCGGATATCGACATCAAGAGCTCGAATTTCCACAATTTTAACAAATTTTCCCTGCATTTGCAAAAACTAGCACACTTTTCGACCGTTCGAAGTTTTTTTGCTGTATCTCGAAAAAAAACCAATTTTCTTGCTGCATCTCGAAAAAAAACCAATTTTCCACTGTCAGAAGCTTTTTCTGCGGTAAACATGCTGTGTCTGGCATATCAAACAACACAAATGGGAAGAATATAAAGAATTAATGGATCCTGCGACGGAGTAAATATCTTTTCACTGGTTTCTTGCACCTCAAGGTTGTTTTCTGAAACTAAAGAGAAAAAATTAAAAGACTTCCCGCGTGTGGATTACAAACAAAGCCGCTATGTCAAAAATAACTGTTTACAAATTGAAAACAAAAAAAAAGTCTGGCATGTATATCATGACATATAGACCTGTACACTTGTAGTTTTGAGGGCGGAGCAGAGTGGACAAACGTTTAGTTTGTTGTCACAGTGCTCACACACACATAAATGTCGGCAGGGCAGCAGCAAAATACACGCCTCTTTACTCCTGCAAACCCTGCAGTTCCTCTGCATCTCTAGCTCTCTGTTCTCCCTGTAAATATTCTTAACAAGACTATTATTATTGTTGCTGGGAATTATTTGACACGAGGAAGAGAAGGAGATGTTGGCCATGGCATTGGCAGCCTCTTCTTCGCTGTCTCCGCTGCCTTCTTTGATTCTCTCCTCAATCTGCAGTTTCAGGGCACTGGCCACTGCCTCGCTGCACTTGGCGCGGTTCTGCCATGCACGGGATTCGAACTCGAGACCTTCGATTTGCTCTTCCAGCTCCATGTTCTTCTGCTTCATGTGAACAAGCTGTAGATCCTTCTCCTGCAGCTTTCGTGAAAGTGTTGCCGCTGCAGCGCAGAGCAATGCCTTGGAATGCTTTTCAGTCTTTTCTATCAGACTTTGCCTCATTCGTTCTTCCTGCCAACGGAAGAAAATGTGTTAGGGTTTTCTTTGAATAATTGAAATCTTAGGTCCTAGTTTTTGCTATTGTTTCTTACCTGCATTATCATTAACTGCTGCATCTCATCTCTATGGCGTTGAATCTCGGCAGCCATATTTTTGTTGAATTCTCTTCCGCCGGTAGAATTTGACAGATCCTCTTCAAAGCTGAGAGGCAAACCTGTGGAAACACTGAATTGTTGCGGCATGTTAAAGGAATTCATCTTGAGGCCTTCTAAGCACACAAAGTTCACTGGTTTGTCCGATTCCCTGGGCCTTTTCTCGTTGTTATTGTCGCACATCCACACGTTTGCGTAAAGCTCCGGCATGGCTGTATAAAACGGCCCGCACGTTCCTATCCCGTGGATCGCACCTTGAACTGCATCGCACCGACGACAAATTATTCCAGGACAGTAAAAGTATTTACATATTCAACTGATTTTACATAAAATATAAAATTGCCCAACAGAAATCGAGTAAATAGAAGGAACATGCGTAATCAAAAACCATTTTGACAGAATATTCGTAGTTTTTGTCGTACGTTTAACAAAATCTTTACAACTTTTTCCGTGGTTGAGACAAAATCTTTACCACTTTTTCCGGGGTTGAGGATAACCTGTTCAAATTTCGACTGTAAAAGTTTTGGGTCGTAATCAAGCTCTTTGAGGAAGATTGAACGACAGACATTTGAAGAAATGGGAGAATTCGAAGATTTATCGAGAACGCAAAAAATATGGAATTGCCTAACAGAATTTAACAAATCGAAGCAGCAAAGCACAATTAAATAAAAGCAAAAATAACAAAACCTTTGCATTTTTGTCCATTTGTATATATTTAACAGTATTTAAGGTATTTGCCATGTATTTACAGAAACATTGTTGCCGGCACTGAACAAATCCTTCGATGTTACACATTCAATTAAGAAAATTACGGAACGGAATTCGACAAATAAAAATTACATTTAAGAATATATTCACAACTTTTGCTCCGTATTTTGCAGAAACATTTCATTGACCAATTTCTTTAAAGCGATGTTGTGAACCACAATTCAACTAAACGGAAAAAGCATTGGAAAAATAAAACAAATTTAACAAAATATTAACGTTTTTGCTTCAAGAATAGTGTATCTCACAATTGTTTTTCTGTATTTACAGAAATGGTTCAAATTCCAACAACATTTACAGTTATTGCTTTTCCCAGATTTGCATCCAATCTCCACGATCTTTCCAGTTATTTTATAAAAACTACTTCGAATTTCTAATATTTACAAGTCTTTCTTCCGGAAACAGACTTTCTGCGATACGTTAAACAACAAAAATGTAACAAATTATTATTATTATTTTTTTTTAAGAAACTGTGTTAAAATTATTGATGTTCAACATTTTCGATCATTGTATGTAATCTTTCAATGGAGAAAGAAGTGAAAATCATAGACGATGAGAAATGTTAGAACATCGATAATTTTAATACAATTTAAAAAAAAAAGGAAAAAACTTATTTGTTATTATATGAACTGCAAAAACATCAAATCTTTAACAAAACAAAAATGTAATGAAATTTGAAAAATGAAAGAGCACATACACGGATATGATTGCAACATCCGGTTGCAAACACTCGCAGGAGCAGCAACAGGTAGCATTTTGAAATCCGGAACTCCTCCATCTACATGCCCTCCGTTCAGATTCCTCATTCTGTAGCAAAATACAAAAATTATAAAATGCAAGCAAACAATAAAAGGAAATTTCAAACAAGACGAAAAACTAAAAACAAAGACTCCAAAAATCATGAAGAATCGGCGAAGGAAGAGGCCCGTAGTCTTTTTCCTTAAAACAAAAGTTTAGTCACACGTCAAAATTCTGCAGCCAGCCTGGCGGATTCTGCAACAAAAAAACAAGAGTATAAACTTACTAAACCTAGAGCTCGAAAAAACGAACCTGTTCCACCACGTTTCCGGCAACAACAGCACAACAGGCGGATACGCCGCCTGCGCTGCATCAACAAAAACAACGAAAAAAGGATTTCAAGAAAATTTCAAAATTGTCCTTATTAAATGTCACGAGTTCGATTCGCCAGCGCTCTTGCCTTTAACTGTAACTGAAACTTTACTTAAAAACTCGCCTCTATCGTTGAAAAAAATCATAAAATCCCTAAAATGTATCTGTTAATTTTTTAACCAGATTGTCCCTAATTTCCTCCGAGTTTTCCACCGCTCTTTCTGTGACGGTCTCCTTTAAATCATTGCTGGTCCCGACGATTCGTCAACCACAGCCACTACAAAAAAGCCTTTTACTAAAATCTCAGCAACAATAATTTCATGTCGAAGAAAAGAGGACAGACATTTCACTCTATTCGTGCCAACTACATATTTTTCGCAGACGCCATAGTACCGCAGCAAATTCTTGAAAAAACCTCCGCTAAAAGCGAATATTTCTTTTAATAACAGAACTTGGAATGTAAAATAAAACCAGGTGAAACAAAAGTGGAGTTTCGCGTGGGACCGTTTTGCCACTTTTTGGCACCCTTTGGCGTTGCTTACGCGGCCTTCACGTCCGGAAAAGAAATTAAAAACCCACTGTGGCTTCCGTAAGCGGCTTAAAATAAGTAGGGCATAAGTTTGTGGCGCCGGCATTATTGAATGAGGACTACCTTCTTTTAAGCGATTGATTCGATTTCATGTGACCGCTGCATCGTCTTTTAACTCATGTCACACTCGTAGTGTGAATGCTGTTTTAATGTTGTGCGGACCTTTTCTTTGTGCTCATTCAGCGACCTGCATTTTGTCACGTGTCGATTTCTTTAGTGGTGGATTATTGCGACTCGTGACTGGAGTAAACATGACAAACATCAATTCTCAAACATTTCCCAATTTATATGTAGTCTTTGGGCGTACTGTCCCACCACCCCCCCCTTTTGATGGTACAAGATATTATGTTTTCTTTTTAAAATATGATACATGTTTTAATTTTTATTTTATTTTAAATTATATAAATGGCATTATAATTTTTAGTGTTTTGTGTTTGTTAAAAAAAAATAAAAAAGAGTGAATAGAGTATTGTGATGGGAATCTAAATTAGGATCTTTATTTAAAGGATGATAATAAATTAATATTTTTTTTAAAGTAACAATAATTCTTTAACATGATATGATATAAGAAGATGAGATAATGATATAAATGTGTATAAGAGGTTAAAATTGATTTATGGGATTGAAAAAGTAGAATGTAAAGAATAAGAAGTGTGAGTAAATTTGTAATTTGAAAATCTAAAAATTAAAAAGAACATGCATCTAAAAGGGTGCTTTAATATTTCATGGATCTCATCATATCTTCAACATGTTACGAGGGTGCTTTTTACTCAATTTTATAAAAGAAACAAGGTGAAAAAAATCTTTAGCCAAATGTTAGTAAAGATCAAACATCTTTCCTCTCGAAAGAAAAGGGCCAAATATCTTTGATCCTCGAAAGCCATGAATGTCTTGAGAGTCATATAATACAAATCTCTGAAGAAGCAAATGATCTCCCCTCCCCCCTAAATTTCATAATAACGAGAACATATAAATACAAAATGATCCTTGGTTTCTGTTATTCACATAGATTTGCACATGTCTATGTGTTGTAGCGTGTTGTGTGGAAATCTAATGATACAATGGGATCACCTCCGAGTTATAGGACCTTGGCCAACTGAGGTGAATCCCCTGAGAAGGTCGGCTTCATTTCACTAAGTTCAATGCAACTGATAAATTACCAGTTCATATGAAAATTCTGATTTTTAGTGATCTTGCTTCTAAACTAGGGTTTAACTGTGAAGAAAAGAGTTTTAGAAATGAATTTGCAAAACTGTAAATGATGATTGCACCAAATATTTATAGTGGATTTTAATGCTTGTTTTGTATGAACACAACAACATAATAAATACACTGAAATTTATTGGAGCACAAACTCATGCAAATATGAAACCAAAGGTAATATTGAGCATTTATCATATAAGGGACAAGATTCTTTATTTTAATCAAACAATCTTTTCAAAAGGGCAAAATTATACCACAAATGAAAATTTGTGACTAAAACAAGAATAAAAGCGTTCACAAATTTGACAAATAGCCTTGCATACACAAAGATAACACATACAAGGAAGATAAAACTTCAATCTATTATCATTCTCCAAGTTACAACATGTAGATCAATTGTTCAAAAAATAGTATAATTTCTTGAACAAAAAGATAAATGGGCTACACCATGGTACCCATATTTATACAAAATACTCTCTTGAAAGAGAGATAGTTATCAAAACCTTATACCTAGTTAAGAGCAAGCAAAAATTAAAAAAAAAACTCATGCAAAGGGGCATGATCTTCAGTTAGAATGGCATCTTTAGCAAGATAAATGGCTGGAAAAAGGAACATGCAATGGTTGGGCATTTCAAAAACTGTTGAAGGCATAGAGAAATCCAATTGAATCTTCATGCAATGTCCTCCTTGTCTTCAGTTCAACTGTTGTTAACTCTTTCATGAAATGAGGTGCCAAAAATGAACACTTAAAAATGTTGAAAGCTCTTAGATATTTTAGGTTATTTATTGCAAAACCTAACTTGTATTTTTCAATTGGGACATTTACAACTTTTTAAGTTATCCAACTTTGACAAAACTAGAAATGCAATTTACAACATGAGGTTTTGTAAGTAAGCAACTTAGACATTATCAAAAAGAAAAGTGCAATTTACAAGTTTGATTTTTACAACCTTTCAACCTGTCAAAAAGGTACTTGGAAATTACAAGTGACTCTTTCTCAAAAAGAGCTGCTAAAATGATAGTTGCAATTTGTAACCTACAACTTTACAATGTCTTTTATAATAAACAAATGTAATATATAGAATGTATTTGATTTAAAGAATTAATCTACAACAATAACCTCTATAGATTATTTGTCATTTTTACCTGTGTCTTCTCAATATAAGTATCAACACTTTTGAAGATCTCTAGGATATGATTTTTATTAGGACCAAGTGAATATAGGTTGCTTATTTCACATTCTATAATTGTGTTAGAGAGTTCCCTTTGTGTTGCCCTGTATACTTGAGTGTCTTTCCCCATTTGATCCAGTGTATTATGATACCTGATAAATCGACGAAACTCAAGTTGAATATTGTGTTCCATGCTGACTCTCTCTCAACCACTCTTTTGAACTTGTCTTAAACTTCCTATACTGAAAGGATTTTGGTCTTGATAATATATTACTTCACATGATAACTTATTAAGTGAATCTTCAATGTTAGAGATCATATATGTGACTTTATCATATGTAGCCTCAATTTATTAATACTTTTTATGAGTATTCTTATTCTATAATTAGCTACCTTGTCTAATTCCTCATGCTCTGCATCATTTTTTATAAATAACTTTTCTGCAATGAGGATGTCAATTTCAATCATGTCAACAACTTACAATTTTGGGTAGAATAGGTTCAACCTTTCTATCTCTTCCTCATATTTGCTTATTGATATCTTCAAAAATGCCCAATCATCTTTAAGAGTTTTATAATAATCCATTACTAACTCAATTACTCTATTTCTCTTTGTGATGAGATCCTCGGCCCAATCTTTTATAGCCCTTCCCATATTATTAATCTCTGTTACTGCTTCAAGTGTTTCCTTGTCAAAGAACTGAGTAATAGATTATGTTGGTTGGGCTATGGGCTCAATGAATTTATTCAGTGCAGATGTCAATTGTTCAACCTTATTCTTCAATTTGTCCTTTTTAACCTTGTCACTTTCCATTTTCTCAAAAAGAGAGTTAATGATTGATTGAACAACATGTTTCAATCCCTCTCTTATATGATAACCTAGGTGTACCCTGGATATTTGGTAATCCCCCATCACTAGATCCTCTTTTTGTTTGTCTAGTGGGGGGACTGTAATTTCTACATATTTCTCCCCTACTGATTATATAGTATTTTGGATATGGTTCTGGGAGATTCCTTTGATTTTTTTTATACCTCTATAAGGCCAAAATCTAGTGTGCTAAGAGACACCATTTATTTCTATTTTTTCCCCACTGATTACACTAGCTAGCTTGGAGTGGTATCCTATTGTCCTAGCACTATCAACTATGAATATGCAGTTGAAGTTGATGCACTGGTGTTTACTGTGATGAGTGTTATATCTATCACTGATATGGTCATTAAATTATTGAATTGTGTTTTGGAAATCTCTTCTTCATCTGTAGGTTGAGTAGCCACAGTTGTATCAATGACTTCCTCGGTCTCTACCTCCTTAATGGGGGTTTGGGTTATTATGGAAATGGAAGAAATGGGTGTAGTGGAAATGGATGTGCCTATCAAGGGTGTGAGAGATGGAAGTGATGCAAGTGGAGGGGTAGGCACAAAGATTTGAAAAATTAGGACTGATGGGAGTGTGGAATCCAGAGCCATGAATGAATCAATCAAAGTGATGGGGACACTCAGGGTTGATAAAATGGGTAAGGTAATAGGAGATGAAAATTAAGTAGTATCTACCCCAATGGTTGGGATGGCTAGTAGGATTGTAGTCAGGATGACTGAATCCATATCCATGTATTGTTGGGTGGTTTTGGTGATTAACAGGGTGGTGGTAGATATTAAGGATGAGATAGAGGGAAGTATGGAAGAGGGGAGTGAAATTGTGGAAGAGATGGAAGGAATTGTGAAAAAGGGGAGTAGAAGTGAAGCCTGAGTATCCAATTATGTTAATTGAACTATTGATGATGGAGTTATTGGCACATGTGAGCTGGTGGAAATAGTGGGGATAATTATTTGAGGTGATGGTGGAGTGGAGATAGGAGGAGGAGGTATTGTAGCTAGTGGAATGACAAAGATAGGGGAGAAACTATTTGTTCTTTAATCACAACTATGTTTTTAGTTGAAATTAGTATTCACTGATCTACTATTGCTCTTTGGCCACTAGAATGACCTTTTTTAGCCTTTTGTTTTTGCTTTCTTTTGTGAAATACCACTGGCCTATCTACCTATTCTATTTGGGTTTTACTGCTAGAACCTTCTGTTGTTGGTGGTACACCCTTCTCTTTGACTTCTCTTAACTTATCACTGATGCTGAAAGTTTCCTTAATCACCTTGACCCCTTTGCTCTTTAATTAGTTGACTATCCTATTTATTACATTGGTAGTCCTATCTATTAATGAGAAGGACTTAGATATGGACCACCTGACTGATGGAAGAGTTTGAGAAAAGATATTCTTATTATAGTAAACTCTGTCCATTGGAGATTCATCATCTATCAAGTCTTTGAGGATTGGTGCCATGTTAAAATCTTTGATCTACTCCAAGGTCATCCTAGAATAATCTTTTAGTATCACTTCTTCATCTTGTAGGTCTTCCAATTAATCTTCATAATAGGGAACATGGGAATATGTTGTGATCCCCAATATACTATTAATGTTACCATTTATATCATAAAATGGCCTTGCCTCAAGAGCTCTTAAGGTCATTTAAGTCATCTTGACATCTGCACACTTGGCTTTGGATATGGAAGGGCATGTATACATCCCTATGCCAATGGGGAATGGATTCCTACCTTATGTTTTCTTGATAACAACTTGTGAGTCTCTACAAGTTGCCTCACAAGTTCCATTAAAGATCGTTTGTCACTTACATACCTTGGGAGGGTGTAAGGAAAACCACTAAATCATCCTACTTTGATGTATGAGTATGTTGGGAATTGAATGAAATATGATCCCCAATTTGTGATCTTAGAAATAATAGCATTAGAGAATCTCCTCTTTTCTGGCTCTTTGTCAAACATGACTATGATGTAGTATATGAATGCATCATTTACCCTTTTGAAATGTTGCTTACTTGCCTTAAGGGTGAGGTTAGGGTAATAATTTAAAACCTTGTTAACTTGGTTAGGTAATGTATTAAATCTTGGGAAGGCCCTTCCTTTTGCTAATATGTAGACTAGATATGAAGTCATGTAGAACTTCTTTGTATTCTGGATCTCCACCAATTGTTTGTGAATGGAGTCACTTATCAACTAAGCCCAATGGATGTATTGCTCATTTTGGTAGATTACCCATATGTATTAGTACATCCAATCCTAAAACATTTTAGCATTAGGGTTCTTAGTGACTCTATGCAAAAGTATGATTATGTCACCCACTTCCTCCTTAAAGTCTATTCTTTCAAGGGTTTTAAGCAATCTTGTAGATGTAGGCCTAGAGGCTTTTAGCCATTATTTATTGAGTACCCTTAGGCATCTTGTTTTATTATCCTGATAAAACTTCTTGGATGAGTCACGAGTTATATCAGGACAAATCTCATACTTTGAAATCAGGAACACTGAGTTGATAAAGTCAAGGTCTAGGTTAAAAATATAATTTGAATAATTATGGAATATTTTAATAAGTTACATTTTGTATTATAACTTAATTATTTACAATACATGCCTCATATAAAAATGGGGAATGGGTACCCTACAAGGAGAGAGAGATGCCCTAGAAAATAATTTGAACTGATTAGAGTGGAAAATTATAAGAGATAAATTTTATTTTTTGGATTATTCATCTTTAATTTCAAAGTTTTTAAAAATGTTATACTAGCCAATTCAATTTTTGAAAATGTTATATTTAGAATTATACATCTTTAATTGTTTGAAAATTTTGTACTAACAAAGATTTTTTTTTAAATTATTATCAGACCCCCTCACTTTAAGATTAAGCCTTGGAAGAGGATCCTTGAATATTGGAACCATTTTGATTAGAACAGTAAAATCCAATAGAAATTAGTTGCATAATTCCAAATTGAGTAGGGAAAGGAGGTCATAAATCCCATGGGACCCATGCATCTTGCAAGATCATGTGCTTAAACTATAATTATGTTAATTTTAATTATTTTACATTAATAAGTGTTTTAGTTTGAGTTCATTTTTAATTATAATATCATTAGTTATTTCATTTTCTAACAAGAGGATGATTATGAGTAATTGCTCTAGCCTTGGCATGAGGAGCACATGTATACTTATGAATATGTTTATTTATGGAAGGAATTAAAAATTAATTGATACCAACCAAAACAAGTAAAATTTTAAATTGAAAGTTTATTTCTATGTAAAATATTTATACTTGGAGTTTATTCATAGCGATTGTCTTGTATATAACATGCACAAGTCATTTTTTTTGTGTTGTGTGAATTAAAAAAAAATAGTCATTTTATAATGATTTTATTTTATGATATTTTTAATAGTTATTGTGTTAATTTTATGTAAGAGAAGCATTGCATCGACCCAAATTCAAAACATAAAAACATTTACAATTTTAGATAGGATGATGATGACAATTGGAATTATTCTTCAGGTGGTGTGAGTGTGACCCAACCCACTTTCAGTAGTGGAAGCATTGACATGTGGAGTCTTGATGAATTGGGAGATATCAATGAGGGTGGGAAGATAAAATTGACCTTGATGATCATGTTATCTTGGTATATTATGATCGAGCCCTTTCACTTTAAGATTTTATTATTATAATTTTCACTTTATTATCATGTTTGATTTAATATCATATTTAATTTATTATTATGGTTACATGTTTAATTATATTATTTGTATATGTACATGCGCGCGCGCGCGCGCGCACACACACACACACACACACACACACAATGTTCAAATTTACTTATATTGTCACAATCAAATATTATAATTCACTTTATTCATTTTTATGTAGTGTTAAAATTACAATTAAGTAATGTCACAATCACATATTAATTATCTTTAATAATAACATTAATAAAATAATTATTATAGTATTATATTATAATTACATAATAAATTTTAATATTTTATAGTTTTGATTAAATTAAGCCCACCTTTGAATGGTGTGGGAAGTAGCCCAGGACACATCGAGAGGCTCCGGTCTCCAAGGAGACACAACATAGAGAAATAATGGGCTATTAAGCCTATAAAAAAAACAACCCAAAAAAATGAGAAAGTAAAGCAAAGAAAGTAAATAGCAAATCAAAATTGCTAGTAGAACCTTAAAAATTCAAGCAATAAAAAGACCCCCTAGGGTATTAACGAGGAACTTTAGTATATTTTCCCTAGGTAATGGACTCGAGGCCTTATTTAGAAGTAGATTTCAAACCTTCAACAACTAAGGGAGAAGCGATTCTTGTAGGGGTTCTAAGATGAGACACTGAAGTATCCAACCCTCCACCTAAGAAAACTAGAGCTTGTGGGTCAAAAGGATATTATTTCTTATTTTGGATAGGGGTGACAGAGGTTGATATTCTACCCTTCTTAACTTATGCACTATATTTTGTTAATATATCCCACTGGATCTCTTTGATCGCCTTCCTTATTAATATTATATACATGGCTTTGTTCCTTAGGCTCAGTTCAAGTGAGTGTAATCTAGTTTTGGGGGAGCTAACTTTATGCCACACCGACTTGTTTAGGCTTGGGGTCCTCCTATGAGCCTTCCTTAGGAATAGAGATAACAAGGTTGTGGGCCTCAAGGAAGCCCAAGTCTGAGAGTATGACTAAGGGATCCTCCTTTAGAGACATAGTCAAATCAACATTCAGCTCATCCGAAGCCGCTGGTTCCAAGATTAATTTTTATGGTTCTTACCAACTTTGGCCTTTTTTTCCCACCCATGTAATGACATTTATGCATACCCCTTTTTTTATTTTCTTCCCTTTTATCCCCTCATCCCATGAAAATAGAGATACCATCAGTTCTTTACTCCTCTCTGAGGGGTGAATTTGAACAAAATAAAAATGAGAGACTGGTGCATAACTAAAACTTTGTTATTAGGTTTAAAATACCTCATATAATCCTATAGATAATGAAGAAGATATAATGTGAGATGAACTGGATGAATACCTTTAAAGTGATTCAATAGCATAAAGTGATTAGACCTTACCAAGCTAAAATTTGAATCCAAGGTGATATATAACATCACCTCTCTACAAATTTCTATCCAAACCATAGGGAGATCCATCCTTCTACAGTTCTTAGCAACTCCTTTTGATTTTTCTATGGAGTTAGAGATTTTTGAAACCCATTCATCCTTTATGGTTTTATCTTTATAATACTTCAAGTATTGCACCATCAATCTTGTGGCCTCAATTATGGCTTCTTCGAACACCTCAATCCTCATGCCCCTCATAATTATGATCCTCACCTTCCAAGACTCTGAAAAATCCTTATCCAAGTTGGAGTCATGTTTAATAATTATTAGCATGAATTGAGTAAGACCACCTTTCTCTAAAATTGCCTAAATTATGGGGTTGTTGTTCTTGATGGTCAAACAAGACATGGGCTCTACCTTACCAGTTCCCAATTTGGGCATGTCTCCCTCGAAGGAATCATGTTTTGAGGCCATCTCCTTATCTTTTTCCATTGATGATTCCTACAACGAATCCATGGATTTTGAATAGGCAAGTCTGAGACTTTTAGTAGGCTTAGTTGAAAATGGAAAACTTAATGAATGAGAGTAATGCCAAGTGAGACACCTCAACCACTTAAGGAGTGAAGATAATAAATGCTAATTAAGGTAGGAAATAATGACATGATAAGCCTTGGAAATGATAATCTAATGGGGAAAAAATATTAGGATAAGGGGATGATAGTGCATCTAAAGAGGGAAATCCTCATCATTAAAATATTTGTAGTGTATTTTAATGCTTGATTTGTATGAACACAACATAATAAATATAATGAAATTTATTGGAGTACAAACTCATGTAAATATGAAACCAAAGGTAATATTAGGCATTTATCATGTAAGGAACAAGATTATTTTAATCAATCAATCTTTTTAAAAGGGAAAAATTATACCACAAATGACATTTTGTAACTAAAACAAGAATAAAAGCATTCATAAATTTGAAAAATAGCCTTGCATACATAAAGATAACACAGACAAGGAAGTCAAAACTTCAATCTATTATCATTCTTTAGGTTACAACATGTAGATTAATTGTTCAAAAAGCAGAATAATTTCTCCAACAACAAAAAGATAAATGGGCTCTACCATGGTACCCATATTTATAAAAAATACTCTCTTGAAAGAGAGATAGTTATCAAAACCTTATGCTTAGTTAAGAGCAAGCAAATATTAAAAAAACCTCATGCGAAGGGGCTTGATCTTTAGTTAGATCTTCATGCAACGTCCTCCTTGTCTTTAGTTCAACTGTTGTTAACTCTTTCACGAAATGAGGTGCCAAAAATTAACACTTAAAAATGTTGAAAGCTCTTAGATATTTTAGGTTATTTATTGTAAAACCTAACTTGTATTTTTTAATTGGGACTTTTACAACTTTTTAAGTTATCCAACTTTGACAAAACTAGAAATGCAATTTACAACATGAGTTTTTGTAAGTAAGCAACTTAGACATTATCAATAAGAAAAGTGCAATTTACAAGTTTGATTTTTACAACCTTTCAACCTGTCAAAAAGGTACTTGGAAATTACAAGTGACTTTTTCTCAAAAAGCACTGCCAAAATGATAGTTGGAATTTGTAACCTACAAATTTACAATGTCTTTTATAATAAATAAATGTAATAAATAGAATGTATTTGATTGAAAGAATTAATCTAAAACCATAACCTCTAAAGATTCTTTGTCCTTTTTTACTTTTCTTCTCAATATAAGTATCAAAACTTTTAAATATCTATAGGATATGATTTTCATTAGGACCAAGTGAATATAGGTTGCTTATTTCACATTCTATAATTGTGTCAGAGAGTTCCCTTTGTGCTGCCCTATATAATTGAGTGTCTTTCCCCATCTGATCCACTACATTATGATACCTGATAAATTGATGGATGGAACTCAAGTTGAAAGTTGTGTCTCATGTTGACCATCTCTCTCGACCACTCTTTTAAACTTGTCTTAAACTTCCTATATTGAAAAGATTTTGGTCTTGATAATATGTTACTTCACATGACAACTTATTAAGAGAATATTCAATGTCATAGATTGTATCTGTGACTTTATCATATGTAGCCTTAGATTTATTAATACTTTCTATGAGTATTATTATTCTAAAATTAGCTGCCCTATCTAATTCCTCATGCTCTGCATCATTTTTTAATATCTTTTCTACAATGAGGGTGTTAGTTTCAATCATGTCAACAAATTGCAATTTTGGGTAGAATAGGTTCAACCTTTCTATCTCTTCCTCATATTTGCTTATTGGTATCTTCAAAAATGCCTAATCATCTTTTAGAGTTTTATAATTATCCATTGCTAACTCAGTTACTCTATTTCTCTTTGTGATGAGATCCTCGACCTAATCCTTTATAGCCCTTCCCATATTGTTAATCTCTATTTTTACTTCAAGTTTTCCTTATTGAAGGACTAAGTAATAGATTGTGTTGGTTGGGCTATGGGCTCAATGAATTTATTCAGTGCAGATGTCAATTGTTTAACCTTATTCTTCAATTTTTACTTTGTAACCTTATGACTATCCATTTTCTCAAAAAGAGAGTTAATGCTTGATTGAATAACATGTTTCAATCCCTCTCTTGTAGGATAACCTAGGTGTACCTTGGATATTTGGTAATCCCCCACCACTAGATCCTCTTTTTGTTTGTCTAGTGGGGGACTATAATTTCTACATATTTCTCCCCTGCTAAATATATAGTATTTTGGGTATGGTTCTGGGAGCTGCCTTTGATTTTTTTGATGCCTTTATAAGGCCAAAATCTAGTGTGCTAAGAGACAGCATTTATTTCTATTTCTTCCCCACTGATTACACTATCCATCTTGGAGTGGAATCCTATTGTCCTAGCACTATCAACTATGAATCTATAGTTGAAGTTGATGCACTAGTGTTTATTGTGATGAGTGTTATATCTATCACTAACATGGTCGCTGAATTGTTGACTAGTATTTTGGTAATCTCTTCTCCATCTGTAAGTTGAGTAGCCATAGTTGTATTAATGACTTCTTCTATCTCTACCTCCTTAATGGGGGTTTGGGTTATTATGAAAATGGAAGAAATGGGTGTAGTGGAAATGGATGTGCCTATCGAGGGTGTGGGAGATGGAAGTGACACAACACAGGGAGTTGAAGCATGAGGACTCATGGGAGAGTGAAATCCAGAGCCATGAATGAATCAATCAAAGTGGTGGGGACACTTAGGGTTGATGAAATGGGTAAGGTGATATGAGATGAAAATGAAGTAGTAGTTACCCCAATGGTTGGGATGGGTAGTAGTGTCGGGGAATCCAAGAACAACACACCTGTTCTGATCCCACTTGTTAGGATCTTGCTCCTCAGAAAGAGCACAATATGATTACCAAATAAAAGCAATTAAACATGTGGAATTAACCAAAAGTACAAGTAACTAGAATTCACAAATAACACAAAATATGAGAGACAATACACTATCTTGTATTAATACTCGTACAGAAAAGAATACAATAAAGAAGATGCCACTTCTTCTCCCACCTTCCAGAGGCTTCCCACACCTCAAGTGTATAGTAATTATTCTTCAAAAGTTCACTCTCCTACCAAAAACGGTCCCAACACACAACTCACACACAAAATTGGTGTTCACCTCTCCAACCAATCAGTAATAACCCTGCTAGTACACCAAGCACTCTAAAGTAGATCTCCCATGAACCTGCAACCTGTAATTCAACAGACCATACTTACACATGTAGATCTCCTATGAGCTTGCAACAACCTGCAACTCAATGATCTTATAATGGAAGGATCTTCCTTGCCTTCCTTTCTAGCTCATGATTACAATACATGCCAATGGGTCTATAAATAGATCCCAAACTTAACTATAACTTAGACTCTTAATTTAGACACGAAGCTCAAGACTCAAAATAGACTTTACATGCAAACACTCAGTTCAACAAACTAACTATTCGTGCAACGAATAGTTCTGGAACACACAGGTGACTGACGTCAGTCCCTGTCTAACTGGTGCTGACCAACGTCGATTGACTCCCTGCCGGTGCCAGTTGCCTTCTGCATTCATCATGATTGACATTGGTTATACTGCCAACACCGGTACTTCTAAAACTTCAACAACCTCCTCTTCATCTGCATAGTTGAAGCTTTTAGCTCCACAACCTAACAAGTAGGATTGTAGTCAGGATGACTGAATCCATATCCATGTATTTTTGGGTGGTGTTGGTGATTAACGAGGTGGTGATAGATATTAGGGATGAGATGGAAGGAATTATGGAAGAAGGGAGTGAAATTATGGAAGAGATAGAAGGAATTGTGAAAAAGGGGAGTGGAAATGAAACCTAAGTATCCAATTATGTTGATTGAACTATTGATGATGTAGTTATTGGCACATGTGAGTTGGTGGAAATAGTGGGGACAATTATTTAAGGTGGTGGTGGGGAGGAGAGAGGAGGAGGAGGTATTGTAGCTAGTGGAATTACATAGATAGGGGAGAAATTATTTGTGCTTAAATGTCAACTATGTTTTTAATTGAAATTAGTATTCACTAATCTAATGCTACTCCTTGGCCACTAGAATGACCTATTTTAGCCTTTTGTTTTGGATTTCTCTTTTGAAATACCACTAGCCTATCTACCTGTTCTATTTGGGTTTCACTACTGGAACCTTCTATTTTTGGTGGTAAACCCTTCTCTTTGACTTCTCTTAACTTATCACTGATTCTCAAAGTTTCCTTCGTCACCTTGACCCCTTTGTACTTAGTTGACTATCCTATTTATTACATTGGTAGTCCTATCCATTAATGAGAAGGACTTAGATATGGACCACCTAACTGATGGAAGAGGTTAAGCAAAGATCTTCTTATCATAGTAAACTCTGTCTACTAGAGATTCATCATCTATAAGTCCTCAAGGATTGGTTCCATGTTATAATATTTGATCCACTCCAGGGTCATCCTAGAATAATATTTTAGTATCAATTCCTCTTCATCTTGTAGGTCTTCCTTGTAATATTCATAATAGGGAACATGGTAATATGTTGTGATCCCCAATATGTTGTTAATGTCACCATTTATATCATAAAATGGCATTTACCTCAAGATATCTTAGTGTCATTTAAGTCATCTTGACATCTACACACTTAGCTTTGGAGAGGGAAGGGTATGTATACATCTATATGCTAATGGGGAATGGATTCCTACCTTATGTTTTCTTGTTAACAACTTGTGAGTCTTTACAAGTTGCCTCACAAGTTCCATTAAAGACCATTTGTCACTTACATACCTTTCGAGGGTGTAAGGACAACCATTGAATCCTCCTACTTTGATGCATGAGTATCTTGGGAATTAAATGAAATATGATCCCCAATTTGTGATCTCAGAAGTAACAACATTAGAGAATCTCCTCTTTTATGGCTCTTTGTCAAACATGACTATGATGTAGTATATGAATGCATCATTTACCCTTGTGAAATGTTGCTTACTTGCCTCAAGGGTGAGGTTAGGGTAATAATTTAAAACCTTGTTAACTTGGTTAGGTATTGTATTAAATCTTGGGAAGGCCCTTCCTTTTGCTAATATATAGACTAGATATGAAGTCATGCAGAACTTCCCTATATTTTGGATCTCCACCAATTTTTTTTAGATGGAGTCACTTATCAACTAAGCCTAATGGATGTATTTCTCATTTTGGTAGATTATCCATATGTATTAGTACATCCAATCCTAAAAGTTTTTAGCATTAGGGTTCCTAGTGACTCTATGCAAGAGTATGATCACTTCCTCCTTAAAGTCTATTATTTTCAAGGTTTTAGGCAATCTTATAGATGTAGGCCTAGAGGATTTTAGCCATTATTTGTTGAGTACCTTTAGGCATCTAGTGTTATTATCCTGATAAAATTTATTGGATGAGTCAGGAGTTATATCAAGATAAATCTCATACTTTGGAAGCAGGAATACTAAGTTGATAAAGTCAAGATCTAGGTTCAAAATTCTTTCTCCCTTGTCATTTAACACTTCTCTCTTTTTTTCACCATAGTGCTTCACTAATGTGAGCACAAGCTCAAAGATATACAATGATAATTAGAAGGCTACTACCTAGGGTAGTCCACATTCATAAATACTTTGAATCTAATCATTTTTCAATTTAGCATTTACCTTTGTCTAAAAATTACCTAAGTCTGTGTGACTTAGGTCCATGTCCATGATTTCGTTGGTGTTCAATTTCAAGCTAAGTGGGACACTAGGTACCTTAGATTTGAACTTCATTTATTTTCTAGACATAGGTTCTAGGGAATATGATGTGGGAAAACCAACTACAGAGTTGGCAGGTTTTGGGATTGTAATTACAAGTAAAAGTTTTGATGAGATTTAGAGTTGAAAATGCAAGTGAAATGTCAGGTGGGATTTGGAGTTACAAAATTGTCTTACAAGGTATGATGAAAAATATAGTGGTTTTCAAGATTTTAATTGAAATTTAGTTCCCCAACAAGATTTGGAGTTGAAAAATGCACTAGGATTATCTACGGAGTCATAGGGTAGCTTTTGTAGGTGAAATATCTATGTTTTGGAATTACATTCACATGTCAAAACTTAGTGGGTATGTATAAGGGATATTTATGGAATATTTGACTAGTTTCAATGAATTTTAAAACCCTAGATTCCTCATAGGATAGAAACATGTTTGTAAAGACTTGATAAGGATTTGAGAAACACAACCAATCTTGAGACAACAATAGTAAGCAAAGAACAAAACCTATAGATGCCAAGTAAAGCCATATATTCTATACAATATAGGAAAGATGTGGCATGAAAATAAGGTATGCACTTGATATAAATAATTATAGATCAAAAAATGCAAGAGGAAATAGAGGAATATCATGAGAGGAGAGTAATGGTCATCATGGTTTGAGGCTACATGGCCAAGGCATGGTGTCATGGTTTTGGCAAGTATTTATTTATATGAAGATCCAATTCATTAATTTAAAACTTAAATAATGATTTCAAAAAAAACCATAATTTCATTAATATAAGCCATAACCCTACAATTAAAGCCCTTAGGTTAGTGGTTGGTAGAAGTTTCAGAGTCATGGTGCAATTTTACAATTTTGCAAAATTGTATTTTACACTTTGACCTCTGCTTTCTATTGGGTGACTTGGTGATTTTGAAATAGGAAACTAGAGCTCCATTTGAAATTTTAAACTTTAAAAGTTTCAAATTGAAACTAAAGTTCTAGTTTCTGTAGGAAGGATAGTCGGTGAGAACTAGGACTCGAGTTGCAATTTACAACTTTACAAGTTGAAAATTATAACTGAAGTTTCAATTTATGGTGGGAGTGATGCATGATAAGTGGATGTTAAATTGTAATTTTTAACTTTAAAAGTTATAAATTACATCCAAGTCTCTATCTTATGTGGAGAAGGTGTTTGGTGAAAGGCAGATCTCTATTTGTAATTTACAACTTTGCAAGTTATAAATTGTGAGTGGGGTTTTAGTTTTTGATGGTCATGGGTTGAGTGAGAATCAGAGGTTGGAATTCAATTTGTAAATTTTAAATTTTAAAATTGCATTCTAATCTCCTCTTTCTACTGGCTATGAGTAAGTTTTCAAGTTGTGAATTGTAACCAAATCTCCGAGTTTCTGTTGGGTTTTGAGAAAAGGGTATCTGGGTCATTTTGAAGCCTTTTTCCAAAAGAATTAATGGGTCTCCCTTAGGGTACTAGATATTTTGACATTTTTGGGGTAAAAATATCAATAATTTCAAACACCATAGAATAGATATTATAAATATGATGTACCTCAGGAATATGGTGATTTGTTACTATACAGAGGTGGTGTGAACAAACTATGAATTGTGAAAATAAAACACTTGAATTACAAGGTAATTTGAGTTAGGTGTAGTTTCAAGGTTGGATGATCCCATATTCAAAGTGAAGATATGATGAAGATTTGAGGAAAGACATTCCCAAGACTTTAGTTATTTAGACTAAAGGTAGGATCTATAAATCTCATCTTTGATACCCCTATTTATCTCCCTTTTGGATACATTTAATACATCAATGAAAGAGTTTTCCATCTTTGTAATTTTGTGTATCATAGTCACCACTTGAAAGATCAAAATAGTAATGAATGGAATTATACCAAATTCAATTAGAATGATGTCTTAAGGGACTAATCTCTTATCATGAATATGCTTACATAATAAGGAGGTAAGCATGTTAGGAATAACTTTTACATTTGTGTAAATTTGAGGCATTTACCGAGTGGTAAATAGTAACAGGTGGATATTTATGGGAGAGGTAAATAGTAATTAGTTATTATAACCATACGGTTAATAGAGTTAGCTTATTTAGTTAGAATATTATATTATGTTGTTGAGATATATTGTTATATGTTATAAAAATATATCATATTTAGGTTTGATTAGTTATAGGATTCATGTGAAAGAATATCAAAGAGATTTTAGGTGAGAAATTAGTGGAGAGAATATAGGAATATGATTTTTATAAATATATAACATACCCTGGATGTATTATTATAAGAGTGAGATTAATGAGAATTAGATAGTAGAATATTTGTTGTTGAAAATTTGTTTGTGTTCAAGCTCCATTATTTTGTACATGTATTAATTCTTTGGGTTCATCTCTTTAAATACACAATAGTGGTATCATAGCATGTAAGAGGAAGTAGAGCATGAGAATTATTTTTTAATCATCTATCAAAGGGCATTGCCATTATGTTATTACCTTGAGTAATGATATTTTTTATCTGGTATCTATGTGTTCTTTGCATACTCAAAATATCAGCTCATCTCATTCAAAATTCACCTATGTGGACTGTTTAAAGATTTTTTGAAAGATATCTTCATTAGTTCCTATATACTCTATCATGTACCTATCTATCCTGGAGTGAACTTATTTGGAATCATTGTTTAGAGATCTATCTACAATTCATGCATTGTTGATCATATCTCTATGTATTTCTATCTATTCTTTATCATGTGATTGAGTCTCTTAACAACCCATCTAAATTAGATGCATCAATCTATGGTATACCTGATACATTGTTGGTGTCAGTTGCACGTGATGTTTCCACATAATATAATAGCTAGTTTTTTGTGTCAGTTGTTATACTTGTTGGTTTCATGGTATTATGATTGAGTGAGCTGTTTAAAGTTTTTTGATTCAATACTTTCCTTTTTGTCTTTAATTAAAGTTGTTTACGTTTTTAGAATATAATTTATTAAAATATATTTGCTTATGCATATGTCTTATCAAGTTGATGTGTTGTATATTTAAGATTGAGTCACTCTTATTTTGGTTGATAATTAAAAGAGTCAAGAGTCGGTGCTATTGTCAAAAATTATCCAAAAGTGTCTAATTCAAAAAATATTAAAGGTGTCATTAATTAGTCATATGTTTCAAAAATTTATGTTTATGTCAATATTGTCAAAATGTTAAAAATGAGTCATTTTTTAAGTAATGTTTTTGTCAAAGGAGTCAAGTTGAATGTTAAGAGTCAACCAATCATTAAAATTTAATTTTTTTTATATAGATGCATTATCACTTGTACAGAATGTCTGAGTTATGAAGGCAATTCAAATTTATATGGAAGCAACTAATATAAAATTTATCAGAACCATCAGAGCACATGTTGATTTTATCCATTGAGTAAGCATCAAAGACATATTGGAGGCTAGAGGATACAGAGAGGATGGAGGTCTTTCAACGACCTCTTGTTAGTCACCAACAATGGGGCCACAACAATGATGTGGTGATATTTTGTGTGGTGTGATTTTTCATTTTTTTATGTGTTTTTTAGAATAAGAATAAAAGAATATGCCTATTTAGGGTATGTAATGTAATGTGTGTGTAATTCCAAACATAATTCCCTGATGTTAGAACATAGTGAAAGGATATAAATCACCAATGTAAGTTAGTTCATGGATCTTGAAAAGGTTTGTGGTAGAGATCTAGAAAACCACTAGGAGGTGAATAGTGTTTTGGCAATAGTTAGGAGAGCAACTAGTATAGAGATCCTACAACTACCTTACTTATTTATGGATATGACCCTCAGTGATACATCTATTATGGTCATTTAATGGAAATGTGGGATGCATTATTTCACATATAGTGGTCATGTGTAGCAAGATTGCATCAATAGTATGTAGACCTATGAGTATGCAGTGGCATATAGTTCTATTTGTGCCAATTCTTGGAGGTAGATGGTCTTCCTATTCATTTCAAGGTTTATGGTAAACCTATAAAACCATAAGAGGAGTGAGGCTCTCTTTGTCAAAGTCATGAGTCAAATAGGGCATGGTACAAGAGGTGAGCATACTGCAGATAAGAGTGTGAATGTCTTTACACCATGTAAAAACTATGGGGGGAATGTTAGGAATAACTTTTACATTTGTGTACATTTGAGGTATTTACCAAGTGGTAAATAGTAATAGGTGGATATTTATGGGGGAGGTAAATAGTAAATAGTTATTATAACTGTATGGTTAATATAGTAAGATTATTTAGTTAGAATATTAGATTATGTTGTTGAGATATATTGTTATATGTTATAAAAATATATCATATTTAGGTTTGCTGAGTTATAGGATTCATGTGAGAGAATATCATAGAGATTTTAGGTGAGAAATCAGTAGAGAAAATATAGAAATATGATTCTTATAAATATGTAACATGTCCTAGATGTATTATTAGTAGAGTGAGATTAATGAGAATTAGATAGTAGAATATTTGTCATTGAAAATTTATATGTGTTGAAGCTCCATTATTTTATGCATGTATTAATTCTTTGGGTTTGGATATTTGAATCCATAATAAATCACTCTTTCAATTCAATCTGATTGACTTTCCTACGGTAAGGCCCCATTTCAACCTCATATAGAAGAGTCAAGTGTAATAACTGATTGAAAGAGGTGGATATCCTTAAAATAAAGTTAGAAGCACTGTTTCTCAAGAGTGATGAGAGTAGCCTACCCTCTACTTAGTTTGGACTCAATCTCCAATGACAAATTTAAGGGCAGCCCAAAAATAAATATACGTAGATATACATATAAAGAAACCATCTCAACCCTTAACCTTTATATGTAATGAAAACTTGTATGGCATTATGCTTTCAAATGTTAAAAACTGTGCTTTTAGTTTTTTCAATATTTATGTAAAGACCATGTGTATCATGAAAGGATGCTAAGATATATATTTGTCTACAGAGCCCTTCCTCAAAGAGGGATGTATCAAAATGACATCATTTATGATATGTGTATCACTCAGAAGGTTCATGTGGACAAAACTACAACTATTTAAAATAGATGGATGTAATTTTCAAACAATGTTACATAATTATAAAACATGCAATGGAATCTAAATAAGATGTGGAAAAACCATTACACATACATATACTCAGATATTATCAAAATTATGGTATATGTGCATATAATACACAAAAAGACTGAGAATGATAATTCTCATTATCATAAGGGGAGATGTTTCCTAACTAATTTATCTACACTATGATTGGTAATAAAGGCTAGGATTGAAAATTTCTATGATTAAAAAGGGGTAATGCTTCCTATTTAATTTTCCCTGTCTAGGATATGACTAAAATGGTCCACCAATGTTAGATACTCAAGGCATGTTACCATGTGAGAGAGAGGACCATATATGATGCAGGTATGGTACCTTGTATAGACACTTAAATTTGGTACAAGATATTTTTTTAGAGTGTCTTAGCCCTAATTTTACATATTTGACGCACTTGTGTATATTTGTGTATTTATAGGATTTCTCTGACCCCACATTGGTCCTCATTCAACCCTTGAGCCTTAAATGAACATCTAGCCCTTATCAAAATATATTTGTTGGCATCTTTGGAATAAATATCATATGTTATCATACTCTTAATATATATTTGAGCCACATTTTATTCTATGTCAGTCTCATGCCCTACATGAGTCCACCCTGGGTAGACAAGTACCATGCATGATTCTATCCCTTTTAAATTTGTAGACCCTTTTTCTTGTTGTCATTGATCATGCACCTTAAATTTTTATTCTCATCATTTCAAATTTTATTTAAGTCACCCATATTTTATTATATTTTCCTATATATACAAGTCATCCTAAAACATTTAAATCAAATAAGTAGTGATTGTCAAAATAATAGATAATCAAGGTTAAGACCTAAATCAGAGCCAACCATAAAATATCTTTATTCCTCCTAATTTAATTTAATATTCATTGATTCATATCTTACACACTTAAAATGAAGTAATTTATCTTGGTATATCATTATACCTTATATCAAATGAATGTTTTAGCTTTCATGTATTTGCATCATCACTTATATGGAAGAGCAGGTTCAAAACCCATGCTTGATTTATTCCATTAAAACTCACATGGTCTAATTCTAGCGTGTGGGATATGGAGTTTGAAACATAATTTTTGTGATTTCAAATTTCATAACCCATTTTTGTTTTGATTTCCAAGCTAGGTCAAAGAGAAAGATTCAATAGTTCAACACATTCTACCTAAAAAAATAGATGTATAGGAAGATAAAAAAATAAGAGGTGAACTTGTGACAACAAAATTAGTTTTCAGAACCCTTTACAAGATAGACTTGATGGAATAAATATAGACCCAAAAACATAAATATATTTATCACAATTATGGCCAAGTTAATCATGCGCTTTGTCCAAGTGGATCTAGAGGTCAAATCAGAGTTCAAAACATTATACAGTCAGCCTACACAGTATAATCCAAATCTAGACTCCCATATTTTTATTACAGTAGCAAGGTATGACCATTTCTTATCTTTTATAATTATTTTGAATATCAAAGTTAATTTATCACTTTATCTTGTTACTATGTTATCCAATTGGGTAGGTTTGAATTTTCTAATTTCATAGATATATTCTTATATCTATTCATTACAATAATTTTGTCCTTATTTTTTATACATAAAAATTATAATAAACATAAATGGTGAACATTAATTTATTCAAACATTCAACCTAGGGCTTCAAAAATCTTCATTCTTCTTAAAGTTTTCATTTCAAATCTGATTTTCATTTTTTATCTTACATTCATCAACCATGTCTACTATTCATGATGATAATCCTTCTATGATAAGTGTTGATGTGAATGCTTAAGTAATTTATAATAGGGTTTGCATTATTATAACTTGAAATGGTGATGATAAATCCTATAAGGATTTTGAACATCTCAAAGAAGATGATCTACATAGGATGGAAACTCTTGAAAGCTTCAAAGTGGTAATTCAAAAAAAAAAAATTATATGTGTGAAAAAATTATTATAAAAATTGAAATTTAGAAAATAAGATCTTAGAAGTAAGAAAAATTTAAATGAGCAACCTATATTGAATGTTTCTATCCATTCTCCATTAGGTATCGAGGCTATTAATTCTCATACAAATATTCCACTTGGTACCACACCACCTTTAGTTTATACTACTATTCTAGATACCTCTATGGTTCCTCCTAATAATCCAAAGACCAATGCGCCTCAAAATAATTCATATATCCATTCTCATAGGCTTAGACATACTAATCCAAATATTAATGAAAACCCTACATCTATTAATGCATATATTGATTCAATAATACTACAACAACTCAATGACACAAGGATTCAAAATTCACATAATTATCTCAAACAACTTGCAAACCTCACCATGTACTTTCATCTTTGGACAAATTATACAATATTTTGGATCAAGAAGTGTTTGTTCATCCCTTGCCTCCATTATTTTGTATACCTAAGTTTACAAAATTTATTAAAAATTGGGATCCATATTAACACATAAAGACCTTTGCATCATGTCTTGTATATCACCATGATGAACTACTCATGACCAAAATATTTCTTAGAATATTCATAGGATATGCTTCATATTGGTTATGTTCTTTTCCTAAAAGATCTAAGCATAGATTTCATAAGTTACTTGACCTATTCTTAGTGCATTTTTAAATAAACATTAGTCAAAAGGTTACCTTTTCACAAAGTCCCAAAATCAAACATGTACCTAACAAACACATTGTTAACTATGTGCTTAAGTTAAAAAAACATGCTTACCAATATGTCTCATGCACTTCTTGATTATAATTTTCAAGGCATATTCTCATATATTTTTCTCAATCCTCTTAAATACAAGGTTATATTTAGAGAATATGATTCATTTGACAACCTTTGTCATTCCTTATGAAACATTAAGATTAATCATATGGATGAAAATACGTTAAATTATACATCAATTTATTACACATCCAGTCTAAAAAAATATAAAGGAAAATAAGTATTCGAGCCTGAGACTAATGATGTGCATATATTTAAATCTATGAATGAGGTCAGTACTATCAATGCATTATCTCAAAGGAATGATAGGAATTCATTTATAATGCCTTATCAAGGAACATAATTCACACCCCTACTAGATCTACTTCATTAGTTATTAAATATGATACTTGATATTAATATCATATCTTTCCTATACCACTTCAATGGGATAAAACTCAATGATTACTTAAAGGTCATTATCCTAATTTATTTTTTGATTATCATCATACCTGAGGACATTCAACCAATAAATGTTTCAAATTATGACATAAGATTCAATACCTAATTGATAATAACACATGGTGATAGATGGATGTAAGTCTAATTTTAATTAATTAGTAGCACTACCCAATAAACACTTGAAAATATTTAATGACTCAGTTTTAGACCATAACACTCCAATTCAAAACAATGTGTATATGGCACCATCTATACATCACTCTACCATGCAACCTAAGCAAGAGATTGAAAACATCATCGACATGGTGTCAATTTATAAAAGGAAAGGTCCTCTTATTAAATTTATGACCATGAAATAACCAATGATAAATCAAAAAATGTTTCAATATATATACATGGATTTTTTACCACAATTATTCTATAACACTTGGCATTATGATCAATAATGGCTCTAGGGACAACCTTATTTTCATGACATTCTTATTTAGTTGAGGTTATACTCATAGAGACTTGTGTGGAATAACCATAATATTGCATGGTTAAGATGGATATTAGTATACACCCTTGGGTGTTATTATACTTCCAATTTCAGTTAGTCTGAAGACATGCCTAATTTGGTTCTATATTATGCCTAATTCAAGATCATATAATACATTTCTTAGATGCTCTTGGCTTAATACAATGAAATAAATATCATCTACATTAAACAATTGTGTCAAATTTGTGTATAGTAATAATATCCATATAATTCTTGGCTCACCTTATGGGAGACTTATTCATCAACCACCTATTTCACCTCAAAAGGTGAATATCATTTACCCTATTGTGGTTCCCACTTCTCATACATAAATAAAATCATCATATACACCTACTAGATTTGAATTTGAAACATCATCATCTATTTTTCAAGATCCTCAATATGTACAACAAATTAATGTCATCAACCTAAGGTTGACTTAAAACTTGGACCGTTAATTTTCTAATTATCTATTCCAACATAGCCTTTAGTAGTGCTTGCACTGCATTATTTGCATTTTATCACTATGGATGATGAAAATTATTACACATATCATGATCATTTTTTTGATACATTGAGTGATACATCCAATTCATATATTGAAGATCTAGGTATATACCGCATTATCGGGTAACCTTGCTAACCCAGATCTTGGGCCTCATTAATGCATATTTATTATACCATAGTCTTGTACATAGATTTGTTATTATATATATGCCATTCCTTATATGTGATTTTATTTTAGAGCTTGATTGAATTCTTATATATTCCTCAGTTTATATATTATCACTTGCCTTCTATTTTCATCGATATTATTCTAGACTCTTGTTTTATATTGCTTGTTATGTTTCACTAGCCTTTTCCGTTTGATTCTTGATCCCATTCTAATAACTTGCATTAGTTTCTTGATGACATCAACACATTTATTAGATGCGTTGATTTTTGAGGGAAGCCATAGGTTGTTTATAATCCTCATATTGTTCCTCTAGTTTGTGAGCCTTACTCCTCTCTTTTCATATGTGGCCCCATGCATGTTTATGAAATCTCTTTATATTATTCTATGCATATTAGTAAAAAACAAAAAAATAAACATGGATTCATAAATGCTCATATACATATCTACATATGGGGACACCATACCAACACTTGTTCCTTATTGATCACATCTATACACATGTTATTATGGGGCATAATACTAATGGTATTTATTATATGAGTTTCATTGATCATATCTATTCATATATTTTCCTATGGGGGCACCATATCCACACATGTTCCTTATTCACATACCTTATAGGTCCACATTGCTTATTTAGATTTTATATCTTACACATACATTGACACATTCTTAGTTATCACTCATGGTACATTGATTGCCATATATTTCTACTATAGAGTTCTCATACATTAAGGGGCATGTTATTTCCCCTATTCCCATCTTTTTTTCTTTGATTTTTTTTTTTTTTTGTGTGTGTGTATGTATATTTATATCTATACATACATACATACATACATACATACACATATGTATGTGTGTGTATGTACATATATGTCTATATATGTATGTATATATACATATGTATGTATGTATGTATGTATGTACATATATGTATGTAGACACACACATACACACACACACACACACACACACACACACACACACACACACACACACACACACACACACACACACACACACACACACACATGTGTGTGTGTGTGTGTGTGTGTGTGTGTGTGTGTGTGTACATACATACATACACACTTACATGTATATGTATATATACACTTATGGGCCTTACCATATATTCATCTATATTATATGATTATGATACATCAATATTATCTTATAATTTTGGACCACATCACATATTTTATTTATATTATTACATTGATTTTTACACCTTGACACATTATGTTCATCATACTTATATATATATATATATATATATATATATATATATATATATATATATATATATATATATATATATATATATATATGATTCATATAATCTCCCATCAAGGGAAAGATCTTTTCACAAAACATTAAAAAATACAAAAAATCAAAAATATTTATCTATACATGGTTATATACTCACCTATGCTATAAATTTTCATATTTATGATTTACATGTGCTTTTCAAGGTATTTATTGAGTGGGTGATATGTATATTTACAGGGTATAGATATTGGAGTACACACTAATTTACAACATCGTGAGGGCACATTTTTATGGAAAACATGTTCGATATTTGGGGTATTTCCATATAGTGGATTTTGTACATTGGTATCTTTCCTTACTTATCCGTTATCACATTGAGGCATATTATATTGGTTATTACATATTTTTCTAATACTTATATATATTATATATCACATCTATGGATATCTTCATTAAAATTGTTACATGGTTACATTGGTTATTGTATGTGATTATTTTCTTGTGTGCATGTGTTTTTGAATTTTACATCCTTTTCCATAGAAGATCCTCTTGTCATCATATTTTGTGAGTCATATCTTTGTGTTGTGTCACTAACTTGTGTGGTTCATTTATTTATTAATTTTCTTGTATCTATGATTCTTTATTATGCATATTATTATACTTTTAGCCATGATGTTTAACATACATATTACTATACTTTCCTGGTACCTAAATTTCCATGGTTTCTACCATGCATATATGGGGGCATGTTATTTGTGTGTTTTTATTTCTATATCTAGCCTAATTGAGGGAATATTATATCACATTTGGGGCATACTAATTATTCCCATATTTATGTACCTTTTGGGGCATTGTACCATTTTACATTGTGCTTGATATGATACTATCTTTCATATGTTATATGACACTTATGCATGATACATTGTGGGCATGACTATTTTATAATTCATTATTATAAAAGCAATACATTAATATCTACTATTTTAAAAATCATTTCATATGTTTCAAGATATTTATGATTTGGCTAAATTATTTTTCTAACATATGATACACTTAATTTTATATTTTGAGATAAGTAATTGCAACACATGTCTTCATCCCTCACCTCAAAAGGGGGAATATATTAGGGAATATTTTTTGGAAAAAATCAAAATTGAGTGAACTTGAGTAAACCTGACTGAACTTAAATAAAATTGATCTATTTCCTTGATCAAGAAAAGGATTGGGCCCTAGAGACTCTCAAATAAATGTTGACTATGTTTCAACACCTATCAAAAGTCTATTTTCAGAAGCATTTTGTTGTGGAATTTGGAATAAATACTAGAATGTATTTATTCTTATTCTCTCTTTTTAAAATTTTCAATATTAAAACTTTAAAATATATATCATGTAGATTGAATTCCTAAATAATTTGGCACTTATTTCAAGGACATTAAAAAAAGTTATGAATGGAAGCTTATCTTGAGCAATGCATCAAAAACCCTCCAATCTTCCCTAGGTAAGTGAAGGTACTAGTTTGATGCATGCATGCATTCACTCACACACATACCCACATTAAAGTGGGAACATTATGTAAACACCTTAGTTTGGTATAAGACCCTTTTCCATAGTATCTTATCCCTAATTTAGCATAATTGACATACTTGTGCATATTTATGTATTTCTAGGACTTGTCTAACCCCATATTGGTCATCTTTTATCCCTTGAGTCTTAAAATAAAATCTAGCACTTATCATAATCCATCAAAACATTAGAATCCTTGGACTAAATCTCATATATTGTCAAGTTCCTCATTGAGTATGAATCCTTATCTTATCTAGGTCATACTCTACAAGTTCACCTTGAGCAGATGTGTGCCCTATGTGAGTTTGTACCTTTTACATTTTTGGGTCATTTTACCATTTCCACTAATATTACACATTTAAATTTACTCCTTTTCATTTTAATTGTCAACTAATGCACCCAACTTGTCTTAGAGTACCCTATATATACAAGTCATCCTAAACCATTTAATGAAAATAATAAGGGATCATTAAAAATAATATAAAATCAAGGTTAAGACCCAAAGTAGAGACAATCATAAAATACATTTATTAAATGTACTTCAAGTTGAGCTTCATTGAGTTATATATTACACACTTCCAATGAATTTATTTATCTTAGTCTCTCATTAACGCTTTTTATCAAATGATGGTTTCATATTGCATATAGTTGCATCATCACTTATAAGGAAGAGGAGTTTCAAAAATCTTACTCAGTCTATTCCATTTAAACTCACTCAAAATTATGTGGAATTTTTATTCCATCATGTGGGATACATAACTTTAAATGTCACTTTGGTGGTTGCCTAACCCTATAATTCATTATTTATTCTGAGTGCCAAGCTAGGTCAGAAAGAAGGAATGAAAAATTCAATAATTTATTTCTATTAAAATAGGAAAGTGTAGGTACAAGAAGATTGTAAACAAAGTTGAACTAGTAAAAAAATCAAGTTTTATAATCTTACATAGGACATACTCAATGGAATAGAGAAAAACTCAATGGCATAAAATTATCAAGCATGATTCTTCCCACGTCAAACTAGTGTATAGTGTGATTCTATCCAAGAGGATCTAGAGGTCAAATCAAGGTTTTTAATAGTGCATAGTCAACCTACATAGTCATATTCTAGATCTAGACTCATATATATGTTTTTATAATAGGAAGGTTGATTGTTTATTATTATTTGTATAAACATGTTCATTTATCACTTTATTTTTATGTTATTTGTTAGCTAATTAGGTAGATCAAAATTATGTACTTTGATAGATACATTTTTAGACTTATTCATTACAATAGTTTATTCCTTATTTTTTATATAACCACAATTAGGTTATAGACATTACTATCAAATATCTTGAAATATATATCATTATGTGAAAGATACAACACATGATGGTTAGAATAATGGTCCATCTTTGGCCCAAGTGACCATTCATCTTTTTACAGATGCAATGATTAGACTTCTATATTTTTAGTATGATAACATATATTAGGAATGATTCAATCTCTAAAAGTTCCAATTAGCATGGCTATGTGGTTAAGAGTCTACATGTGGCTATTAATTCATGTATGGAGCTAGATAAGTGTGTAGAATGTTGCAGTGATACTACAATTCCATGTGCATGATGTATATATCATGGATGGAAAAAAATCATGTACAAAACCTAATTACTATGTGCTATGTTTGTTATCATCATGCAAGCATGTAAGGGAGTTAGGAGGTTTCATGGGAGGTGTGTATTATGTAGTGATGCACAAGCTATATATGAACACATGAACCAACATGTTATTCTACATGGTGTTGTGCAAGCATGTAAGGGTGCATAAAGCCTCCATAAATATCATAAGGTATCATATAGATGTATACATTACATAGGGTACATGAACATGTATGACATTTTATGGTATACACAATGCTTCCTTAGGACCACTACTAGATTATGATGTTTTTGGTGTTAGTTATAGCCTCAAAATATCAAACTTTTTACCTAATGTTTTTATGCCTGACACAAAAAAGATATTTTTGGTGACATAATCTATCTAAAGGATTTTTTCTGAAAGTGCATGTGTGTCAATTGAATAAGATTAATTTTATTGACTTTTTCAAAATTTTAAAATATTAATTTTTTATTTTTGGAGGGAAAAATATGTAAAAATGAAAAACAATAAAAATGACACTTTTTGCATTAGAATTTATGTCAGATATTTTTAATTTATGTATGAGATTTTAAATTTACGTTATAAAAATAACTTTAAAAAGTTTGGCAAAATTAGGTTTCTCATGATTGAAATTATTTTTTATTAGATGTATGAACAAGATATATTTCCACCTTTCCACATTTACTATTATTGCAAAATTACATTGCATTCAATCGAGCATATTGGTAGCAATAGGTTTCTAAAATTTTCTATCATTCCATGTTTAAAAATACCCAAAATGAGTCGACCATGTCAATAAAAGCTTTATAATTTATATTATATTGGGTTCCCTTCTCTTCATGAATCATTTTATTGATCATTTCTACTATATTAGTTTCATGTTTATTCCACACACTTTGAGGAAATGAATTTGAATTTATGATAATGGATGTTATGAATATGTTTTATAAATACAAAAAATTAGTTTCAAACATTTCTCTTCCAATGCCCTCCACCTCTAATCTAAATCTAAATCTTTATGAGGGCATTACACATGTTTTTTAAAGATCTAATTTTTCAAAATAATCTTATCAAAATGTGGATGTGTAGGAGTTTGGTGATGGCAACATAGGTATTGACAAAATGCAACCATCCAACATATCTCCTATTTTGGGTGTCTCAATAACCTTGGAATGCAAAAAACAATTGCAAGTTTGAGTCAAATTACTCACAAAAAATAAATTAATCAGGAGTTTAAGTAAAATTATTCATGAAAATAAATTGATCATCATTTATTGTCATATTACCTACCCTACTCCTCTAATCTACCTATCCATGTCAACACACATGTACAACATACTATATTTTTTTGGGTGGCTCAAAGAGTTTGAGGAATAATTACAAAAAATAAATAACACATTTGCTTCTTATGTATTCAACTTGAAACCAAATGGCATGGTTTTACCAAATGCAATGATAATTTGATCATTTCTTATTTTTCAGCATACTTTTAGCTTGTACTAAAATTCCCAAGCTGTATAATCCTTCTTTCTAATTTTTAGACCATGAAAGCCTTAAATCTATAATTCAAAATAATTATTTCAATAACTTATTTTCCATATAAGATACATTTAGAACATCTTATTTGTATCCTAAAATCATTCAAAACAATATTTAATTAATTTGTTGACATATGATCATATCAATCAAATAATGGAAATTTATTTTTTTAACCTATGATATAGGTGGATGCAAATTCGAATCCAAATGTATTAACATTTTTGTCATAAATTTAAATTTGAATTTTTATAAGGAGTTATTATAAAAAAATGTAGGAAGTAAATGCATCACATTTTACATTAGCCCCCAATTTTTATACACACCAATACAATCACTGCCTTAGTAAAATCATCAATGTCACTTGCTGATGAAAAATTTGACATTATTTATGTCAACTTTAAAAAAAAATCAAACTTGGAGAATTGACACAACTTTGGAGGTGTTTCTATTTTTTTAATAAAATTTGCATTAGAAAAAAATTCCTTATGCAAATTAGCATTAGGAAAATTGACTAATACAATTTTTGTGTTAATATTAGCTAAAAAATCAAATATCAACACAAAAAGTGATGCAAATTCATGAAAATATAGTATTGTTCTTAGTTTCAACTCAAGGTGTTCTAATCAAGCTAAGCAATCTTAAGAGAAGCACCAATATGAAAGAATGATGGAATAGAGGGTGGTGTGAATATAAACCTATATAATAGTCCTTGGTGTAATGTGATATATTAGGGTGTGTTAATCAAGTTAAGTGGTGTTCAAAGAAAGTTGATTGTAATGTCTCTAATCCAGGGTAAGCCATTCAAGTGGTGATAGTCAACTTTTTATGGTGCAACACTATGTAGGCTATATAAAGAATACTTTGTAAGAGACCAAAATATGATAAGAGTACTATAATGAGAAGGTATTATTGAGGGAATTCTCATGTGATTAAATAATTTATAACCCATAAGATAGAAATGGTCTTCATTGTTATTAATTTTGAGTTTTGGGGTAATGATGTTAAACCAATGCTTTAAATTAGAAAAGCTAGTAGTATGTTGATGTTGATTCCAATCATAAAGAATGAATATAGGATGTTTGATCCATGATAAGAGATTTACATTTACCTCTAATTGTGTTGAAGTGGTATAGTGCTTGAGATACCAATGATCTTATATGTGTAATAACCAGATCATGTGGTACTTGTGAGTGTTTCATTACTCATTATAGCTTGGTGTAGAACCTATTATGGATGCCTATGAATGCCAAGGGATGTACACAATATCCATGTACTCTAAATTTGAGATGAAGGGTGTATGTTTACCCATGTTTCCTTCTCAATGGGTGTGTTATGATGTATTATATGTGATATTATATTACAGATGAAGTATATCCATACCAGTGAATGTCACATGTGCAAGAACATAGAAATCATAAATGTTTGATAGTAAGGTTGTAGTGGCATAGATTATTGGGTAGAATAATTTGAATAACATAGGTGTGATACCAAGTTTTTATGCCCAAAACATGGGTTTGATGTTTGATATCAAAATGCTATAATAAAAAGGTGAATTTGACAAATTACATATGCTCTAACTCCGAGAAGAACCATGAATCTTATTTTGTAAGTTAAAAACATGTTACTACAACAAGAGTTGACTTATTTATGGTGAAATATATATATATATATATATATATATATATATATATTAGTGTATGCTTATAAATGTAACATGAAGTGTCATTATCCAACATATTAATGATGTTGAAAGCTTTGTGCATATCAGTGCACTTAAGTGAAGATGTGATATTTACAAAACTATTAGGGTTCATCCACCCACAATGTTTTTTAGTGAATAAGTAGTATTTTACATAGAAATTCCTGAGAGCTAACAAGTGAATTTAAAATGACTGATTCTTCCCTAAATACCATAAGGAGAAATATCTCCATGTTGTTCAAATATATGACCACTAAATTCAAAATGAATGCATATAACTAGGGTGTGCATTATGTGTCTTCATCGAGAACATCTTTGTGGCTATCATGGTGGATCCATTTGGTGATCTTAAAATTTCACTTGTGTAGGTTTATATCAAGGTATATGTTATGGTTGGGGCAATTTTTTGGAGGTTTCCACTGGGAAACATGCATGCATGCCTAAGAATGTTTCTACATAGATAACTACTAAGAGGCTTACACCCATTGAGATATTCAATATAGAGGGTATTGATGGGATACTTGACGAGTTCAATAAATATCACTCATATAACATAGAATTATGCTAAAAACCCCTTTTATTAGCCTTTTATCTCCAAATATTGCACCCTAGAAGAGGTCATTTAAGCCTCGTCAAGATTTTGCAACATGGGAATACTTCTAGAAGTGTGAGGCACCTATAGTGGAAGTAAACCTCTAAATTTTAAGGGATAACTCCCTAGATATGAATTGATGTGCTTATGCTATTAAAACTACCTATTATGGGTGAAAATGGAGAGAAAAATACATAAAGCAAACCTAAAATAGGAGGTGATACACTAATATTTGCTTCCATTCATACACTTTGAATTTGCATAATGAACTAAGACAACTAAACTAACCTCAACATCATTTATGGAGCTCCCTATCATTAGTGTTTCTGATCAAGGCAAATAAAATCTCAACAAATGAAGGCAGGTAAAGGGAAGGTAGATATCACACAATCAAACTCATATACACTTCAAGAGTCTATTTCAGTAACTTACACTTCATGAAACTTGTTAGGAGAGAAGTCATTTGCAGTAACACATTCAAGGATTGCATGAAAACAAGATGAACTCAATCTATACTTGACATTCAAGATGGATCACTTCAACACATAGTCAAAATGGACATATAGTATAAACATCTTACTTATCATTAGATTAAGTACAAATCAAGGTACAATTTTAATAGGGCTTCACCATACCAAGAGTTGGAATCCCTTTTAATAGCCAAAATGGCTCATACTTATAGAAATTGGAAGATGAGAGAGAAAGGAGAAGTTGAAGAGGCATAAGGACAAGTGTCCAAAGGTGAGGATTAGTTACAAACCATAGAAATGAGGTGGAAAAGGAGTTATGAAATTAATGTGAACATGTGTCCATCCCAAACTGAGCTCTTCTTCACATGTGGCATTGAAACCCCTCAATCATTCTCCTTTGGAAAACTGCCTTCATCATGGATTTTTTGAGCATTCTAAGGCATGTTATGGAAAAATGTCTCATGTGTGATGAGGAGAGGGAGTTACAAATCTGATTACACCTGCATTGGGAGTTTCCTTCATCATGAAATTCTCTTACATAAGCTCATCATCACCTTACAACTATGTTCACTCTCCAATAAGCATTCCTTGACACTTGGAACTAGAATATTTCAATCTTCCCCTATTGATCCATATCAGGGGTATTTTTACATGTGTTAGTATAATTCATATGCTTTTATTCATTAGAAACATCATAAAAGGCCACCAAACTTGAGTGTCCACTTTGTCCACTATGTCATTCTAGATGCCAGTTTAGATAGGATAAATAGAGAGAGCTATCAAAGGCACTTGTGGGTATTTTAAAGGTATGAAAATGGAATGGAGTTTTGGGTCAAGTCCCAAGCTACATCCCAAAGTGATTGACATCTCATGGCCATCTTCATGACCTATAAAACATAAAAAATTGTCAAGAAAACCTATTTATTACATCACATGTACAAATTACATACAATATAATTACATATATTTTATCCTCATGGACTTAGAAACAACTTTTTTTCAGCACTCATGGTGAAATTCATCCATTTAGATGCACTTTTGGCCTCATTTCTACCATCAAGTCCTAAAATAGGGTTTATATTGATGGAGTCTATAGTTTTGCTGTAGGAGTTTGTAGCTAGACTGATAGAGTCCATAGATTTTATAATGGATAAAAAATCTCTAAAATAACCTTTCAAGCATGAAATATTCAAGTAAAAATCATGAACAAGGTCAAAAATGCACATGACCCTCAATTAGGCCTTTAGGCCTAAGGGTTTCCCTCACACATGTCTGTAACCCTCCTTGGTTAGAGCATATTGCTTACTTAAAAGACTTATATCAAGGTGTTTTAGATTTTTTTAGGTTTCCTCCAGCTTCTCTAATCATCACTTGGGATTTTCTTGCCTTCTAATCCATCATTTCAACATTTTTCCCAAAAATGTCATCTCCATACAAGGTAAAACTACCCCTGCTTTGAGATAAAACAAATAAAGTTTTTACTATTAAAATTGGAAAATTTATGATTGGATAATTTTATATGACTCCTAAGGGTACTCTGTACCAAATTTCACCCCTTGATTCCAAGTTTAAGACCTCCATATCTTCAAATTTCCAAGGTAGACTTTTAAGGAATGGTTCTATGTGTTGTCCCCCAAAAATATCACTCATTTTTAGGACAACATTTGAACTATTTTGGTCCAATAGACCAAAATCCTCTCTCCCATTCTCAAAAATTGTTCTGGGCATTCAAATTCTCCATTTTTCAAGCTTTTTCCCATTCTATGGACTCTATAGGAAGGAATCTATAAACTCTACAGGCTTAAATCTATGGACTCAATTCTACAGACTTCACAGAAAGGAATCTATGGACTCATATCTACGAACTCTGTAAGATTAAATCTATGAACTCTACAGATATGTTTCTAGAACTCAACATGCTTGAAATCAATAGGTTCAATAGGTTCAAAGGATTCTACAAGTGATTTCAATCAAAAGAACAAGTTTGTTAGGTTGTGGAGCTAAAAGCTTCATTGATGCAAACATGAGAGGAGGTTGCTGAGGGTTGCCGAGTTGCAGAGCAACTGGCATCGGTCTGATTAGTCGATGTCAGCAGGATTGTGAAGAGAAGCAACCGACATCGGTCAGGGATCGGCCGGCGTCGGTCACCTCTAGGCGGACAAGGACCAGCGTCGATCGCCTGTGTGGTTTGACTGTGAGTTTATTACAGGTAGTTGGTTGATGAACCAAGTGTTTGCATGCTTAGTGCTAATTATAGACTGAGAGCTACAGATCTAATTATTGTAATTAGATGTCTAATTATTGTTTGGATGAGATCTATATAATAGACTCATGGTTGTATTGGAAATCAGTGCTAGAGAGTAAGAGAGCATAATTATAAGCTCCTTCGGTGTGTGAGGTAGAGCAATGGTGTGTTCCTCCTAGTGCCACAATACCAGGTGTGTGTGTGCTGGATTGGAGAGTCAGCTGGATTCTTCAAGTATGTATGATCTTGGTCATCAGGTGAGCATGGCCCTTATAGGAGATCTACATGGTAAGTAAGATCGTTGATCTGCAAGTGTGTGTGTGTGCAAGGTCAAGGTTCACAGGTGTGCAGAACCAGTATTGATCTATAGGTTGGAGATCAGATAGGACAACAACATAACAGGGAGCAGGATCAGGGAGGATCTACTTGGAGTACAGTGTGTACTCATTGGTATGTACGTGGAGTACATGGAGAGCTAAGAGGAAGGCAAGCAGTTCCTTCCATAAGTATGGTCTGTTGAATTGCAGGTTGTTGCAGGTTCATGGGAGATCTACTTGAAGTACTTTAAGTACTTGTGGAGTGCGTGGAGCACAGGTGTAAGGTGAACACCAACTCTGTGTTTGAGTTGGGTGTTGGGACCTAGTAGAGAGAGCTTTGAGGAGAGAATTACTGTTCACTTGAGGTGTGGGAAACCTATGAAGAGGTGGTGGAGAAGAAGTGGCATCTTCTTTATTGTATTCTTTTCTGTAAGAGTTATTAATACAAGTTGTGTATTGTCTCTCATATTTTGTGTTATTCTGAATTCTAGTTACTTGTTGAATCTGGTTAATTTCTGCATATTAAGTTGCTTGGTTTGGTAATCAACTGTGTGCTTTCGGTGTTTCACATCCTGACAAAGTTTCCAACACTTAGTCATTTTTAGGATTGCTTCAATGCCTTGGTTCAACCAAAAGAGTTCATCGACAAGTATCTATGTAGTGTTTGAACCATTGAATGATTAAACCGTTGAACCTTGAACCATTTTGGTTTAACAGGTTCAATGGGTTCAAAGGTTCAACATCATCAGCAAAAGTTAAGCACATTTGTCAAGGTTCAAAGTTCAACCGCTTCAAGGTTCAATGGCTTCAAAACACTTATCAAAGAGAAGAAGGCTTGAACCATTGAACTGTTGAACCATTGAACCACTTTGGTTTAAAGGTTCAATGGTTTAAATGGTTCAACAGGTTCAACAAGTTCAATAGCCATATGGTTCAATGCATTTGGTTCAAGAGATAAAAAAAGACTTCATCAAATAAAGAGATTGAACCGATTGAACCATTGAACCAAAGTTGGTTCAATCGGTTGGTTCAATCAACAGGTTCAAGGGGCTGCCATAAAGCCAAAGGAAAAAGTGCCCTTGTAGAGGGTAGTGAACCAAGCTGAGTGCCCTTGTAGAGGGCAACGAGCAAAAGTGGACAAAGATAATTCCTTCAGAAAAGTGAACCAAAGACAAACAACCCTTGTGGAGGGTAGGTGAAGAGCAGATGGACCATTGCAAAAATCTGAAGGATATTTGTGGGCTTGAATAGTCCTTACAGAGGGCACAATTCTTTTTCAGGAAAAGAATGTGGCAAAATGATTAAGGCATTTTCTTTGGATAAAATGTCTGAAGGAATTCCTTTAGACTTTTGTTCGAAGGAATAAGCTCTAAGCAAAGACAAAATCCTGCCAAAAGAAAGCCCGATAGAAAGTAGAGGCAAAGTGAAGGAATATTTTCTTTAGACAAATTGTTTGAAAGAATTCCTTTGGATTTTTTGTCTAAAGGAAAAGTCTGCCAAAAAAGGAAAAACCCATCGAGAAAATAAAAGCCCGAAGGCTACTCGAAAGATCTTGAAGGGTAGGTACCCTTGCAGGAGGCTATTGCAAGGGAAAGTGGACCTATTCTCAAGACCCCGAAAGGCAAGTTCCCTTTGGGAAAGATCAACCCTCATAAAATTGTAGTGGAAGTTTCTAAGTGTCATCTTCTGAGACACATTTTCTAATAAGTTTAAACTACAGAACATGCCATGTGTTCCATTATAAATCAACAAAAGTTGACATGTGTCAACATCTGCATTTTCTTCCTTTTGTTTCATAAAGACTGTGGTGGGCCCTGAGTGAGGTGCTCAGGTCAAGTGGAATGTACCACATGTCATCATCCGCATGAATCCAAAAGAGTCTCGAATGTTTCTATAGTGTTTCTATGAGCTTGGTGAAAGCTGCCACGTGTCATCTTTTGCAAGGCTCTCAAAAAGCACCCAAATCCTCTATAAGTTAAGTAGATGCTGCCATGTGTCCTCACCTATTTCACAGTGGAATGTGACACATGTCACCTATTGAGATCAGCTGAAAGCGGCTAGAGTAAGTGAGAAAGACATGAAAGAATTGTTAAGGAGGATGACAGGCCCAAAGCCATCAAATTTAGAGCAACCAAGTAGTCCTTGGTTTTCAAACAATGATGGACCTAAAGATGTCAAATTTGTAGAAATGAAATAACTATTTATCTTTGTAGACTTAAGCACAGACTTTGTGAACAAATTTAGTGACTGGCCAAAGAGATAGCCTGAGAGCTCAGATCACACAAAAAAGGGAAAAATATAGCCAGGAAAGGGGGAACGATGAAGAAGGATCAAAAATATCCATGCATGGGATATGTTTCTAGAAGGTAAAGAAGTCCATTATGTGGACATTGAAGAGCACAAATATTCAATGGTGTAGCCTATTTTTCTGCATTAAGTAGAGTGAACAACTATGCACACAGATGGAAATACATCAAGCAGCCCATATTAAAAATTGATGCTTGATTCCAACATAGCCCATGGATAGAATTTAAAATGCATTAAAGGCATTGAATGCATTGTAAGCCATTTCTATGAAACAAAGTGCCCAAGTCTTTCTTGGAACACTATATATTGGACTCTCTCTCTTATTATTTTAAAGGATCTCTCTTTGTTATCAAAAACAAAACTCTGCCCTAATTGAAAGGCATTACTGAGACTTTGAGCTTAGATTATTGATCATATTTCATTATTTGAATAAGAAAACAAGCAACTTTTCAGATTTGTGCTAGAATTTCTTGGTTGTTGGGGAAATTGTTCTTATATGTGTTTCCTCAATACATTTTTTTTGTCCATTTAATTGAATAAGTAGAATTAGTGAAAATAATCAGGAAGGTGTCCTGAAGCCAACTATGGAAAGACTTTGTGCTCCCATAATTGCCTTTAGTGTGTTTTCTTTCTATTCCTATGTAAAAGATCTTGGGATGACTTTGTGCCCTCATTATCCTTCGTATTTCACTCTTTGGTAGTTGAGGTGGAGACTTTGTGCTACATTTCATCCTGCTGTATTATTGTGCCTTGTTATAGTTACTTGTCACCACCCAAAAGGTTCCTTTTGTCTGCTGAACAACACTTCTGAAAGAAAAGGAGTGCCTTATATCATTTCATTAGGATTTTTTCTTTGATTTGTGAACACCATGTCTAAAAAAAGAGATATGGATGGTTTATCCTACCCTTGAATGTTATTTTCTACCTATATATATAGTATATAGCTCCTGCATATTTACAGTGAACCTCCCCTTGATGAGAGGAGAGATTTGTCCCCTTTTGATGTAGTAAACCTGCACATTCAGCCAACCAATCTCCCTATGCTGTGGTTGAAGAGACCTATTTTTCTCACCAGTTAGCTGGTTGACAAAATATTCACCCAACAATTTTTGATGACTCCACTGGGGATTCAAACAAGCAGTTCCTATCCTTATCTATTATATACTCTGGCAACTCTCATATGGGTCTTACCCATTATCATTATAGCCTTATCCATTTATCTCGCTGGGGAAAAACATGTAGTTTGAAGCCTCAAGCTTCAAGCTAAAGCAATGCCAGTTCCTTTCCATTTTTATTTTTACACTCTGGCAGATCCACGATATACAAGAAGCCAAAGGGCTAAAGATATTGTTGACCCTGTATTCGAGTTGGTACAACAAAGTAATTTTGATCTGTTTCCTTCACCATCTCACCTCCAATGAACCATGAGCTTTCCTCCTACTAAAGTCAAGCCTCTATTACTAGGCAAAGCCTCCATTTTCACTATTAATAAAGCTTTGTCAATACTTACCCCTCTAAGATTTATTATTCCACATTTCCATATTCATACAATGGTAGTTCAAGGTCCTTGGGGTAACTCTTTTGGCCCACTCAATTTAACTCCACCTCTACATGAGCTATCACGCAGTTCAAGGAAAAATTTCCCCAAGTTCTATGGTGATGGGAAGGTTTATCCCGATGAACATATTGCAGCCTTCAGCATAACCTATGGCATAATAGGTGTGGAGTATGAGGATGTAGCAGTCAGGCTATTCATGGAAACTTTACAAGGTACTATTGCAAATTAGTTCTATCATCTACAGGCCTAGACTGTGACTGACTGGAACACTCTCAAAGCCAAATTTGAAGCCAGATTCAAGCCTACAAAAGATGCACATGCCCTGCTAGCTCAACTCACACAAATGAATAAAGAGTCTCATGAACCCATGAGGGATTTCATAGCCAATTTTGACAAGCTGAGGAATAGGAATCCTACAATTGCTCAGCCTACACCTAAGAATCTCAAATATTTCTTCATCAACTCTCAGCTGCTTGAAGTAAGTTTTCTATTGAGATGTGCTGGCCAAATAGACCTTGATGTAACTCAAGATTTGGCCACTAAAGTGGAAGATGACCTTATCTTGGCATGAAAGATAAGGAGAGATCCTAACAAAGGTAAATCTTTTTCATCTTCTGAATATCCATCTATAGGTACCACTGATCTAATGGTACAAAGCTAGCAAATGAGTTGCTAGATCTCAAGAAGCAAATGGCACAAGGGATATCTTTAGCTCCTTCGTACAGAGATATGCCAAGAAGGACATTCCCCAATCAGTCATACCAAGGCAATGCTACTAGAAATCAAAGACAACCAAATCATCTTCCTCCCCCATAGGGGAAACTTGCCATTGAAGCACCCCCAACTAATTCAATAGTTAGATATCTCGAAATAGAATTTGATTTCTCTTTCCATCCTAAATTAAACCAAGAAAATGATGCTAATCTCTTCACTGAAGAAGAAGATGAATTAGCTAGCGACTCTAACATTGGTTTCCTGAATTACCAAGATGAACCCAGAAGTGAAGGTGAAGTAGATGAGGGATCATATGCTATGTTCACCCAGTCTAAGAATCAGTTAGCCCAACTAGCTGATAAGGAGAAAGTAGAGGAGCAACCTCAACCAATAATTTTGATTGCTAAGTGGGGAACCACTCTACCTTTCTAGCCAAAGGACCCGATGATTAAAGGAAAAGTAAGTACATCAAACATCTCTACACCTTCTACTTTAATTCCATAGACCAGTCCTCCCCCTCCTAAAAACTAGAAAGATGAACTGCCTTCCTCTATTTCTAGTCTATTTTAGTCATTTGACATAATTGACCATGTCATGAAAACCAAAATTCAAATTTCTGAATTTGAATTCTTATAATCCAATCCTGAGCAGTTGGATAGGTTAGTTCAATGTGTGAAGAATAAAGTTGTCCCTGTAGGACAAGTAACTCATGATTCTCAAAAGAACATGTACATCCCAAACAATCTTGTCATTAATCCTCTAGCTACCCCTTGGAAAATAGAGCCTTTCTATGTTTCTCTATTGATAAATGGTTACAAACTGAGCAATTACATCATAGACTCAGGTGCATCTGACAACGTCATGCCAGCCAAAGTGATAGAATCTCTTGGAATCACGCTGACCAAAACCTTTGGGAGATGTTTTTCCATGGAGAAAAAATAAGTACCTCTACTGGGACAAATCAAGGATGCCCAATTTACATTTGTGGCATTCCCAGATAAGAGAATCAAGGTGATAGTCTTGGTGGCTGATGTTCCAGCCTCATACGACATTCTTCTAGGATGAAATTTTTGCAAAGACTTTGGAGGATATTTGAACATGGACCTATTTGAAGCAAGGATCCCTGTCAAAGGCATCATGTAGAGGCTACTCCCTGAAAAGGAATCAAAATATGTTGTCACTTAGACATCAGCCCCTAAAGCTCAAATTCTATTTGAATCTTTAGACATGGGTAATTATTTCTTGACCATAGAGGATACTCATGTTTCAACTGATGAAACTTCTAAAAATAACAGTCTAAAAAATGGTTTGGATGAAATAGCAAAATATGAGAGAGAGCACAGTATAAACATAGAGTAATTTCCCCTTCTAAGCAAGGAGAAATCTAAGGAAATATTAGTTTCAGATGATGTTTGGATCCTGGAATTTGATGGCAACAATTCTTCTACCGGCTCAAGGGCTAGGATTGTGTTGATATCTCCTTAAGGAGATATTTTTCCTTATTCATACAAGTTTTAGTTCAACAACACCAAAAACACAGCTGAGTACAAATCTCTATTGCTTGGATTGAAGGTTGCTCAAGATAAAGGCATCAAACTCCTTCATACCAAAGGAGATGCTGAACTAGAGGTTTGTTAAGTAAGAAACCTATATCAAATAAAAAATGAGAGATTATGCTACTATCACAATCTAGTCTGGGATCAAATTGAAAGCTTTGATGCTTTCAACATCTCTACCATACCCAGGGAATTTAATGACTGAGCTGATGTGCTAGCTATTTCAGCAAGCCTCTTAGTTCTTCATCTAGACTTCAAAGGAAATAAGTACACTATCAAATTGGTCTTTAGACCAAGTGTGCCTGATAATGCCAATCATTAGAAAGTGTTCAATAGTGACAACCAAATCATTGCCTTTCTAGAACAAAAAGATAGCTTCAAACATCCTCACTTCAAAGGTAGTAAGCTCTAAAAACTTGAATCAGCTCCTAAAATGAATTTAGATGCAAGTGAAGAATTCCTACAGCTTAAAGGGAATAAGATTCCTAAAGGACTGGCCACTCTTGAGAAACTATTTGACAAGCATGATAGGTTCATCAAAGACCAACAAATGGATTTAAACTCCTCTCGGGGGTTTGATCAATTAAATTTGGGTACCAAGGAAAATCCCAAGATGGTGAACATTAGGAAGTGCTGTACTCCAGAGGAGAAACTCAAATTTACTAATCTGCTTCACCATTACATGGATGTTTTATCATACTCTTATGATGATCTAAAGTCACTCAGGCCTGAGGAAATTCAACATGAAATTCCTCTCAAGGATGATTCAGTCCCTTACAAGCAAAAATCCTAGTAGTATAATCCAAAGATATCAGGTACTATTCTATCTGAGATATAGGAAATACTGAATGCTAGGATAATTTTCCCAATCCATCATTCCACATGGATTGCCAACATAGTCCTTGTGAGGAAGAAGAATGGAAAAATTTGCATTTGTGTGGATTTTAGGAATTTGAATCAGTCATCTTTAAAGGATAACTATCCTTTGCCCATCATGGATCAAGTGCTTTAGACAGTGACTGGCTCAGAGATGTTATCAATGCTAGAAGACTTCTTAGACCAACACAAGATTGCTTTCACCACACCTTGGGGCACATTTGCATATAGAAGGATGCCTTTTGGTTTGATAAATTTTGGCACCACCTTACAGAGAGCAATGGACCTTACTTTCAAGGATGAGATGGGGAAGTTCATTGTAGTTTATCTTGATGACTTGACCACCTTTTTTAAGCATCAACCAAATCATATACATCACTTGCAACAAGTGCTAGAGCACTGCCGCTAGAATGGCATTTCCTTGAACCCTAAGAAGTTAATTTTTGGAGTAATAGAAGGGAAACTTCTTAGACACATTATGTCCAAAGGAGGCATAAAGATTGACTCAGATAGATTCAAGTATATCTAGGAGCTTACCTTGCCTACAAGTAAGACTATTATTCATTCTTTCTTCAACAAGGTGAATTTCTTATGAAGGTTCATCCCTGAGTTTGCTGAGAAGACTCGACACATTGTGAACATGATGAAGGGAAAGGCCACCTTCAGCTAGACTAAAGAAGGCAAGTCAACATTTGAGGATATCAAGATTTCCATTGCCCATGCCCTAATTTTGGTTTATCTAGACTACAATCAAGAGTTCATCATATATAGTTATGCCTCTGAACACACGCTTTCAACAATTCTGGTTCAACAAAATAAAGAAGGTATGGAATCTCATATTTATTTCATGAGCTACCCTCTCAAAGCTCATGAGCTGAAGTAATTGAATATGGAGAAGCATGCTTATGCAGTGGTGAAGGTAGTCAAGCAATTCTGCTTCTACATCTTTAATTCTCACACTACTGCCTTGGTTCTTGATACCACAGTCAAATCTATACTAACTCAGCAGGAGTTTTAGATGAAAAGAGACAATTAGATTGCAAAGATCAAGGATTTTGATCTATTCATCAAGCCAACAAAGCTGGTATGGAGAAAAAGCCTATGCTAATTAATTGCTGATAACCAATCATAAGAAATAGAGCATGAAGAAGCAAAGGTGCAAGACACACCGACAATCCTCTTTGTCTCCACCATGAATGAGTGGTATTCAAGTATTGCTCATTTTCTTACTTATGGTGAGTGTCCTGCTCACCTATCTTACAAATAAAGGAGAACTATCAAGTTGAAGGCTACCAATTTTGTCCTTTGGGACAATGGCCTGTACAAGAGGAGCCTTGATGGAATGTTTCTTCGCTATGTGGACAAGGAGTAACAAAGCCAACTTTTGAAATCCTTCCACAATCTAGCCTGTGGAGGACATTTTTTTACTCCTATGACTGCCCATAAGATTTTGTGAGCCAGGTATTATTGGCCAACTCTTTTCCAAGATGCATATAAGTGGGTAAGAAAATGTGAACTATGCCAGCAGTTTGTTGGGAGACCCAAGTTAGCTGCCCTGCCTCTCAAGCTAGTGGTCATAGAGAAACCATTTTAACAATGGGGAATTGATTTCATTGGTGTTGTAAACCCATCTTCAAGTGTTAGACATGATTATGTCCTTATAGCAACTGACTATTTCACCAAGTGGGTGGAAGCTATCCCAACCAAGCATGCCACTTCAGAAGTAGTGTGCAATTTCCTCAAGGAGAATATCATTTCCAAGTTTGGGGTCTCAACCAAGATTGTCACAAATAATGTAGCTTGTTTCACTTCCAAATAAATTACTCAGTTCTATTTTTAGTATGGGATCACCTTCTCTCACTCTTCTGATTACTTTTCACAAGGGAATGGACAAGCTAAATCAAGTAACAAGAACTTGATGACTATCATCAAGAAGCTAGTGGATGACAACCAAAGGACATGGCATAAAGCATTGGTTGATGCTTTGTGAGTAGATAGGATTACACCAAAAAGGGCAATTGTTATGTCTCATTTCCAACTTATTTATGGTATCAATGCTGAGATACCAATCACCTTGGAATTACCAGCATTAAAATTGGCTAAGGCAATTGAAGATTAGACATATGAAAGCCCCCTTGATAAGAGGATCATGTGCTTGACTGAGCTAGATGAGTAGAGAACTATGGTGGTGGACCAAATTACTGCCCATCAAAGTCTAGTGAAGAAGCTCTTTGACTAGAAGGCAAAAAATCATGATTTCCAAGTTGGAGATCAAGTCTTGTTGTGGGACAAGAGAAGAGAACCAAAGGGGATGCATGAGAAGTTTGAATCCCTTTGGAGAGGCCCATTTATTATCCATCAACTAAATGGTGAGAATAGTTTTCTATTAAAATATCAAGACGACACGCTCTTCTCTCTGCCTTACAATGGGCAGCATCTGAAGCACTTCAATTCGTGAAGTATCAGATAAGATCAGCTTGTACATATGTATATTTGTATAGTCTTTAGTTCTATTTTTGTGATTTAATTTTTATTTTTGCCACCTTTCTTTTTGGATAGCATGACTCCATAGCCTAATGGCATACTTCAAGGCACTAGAGATTTTGGTTTCTGCTCCCCTTAGCTATTCCAATTGAAGGAAGTTCCCCAACTAGAGCCAACTGTTGTCCCCCAAGAATATCACTCATTTTTAGGACAACATTTGAACTATTTTGGTCCAACAGGCCAAAATCCTCTCTCTCATTCTCAAAAATTATTCTAGGCATTCAAATTCTCTATTTTTCAAGATTTTTCCCATTCTACGAACTCTGCAGGAAGGAATCTATGGACTCTATAGGCTTAAATCTATAGACTTAGTTCTATAGACTTCATAGGAAGGAATCTATGGACTCTATAGGCTTAAATATATGAACTCTACAAATATGTTTCTACTGACTCAACATGCTTGAAATCAATAGGTTCAATAGGTTCAAATGCTTCTACAAGCGAGTTCAATCAAAAGAACAAGTTTTCAACACTTAGTCATTTTTAGGATTGGTTTAATGCCTTGGTTCAACCAAAAGAGTTCATTGACAAGCTTCTATGCAGTGTTTGAACCATTGAACCATTGAATCGTTGAACCTTGAACCATTGTGGTTCAATAGGTTTAATGGGTTCAAAGGTTCAACGTCATCAACAAGAGTTAAGCACATTCGTCAAGGTTCAAAGTTCAATTGCTTCAAGGTTCAATGGCTTCAAAACACTTATCAAAGAGAAGAAGGCTTAAACCATTGAACCACTTTAGTTAAAAGGTTCAATGGGTTCAATGGTTCAATAGGTTCAAAGGCCATATGGTTCAATGCATTTGGTTCAAGAGATAAAAAAAGACTTAGTCAAATAAAGAGATTGAACTGATTGAACCATTGAACCATTGAACAAAAGTTGGTTCAATCAGTCAGTTTAATCGGCAGGTTTAAAGGGGTTGCCCCAAAGCCAAAGAAAAAAGTACCCTTGTAGAGGGCAATGAACCAAGCTGAGTGCCCTTGTGGAGGGTAGTGAACCAAGCCGAGTGCCCTTGTGGAGGGCAATGAGTAAAAGCAGACAAAGAGAATTCCTTCAAAAAAGTGAACCAAAGACAAACAACCCTTGTAGAGGGTAGGCGAGGAGCAGATGGACTATTGCAAAAATCCAAAGGATATTTTTGGGCTTGAACAGTCCTTGTAGAGGGCACAATTCTCTTTCAGGAAAAGAATGCAGCAAAATGATTAAGGCATTTCCTTTAGACAAAATGTCTGAAGGAATTCCTTTGGACTTTTGTTCGAAGAAATAAGCCCTAAGCAAAGACAAAAGCCCGCCAAAAGAAAGCCCGATGGAAAGTAGAGGCAAAGTGAAGGAAGATTTCCTTTGAAAAAAATGTTTGAAAGAATTCCTTCAAATTTTTTGTCCAAAGGAAAAATCTACGAAAAAAGGAAAAATCTATCGAGGAAATAAAATCCTGAAGGTCGTCAGAAAGATCCCAAAGGGTAGGTACCCTTGTGGGAGGCTATCACCAGGGAAAGTGGACCATTTCTCAAGACCCCAAAGGGCAAGTTCCCTCTGAGAAAGATCAACCCTCATAAAATTGTAGTGGAAGTTGCCAAGTGTCATCTTCTGAGAAATAGTTTCTAATAAGTTTAAAAGCTATAAAACATGCCACGTGTTCTGTTATAACTTAGCAAAATTTGACACGTGTCAACATATTCAGTTTCTTCTTTTTGTTTCATAAGGATTGTGGTGGGCCTTGGGTGAGGTGCTAAGGTTAAGTGGAATGTGTCACGTGTCATCATTTGTGTGAATCCAAAAGAGTCCTGAATGTTTCTAGTGTTTCTATGAGCTCAGCAAAAGCTTCCACATGTCATCTTATGTAGGACTCTCAAAAAGCACTCAAAGCCTCTATAAGTTAAGTGAATGCTACCACATGTCCTCACCTATTTCACAGTGGAATGTGCCATGTGTCACCTATTGAGATCAGCTAAAAGCGGCCAGAGTAAGCGGGAAAGACATGAAAGAATTGCTAAGGAGGATGATGAGCCCAAAGCTATCAAATTTAGAGCAACCAAGTAGCCATTGGTTTTAAAATGATGAAGGACCTGAAGATGTCAAATTTATGGCAATGAAATAAGTATTGATCCTTACAAACTTAAGCATAGACTCTGTGAACAAATTTAGTGACCAGCCAAAGGGATAGCTTGAGAGCTTAGATCACACAAAAAAGGGCAAAATACATCCAAGAAAGGGGGAACAATGAAGAAGGATAAAAAATATCCATGTATGTGATATGTTTCTATAAGGTAAAGTAGTCCACTAGGTGGACATCGAAGAGCACAAATATTTAATGGCACAGCCTATTTTTCTGCATTGAGTAGAGCGAACAACTGTGCACATAGAAGGAAACACATCAAACAACCCATATTAAAAATTGATGCTCAATTCTAACATAGCCCATGGATAGAATTTAAAATGCATTAAAGGCATTGAATGCATCGTAAGCCATTTTTGTGAAACAAAGTGCCCAAGTCTTTCTTGGAACACTATATATTGGACTCTCTCTTATTGTTTTAAAGGATCTCTCTCTGTTATCAGAAACAAAACTCTGAACAAATTGAAAGGCATTACTGAGACTTTGAGCTCAGATTGTTGATCATATTTCATTATTTGAATAAGAAAACAAGTGAATTTTTAGACTTTTTGTTGGAATAGCTTGGTTGTTAGTGAAATTATTCTTATGTCTGTTTCCTTAATACATTTTTTTGTCCACTTGATTGAATAAGCATAATTAGTGAAAACAATTAGGAAGGTGTCTTGAAGCCAATTATGGAGAGACTTTGTGCTCCCACAATTGCCTTTAGTGTGTTTTATTTCTATTCTTGTGTAAAGGATCTTGGGATGACTTTGTGCCCTCATTATCCTTCATATTTCACTCTTTGGCAGTTGAGGTGGAGACTTTGTGCTACATTTCATCTTACTATATTACTGTGCCCTGTTACAGTTATTTGTCACCACCTAAAAGGTTTCTTTTGTCTAATGAATAACACTTATGAAAGAAGAGGAGTGTCTTCTATCATTTCATCAAGATTTCTCCTTTTATTTGTGAACATCATCTCTAAAAAAAGAGAGATGGATGGTTTATCCTACCCTTGAGTGTTATTTTTTTCCTATATATATATATAGTATATAGCTCCTACATATTTACAGGGAACCTCCCCTTGATGAGATTAGAGATTTTTCCCCTTTTGATGTAGTAAACCTGCATATCCGACTGACCAATCTCCCTATGCTATGGTTGAAGAGACCTATTTTTCTCACTAGTTAGCTGGTTGACAAAATATTTACCCAACACTATGCAGGGTAGGCATGGTTTAGAGATATTAGGGAGTTGAATTTGAGGTTGGTTAGGACATGTAGGGAAAATACATGCTTACCATGATGAATTCAAACCATCCCTATCTGTTTACCCTTCAAACACCTTCTTATGCCTTTGGAGTTATGGACTAGGTCTTTGACTGATTGTGTTTATGCATTTTGGGCTACTTGTAGGTGATCTTTGGGAAATTTTAGGGTTGATTGGGATTTTTTGGCTTACCATGAAGGTTTTGGGGTAAAAAAACATCCTAACCCATTTTTAAAAATATAAAAGGCCAAACAACCTAATCCCCAACTCATATTCATATAACCTTGTTGTAGATGGCCTCTCTTAGGCCTGTATATGGACATGGGAGGGTATATTAGTGATCAAAACCCAAACTACCCCTTTATCTTATCATTTTAGATCAAGATTACTATTTGGATCATTTAGGATTGATATCCCTTGATGTCATATCTTAGGATCAAAAATGTAAATGCAAAGTCACTTTTTCATCCATATCCTATAGGTGTTCACTGCCTCTTTTTAGTGGTTTTTTGGCAACTTTATACCTTGAAACTCCAACTTCCACTTGTCCTTTGCTCCTCAAAATTGGCATAGTTATTATCCATGAATAGGGATATAAGGTGAGTATATGAGGATCCTTCAAAACCATCATATTATTTTTGTGTGAAAACAACAAAAACACTTAGGAGCTTTATTTTCTTAATCTAGGGAAAAGTTCCCCAACTCAATCCTTATCTTTCCATATGAATTCTAACTTCTATCTTGTCAATTCTATTCCTTCACAAGGATTTATCATGAAATTTCATCATGTTAAGGTATAATAAATGTCTTTTAAGTGTCTTAAATTCATAATTAACCCTCATCCTCTCTCTTCAGGCCACCTGTAAGTGGTGTTCAACTGTAGCAGGTAGTGGATACAAGGGTGGTAAAGGGCATTGCCATGATCATCTTCACCAAGTGTGAATCAAATCAAAAACTTAAAGTTTAATCCAAATATATATTAAACTTGAAAAAATTATCAAGGTTTTTATCTAAACATGATGCTATCATGGAGACCCCTGACTGACCACTTCCCTTTGAATATGCAGATAGTGAAGGGAAAAAGTAGACTAGGTACAAGATTTAGGCCTCATGGTCTCTTACTTGATCATAGAATGCATTTTCACACTTCAAAAAACCTAATATACATTCAATTACTTCACACTAACATGCAAATCCTTCATTCAAGGCACCTGTAGGTGCATACTTCTAAGCAAAGGTGAAAAACATGGTCTAGAGCAAAAACAAGCCTAGAAAAGGCTTTCCTAGGCATTTTATGATTTCCAAACCCAAAAGGATCATGAAAAACCTATGAAGAGGCATTGTATAACTTTGAGGAACACTTTAAATAAACAAATCCATCAAACCAAAGCAAGACAATCTAGAAAAAATGCAAATAGTGACCCCCTCATGGATGTAATCTCATAGAAGACTGCCTAGAGTGTAAGTTATTATTCATGAAGGAGGAGACAAAAATATGTGACTTATTTTTATGTATGTGAATTTCACTCAGATTACTATCCACTTGTAGAAGCATTCTTCCTAACTCTATGTGTACGACCCATACTAAGTGCTTAAACTTACCCTTCCTTGGCTTGCCAATGAAAAATGAAGGAAAATAAGTTATAAATGAACATTTTGACATTATTTATTCAAAAAAATGTTTAAATTTACTATGGGGAGGTGAAGAGTCACACACCACGTTTTTTACTGCAAAGGAACTTTAGAAGTCCGTAAAAGTGTTATAAATGGCCTATTTTAAAGGGAAAACTATCATTTCCTGCATAAAATAACTTATAACTACCAAATAACATGATAATATCATCATTTTACCTTCTCCATGTTCTCATCCACCTTTGTGATATATTTCTAGCTATGAAAAATCTGTACATGTCATTAATTGAGCTAAAAATGTGTCTAATTGACATTTTTTGCATATGAAACAAGGTGAAAGATAAATTAATGACTTGGAAACATATTGAAACATGTTAAAGGACATATTATAAAATTTTAAACATAATTTTATCCTTTTAACATCTTTTACCAAGGTTGACAAACTTTGACTTTTGTTGATTAGGCCATTTCAAGAGGGATGAGCTTAGACAAGGATTAGGGGAAGGATAAGTAAGATGTTTAGACCATTATGATACCCCATAGGAAATAAAAAATTCTTCAAAAGTTAAAAATAGTATGGGTTGACCTGAATTTTACTTGGGGTCAAATTCAATCAACGTTCTTGGCGATTCCTAGGGGTAGCATGCCAACTATGCCTAAGACCAATTGCCTAATTCTTCCATTGGGCATGAAGTCACACATATGGGCACTCAAATTGAATTAAACAAACCTTTGACTCAATGCAAACAAGTTGGTTGACCCAAACACACAAACTCAAAGACACACACCAACAAAGGGAAGGAAACACACCAACTTATGCTTCAAGAGCACTTAGGGAACACAACAACAAACTGAAACAAAACCAAACTAAACACACACTATCCTAAAATAATATCTCCCTCTTGGATCAAAGGGAAAGTATGAAACTCTTCTTGCCTCATATAATTAAGGGATATATGAGACATGTTTCCATTTGAACATTGGCATGGAAGACTTCATCTTTCTCATGGTGTTGGCCAATCTTCTTGGCATGGATTTCAATGTAGCTAAGACAACTTCAAACAAATCACATATAAAGATGAATTCTTATTTAACTTAAACTACCTTAGCTTCTTCATAAGACTCCTTAGTTTCTACATGATCTAATGATGCTTCATCAAATCATGTTTCTTGGCTCCCATGATGTCTTGAGAATGGATAAGTGGTTTTTCAGCTGTAAGTTCTTCAAACTCATCAAAGAGCTTAGTGTAATCTTCCCAATATTTATCATTGTCTCTCATGGAGACTCATTGATCTATCTTCTCATATAATTTTCCTTCAACCTTGAAAATTTATTTAAGCTCTTGTATAAACTCAATCTGTTATAGCTATTCTTCTTTATCATCTCTCACATCAAGGATCACCTCTTCCTCATGAACTTCTTCTTCAAACACCTCATCTTGATCCTTCATCATATGGTCCACTTCAAGTCTATTCCCATCCTTATTATGAGAAGCGATAACTTCATTTGAGTCTTCTTTATCTTGGTTCAAGATGGGTGAGTTATGATTGATAGCCCCAAGTGGAGTTCCAATGATAAATTCTTCTTCATCATTACTTGTGTCATCCTCTTACTCTGTTGCAAACTAAATTTGTTCCTCCTTTGATGCTTCCCTTAAAAGAGTTTCTTCTTCAAGAAGATATGGGTGAGAGGGTGGAAAATGGATGAATGAGCTAAAAAAAGAATGTAAGGTGTAGTGAGAGGCTCATGAATGGATATGAAAGAAAGAGAAAGCTCTTGAAATGACTCTTGGATATAAATAAGGCTTTGTTAGGTTGAGGGCACATCACTTTCTTCCATAGACACCTCATTATTTTCTTTATCTTCTTGGACTTCTCCTTTAACCTCTTTCTTTCCCCAAGACTTCACATTTTGGTCCTAATTTGCAAGCTTAGACCTAGTAGACTCTTTTGAGGATTGAATAGGTTCTTGTTCAAGGAGAGGAATTGTGGAAGGGAGATATATAGGTCTATGGGTTGGGTATGGAGTGTGATGTTCATGGATGGGCATGGAGATGGGTGAAACTTCTTGAATGGGCTCTTGAGGGAGAGGTAGTACATGATGAGCAATAGAAAGGAGATATAATTTATACAAGCTTTCATCATATTCCTCATCTTCTTGAGGTTATTCATAGCTTTTTGGAGATTATTTTATAGCTACAACTTATTCCATAGCCTCTTGAGTTTCCCATCTCTCTAACCTATTAATCCACCATGAAAAAGCTCTCTTGCCATGGACAATCCTTCACTAGTGACATATTGTTTCTCTTCCTCAACATACCCCCACATGTCCATTAACAATCCAACTAAAACTCTTAACAAATCCACAAGACCACCAATAGTTTCATCACAACACTTATCTAGCACACTCATATTCTTTTCCAATTCTAGAAACTTTGGCATAAATGCCCACACATTTTGAGAATGAGAGGTGTAGTAAGCTTCGAAAAAGTGATTGGGATTTTTAATTTCTTCAAGCAAGGTTTTCAAAGCTTCATATTTTTCCTCCCAACTAATGGTTTTTCTTGACTCCCCATAACAAGGTTGAGGGTCAATATGGGTCATATAGCTAGTCAACAACATCATACTCATTTGGAAAGGGACTAGGTTGACCATAAGACTACCATGACTCATAGAGAGGATGGTATTCTTGATAGGAATATTGAGAAGGATAGAAAGGGTCATAAAAAGGTTGATAGGGAGGTGTATGGTAAGGATTATCCTCACAACCATCCATATCAACTTCATAAGTCACATGAAAAGACAATAATTGATCAAAATCTTTAGCAATAGATACTTGGACTACTTACAACTATAAATTCATTTGGAATCACCATTAGTTCTTGCTTGGATGCTTCCAAAAGCTAATAAGAGAGAAGACACACCAATAATCTTCCCACTATTTGGACCTTGTCCCACTAGACATGCCAGAACTATTGTCTCTAAGTCTTGTACCTTAGAAGAGGTTATTAAAGCCTCTTCAATATTTGGCCAACATGGGAATACTTCTAGGTGTGTGGGGAACATATAGTGGAAGTAAACCTCTATATTTTAAGGCTAGGTCCCTAGATATGACTTGATATGCTTATGTTACTAAAACTACCTATTATGGGTGAAAAGGGAGAGATACATAAATAAAACCTAAACTAGGAGGTGATACACCAAGAGTTGCTTCTATTCATACACTTAGAATTTGCATAATTAACTAAGACAACTAAACTAGCCTCAACACCATTAATGGAGCTCCCTAGCATTATTGTTTCTCATGAAGGCAAATAATAAATCAACAAATGAAGGAAAGTGAAGGGAAGGTCAGATATGACACTACCAAACTCATACACACTTCAAGAGTCTATTGTAACAACATACACTTCATGAAACCTATTAGGAGAGAAATCATTTGTAGAAGCACATTCAAAGATTGCATGAAAACAAGATGAACTCAATCTATACTTGACATTCAAGATGGATCACTTCAACACATAGTGAAAATGGACTTTGAGTATAACTATCTTGCTTCTCATTTGATTAAGTACAAATCAAGGTATAATTTTGGTAGGGCTTCACCATACCAAGAGTTGGAATCCCTTTCAATAGCCAAAATGGCTCATACTTATAGAACTTGGAAGATGAGAGAGAAAGAAGAAGTTAAAGAGGCACAAAGACAAGTGTCCAAAGGTGAGGATCAGTTACAAAGCATAGAAATGAGGTGGAAAAGGAGTTATGAAACTTATGTGAACATGTGTCTACCAAATTGAGATCTTTATTCACATGTGTATTGGAACTCCTCAATCATTCTCCTTTGGAAAACTACCTTCATCATGGCTTCTTTGAGCATTCCAAGGCATGTTATGGATAAATGTCTCATGTGTGATGAGGAGAGGGAGTTAAAAAGATGATTCCACCTGCATTGGGAGTTTCTTTGATCATGAAATTCTCTTACATAGGCTCATCATCACCTTACAACCATGATCACTCTCCAATAGGCATTCCTTGACACTTAGAATTAGAATATTTCAATCTTCCCAAAATGATCCATACCAAGGGTCTTTTTACATGTTTTAGGACACTTCATATGCTTTTATTCATTAGAAACATCATAAAAGGCCACCAAACTTGAGTTTCCACTTTGTCCACTATGTCATTCTAGATGCCAGTTTAGATAGGTTGAATAGAGAAAGATAATAGAGGAACTTATGAGTATTTTAAAGGTAATAAAATTGCATGGAGTGTTGGCTCAAGTCCCAAGATACCTCCCAAAGTGATTTAAATCTCATGGTCATCTTTAGGATCTATAAAACACAAAAAACTATCAATAAAAACTATTTTTTACATCACCTGTATGGATTCCATATAATATGATTCCATGGATTTTATCCTCATGGAGTTGGAAACAAATTATATTCATAAATCATGGTCAAATTCATCCATTTAGATGAAAATTTTCCCTCATTTTTACCATCAAGTCCTAAAAATAGGGTTTATACTGATGGAGTATGTAGTTTTGCTATAGGAGTCTATAGTTAGACTAATGGAGTCTGTAGTTTTTGCTATAGGATTTTGTATATGGACTGATGGAGTCCATATATATTTTATATATGGATTTAAAATATATAAAATACCCTTTCAATCATGAACTAGTCAAGTGGAAAGCATGAATAATGTCAAAAATGCACATGACCCTCAATTAGGCCTTTAGGCCTAAGGGTTTCCCTCACACATGGCTATAACCCTCCTTGGTTAGAGCATATTGCTTACTTATAAGACTTATAAATTTTTTTTTTATCTTGTGTTAGGTTTCCTCTATCTTCTCCAATCATCACTTGGGATTTTCTTACCTTTTGGTCCATCATTTCAACATTTTCCCCAAAAATGTATCTCCATGCAAGGTAAAATTGCCCCTATTTTGAGATAAAATAGAGAGGGTTTGTAATTTTTAACTTGGGAAATTGATGATTTTATCATATTATATGACTCTTAAGGGTAATCTATACCAAATTTCACCCCTTGATTCCAAGTTTAAGACCTCCATCTCTTCAATTTTCCAAAGCATACTTTGTAGGAAAGGCTGTATGCAGGGTAGGTAGGGTTTAGAGATTTTAGGGGGTTGAATTTGAGGTTGGTTATGACATGTATGGATCCTAAATTATTATCATGATGAATTCAAACCATCCTTATCTATTTATCCCTCAAACACCTTCTTATTCCTTTAGACTTATGGACTAGGTCTTTGACTAATTGTGTTTATGCATTTTGGGCTGCCTGTAGGTGATCTTGGGGAAATTTGAGGCTTGCTTGAGATGTTTTGACTTCACATGAATTTTTTGGTGTTAAAAAACATCCTAAACCATTTTTAAACCTATAAAAATTATAAATAACCTAACCCCCAACTCATTTTCATATAACCCTGTTGTAGATGGCCTCTCCCAGACCTATGTACGGATAGGGGAGGGTAGATTAGTGACCAAAACCCAAAATACACCCTTTATCTTATCATTTCAGCTCAATATTACCATTTGGATCATTTAGGATTGATATCACTTGATGGCATAACTTATGATCACAAATGAAAGTGCAAAGTCACTTTTTTATCCATACCCTATAGGTGTTCACTACCCCTTTTTAGTGGTTTTTTGGCAACTTTGAGACCTTGAAACTCCATCTTCCACTTATCCTTTTCTTCTGAAAATTGGCATAGTTGTTATCCATTAATAGGGATATAAGGTGAGTATATGATGATCCTTAAAAACCATCATATCCTTGTTGGGTTAAAATAACAAAAACACTTAGGAGCTCTATTTTCTTAGTCTAGGGAAAAGTTCCCCAACTCAGTCCTTATCTTTCCATATGAATTCTAACTTATATCTTGTCAATTATATTAATTCACAAGGATTTTTCATTCCATTTCATCATTTTAAGGTATAATTAAGTCTCTTAAGTGTCTCAAATTCACAAGTAACCCTCATCCTCTCTATTCAAGCCATCTGTAGGTGGTGTTCAGCGGTAGTAGGCAATGGATACTAGGGTGGTAAAGCGCATTATCATGATCATATTCACCACATGTGAATCAACTCAAAACCTTAAAGTGAATTTCAAATATGTATCAATCTTGAAAACATTATCAAGGTTGTTATTTGAACATGATGTTATCATTGAGACCCTTGATTGACCATTTCCCTTTGAATATGTAGACAGTGAAGGGAAAAAGTAGACTAGGTGTAAGATTGAGGCCTCGTGGTCTCTTCCTTGATCATAAAATTAATTTTAAAACTTAAAAACACCTGATCCACATTTAATTCCTTCATACTAACATGCAAACCGTTCATTCATGGCACCTGTATGTGCATACTTCTGAGCAAAGGAAACAAACATAGTCCAAAGCAAGAACAAGCCTAGAAAAGGCTTTCTTAGGAATTTGATGACTTACAAACCCAAAAGTATCATTAAAAACCTATGAATAGTAATTTAAAAACTTTGAGGAACACCTGAAACAAACACATCCATCAAACCAAAGCAAGATAATCTAGAACAAATGCAAACAGTGACCCCCTCATGGATGCAATCTCATAGATTGCTGCTTGGAGTGTAAGTGATTATTCATGAAGGAGGATCCACTAGTTTTATACTTTTTTTTATGGATGTGAAGTTCACTCAAATTAATATCCACCTATATAAACATTCTACTTGACTCTACTTGTACGACCCATAGTAAGTGCTTGAACTTGCCCTTCCTTGGCTTACCAATGGAAAATGAAGGAAAAGAAGTTATAAATGAACATTTTGACATTATTTATGCAAAAGAAATGTGTAAATTTCCTTTGGGGAGGTGAAGAGTCACACCACCATATTTTTAGATGTGAGGGATCTTGAGAAGTCCATACAAGTGTTAGAAATGGCCTATTTTAAAGGGAAAACTATCATTTCATACATAAAATAACTTGTAAATACAAAATTACATGATAATAAAATGATTTTACCTTCTCCACATTCTCATTCTCCTTGGTTATAGATTAATTTCTTTGAAAAATCTATACATGTCATTAATTGAGCTAAAAATGTGACCAAATGACCTTTTCTGCATATGAAACAAGTTGAAAGATAAATTAAAGACTTAAAAACATATTAAAACATGTTAAATTAAATATTATAACATTTTTAACACAATTTTATCCTTTTACCATCTTTTACCAAGGTTGACCAACTTTGACTTTGGTTGACTACGCCATTTCAAGAGGGATGAGCTTAGACAAGGACTAGGGGAAGGATAAGTAAGATGTTTAGACCATTATGAGACCCCATAGGACATGAAACCTTCTTAAAAATTTTAAAATATAATGGGTTTACCTGAATTTCACTTGGGGTCAAATTCGGTCAACATGGCCATTTTTATACCTCTCATCCATGCTTAATGAGTATACAATTCACCTATATTGCATATATTTATTGCTGCGATAAAAACTATATGATTTAAAAATAAAGGATTATGATTAAATTATTTTATCATATGGAATTACTAATTCTAAAATTTATAATTTCTAAGATGCTTTTAGGTTTTCAAAATAAATAAAACCATTTAAGATACAGTTAGCCCATAACATCAACTTTGTAACCTATAGTAATTATTATAGTTAATTGGTAGTAATTGGGTTTATAACCCATAAAAATTATAGAGACTCATATCATCTAATATTGATTTCCTATAACAACTATGATATTTAGTTCATGGTTTAGATTTGAATATTCATTCCATGCTTAAAGGAGTAGGCATGACCCTGTGAATCTAGGGATGAATAAACAACTCCAAATAAACTATTTTCTTATTCATATTTATTCTATGGTTGTAACATATGATTTTATTGTTATAAAATAATATTTTATTAATTATTATTTTTATAATAACCATATTTACATTTTTAACTCCTAAACTCTTAGGAGTCTCTAAATAATCACTTGCCTCCCCTATATAAGTGGTAGAATTGCAAATTTGTAAGGAATGATTAGATAGGTGTTTAACCCTAATTTGGATGTGGATCCTACTTGGGTAGATAGGGTTAAGGATATATAAATTATAGGGCATACAGGTTTAATATCATATCTATAACAGGCCAATTAATGTATTAAACTTAGATACACCATATACTGAATTTATTAAATTGAGATAAGCTATAAATGGAAAACACAACTATGATAGATATAGAAATGAAAAAGAAGTGATGTACTTAGCTTGTTCTGATGTTAATGTAGATCTAGATCTAGAACAGGCTGAAAGTAGGTAGGAATATAATTCTAGAACAATTTTTAGATTATAGATCTTATGTCTCTAGCTTTTTGGATAACTGCATCATCCCTAGACGGTTATGTCAATGATATTGTTTGGGTTTGATGCTAGTGTCCTATATAGAATATAAACTAAAATAGGTTATGACCACCTAGATTATTTGGGTTTTGGATTCACCTTCACTCTGATGTATTCAAATCTAAGTTTTAGATTGATGGTCATGATGAAATGGAAAAACCTAGCTTTCCATCTTCAATGTGACCTTGGGGAAAAATGGGTTAGTGGGAATATGATGTCGAGTTGACCTATAATGATCCCAGTATAAAAGGGAACTACCTACATAGCCAATACTATATAAGAGTGCCTTGAAATTATGTAGTTATTGTGTATGTGTTGGCTTATGTTTGAATCATGTAATGTGTGTAAAATAAGTACAATAGTGACCTAGCTTATAAATTAGAAAATAATACCTTATGACTATTCCTTTAGTAATTTATACCTATATATGTGTTGTATCTATTATTGGTGTGGATATATGGAATCTTTGTTCAATTAAATGCTTGATAGAGTGCCTTCAATAAGTGCCTTGGTCTCTTGGTCTAATTACTATGTGAGGAAAGAATGAGGGTTGATGTTTTATTTATACCAATATTATCAAGAGATAACTCACATTAAATCACTTAGTCCAACCATTGTTATACATTTCATTTGAAAAGTGGATAACTTTAGGACATTAGATACTTATGTCAGGGTAGGACAATAATGTCAATATTACTATCTATCTTAGATGTTAGTGTCTAGGGAGTAGGAGAACAAGTACATGATCAAAACTTATAGATGTGTAAAATAAGTATATTTTAAGAATTCTAGGCAAGATAAGATGTATGTGTCATTAATATAAGGCTGGTCAGACTAAGAGAGAGGCTAAGGGGCACAAGATAGAGTAGATGTAAGTCTTGTAGAAGCAAGGCATGTGTATAACTAAAAGGAACAACCCAGGTCTAATTTTTCTAAGTGTACAAGACTAAGGTGTTATATAATCACAAAATATCATCTGCATTTCCCCCCTTTAAAATAGTAATGAAGTTTCTAGTTTAAAGTAAAGGAATAAGTATTTGGGTGTGTTTGTAGACCTTATCTTTTCTTGAATTGAATTTTAGTGCTTTGCTAGTGATTGACCTACAACCAAGAGCATGTTACAGTGTAAAATTGATGCATATAATCTAGGTTAAAATTAATTTAAATAGATTTAAATTAAAATATCAAGGTTTAAGAGTACACCTATTTATTGATGTAACTATCTTACATATTATCAAGTTATTTTATAAAATATGTATGATTGTAAGGCTCTAAAATTGATATTAGGATAAATATATATAAATATTTAAGGTTCATATATCCAAGGATATATATATACATATATATATATATATACATACATACATATATATATATATATATATATATATATATATATATATATATATATATATATATATATATATAGAGAGAGAGAGAGAGAGAGAGAGAGAGAGAGAGATTAGAAGGCACATGCCCCCAACTTTGGAGTAAAAGTGAGTTATGACTTGATAGTTGAGATTAGTTCAACTATGCAACACAATGATACTTATAACCTAGTGAGTTTGGATGATCAAGTATCCAACTAAAAATCTTGGTAAGATCGAGTGATTTAATCACATCCCATACCAAAAGGTGAACCAATTGACTATAGTAGATTGGTTTGATAAAGTTTCTAAAAGTTTAAAGTAAAGGTTTTGGAATCTAAAATTTATTTGGATTTTGAAATATAGGCACATGTTTCATAACATATATACCTTATATATGTCTCATGCTAAAACTATGTATAAAAATGGTAATGTATAGAATTCTACCAAAACTGTGAATTTGAATCATATAATTGTGTGTTTTGGCCAATACAGATAACTGTGTAAGTGTGGAGGACATGATTCCAAACCATGCCTCCACTATATATGGATAAATATGAAACTAATATAAGTAACAATGTTAAGGATATGTTTCCAAACATTCCCCCACTATAAACTGGATATTTTGAACACTGAATAGGTGTGGAGAACATGCTTCCAAAGCATGCCCTCACTGAACCTATGAATCGATATAATTACCATATTAAATGAATGTGGAGAACAAGATTTCATATCATGCCCCCAATGAATCTAAAAATTATGAATGTGTGGAAACCATGTCCATATGACATGCCCCCATTGAATCTTTAAACTGTGAATGTGTGGAAGCCATGTCCATATGACATTCTCCTATTGAATCTTCAAATTGGTATAAGTACTGAATACTAAATGAATGTGAATAAAATGATTCAAAATCATTCCCCCATTGATCTACAAACTATGAATGTGTGGAATCCATGTCCATATGACATTCCTCTACTAAATCTACAAATTGGTATAAGTACCATAATACTAAATGAATGTGGAGGACATGATTCTAAAGCATTCCCACACTAAATTTAAAAATTATGAAACATGTGGAAAACATGATTCCCAAGCATGCCCCCACTAATATTCCCCCACATTTTAGTTAAAGGAAAAATAGTATCAAAAAATTTACCTCACCTCAAATGGGTAGACAATTGTAAAATCAATGAATGTAATGAAGTAACATATAGAAAGAAATACGTATAGGTAAATGTATCATTGAAGCCCATATAACTAATATGATCACATGTAGGCATAATATGTATGATAAATATCATGGAAATGTCTAGATAATAATAGTATAATATCAACATGAAAATAATCACACACATAAGAGCACACAAAAGCAAGTCAAAAGACAATGGTTGAAGGAGACCACAAACAAAGGGTATGTTCAAATGCCACAAACTCAAATGGACATGACTTAGTAAAATGTACACAAAGCAAGGAATAACATATTAAAATTTCCATACAAAAAGTAATGACATATTTAAATGTCCAAAAAAGTAATCATAGGCATAGGGGCCACATATAATGAATCATATTCAAATTCTCAAACAAGTAAGACAATAACAAGGCAAAACACTCAAGGAAGTGTCTAGAGTAAAGCATAAGCAACCAACATAAACATGTCATAGTGGCCCATGGATCAAATGTGTTAGAAAAAAATGTCAAGTTCATAGCATATCAATTACCATGTGCAATATATAAGTATAGATAAGGCATGTGTAAGTACATATGTAAGCTTAAACATGATAATGTAGAATTATCATCAAATCATATAAAATGTGTGTATCAAGATTGAAGAAGAAAATCCCCCCAATGTTCAATAACATGAGTATAAGGAAAGGAAAACATACAAAATAGGAGTCTCTATGTATGCTTGTATATGTGTATGTAGGAGTAAATTATATGCTATCCCCTAATATTTTACTAACACATAGATGCCAAGGATCCAATAAAACATGTAGGAGTTGAAAATGTCTTTAGATTTTTTAATGTTTAAAATTTTTTTGATATTTTTGGAATATTTGATGATGAGGAAATATCATCATATGATTCCATCCAATGCATGGTCATAAATATCTCCCCCCACTATGAACCTTACAACTTTAAGTTGGATCCTTTATATTGTTTTCATCTTGATTAAATAGGTTGAAAAGGTACATAGGATGTTCCTCCTCACATTTTTCATGTGTAGTAGAAGATGTAATGCTATAATTTGAAATATGTATTAATTTTCCTTCATGAGAAAAGGAAATGCTTCATTGATTTTGGTAAATTATTGCTTCTATTTGGTATAGCCAAAGAAATTCGAGTGTAAAAGCATATGGAGATGTGGTAGGCATAACCCAAGTCCATATTTGAATTAATTTAGGACCACAAGAAATTGGTATTGTTATGTTACCCAAGGATTCTTTCTAGGTGACCTTATTTTACAAGTCTTATAATTTAAAATTGAGTGGTTGAAAATGCTATATACTAAAAGTGGTTTTTGTTTGTTTAGGATCAATATGGTTATTCCAAAAATAAGCACCATCCATGTATAAGGTAATTGTTAAATCTTGGTGATGTGTGTAGTTTTTGATTTTCTATACTTAAAGATTTGGCCTAGGTTGAACACCTTATATGGGCCCCATATTAAGTAACTTTAGGAAAACACTCATATAAAGATTAAAAATACCTCATTTTTGCTCATAATGCTCATTTGGTAATTTATATCCCTTATTTGTATAAGGTATATAAATTTGGTACTTGGAAGGAGAAAAAGTGGTTAAGGAACTCTTTGGTAAGCTATAGAACCAATTATGTGCCTCATCAGAAGTGCTCATAGGGAATACCTTTAATTATTGTTTGTCATCATTTTCCCATTGACCAAAAGAATGTACATAAGTTAGTATGTGCTCGAATGGATCTTTATTATGACAAAATATAGGTAAATGTTCTGATTCAAAACCATATGGATATGGATATTCAAGTATACATTATGCAAGAGGTTGATTATTGAATGAGGTAATATTTGTATTTGCATTATGGAAATCCACTTGCGTTTGAAGAATAGAAACCTAATTTTGAAGATCCACAATAGTTATCATCATAGACATAAGATAATCCATGGGAATGGTGGTGTTTGACATATGTGTTATCACTAATTCTAAGCCATTATTTCATTTGGATCCAGGCATATGAGTATCATCATCATCATGGATAAAAAGTGTAAGTTTGTAATCCTTGAATTAGGATGCTTTGGTAATGTTTCTTGCTCTTGATGTTCATCTATGTGCACCTCAATATGTGGTACCCTATTTGAATTTTTATATGGAGGATCCATTGTACTTGACTAATCTATTTCATAAGTGTGTATATGCTCAAGATGAATGCATTATTTAGGTAGTACCACTATAGGAAGGCCTTCGATTTTGGATTGTATCATTTTAATTTTTTTGAAAGGCTCATCATTGGTGGGTATTGTGAATAAAGTCCCATAATGTATGAATTTTACACATATATGAAGTGTAGATGAGATAACTTCTAGTGAATTTAATCAAGGTTACCTAAGAGTATATTATAATGTAATAATAAAGACATTACCTAAAAAATAGTTCAAATAGTTTTTGGTCCCAATGTCACATCCAATGTAATTTGACCAATTGGAGGACTATGTAAATTACCAAACCCTTTTCATATGCATAATAAAATTTTAAAGCAGATTGGTGTTAATCCCATGGTGGTTAGAAAATTGAAATTACAAACTTATAGGTTGATCCATTATCAATGAGCACCTTTTTTATGCCCTTATTTTGTATTATCACTTATATTAACAAAGGTAACTCTTGTTCAATAATATGTATGGATGATAAGTTAATTGGATCAAAGGTAATAAGTTTGGCATTGTTCTTGAGATATTTAATGATATCTACCAAATAAATAAGCTTAATATCACTTAGAACTTGAGTTTTACATAATGTATCATATAGGATATCCTTGTAAACATTAGATTGTTTTAGGATCTTAAGTAGTGAAATTTTAACATGTGTATTGATAAATTGGTCACATTGGCATCTAGATATTAGCTCTATATCATTACAAGAAGAATTATAAAGAGATATCAAATGTTGTCTTTTTTTGACACTCTCATTAGAACACAAATTTGCTTAACAATTTTTACAAGAGAATTAATGTAGTAAAACATATAAAATATAAGGTATTAGACCATGAAATAATATACAAATATGTCCATGGAAAACATAATTTCAAGGTTTATCAATTAGGGATCAAAGAGAAAATAAATCAAAATACCCTTATTGACCTAGGGTTTGATGTTCAAAGATCAATTTCACTAAAATTTTTAAACCTAATTTGGATGTGGATCATAATTGGGTAGATATGGTTAAGAATATAGAAATCATTGGGCACAAGGGTGAATATCAAATCTATAATAGGTTAATTAATGTGCTAAACTCATATGTACCATATGATGAATTTATTAACTGAGATAAGTTATAAATGTAAAATGCAACTGTGTTAGATATATAAATTAAAAAATGTGATGTAATTAGCTTGTTCTAATGTTAATACAAATATATATTTGGAACATGTTGAAAGTAGGTGGGAAGATAGTTTTGGAATAGTTGCCAAATTCTATATCTGGTGCCTCTAGCTCTCTAGATATTTGCATCAACCTTGGATGGTTGTATCGATGATACTATTTGGGTTAGATACTAGTAACTTACATGAAATATCAATTGAAATAAGGTGCAACCACCTAGAGTTTTTAGGTTTGGCTTTGTCTTCACTTTGGTGCATTAAAATCTGGGTCATAGATTGTTGCTCTTAGTGAAATGGCAAAACCTTACATTTCCATATTTAATGTGACCTTGGGGAAAAATGGGTTAGTGGGCACATAATGTCGAGATGACCCATAATGACCCAAATATCAAAGATCACTGCTTACATAGATAATACTCCACAAGATGGCCTCATACTCATGGAGTTCTCCCTTACATGTTGGTTTGTGTGTGAATCATGTAATGTGTGTACAACAAGTATGATAGTGACCTAGCTTGTAACTTGGAAAATAATATCTTATGAATTCTCATTTAATACTTTAGACTTGTAGATGTGTTGTACCTATGACTATTTGGTGAATAAGGAAGCTTTGTTTAATTGAAATTTTAATAGAGTGATTTTGATAAGTTTTTTGATCTCTTAGTCTAATTGCTAAGTGAATAATGAATGAGGGTAAATATTATATTTATACCAATCTTATCAAGAGATAACTCACATATAAACACTCAGGATGACCATTGGAATATGTTTCATTTTCAAAGTGGATGACTTTAGGGTACTATACACTTGTGTTGGGGTAGGACAATAATGTCGATGCTACTATATATCCTAGATGTTGTGTCCAAGAAGCATGAGAGTAGGTATAGGCTCAAAACTTGTAAAAGTATAAGATAAGTATATTTTAAACATTCTAGGTAGGATATGATTTCTGTGTCATCAAAATAAGGTTGGTAAGACTAAGAAATAGTACAAGGGTCACAAGATAGAGAAAATGTGAGGCTTGTAGAACCAAGGCATGTGTAGAACTAAGAGGAACATCCAAGGTATGAGTTTTCCAAGTGAAAAAGACAAAGGTGATAAATTATCACAAAATATCATATAAAATAGGTAGTTGATGAAAATAATAAGATTAGAATATAACTAGAAGAAGAGAAAATTTGTAATTTCCATTTGTTGTAACAATATTTATATTGATGTAAAAGTAATTAATCTAGAAGATTTGACTTAAATTTGTAGCTGAGGAGAGAATTTAAGATCTAATATAAATAAGACAAGTCCCACTTTCATAGATTTGATAATTTGATTTCTTATCTATTAGTTTAGTTCCATTTTGTATTTTTGTGTATGTATGGCTTAATTTATATTGAACAATTGTGATGTGTGTTGTATGATTTGATATTTGCATAAGCATTTTCCATTATATAATTTAAATATTATGTGGGAAGATTATAATATATATGGAATTTAATTTCATGTTATTTAATTTATGATAAATTTAATTCCTATAATTTAATTCTTGATATTCATTACCGACAAGTGTGAATTCATTTCCAAAAAGTATGAATTAGGTCTATTAATATTCCATGTGGTTTAGTGTTGCATATATAGTGTATGCTCCTTATTATTTTATACAATCCCTAGGTTGAAAATTATTAAAATTAATTTAATTGATAAATTAAGTAGATTCCCCATGGAGTACCTATGTTAGGTCATACGAATGTGATTGGAATACATCAGTTTAATTGGGGAGTTGATTTTTCTTGTCAGGATACTTATGTAATTTCTTGAATAAAATCAAATATTTTAATGCGTAACATGGTGTGGAAGCATCATTTGTTATTGAATATAGGTAGAAGTGTATGAAACCTTCTCTACTTACATTATAACTAGTTTACTAGGACCATTATTATGTAGTCTCATTTCTATCTAGAGGGGATTGAAGTGCCTTGCCATTTGTTCCCTAGGCCTTGGCCTTCATTACCTATTTTAATAAGAATATTTGAACCAAATACCTTGATGTGTTTCTCAAAATTACTAAACAAAATTATTGAATTGGATTTCAAGGAATGATAGGGACTTGATAGATATTCATCTGTCATTTTTTTGGATATAGAGGCATGCTAATAGTTAAAGTGTCATATTACTATAATTTTTTACACTTAAATTCAAGTCACATTAGTTCCTTTTTATTTGTATAAATTTTTGGATGCATCTTCACCATGACTTGAGTACTTATGTGCTCATATTAAACAAGACTATGAGGACATGTTTCACAACATAAATATTGTGAGCCATGAGATCTATTAGCTACTCCACAACAAGGCTAATGTTTTTCACCTTAGATTGGAGAGAATATTGAAATTATTATTTCCAGTGTTGGAGATGATGGACCTCTTTAATAAATAATTTTTTCTCATCCATATATTTTGAAACAAATACTTCCATATGGGGTTATTTTCCTTCTTACTCACTTTACACATGAATATGATAGAGAAGGGAGGAGTGCATGTTTGATACTAAATTTGAATTAGTGTGGACAACTAATGCCAAGATGGTGTGATGATTTTTTTATATAATACCAATGATCCATGTGATTCCTAGTAGGTTCACATTGGATAAAAATATAGATATTTAAACTAGAATTATCTATTCAAACAAAGTTTGAGGATTATAGAACATTTAATGGAATCTAAACAAGAGTAAAAATAGCCATTACATATATGAATATAGATAAATTAGAAAAATAATGATACTTATACTCAATGGAAATAAGATGTGTATTACATGTCCATACAAAACACAACAAGGCTAAGAATGATAGTTCTTGTGATCATAAGAGGAAAAAATTATTAGTCTAAACTATGAATGAATAAAAAGGTCGCAAATAAGAATTCTCATGATTAGAAAGGGGCAAAAATTTCTATTTGATTTACTTAGTCTATGACATGACTATAATGATCCATCAGTGTTAAATAATCAAGGCATGCTAACATATGAAAGAGAGGACCATTTATGATGTAGGTCTAGTGCCTTTCTATCAAATAACTTACAATTAATAGTATGACTAATTTTGAAGATTATATCTCGATTTTGAGAAATTAATAAATTTAACATTAAATCCTTAGAGGTTTTTGGTGATTATGAGTTAGTCATTATATATGTTATAAAATTTTATAAAATCAAACACAAGTTGTGCTGAAAGGTACCAATGTGCACATTATGCCCCTTGGAGTTTTGTAAGCACATAAGGGTGCATATAGTCTCCACTAATGTTACAAGATATTTTAAAGGCATATAGGTTGCCTATAATTCATGCGTAGGTGAAACATTGTGTACTATGAAAAATTCTTCCATAGTGCCTTTACTTAACTTGGGGTATTCCATTCAAGCTAAAAAATGTGATTCTCACCATGGAGCCAAGGGTAATGATGTGGTGGACAACCTAAACTTAGTGGCAAGATTAGGGATATAGAATGTGCATAGAAAACTAAACACAAATAAACTAGTAATTCATTCAGATGCATAAGTATTAAAAAAGTGGTACGACTTATATTTAATATGGAAAATATGGAAAATTATTAGCATGTACAAGTACCATTAAGATAAGGAATTTAAGTTTATGTAATAATAAGGGGATATTACTCCAACTAATTTGTCTAGAATAGAAAGAGTTTGAGTTACAAATGTGTGTGAATGACATATACCCATGACATGATAACAATCTAATATCAAGTATCTATGTGATTTATCTCATATTTGATCCTTTATGGGTCACATAGTTATAATATAAACATCATTATAATAGGATTGATTGTTCATATTTTATCTATGTGATAGTTATTCTTGTAGGTGAAGTGATTGACATTAAAGGACTAAGGAATGCTAACAGGTTCTATAACATGATGAAACTCTAGAAAGTGACATTTAGCATGATACATGATAATAAGAAGTTAGCACATGGATGTTGAGTGTGGATTTTCTTGTGTAACACCAAAAACATACACATTACATTATTGGATGATATGATAATGGGAAGTGGTATCATAAGGTGAGACAAATGGTTCTATATGTTGTAAGTGGATGGGAAATTCCATAGGTATATAAACATCATGTAAATTTTAGTTACGCTTGCATGATAAGTTACAAGGTGTTTCAAAAGTTCACATAGGTAATGCAAGCTTGTGAATGTGTTATAATTTATTAAGAGTTTTGTGAACTTAAATTTCTTAAGATTAGTGTGTAAACCCACATGGAATCTACATTTGAATCCCTCACCATTTATTGAGAAGCATTGATCCCCATTACATATTTTTTTAGATATGGAAACTAAAAATAACATTTTTGAAGGTTGTACCACTTAACTTTATCACTATATTTTCTTGCCTTCCCCACTTGAGCCACTTTATTTGTGCATTTATGGGTTCTCCTTATTTTCACTTAAATAGCCTAATCCTTTAGTACCAGATGTATGTTTTTAGGATCTAAATTTTAAAGATGACGCATTATTTATAACTCAAGAAAATATGGGTACTATGGCTTAAAGAGTTCCATATTTTTGACTGGATGCAAACCCAAGTATTATGGGAAGTCAAAATAATTATCTCTAGCTACATGAAAAATTGTGTATGGACCATAGTGGAAAGGCTTGATCTTGTGATGTAGACCCTTGAAGCATTTCTTTTAAAGATGTAAATAGACATTATCAACCACATTGAACTCAAAAGGTGTGTGGTGTGTGTCATGATGCTCTTTTTACTTCAATTGTTAGTGAAATGGAACCTATTAAACTTGATGGTGGACAACTAGATATTTTAAAGAATTTATTTTTTTTCTCCCCTCTCTTTTCTTATGCATGTGACTCCATGCCAAATGGTGAATGGTAGGATATGTATATGGGTGGCATTGGTTGGAACCTAAACCATATATGTAATGGAGTATGCCCCTTAGATTTGTGAATTTTTTTATTATAATCATTTTAAATTTAAATTAGATTAACATCCCAAATGTGTGGATGCATTTTAATTTTACAATAGATGAAAAAGTGTGTAGTTGAGAATGTCCATTTATTTGGGGATGGAATGTTGTTTAATAGTTTGATTGTATATCCATCATATCCAACAAATATTTAAAAAAGTATCTAAAAAATTGCATGTCACGATCAAACATAACATATATTAATAATCTAAAATGAGCCCAAACATTGCTAAGTAAAAAGCACACAATTCCCTACATTTTGATACTCAACTTTCAAACAAATATGATGGCCATCTTATAAAACATGTCCACTATAAAAAAATAAAGTGGTTCTGGTGAGTTATCATAGGTAGTCCATTCATGAAATCCATGATAATGGATTCTCATGACCTACTTGTAACTAATATAGGTGGGTAAAGTCCTAGATTCTTGTTCATGGGATTGGAAATGTAATAAGGAATGTAGTACTTGATGTGGTGCTCACCATCTATGTGCATGTGAGAACAATATAAGCATTGGTATAACACAATAGTATTTTACTATGAAATGAACATGGCCTTGTAGTTTTCCTATGACATATTTTCCCTAAAGGGGCATACCTGCAAGTTTCATTTTAATCCAATGCCTTAAAAACTTAATTGTGCATGTTTTCCCTATAGGTTAATTTTTTATTATGACTTTGCACAAACAAAAATAGAATAAAATAATTGGCCAAAGTTAATTATATAAGTGTTAATAATTATGATGGACTTTGGTTATATATGTTATTATCCTATTAACTTTAAAAAATAACAAATAAACTAAAAAACTCATATGCAGTTTAAAGCATGTCAAATGTGTCATAACTTAAAGTCATAACTGTGCATCTAATAAAAATTAACATCACAATAATATTTTACATTTAAAATTATGTGATAATTTTGAGGTTTGTAGAAGCATAAATGATCTTGATCCTGTACATGAATCCACTCCATGACCCATTTTTGTTTGAACTTGCACACACATAAAAAAATACATAGATAGTATTTGCTTAAAAATATGTCATAATAAGAAATGAATATAAAAAATTCAACTACCTATAAATCTACAATAAATGATACCAAATCATATAATTATAACATCATAGTATATAATTATTCATATCATTAACTAGGCAGAAAATTTGAGTAATCAACATAAATTCCCATTAAGTAATGAATTCATAATACCATTATTTATTGCTTCCACAAAATAACTATAACCAAGTCACATGCTAAAGATAATTTGGTCTTCAAAAAGGGTATACGATAGCCCAGTGTTTGGTGTGTTCTCAATATATATATCATGTTTACTTTTTGATTGATGTGACTTCATTGTATTATGTTCCTTTTATGTCTTTAACATGTATAATGTGCTTAATTTGAGCTTAATATCACTTCATTTTATAATGTTCATTCTATGTTCTTGGTATGTTTACAATGTTTGAGGTGTTTTCACTAAGTTTGATCACATATGTACCATGTTTCTTGTTTTAGTTATTATCACCATTTATTTTATTTTTTATTTGGTGAAATGATCTATATCTTCTACATTGATTTTATTACTTGCTTATGTTTCTATTATTCCTATCAAGTATCTATTAGAGGAAATAATTCATATTTTTTATTTACATGGTTATATCTTATGATATTGATACTACACTACTTATATATTAGGACCACATTGGGAGTTTTAACTGATATTAAACTACTTATTTATGTTTTGTTCATACATGGGGCATATCACCATTTGTTCTATATTTATTAAAATTTTCCCATATGCGACACATTATTATTTCAATTAAATTGATATATCATAGGTCCACATGGGGTAAGTTATCCCATAACATACATGTTTCTTAGATTACATACTTCTAGGTTAGATATCATTAGTTTTTTATTTTATCTTATACAAATGCACATAATTCCTTCCTTTTGAGATATGTACTTCACAAATTCATACCAAATCTTGAAAGGATGAAGACAATCCACTAATTATATATATCTAGACTCCAAACCCTCTATATGTACTTAAATTCACTCGCTTCATTTAATGTCACTAATATTCCTATTAGTCGACACTAATTATGCTTCTCTCATTTATCCTAATTAATCCAATCCTAATATACCTCCTTCTCAGTCATTATCTAATGTCCCCATCAATATTTATTCACCCACTAACTATAGCCTTATCCCACTTCTTCATTAATTTATTTAATCATCTCTTATCCTATCCTAATCCAACTTACTTGTTATTTGGTAATTTTAAATTCCCATAGCCCACCTACCTAGCCTATTCCTAGGCTCTCATACACCCTTAGTGCCCAATCACTCACCTAATCCCTATCTAATCCTATACCTAATCCTAATTATCCCCTAAAAGGATAATAGAATTCTCCAATTCTAGAATCCTTTTTATTCTCACCCCTCCTCTCTAGTAGCCTCCATATCTAGAGGTTTCCAAGGAATTTAAATTCCCTGGATAATCCTCATCCATGGATATCCACAAGCCTACTTTGAATTTAAAGCATTAATCTTTCCCTCCACATTCTATATAAACTAGACCAATCTTCCATTGAAACCAAACATTGAATCCATAACATCTTCATGCCAAACAAATCTTTGAATCCATTATCTAAAAATCAATGATCAAGAAAACATAATGTCAAAATTATGAATGTAAGGTAATCAATCCAATCCTCTTGTTTTTGTTCAGTTTAATCATGGTTTAGAGCAATTATCTTTAAGATTACAATGCTGGTTTGAATTGTGTATTCATCAAGTTTAATTTTATTCTTAATGGTTCTAGATCTTACTTAGGTAGTTTCATGTTTGAGTAGATTTAGATTAGTTGCATGATATTAAATATTTTGTGCTAAATTTTCCATCTACATTTTGGCAACCATAGTGGGAGATATCCCTCCCAAATTAATAATTTTGTTTGTTAGTAGTGTTTTTACTAGCTTGTAGGTATGATCAATCAAAAAAATCTTATATTGGTGAAATTTTGCATGCACAAATGAAAATTACAATTTTACATTGGTATTCATGACTTTGCAGTCATGGTTTTGCCCCAAAAGTCATGACTTTGTGTAAACTGTCTACCTTGACCACTAACCATTTTATTATCTTCGTAGGTTATCATGCTTATGCAAAACCACTATTTCAAAAATCATTATATTGCACTGTAAATAATGATATTGATTATGTAGTCATGATTTTTTTTATATGCTAACGATCTTGTCTTGGAAGGTTTTAATCTTTAAGAAAAATCACAAATTTAAAAGTAGCAATTTTGACCTAGTAATTGTGGTTTTGCATTCACTAATTATGGTTTTGTAGGTCCAAAAACAAGCATAATATCACTTATTTTATCTATTGACTATCATTTTTGACCTCCTATGTACTTGTAATGAACACTTTATGTTAAAAAATTGGTTTTGTGTTCTCTGTGTACAAGATCCTTACACAAAAATGAAACTAGTCTATAATCTAGTAAGCAAACCTTTAGTCATAATATTTCAACTTGTAGATCTACGATTTTGACCTGATATTAGTTATTTTTTAGTAAAAGTAGTGATTTTGTGTTTTGGTAGAAATAGGGTGTAGTTTTAATCATTTTCCTAAATTTTTAGCTAACCATTAGACTAAATGGTTTAATCATTCTATCTATTAAGGTATATTATCATCTAAGAAAAATCATTTTGAACATTCTAGTATAATCCAAAAAATATGTAATCTATCATAGTTAAAATTTTCTTAGTTGCACCTATGTGATTTTGAAACATTTTGAAAGCTAATCAATCTCACTAGTATTTCTAAAAATCACTTAGAGTAGATAAACTTTAAAATTTTATAATTTTCCATCTTAGTTTAAAAACTCTAATAATAATTTTTTGAGAATTGTGATTTTGCCTTAGCAGTATCAATTTTGCCTAACAATCATGGTTTTATAGTCTAACCATCATAGTTTACTATCTATTACAAAATCACAACTAGTGAGTTTTAATATTGCACTAGTAGTTGTATTATTTTAGTCTAAAGTTATGAATTTGTACTCAGTTTTCCTTCAAAGTTTCCCCTTTTGAGTTAGTTTTTACAATCAATTTTGGTGAATTTTGAGTCATTCTGGGCCTCCCACAAGGCCCAAATTGCCTTTGGTGTCAGGGATCCACCCCTCAACACTAACCTATACCATGATAAGGAACATTCTTGGGGCACTATCCCTTAACCCCATTAGGGGATGCCACCCCCAAAACCTCACACCATGGCCCACTCACCCAAAGAAGTTATAGAGCCAAATCATTATTTTTTAGGATGTTTTTATTAAGACCTAATAGACTAACATTTTGTTTCTTGTAGGGGTAAATATAGTGAATATTTTTTCTAAATAACATCATCTTTTGTAGGGCATATTTTGGTCTAACATCTTGTCTTACAGGTTTCCCTTCAAGATTATCAGTCAAACTACTAATCACTTATCTTAAAAGTTTCCTCTTTAAAAGGGCCACTTGAAACTACTAATCATTTTATTATAAGCTTCCTATCAAAGACCCATATTGGCATATTTAAATATCATTTTGTCTTAGACTCTTCATTATTTTTATCATATTGTCTTGTATATTATAGCATCTTATATTTATTTCACACTTAATCTTAATCATATAATTACTCTTTTAGTCTACCTGTTTGTCACCCAAGGGCTATGGTAGGGTATGATATCCTAATTACATCCTTACAATGATTCTTTGAGTATCAAAAACCACCTATAAACCTTCCATATTTTCTTTTTTTATGGGTCGGTGACATGGATTTCATCACCACGCACTAGACCAAACTCTGTGTTCTAATGGAGTATAAAAATCAAGAGAGATGTCATTAGGCACATAAGCAAAATTACACATAAGGGGTTCCATGTAGTGAGGATCAGTTAATATCTAATATGAAAAGTGGTTAGACAATATACTATATAGACTTGAGCCCCATCATACCTTCATTTATGTCATGGACTCCCTTAAAAACCTTGTGCAAACCTAACATAGGACCTCTAGGCCATAACAAGTGATCCATTATTGGAGTCAATATCATATCCTAAGTGATCATCATGTGTAGATAGATTTAAGAGGGTTTGGAATATTCTATAATGGGTCACCAACCTATAGCCTCACCCACAAAGCTAATAGATGGTATGATCATCAGGTTACACACCTATCAGTTTACTAATCATAGGTTTGTGGTCTGCTTGATCTGGGTTTATGTTGTGATATACCCTTGCTGCTTATGAGTTGAGTTAGCCTCGCACCCAAAACTATACACACTTATCTAGGTAATTTATATATATCATCTTTAATATCCTTGTCTCATCATCTTGTATATCCTTGTCTTTCCCTTGTGTACATATTTTGTTCTCTTGTACATCCTCCTAGTCAAATCCTATCCTAGTATTACTAGTCATTATTCATACCCCATCACTAATCCTAATCATATCTTGACATATACATCTTTTCCTAAGTTCACTCTATCCATAATCAATCATCTATCTTGACCCTACCTTTGCATAGTCATCTCATCACCTAATCTAGTCCAACCTTGTCCTATCTTACCCTAAGTTGATATTTAGATCATATAAATGTCCAAACCATCACCATCTCATCTAAATTACCCCTTATCATTTCATCATCACTTATATATACTTGTCCTTAATTTTATCCAATTATCCTATCACCTTCATCATCCTATCCCATTCCATCTTGAGAAAATTAATCCAAGGCTTAAGCTAGTCATTTTTTCCTTTCATATCATCCTATTAATCTAATTCACTATCACTCATCACTTGGTCAAATCTCATACCTAGTCAATATCCTAATAGGATCTTATCACTTTGTCATTTTTAATCTAGCATCCAATTATTATCTATCTAGTCTCTATCATCTAGTCATCATGTTTACTCATAACTAGTACCCATTCTTTCATCATCTTAGTAATTTAAATCTAATCACCCATCAAATACTCAATCCTTTTATTATCTTGAAAATTAGGCATTGTTGATAGGTCCCTAACACTTATTTTACTCGTCCTAAATTTCATCATAGTCCTACATCATCTCAATCACAACTATCTTGATCATTCAGACCTACTTTATTCAAAAATCCATATCTAATAATTTGTCTACCTTTGCATCAACCCCCTTTATCATCCACTTTTTATCACCCATCCCCATGGATTTAGACCTAATTCTTGTATAACAATACATATTGGACAATAAGGATGAATTCCTTTTATGATCACTAGAAATGGATACTCACCTACCTTCTGACATTGCTCCCATTCATCCCAAACCAACATCCTACATCCTTCCCCATCCATAATCCCCTAGCTCATCAGGGTCAACCTCATCATTTAGTAATGTGTCTACCATACTCAATAAATACATCTTGAATAATAAAGAATGAATTATTCTTATAGTCATTGAAGATGGGTGCTTGCCTTCCCAATGATTTTGACCCAATAAGACTAAAGTCACCTCTAAAATAAGTCTATATGTAATTAAAAATGCATCATGTCTATAAATCAATCCTATTTCAGAGAAGATAGAGCATACCTACGCTTCTGATTGGGAATACATTTGTTAAGCAGGAGCATGACCAATATGGAGATCTACTATACCTAATTAAGGGATTGGTTATCATAATGCACAATGCTTAAAAGGGTTCTAAAGCCTTCAATCTAACACAATCACGTAATAACCCTAAGGTGGTCCTAGTTTTTGATATTTTAACTAATCTAATAACAAGAAAAATAAATCTAATCTAGTGCTCACCAAATATTGTGGCACAACATGAGGGGTTAGTAAACAATAAAAACATGTATAAGAGAATCTCATTTAAGCTAAGTATGAGTAAGACCCAAATACATGGAATATGAAGAGTAATATTATTTGAAACCAATACTTATGCTACTTATATCTACTAAAGAGAGGAATAAATTTAGAGAATACTTACCTGAATCTGAATCTGTCGAGACTCAATCTCTACCTTGGCCAATGGGGCTTGACAAGAGGTTATTTTGGTTTGTAAGGATCAATAAGAAAGTCTAAACCATCTAAGACTTATACAAAAGACTAGACTCTCCAACTAGAAACCCTAATCTAAGACTCCTCAAGTAGAATAGTGGAAGAGTAGATTATAAATAAGTGCAAGTGAATAATAAATCTTGATTGCATATTGAAATAATGATGAAATTATCTTGTATTTATAGGTAGATTTGAACCTTGAACCTTCTAAAAATCTTGACCAATAAGATCAACCCAGTTGATCTAGCACAATTTTTTAGATAATAATTCACTAGGTCTCAAGCTAGGTCAGCCAAAGGTGAACCTAATTCTTAAGTGAAAATATCTTGAACCTGTACAAGATTGACCTAGTCAACCTAGCATAACCAACTGATAAAAGGGAATTAAGGTGAGGAAAAGAAGGATGGAAAGTGGGGAAATACTAGAGGAGTGTGCAAAAGAGGATTAATAGCTTAAGAAATGGTTTTATAAGCTGGTTAGATTGGTAATAATGTGGTAATAAGGGACAAAAATCCTAAGAAGCACCAATGGTCTAACCACCCCTTTACAATTTCACCCCTTAGGCCATGCACTCAAAGAGATTGAGACTTGACAGGTTCCTACAAGATTGAAAGTGTCAATATTTGATAAAAGTTGTAAATATTATGTGTATACATATGCCCCACTTTAATCTCATCACATGTCACTAAGGTGCAACAGGGGATGGTGCTTTGAGAAATAAAATAATAACACATAACACTGATGCTAGAAAAAATTACAATATTTTAAAACATAAAATAACTAAAAGTAAATGACAAAAAAAGAAATAACTAAAAAGTAAATGTGATGCATACCTTAACTTACTTTTATCATAGGATGGTTGTCTGTTGTGTTGTTAGTTTTTATTCTAGAGGGTACAGAGACTACTTTTGACAAACCCAAGAATACAAAACTAAAGAGAGAAAACAAATAAATGAAAGAAAGCTAAGATAACTAGTGCTACAAGGATGGGATGTACTTGGGAATTTGGCAAGCTGGGGTGACAAGTGCTATGTTAGACCAAATGACCAAGTTAAAAACAAGAGTAAATCTGGTAATCAAAAATCCAATGCTACTAAAGACTAAAAAAATCAAATAATTAAACCTTAAGTAAGAAAGGCAAACTCACCAAATCAAACTAAGGATACATGTCAAAAAGAATGGGTAATCAAACATCAATGTAAAAGTAGAAACAAAATGGTAAAACAACATTGATGAGTGATAAGTAATAATCCTTATCTCACTCAATAATGGAAAAATTTATGAATATAAAAGGGAAAAAAACATTATCGAGTGAGAAGTAACAAACCAACCTCACTCAATAATAGAAAAAGGATATGAACTCAGGTATCCATAACAACAAGATAGTACAATAATGACAAATGGTAAAAGGAAAATAAATCAAGTCTATAAATGTAATTCTATGGTATCAATAAAGTAATCCATAATTTCTCAATCATGTTTTTTTACTTATAAGGATAGATAAAACTAAAACAAAGTAGTGCTAGCATGTTTTTAAGAGGTGAAAGAGAAGGAATTAGAGAAGAGGGAAAATAGATTTGGAATCACAATTTTACTATCAAGGGGGTAAATGAAATAGGTGGAGGGGAAAATGAAGGAAAACTAAGGTAGAATAAATCATTATCAAAGTTAAGACACTCAAATTAGGTTAGTCAAAACAAGAGGACTTTAAACTTTAAGGACTCTGAAGAAATCTTAGCCACATAAGTCTTAAGTCAAAAACTGTAGTATATCGATCATCCCATGAAGGCTATATACATGGAAATTAAAATAGACCTACCTTCCCATAATGTTTTTCCCATGCATTAAGACCCCTTATAGAGCCATCAATCTACTACAGAGATTGGGTACTTGCATGAGAAAGTAGGTAGCAACATAGAGTTTGTTGAATTATCCTATTTCAATCTACTAGTCTACCATACCCCAATGGACCTTTGATCTATGTGAGGAAAAATTATGGATTTTGAGCTTTGATTAGAGATAGGAGATGTGCTTGTAATCATGTCTTTTGGTGTGATTTTGAATTTTGAGATTTGTATGTTAACTTTTATATATTATTTCCTTTTATTTTCAATGATTTGTATTTTAACTTTATTGATGGTTTTTTCTATTCCTCCTTCATATGGATTTAGAAAACCAAACATGGGTGCTAAATATGACTTTCATTTGAATATTTGGGACTTGGTTTCTAAGAGAGAGAACTTTAGAGAGCATGGGGTCTAAGAGTCTCATAAATTTAGGTAAAATAAAAGTGTTTTCTTGACTTCGACCTTATTTTTATCCAATGTGGAGTGAAAGGAAGGGGAAATCAAGAAGGATGACACATGGAACAATTTTAAATTAATTCAAATTATAGAAAAATGTGACAAAGGGAAAAAAGGGATACAATGATAGTAAAGTATAATTCCTTATCATAAAAATGAGGGAAATGGAAGAAAACATGCTAACATAGATTATTGTGTAAATTCCATCTAGCAAAAGAAGCAAAAGCTAAAGTTGAGAACAAGGATCAAGAACTTGTAACCATTGTAAAATAGATTTTGGAAAAGAGTTAATAAGATGGTGATTTTAGGAGGGCCAGGTCCTATCCATGGTATTACACTATAAATCCTAAAAGAGAAATTCATAAGGGTGCCAAAAAGTATTGGAAAAATAAATAAGATAAGCAAAAGATGATATTTTGTGAGGAAGACTGGGTCGTATCTGTGGTTTTACAATACAACTCACAAAAGAAAAATCCAAGAGATGTAAAAAGAAATATAAAAAGAATAAATAGAAAGAAGACTATGGTACATCATGAGGAAGATCGAGCCTTATCCTTGGTTTTATAATGCAACTCATGAGGGAAATGGGAAAACAAAAGACCAAATAGAAAGGACTAAAGGTTTGTGAAAAGAGGGAACTAGTATAGAGGGAGAGATCCTTGTGAGTGATTTAAAAAAAGTGTTAGATAGATATAGATAAAAGGCATGAAAATAAGGAAATGGTTAGGCAAATTACTTCTTAAGGAATTGTGCATTGGTGGGATCTTTGAAAACATGGCCATCATTAGTTTGAAGGTGATAGGTACTTAGACTAAGAATATCTTTGACTAAATATGGGACCCACCATTTTTTGGTGTATTTACCTTATTTATCATGGGTGTAGTCTAGTTTAAGGATAATATCACAACATTAAATGTGAAAACTTTAGCACATTCATTATGTTGTTTGGAAATATGAGCCTTGTATTGGTGGTTATGTTGCAAGGCAAAAAGATGATTTTCATCGAGGAGATCAAGGGAATGAAGGTGAGCTTCACATAATTCTTCATCGAGAATAATACCATGAAGAGATATACTAAGAGAGGGAAGGTCAAATTCTAATGAAAGAATGGACTCAAAACCATAAACTAGAGAGAATGAAGTTGCCCTAGTGGTAGTACGTATGCTAGTTTGATAAGCCCAAAAAGTAGGGTAAAGATGAAGATGCCAATCCATGAGAGTTTCATGAATTGTCTTTTAAATAATTTTGTTGAGAATTTTATTAGTGGCCTCAGATTGACCATTAAATTGTGGATGATAAGGTGTGTAAATTTTTTAATTGATCTTGAATTTTACACAAAGCTATTTCACATGTTTATTTTTTTTAAATTACCACCATTGTCTAAAATAATGGTATGGGGAAAACTAAAATGATAAATAATTCAATTAAGAACAAATTTGGAAATGGTAGGACCAGTGACATTAACAAGGGGAATAGCTTCAACCCACTTGATAAAATATTTGATAGTGATGATGATGAAAACATGCCCATCTTATGAGTGAATTAATTTATCAATGAGATTGAATCTCCATGCGGAAAATGGCCAAGGAGATTTTATAGTTTTAAACTTGACTGGAAGTGAATGAATTAGATCATCATGAAGTTGGCAAGGAGTACACTTTTTAGCAAATTTGATTGCATCATTTTCAAGAGTAGGCCAAAAGTAACCCATATGTAAGCATTTGCATGTTGTAGCATGTATTCTATAGTGGCCACCAATAATGCCCCCATGTGCTTTTTCAATAAGAGGAGGGACCTCATATTTCATAATACAATGGAGAAAGGTACCTTCAATATTGCAATAATAAAGGATGTTATGTAGAACTACATACTTAAAAGCTTGTTTATGAATACGTGTCTTTTCATGAGAGTTTAATTTAGGAGGATAGGTTTAATGTTCTAAGAATTGAATAATGTCTTGATACCAAATATTTTATCAAATGGTAATAGACTCAATGTGGAAAATAAGTGACTTTGGTGGTTGAGTAGAAGATAGAGATTTTCTTTTCTTTATAAGAAAGGTAGGATCAGAAAGGACTTAATGGGGATGAAAGAGAGATGCTAAAGAAGCAATAGAATTAAAAATGGAATTTTGATCTCTAGGGATAGGGTCAATAGTGAAAGATATGAAATATTTGGCAAGAGTGGTTTTAATTTGATGATAGGCAATGAGATTCTCTCCTTTACATTGGTAATCACCATTGACTTGGTGGCAAATAAGCTAAGAATCACCTAAAGCATGTAGGTATTGAATATCTAAGTCAAGAGTAGCTCTTATGCCTAAGATTAGAGATTTGTGCTCGACCATATTATTAGTGACATCAAAGGCAAGGTAAAAAGATAAAGGAATGATCTTACTAAGAGGAATTATGAGAATACAACCTTGATGGCATTTGACACCATCAAAGTTAAGGGTCCAAGTATCCTCATGCAAATCAACATTAATTTTAGGAAGCTCCTCAATTACTGCTTTAGGTCTAGAAATATTGGAGAGAATAGAGGATTCATCAAGATTGTTTGATTCAAGATCAGTGATAAAGTTATGAAAATAATCTTTAAGATAAATAGCTTGATTAAGACCTTCAATGTAAATGATATTGTCATCTAGAAGTCTATATTGAAGGGAAGAAGTAGATGGCATAATAGTTATGATAAGTTCATCAGCTATGACTTACCCTTTAATATATTTTTGAGTGATGATTTGGAGATAAAAGTCCATGAGGATTACCATCCATTTTTTAATTTTATCTCTAGGAAGAAAGGATTTAGAGAAGAAGTGATGAAGGGGGTTGGAATGAATGATGACATAAGTAGTCTAGTAAAGCATGTAATGGTTAAAATTTTTAGCTGTAAAATATATGGTGAGGCAATCATGTTCAATTTTGGTATAACATGTTTCATAATTGATGAGGCCTCAGCTAATGTAGTATATAACATACTCTTTTCTAGTATCGTCATATTGGGCAAGCATTTCCCTAGCTAATATATGTGTGGAAGAAGTATATAGAATCAAGGGTTAATCATTATAAGGAAGACAAAGTGTAGGTGGATGAAGTAATGATTATTTTATGTTATCAAAGGATTTTTGACAAGGTTACATCCATTCTAAAGTAGTACCTTTCTTTAGGAGATAATTGATAGAGTGAATGCAATAAGCTATTTTAGGGACAAACCATCTTTTTACCCCAAGTTTGCATAAGTAATTTTGAATGTTAGGAATGAAACAAAGAATGGGCATATTGATGATACCACTAATATTAGTGGATTCAACATCAATGCCATAAATAAGTAATAAGAATCCCAACAATTTTATAGATGTAACACACCAAAGACACATTTGTAAGGATTAAGTCTATCCTGGTATTTAAGAAGATGGTCAAAGATGACAGCAAGATATGATACATGAGTCTGATGAATTTTGGATTTAGTAGTGAGATCATCCACATAGGTTTAATAATTTTATGGATAAGATCATGAAAGATGTGTGCCATTGCTCATTGGTAAGTACTTGGCTTTAACAGTTTTGAGGCTAGAGGACATTTTGACATAGCAATAAGTGCCCCATTCCATGGTGAAGGTTGTCTTATGTTGGTCCTCAGGGGAAATATGAACCTGATTGTATCCTAAGAATCCATCCATAAGAGATAACATTTTGTAACTAGATGTGGAATTGATGATGTCATCTTTTAAAGGTAAAGGGAAGTTATCCTTGGAACAAGTGAGGTTAAGATTAAGAAAATCAATACAAATGTGAATGACCATAGTGACCTTTTTTTGAATGAGAGTAATGTTAGAAACCTATTCAAAATGATCCACTAGTTTGATAAATTTAGCATTGAGTAATTTGATGATTTCTTTGTGACATAAGATGGAAAATTTGGGTGGGATTTACTTTACTTTTGATTCATAGGTTTGGCCTCAGGATAAGTAATAATGTTATGAACCATAATTCTAGGGTCAATACCAGGCATGTCCTCATAGGACCAAGTAAAAACCTCATGATAATTATCAAAGAATAAGCTAAAATTATCATGTTCAGTAGGTAAGAGTTCATAAGATACTGTAATTAGTCGAGGACAAGATGGAGTACCATATTCAATGTGAGTGGTTTCTTCAATAAGCATGGAATTACTATCTTGAAAATTGTATGGTATATTAGGTAAGGTAGAAATAGGATTAGTTTTAGGATCAATGCTAGAAACAAAGTTGTTAAAATAAGGGGATTTAGTTTTAACATTTCTAACTTTATGATGTTATCGAGGAATTTATGGTTCTCGAGAATGAAGTATTTCAAGAATAACTTCATTACTAGGCAAGGTGGGAAGAGGAATATAATACTTAATATCTAATTCAAAATGTAGAATTTGATTACCATGGCTATCATACTTAGAATGTATCTGATGAACATCGATTGCCTTAGCATCTAGTGTATTCTCAAGAGTAGAAGTAGATGGATCAAAAGGGATTGGAGTATCATTGGTTTCAATGATGTGAGAAGGATTAGATGTAATAATTGGATCAATAGGTGGTAAAAGATATGTAGGAATTTTTGGAGGTTCAGAAGGTATAATTTGCTCTACTACCCAAGAAGTATCAATAAGTGGAAAATTGACAAGAAGCACATGACCCTTAAGATATAAGGCATGATCTATGGAAATGGTATGAACATTCTAGTTAAAAGAATGAATTTGAGATAAGGTTTTTTGATAATGTTGGAAATCCAACTCTAAACATTGAGATTGGGCCATTATATAATTGTCATCATATGTTGGAGAAATGGGTGAGTTTCATAAGGTGAAATCATAATATTACTAAGTGTACTAGGAGACATGATGAAAGGATGTTGAAATAATTTAGCCACTCCAAAATCATTACAAGTAAGGGAATATTATGGTAAATAAGTCTCTTGAGCATTGAACGAAGGGGAAAATTAGTAATTTTATCAATAAAAGGAATATTATGGTCCTTGGATAATAAATAAGGAAGAAGTCATTGAGAAATGTAAGGAGATAGATTGGTAGTATTTCAAGTGTGTCACAAATCATTAGGTTCATCATCATTAGAATCCACATGAGTAACTTGTAAATCAAGATTCATGTTGATGAACTCAAATAAAGGAGCACTATTTATCTTAGGAATCATAGGAACACAATATTGGGATTTGGGATTAGGAAGTTGAATAGTCCATGGGTTAGGATCAACCTCATGCTTGTATCATTTCCAATTGTGTAAAAATTTAATTCATTGTCTATTAGAAGAACTAATATCCCTCATTCAATGAGTCCACGGGAAACCAAGGAGTATGTTATAAGATAAGGGTAAATCAAGGACCATAACATTAGTTCAAATGGTCTTAGGTCCAATGGTTAATGGAAGCCAAATACAACCAAGTGACTTTTGATTAGACTTATCAAAACCACAACAAGTAAGATGGGTTGTTTAAGATGATCCTTATTATAACCAAGCTATTGAATTAGCCATAAAGATGTCACATTAATACCATAGACTTCATCAACTAGAACTTTATAGATAAGGGCTGTACTAATTGCTATTTTAATAAAGAGTGATGGATCATCATCATGAAAAATAATTTCATCATTGATCATGTCCTCTTAAAGGAATTCAATGGAAGTCTTGGAAGAGGGACACATAGTTTCAATGGTATTCACATTAGTAGGTTGAGATTCAATAAAAGGTGGTTCTTCATCAATAGATGATAGATTTTCAATTTTTTGGAGTTATTGCATAAGAAAATTATGATGATAGGGTGAAGTACAAACCAACTCCATAAGTGGAATCTTACAAGGCATATAGTTAAGTTCTTCAATAAATTTCCAATGAGATTTAAAAGAACCAGCATGAGGTTTAGGAGGTAAAGTAGATTTTAAAGGAATAGATGTGGTTGTAGGTTCAAAAGGAGGAGGTGGTTCATCATGGCCTTCTAAAGAAAGATTATTAGTTGTAGTGTCTTTAAGAAGTTGTTATTATAAATATGGCTTCTTGGGTTTGGTAATAGGATCTTTGTGAGCTGGTTTATGATGATAATTGACCTTGGTAGTGTTAACATATTGAGATTTGTTATAATATATGTCATAATTAGCATTAATGACATAAACATCCTTTGTATTTGGTTGATTATTGGTTGTAGAAAAATATTTTTTATTATTTGAGGTAAAAGTTTTGGAATCTTGTCACTTTTGAGAAGCAACAGTGTATTCTTGACGATGAAGGTTGATCATGGCTTCATGATTGAATGAATCACCAAGCATATAGGAAATAACAAATTTAGTGAGCCCTCTACAAGATTAATGGAAATGACCAATGTCGGCATGGAACCAATAAAATAGATTAGGGTCATGCCATTTGGGAGGATTATTATGATAAATGAAAGGCTTAGAGGGTGGTAAAAATTATTTCATTTGCTGAATTGAGAGAGTTGTGTCAGAAGGTGAAGGAATATCAATTTTAGAAACTCTTGATTTAGTTTTTAGAGTATTACTAGTGATATCATTGGTAGATGTTTGAAAATATCTTTTTAAAAGTTTAGGATTAGGTTTGAATTACTTCATGAGAAAGTCCACATTTAGCTTGGTCAAGAGCTTCATTAAGTGTTTGGGGAGCAAAGGTTTGAACCTTATATTGAAGAGAAGGAGTCAACTCAATAATAAAAAGTTTGAATAAGTTATCATCATTCATGTTATGGTTGGATTTATGGGCCAAATATTTCCATATTTTGATAAAGTCATGAGTTGATTTAATAGGATATTGCTTAGCATTGATGAAGTGGCTAAGGTAATTTTTAGGAAGATCATTATGTTGAAATTATTTAACTAAAGGATTAACCAAATCTTCAAGTTTTTAAATAAAATGTTAGGTTAATTGGTTGTACCATTATAATACATCACTAGTGAAAGTTTTGACTAAAAGTCTAGTTGTGGTGAAAGTATTAGTTTAGATCCATTCTTTATAAAGGTTGCAAAAGGATTTGAGAAATGAAGCAGGGTCTTTAGTCTCATAGTACTTGATATTGGAGATATGTTACCAATATAAATGGACATAATGAAGGGGGATAAAATATCATTTTTAATAGTTTGAAGTATCTTATTATTCATTATGGGTTGAGGAATAACATTTCCTGAGGCATCCCTAAGAGGTGGAGGAATATAATTGGGATTAGCATGAGGATAGATAGCTAGAGGTTGATTGTACATATTAATCAAATGTTTTTGAAGTTACATAATTTGATTGGTGTTAGAGTTTTGCATTATGTTCATTTGCTAGATAACTTGGGCAAGAAGTTGAGTTGTATCAGGAGGTGGGTTGGTGTTGGTAGGAGTGTTCCCCAAATTGGTGTTAGGGGGAAGGTTATTAGAAGATGGATTATGAGTGGGATTAATGATTAAATTCATATCAATTTCTCCCACATTAGTTTGAAAATTTTAGAGATGATAAGTATCTTGGTAAGCATAGAAAGGATCAGTCCCATCAACTTCATCTTGAGGTGTGATTTGCACCATGTTATAGGTCATAGATCAATGAGGGAAAGAAGTTCCCCAAGAGTTATGGTGATCTTGGGAGGAAAATAAAGGGATAAATAAACATCCTATATAGTATCTAAATGGATTCAAGCTATCCAAGAAGATTTTGATAACATACTTTATTATAAATGGAAATATATGAACAAAATGCTAACAAAGAAAGATAGTGAACTGGATCAGTAAATAAAGAAGGCAAAAAATAGTATAGGGTCAACTAGGTTGACCTAGCATAGGGAACATGGCTTAAAAATAGTATAATGCCAATCAGGTTGACATAAAATAGTAAATAGAGGTTGAAATAGTGTACAGGGTTGACTGGGTCTACTAAATATAGTAGATAGGGAAAGTTAGATAGCCTACAATAGATTGTTTCGATTGAAATGACTATGTACTAAAAATAATTTTGAAAGTACTTTGAAAAGTAATAACTAAAGGGAAATAAATAATCAATTGGATTAATGAGGGTGATCCAATTGAGGCACACAACACAAAACCTTGCACCAATGCTGGCTAATGTAAGTTTTTTCAATACAAAATACAATTGAGAAAAGAGGAAGTAATCAACTTGAAAAGTAAAAGCCAACATAATTTTTTTAGATTATTAGAATATAATTTTAAATGTGATGGGAAGTTGGTTATAAGAAAGAAACTAGAAAGCAATCTAAGGATAGTTTTAAGACATTTAAGCTGAAAGGGATCTATATTAGCAATGGTACATGCTTGGTATTGGGGCCTACCCCTTCACTTCACACACCATAGTGATAAGGGTGTTAGGTGCTTATCTATAATATATCATTAAGCTACATGTTTATACTTGGCCAGAAAACTAAGTTGACTCCCCTCTTGGTGATAAAATCTAAGTAGGTTGATCCTTGGGTAGACAATTATTAAAGTGTTTATTTAAGATTTTATGATTTGGTCATGTGTGAATAAAATAGAAAATAGTGAAACTAAATGGTAGATTAAAAACCACCTAATTAGACAATGTGTTCTATTCTAAACATGCAAGCAATAAGAAATGAAAGTGTGAGACTAATTACTATCATATAAAGGTTAATTCTAAATTTGGAACATGATATAATGTCAATACAGTCAATAGTGTAGGCACAAAATATAGAATATGGTCAACTGTATCACCTCTATATTGAAAAATCAAAATTCTAAAAATGAACATGATCAACATAGTCAATCCAATTATCTAGATAACAAACAAAATATAAAATTGGGTCGATAGGGTTGATCTAGTTGATTATATAAGGGCAATTTTAAATACTACAAACTATGAAAATAAAGATTGTAAGGAAAGAGAGAAAGGATAGAAAGAAACCTTAGTGGGTATGAATATGTAGAGAAGTTAGATTACTATAAAAAAATCTTAGGAAATGCTTATAAATTCTACTAATAGGTTTTACTAGGTCAATATAGCTTTGCAAAAGCTTGTTGTTGAGTGCCTAAAATGTACAAGGTTGACTGGATTGACCTATTATACTACACATGATGCCTAAAAATGTACAAGGTCGATTAGGTTGACTTAGTAGTCTAGACTAGATGTTTGAAAGTCTAAAAAACTATATTGAGTTGACTAAGTCAATAAAGCAGCGTGTACCTAAAAAAGAACTTGCATAGAAAGAATAGAGTCATATGTATATGACTGTGTGTTAATCCTTCGTACATAAGTTAGAACTATGTCGATGCAGTTGACCTAGTATGGACAATATATGATAATAAAATGATAAAATAATGAAAAATAAGTTAACAAATACTATAAGGGTTAGTTCACATTAGGTTCAATAGAATGTATGCAATCATAAATGCATTATGTCTATAAATTAATCCTAACTTGAAGAAGATAGAGCATACCTACATTTTTGATTGTGAATATATTTGTTAAGTGGGAGCATGACCAATATGGGGATCTACTAGACCTGATTAGGGGATCACTTATCATAATAAACTATGCTAAGGAGGGTTCTCAAGCCTCTTGTATAACATAATCATGTAATAACCCTAAGGGGTCCTAGTTTTTGATATTTCATCTAATCTAACAACAAGAAAAGTAAATCTAATCTAGTGCTCACCAAAACTTGTGGCATAACATAAGGGTTTAGTAAACAATCAAAACATGTATAAGAGAATCTCAATTAAGCTAAGTATGAGTAAGACCCAAATACATGGAATATGAAGAGTAATATTATTCAAAGTGAATACTTATGTTACATCTATCTACTAAAGAGAGGAGAAAAGTTAGAGAATACTTACCTGAATGTGAACCTATTAATACTCAATCTCTCCCTTGGCCAATGGGGATTTGTAAGAGGTTGTTTTGGTTTTAAGGATCATTCAGAAAGGCCAAATCATCTAAGAATTATCCACAAGACTATATTCTCTAAGTAGAAACCCTAAGCTAAGACACTTCAAGTAGAATGGTGGAAGAACAGATTGTAAATAAGTGCAAGTGAATAATAACTCTTGATTTCATAATTAAATAATGATGAAATGATATTATATTTATAGGTAGATTTGAACCTTTAACCTTCCAAAAATCTTGACCAACAAGGTCGACCTAGTCAACCTAGCATAATCTTAGAAAATAATTCACTAGGTACCAAGTTAGGTTGGCCAAAGGTAAACCTAATTCCTAAGTGAAAATATCTTGAAACTATACAAGGTTGACCCAGTTGACCTAGCATAGCCAACTAACAAAAGGGACTTAAGGTGAGGAAAAGAAGGATGGAAAGTGGGAAAAGACTAGATGAGTGTGGAAAGGAGTAATAAAATAGGGAATGGTTTTAAAAGCTGGTTAGATTGGTAATAATGTGGAAATAAGGGAAAATAATCCTATGAAGCACCAATGGTCTACCCACCCCTTTCCTAGTACACCCCTTAGGGTGTACACTCAGAGAGATTGAGACTCAATAGGTTCTTGAAATATGTAAAACATCAATATTTGATAAAATTTGAAAATATTTTATGTATACAAAGTCCACCATCAACCCTCATCTCCATCCCATTCCATTACACCATCCACTTGTCCTTGTCCTATTCATAACATTCCTAGTTCATACATTCCCTAGTTTAATAAGTATCTTGATAAAAAATTGCATGCAATCTTCTTGCAGATCCTTGAACTAGGTGTCCAATTTCCCAAAGGTTTTAACCCCATTTAATTTACCTTACCCCTAATTTGTACCTATCCATAATTTACTAGTCATATCCCATCACCTACTCCTTCCTACACTAGCAAAGGGAATCCAATCTTGGCCACCTTATCTACTACTAGTTCATCCACCTAGTCATGATAACAACCATCTAGTATAAATTCCAATGTTTCCACATCTCAATCACATAGTGAAGTGGGCACTTATAATCCTCTTATTATGTCTCTAGAATCTCTTTTCCAACAACTAGTCTCTGCTAACATGATGGTCTATCCACCCACATAACATCTTGATCTCACCAAGCCTAAGCCATATAGGTATAAAGATAATAAATACTATATTTATCATCAAACTTGGGGGATTACCATTAATTGATGTCATGATTTTGAAGACTATGTCCAATAATTCATTGACTGTGGTGATATAAAAATTATGGATGAACTAAATGAGTCTATATGTCAGGGTGGACAAAAATAGGGATGCCAAGATTCCATTCCTAATCATGATTAAGCCCTTCCACTTCCAAGACAAGGTTAAAACACCACATCCATACTCCATTATCCCCATATCTTTTACAAATCCACCAATAAAGCTAAGTCTATTCCCTATAAGTATAGTCTACCCTTCTCACATAATTCCTTCCATGGGCCCATCTTTGCTCAATCCATTATTACTTTAAATCTCCCCCTTACCCCTCATATCCTAGACCCCATGTTGAGAGGTCATTTGTGGATAATCACTTTTCTACTAGTAGCATCATGTCATGTACACCAAAGTCAGCATCAAATCCAATACAATTTTTATCTACATTAAGATAATATTCATCACTAATATCTGAATCAGATTCTTTTTCAAGAACATCATCCCTCATAGGTATTGCATCAAATGATGATAATGCCTGATATTTTGAATATACCAACAATTTGGATGATAATAAGTCCCTAGATATATATTTTGATTCTAATCAGGATGAAGTCATAATAGAGTTCTTGCAAGCTTTATCTTTTGAAGATTATTGGAGTGAATCTAACCCTACTTTAGATGTGTATCCTATAAAAAGTCATAGTGATCATTTTGAAATTCTCGAGGACACTTTCTCCAATGTTGAGGATAGGGATCCCAGTGACCTTTATGAGGACTATGCTACCCATTATCCTCATAATCCATCACACAACATCAATCATCCACCTCACCTCCATAATCCCTATATTTTACTCCATAAAGGGAATAAATAGGATCATGTGTCATTGGACTCCCCTTGTATTCAACATCATGTGACATAAAAACAAAGGTCCAAGAGCATATTTCAAAATTCATAAATCATGATAAAATCATACTTGATCCCATATATCAAAATCAAGAAAAGTCAAATCAATTACCTAATCAAAAAATGTCTTCTCCTAAATTCAGGGACTAGGGGAATGTCAAAGTCAAACTAGTCATCATTTATCAACTCAAAAATCAATTTCCTCTAGTAAATCCTAGAAGTAGGCACTATGAGGCATTCAAAATCAAAACCAATTATCAAATCAAAATAACTTCAAAAGTAATAATCATATGGCCAACCATCCTCTTAATATCTGGATTAAAGAATCAACAAGTCAAAAGGTCTTGAATACCTTAATCTCATGGCACCAATATAAATAAATCCCTCAACCATATCCAATGGTGTATGCAACTATCTAACTCCATTTTTGATACCCATCTCATCATATCAACCATCCTAATCATATTCCTCATTTACAACCTATATCCCATCATCACACTCATGACATAATCCCGTTCGTACCATATCTAAAATTCTTGGGCAACATTATCCCTCATAAGGGTTACAAAGACACCTAGTTAAAATGTCTAAAGGATGTTAAATCAAGAATCAATAAAGGCCACCAATACATTGATACATCTAATAGTGACAACATGGTCCTAACATCATATATCTCTAGAATAAGTGTTGGTTGAAGATCTAGCTAGTATTAGCAATCCTGCATCTCACCCTTATCTAATAAATTAAGATACCCATCCAAAAAATAAAAAAATAAAAATAAAATAAAAAAATTTAAAAAATTTTAAAAAATAAAATAAAATAAAAAATCATTCATCTAATGGTGAAAACTAGTCTTTTAGCACTATGGGCAAGTACCATGATGAAAACCAATTTTTGACATCATGATAGAATAATCAATTATCCACATCATACCTCAACACTTAGGGGGGTACAATCCATCCTTTTATCCATCACACCCATCCCTTGTCAATCTTATTTATATCGTATCCCTCTAATGATATCAAACCTCTTATCTATCATTCATTTATAGTTTTAACCTTTATAAGGACAAAGAAGGTGCCTTAAGAAATGTTTTATAATCATCTTGACATATCCTCCAATGGAAACTTAGGTAACTAACATCTGATTCCTTCATGATGTGGTCATTGGAAATCCCTATTCCTTTTTTCCTTGGTCCACATCACCCTCATCCTTTTGTCATCCCATTCATCATTCCATACATCCTCATCTTGGCTGCTAGGATTGGTATTCCCTTTTCTAGTAACCCCATTTGTCTAGTGTATATTCATATTCCAAAAATCCCTACAAATGGAAAAATGTCAAAAACCCTAAAAATCATAAAATTTAAAAATCCAAAAATAGTCTATGGTGTCTTGTCTAATTCCTTACCCACTAATTGCATCCATCTCCATCACATCATAACATACACCTTACCATCTTAAACCACATCTAATACCCATCCCATATATCTTGATCCCAAATACACATCGAATATCCATATCCTATTTTCCCACTCATCATCTTTGGATACTATATTTTGTCTTGGAACCAAATCCTAGTGGTCACCCATCCCTATCTTCATCATCATCCCTTTTGACTAATAATTATCAACATACACAACCTTGTCAAAGAATTTAGTCTATCACCCATCACTTCTCTATCATTGCCTCTTCATACCTAACACCCATCCCATCACTATTTTTTTATTATGGAAGGTATTTGATCACATCATCTCCTAATTTTCTTGCTAGATTGGACTCTTTTAGGGTTTTGTATTTTTGGTACCCCTTGGTCATCTTAATCTTCACCACTTTTTCCTCCTTTGACCACTCTTAGATTTGATTTATAGACTAATTAAAAAAAAAAAAAAAAACTCATCATCACATCTCATCACTTTTCAAACAAATCCTTTATCCTCATCCAACTCATTCAAATACATATCTTATCCTACTTTCTATCCTAATCTAAGTCCAAAATTTATCCTTATCTAAATCCCTATTCAATCCTCATTATTATCCTTAGTCTATCCCAAATCCAAATCCATCATAAATCCACAATCACATCATGATTATCCTATTATAAATCATCACCCAATCACTCATCCCATCATTATATAAGACATAATAACACTTCATGTAGATATTTATGTATGCTACTTTTATGTTCTTTGTTGTTTGACTTGTTTACATCATGAATATATCTTTTTTTTCCTTATGTTTTATTTGAATTGTGTCTCTTTTAATCTATTGGGAAATTAATGAGGATGTTATGAGGTCACCAAATCCATAATACTACTTATAAGTGCCCTTGATGATGTAGATTTTGCTATTTGCCCACTTACTTTGGTATAATGTCCCCTTGGTCATACTTATTTAATGGGGAATATTATCAAGTGTCATATATACCAGATTAATTAGACTATGATGAGAATTATGATATTTATGATGGCTTTATCACCTACACCCTCATCATTTATTTAATCATCCTTACTTCCCATCACTAATCCACTCCTCTCAACTCATCTAACTAATATCTAATCTTTCACCCTCATCTCATCATATTAATCATATCCTCTAATCATTAACATCATTCATTATTTATTAATTATCATCATACTCATCCTCTAATCAATCATTATACTTTATCCTTTAGTTATAACCACAACATCTTTAGGTGTTTTTAGACTATGTAAGTAGCACTTGGCCACTTTTTAGTGCCTAAGGATAACTCGATCACTATCTCTCTTTCTCCATAATCTATCTCATTATCATCACATCTTACCTTAATTAAATCCTTGAGATATAATAATTCATCAATTAGTATATTAATTATTCACCATCCTTTCCATCATCTCCTTAATCTTTTTGTCAATCACCCACACCTATCAATTGGGCTAGACAAACACACAACATCTATATTTTATTCCATCAATCACTAATTGGCCAATCAATTATTATTCCCTTGAATGTGTCCTTGATAGGGTAATTGTCACTACTAATAATATCATGGATCATTGATCTGATGTACTATCGCCTAATTCTTCCCCTTTGACTTTTGGTCACTTGATCATATTGTTCTTCTCTAGCATCACCAACATCATATTTAATTGATCTAGCTTTGAAATACACCCATAATTCATCAAATCCTTGTCTCATCTTGGCCAAAAACTATCCCTTACATGCATACTTGATTGGGATACATTTAAATCTTTAATTTTTTTTGATCTTATATTCATCATGTTATGATTGATTCCCCTTTGGGATGTGTCGATAACCATGACATACATTATCTCTACTCCCTATGAATATGACTTTGCCAGGGGTATTATCAATTTTTAGCTCCCTATTTGGGTCAATTTTCATCTTCTTCATTTTTTATCTCATACCTCATGTCTTATCCCCTCATCTATCCATTACATCCCACCCCTTATTTCTTCTTTTGAGTGGCCATCTATATCATTCTTCCCTGCATGTCCCCTCGAGGGGGCATCATATCCACTAACATCATCTACTAACATTCATCCATGACATGGTTTTTATTTAAAATACCATTACTTCTTACCCTTAACTTCACTCATAATTCCATTTCAAAGAGGGGAAAAATATATGCACCTAAATTTTCTTACTTCATTTAGCATCACTAATATTCTTATTAGTTGACACTAATTTTGCTTATCTCATTTATCTTAATTAATCTCATCCTAATATCTCCCCTTCCTAATAATTTATTTAATGTCCCCCTTAATATTTATTCATCCACTAACTATAGTCTTATCCCACTTCTTCATTAATTTCCTTATTCATCTCTTATCCTATCCTAATCCCACTTACTCATTATTTGGTAATTTTAAATTCCTAAAACCCATCTACCTAGCCTATTCCTAGGCTCTCCTACACCCTTAGTGCCTAATCACTCACCTAATCCATATCTAATCCCATAATTAATCATGATTAGCCCCTACTATTATTCTATAATTCTCCAATTTTAGAATCCTCTCTATTCTCACCCCTTCTCTCTAGAAACCTCCAAATTTATAGGCTTTCGAAGAATTTTAAATTCCTTAGATAATTGATGCAAGAGCATCTAGAATCAAAGAAGCAAAATGAATATTGATGAAACAAATAATTTTATTTGAGTTCATTTAGTTTATTTTAAAATAAAAACATTTGAATAATTAAAATTGGCTCATATTACCAATTTAATTTTTAGTTATATTATTTTAATTATGAAGAATTGTAGTAAATTCTAAAAGTATTCTAGAGAGTCTATGTGTCTAGATTGGATAATTAAGTCATTAAAAATAGAATTATAGATAAAGATTGTTTGTTCTTTTATCTCCTTTGTTTAGATAGGTCAAGAGAATAATGAGAACATATATGCTTCAACTTGACATTTTCTAGAAATTCATCGAACATGAAGAGAGTTTAATAAGACAAGATTTAGAGCTTTTGTAAGATGTTTTTGATGTTATTTTATGAATAACAAACAAATCTTTCACTTTCAAGAGAAAACAAGGAGATAAAGTTGTTGTTGCAAGTGGAATTATATTTAATTCTTCAAATAAAAGGTGCAACCAATGAACAGAAAGTTGTAAGTTAAAGTGGTAGTGAGTTAAATTCAAATATTAATTTATTTATCACCATATTATTCTAAAAGCACCATTTTCAAAAAAAATTGATTCAATAATTAATTACTAGTGTTTGCATGCAATTTTATTTATTTAAGAGAAAGGGAATTGCATTTCTATAATAAAATAAATTCTCTTATTGAAAATTTGTGTGGGGATTTGCATGGTTGGAATTAAATTCTTCCTCTTCAAATATGGCATGGAATTTGCATGGTGGGAATAATTCCATAAAACATTGAATGTGTGTAAGGCATTTGAAGTGGTCAACTCTAGTTAAGGCAAGACCTCTTGTTTAATAATTATTTATTCTATTATAACATCTAAATGGGATTATTCTTATTAGAAATTGAATATATTTTTGAAATAGAAGGTGAAAAGCCAAAAAGGGCACAAAAAGCTTCCAAGAAGGAATTTGTAGTAGCTTCTCAATAAAAAATGGGGAGAATATAGTCATAAAATTGTAGTTGTTTAATATTTAAGCTTGAAACTGGTATTTTGATAGGAGAATAGATCAAATAAAGGTGTAAATTAATCACAAGCTTGTTTATTTATAAATTACAAAAGGAAAAATTGTGGTTTCAAAGCACAAAAGTAACATAAAGAAGGAAACATGAAGATTAGTCTTATAGGAAGACTATAATTTATGTTAATAGATGAATGGTGTTATAGTGGAGATTTCCAATTAATTTTAATTTAAGAAATTATTATTATAAAGCTTCTGTGGAATTCTCATGAAAGATAATAGTTGTTCTTCTTCAAAATAAATTCATATTTAAAATTTACAATCAAAGGAGATTTGAAGCTTTGCTTTGTATTTTATAGATTAATTATGAAGGTTTTAATTTTTTTCTCTAGAGGTTCCTCACAAATGTTCACCTTTTATCTGGAAAATAGAATACAAAATTTGATTTGAATAAATAGTTGAACTAAAGAGGCTATTTATTTTAATAGTTTTGCACCAATTTATGGTATCATAGCACCAATTTATGGTATCATAGCAACAAGCTCTATAAAGAGATCCAGAGATTTTGAAGCAAAGAAATTTATAAAAATAGAAATGAGAGCACGGGGTAGAGGAAGGAGGCAACCAAGCTAAGCTAGATAAGTATCAATAATGGAAGAGATAAAGAATCTAAGAATCAGATTATAGGATTTATAATTAGCTTAGAAAAAAGGAGTTGACATAAGAGATATCAGTGACATAGAAGAAGATGAAGATGAGGAATTGGTGATGGAAGAAGAGACAACAGAGGAAAGGATGATTAGAACAATTATGAATGTTGGTGCAAGGTCCAAAATAGAGGTTCTAATATATGAAGGCAACCTCAATCTTGAAGATATCATGGGTTGGGTAAGTGCATTAGATAAATATTTTGATTATGAAAATGTTGCTGATGAAAATAAGGTTAAGTTTGTAGTGACCAGATTGAAGGGTCATGCATTGCTCTGGTGGGATGGAGTGTAAGAGGAAAGAATAAGAAAGGGTAAGGCTAGAATCAAAAGCTAAGATAGAATGGTGGCAAAATTCAAAGGTAAATTCATTCTAAAATATTATTAGGTTGAATTGTTTATAAAATTAAAAAATTTAAAGTAAAAAGAAAAATTAGTAAAAGAGTAAACTGAAGATTTTTATAAGCTAACAATAAGAGCAAGGCATATTAAAGATGATGCAAAAAAGGTGGCCAGGTATCTTAATAAACTGAGATAGAATATAAAAGTTGAAATTACTCTCTTAGTACCTAGATTAGTTGAAGAGGCCTATCAAATTGCTTTGAAAATTGAAGAGAAAGTGTCAAGAAAACATATCTAGTATGAAATGGGAAAAAAATAATCTAGTGAATATTCAAGTAGAAGAAAATGGTTATAGATGCATAATGAAGAAAGTATCCTGCAAAGATAAGATCCAGTTATAAGAGGTGGTAAATAATTTAGAGGTAAGAGACCATTTGATAGAGGTATAAGAAATGGTTTCATTGGTAGGTGATTTAAATATGGTAGATTTGGGCATAGGTCTTATGAATGTCTAGAGTATGCATCTAGTAGCTAAGGAAATGTTCATATTGCTCAAGATAATCAGGATGAAGAATATACTGCATCTACTATGTATGAACATTCTTTTAAAACTAGAGAATCCTTACTTATGAAAAATATTCTAATCAAATCAAATAAGGAAGTTGTAGAAGAACCTCCTCAGAGGAAAGCATTGTTTAGGACAACTTGCAAAGCACAAGGTAAAGTTTGTAGGGTAATTATTGATAGTGGAAGAATGGACAACATTATGTCTATAGAAATGGTAAATAAATTAAACTTGTAGAAGGTAAGACATCCTACTCCTTACAAAGTTTCATGGCTGCAATAATATCATCAAATTTTAGTAAATGAATAGTGTAAGGTAGAATTTTAGATAGGAAATTATAAAGATGCAATAATATGTGATGTAATGACAATTAATGTATATCATATCTTGTTAGGAAGGCCATGGTAGTATGATATGAAGGTCATCTATGATGGAAAAATAAATACATATACTTTTGAAAAGGAAGGGTGTAAACATACATTGTTTCCATTGAAAGATGAAATTGCAATTGTTGAGCATGCTTCTAAGGTGTTGATTACAAGTGAAAAGGAGTTTTTTCAGCAACAAGAAGTGAATGAAGTAAATGAAATGTCAATTAATCCACCTAAGGTAAATGATAAAATGATGAAAAAGGTAATTTATCTTTGAAGCCTAAAATTTTGCAACAAAAAAATGTTGAAAGGTTATTTTTAGATTTGTCTAATAGTTTGAATTTTATAAAAAGTGTATAATTTCTTGAAGGGTTTTCAGAAAGGTGAGTTTGCTAAATAAAATTTCCATGAAAGGCAATGTGATTATAAAATTGAAAAAAGAACAAGGGATAGATAAAATAAACGAAATTGTCTTGAAAGACAATGGAGAAGATTTTAGATTAGATGATGGCAAAGAGTTGGTGGCCATCCAAGAAGATGAAAGCAATAAGGAAAAATAACAACAAGGAGTGCATATTGATGCACTAAATGGAAAGATAATTTTTGTAGAGGAACCAAGTGGACTTCAAAGTCCAAAATAAAAATAAGAATTTATTTTATTTCACATGTTTGTTTACTATGCAGATATAATGAAGAACCATGACAGTATTCAAAACCTCATATAAGATATCCAGAATTTTAATAAAAGTAACTTTTAATCCATTGAAGGTGAAATATATTTTGTTTCAACATATGAATCATGGGATCTTGGAGGATGCACTTTGATAAGAAGATATAGCAGTACCAAAGTACTAAAAAAGAAATCAAGAAAACTTATTTTGAACCCTCGTAGATTGATGCAGGAGCATCCGAACTCAAAGAAGAAAGATGAATATTGATGAAGCAAATAATTTTATTTGAGTCCATTTAGTTTATTTTAAAATAAAAACATTTGAATAATTAAAATTGGATCATATTGCCAATTTAATTATTAGCTATAATATTTTAATTGTGAAGATTATAGTAAATTCTAGAAGTATTTTAGAGAGTCTAGGTGTTCAGAGTGGATAATTAAGTCATTAAAAATAGAATTCTAGATAAATATTATTTTTTCTTTTATCTCCTTTATTTAGACAGATCAAGAGAATAATAAGGAGAACATATATGCTTCAACTTGACATTTTCAAAAAATTCATCGGACATGAAGAGAGTTTAAAAAGACAATATTTAGAGCTTTTATAAGATGTTTTTGATGTTATTTTATGAATAATAAATAAATATTTCACTTTCAGGAGAAAACAAGGAGATATAGTTGTTGTTTCAAGTGGAATTATAATTAATTCTTCAAATAAGAGGTGAAACCAGTGATGGGAAGTTGTAATTTGAAGTGGTAGTGAATTGAATTTAAATATTAATTTATTTATCACCATATTTTTCTAAAAGTGACATTTTCACAAATTTGTGATTGAAGAATTAATTACTAGTGTTTGCATGCAATTTTATTTATTTAAGAGAAAGGGAATTGCATTTTTTTTTAATAACATAAATTCTCCTTCTTGAAAATTGGCATGGGAATTTGCATGGTTGGAATTAAATTCTTCCTCTTGCAATATGGCATGGAATTTTCATGGTGGGAATAATTTCATAAAATATTGAATGCATGCAAGGCATTTGAAGTGGTCAACTCTAGTTAAGGCAAGACCTCTTGTTTAATAATTTATTTATTCTATACCAACATCTAAAGGGGATTATTCTTATTAAAAATTGAAGAAATTGTTGAAATAGAAGGTGGAAAGACAAAAAGGGTGCATAAAGCTTCCAGAAAGGTTTTAGTAGCTTCTCAATAAAAATTGAGGAGACTATAGTCATAAAATTGTAGTTGTTTAATATTTAAGCTTGAAATTGGTATTTTGATAGGAGAATAGATCAAATAAATGTGTAAATTAATCAAAATCTTATTTATTTAGAAATTATATAAGAAAAGATTGTGGTTTCAAAGCATATAAGTAACAAAAATAAGGAAGCATGAAGAGTAGTCTTGTAGGAAGATTATAATTTGTGTTAATAGATGAATGGTGTTGTGGTGGAGATTTCCAATTGAGCTAAATTTAAGAAATTATTATTAGAAAGATTTTGTGGAATTCTCATGAAACATAATAGTTGTTCTTGCTATAAATAAATTCATGTTTAACATTTACAATCAAGGAGATTTGAAGCTATGCTTTGCATTTTCTATATTAACTGTGAAGGTTTTAATTTTTTTCAATAGAGGTTCCTCACAAATGTTCATCTTTTGTCTAGAAAATGGAATATAAAGTTTGATCTAAATAAACAATTGTAATAAAGAGGTTATTCATTTTAATAGTTGTGCACCAATAATCCTCATCTGTGGATCTCCACAAGCCAACTTTGAATTTAAACCATTGATCTTTCCGTCTACATTTTATATAAACTAGACCCTCAACTTAAATTAGTTGCATGATCTTAAATTCTTTATGCTCAAATTTCCATCTACACCCTCAACTTATCTTTCACTCCTATAAAAGGGTGGAGTTTGAATTCATTCACTACTATGACATGATGTACTCAGGATGAATCTCTAACTCCTGCAAGGGAGATATGTTAAATATCTTATTTAGTATTATTTTCTATAGTACTCAAATACTATTTTAGATTTATTTTCTATTACTTAAAACTATACTCATAAATATATTGAGGATTGAATGGGGTGATTTACCAATAACATACATATAAATGAATCAACATAGGCTATATCTAACATAAAAAACGTCCAAGAACATAAATTAGATTGATCTAGTGTGCTAAAATAGTAAATTGGCATGAACAAAGCAATTTGACAAGCGATAGGCTAAAAAAATATAAAAAAAGTGATAACATGAACACAACTTGGTATAATATTGCATGGATTATAAGAACGGATATGGGTTGTGTAAGGGCCTTTGTAGCTTTATCTAAAATATAAGGTTTGAATATCAAATAATAGATTCAACATCTATTTATCTACCACCTAATGTGCTTTGGTGTATATTCAACCATTGAATTTTTGATGTTTACATTTCTTCCAAATATGTTTAGTTATGACAAATATATATTTCCCTCTATTATGGATTCTATTTTTTATCATGCAGGTGTGTTGTACAATGTTGTGTAGTTATGTGTCTTCTCTTTTATTAATTAACAACCATAATGCCTAATTTGATCTCTTATTCATATTATTGACATAGTTAGGTAAAAATTATTAAATGATGAATAAAAAAAGGTTATGGGTTAGGAAACCTCAAGGGAGTTGTAGCTACATATCCCACATGTTGGAATCAAACCCAATGTAGTTATTTGTGTTGTTTACATAGAATCTCACGTAAGGAATTTTACACCTTATCTTTATATATGACATGCAACTACATGAACATTCATTTAAACCCTTTCTTGGTATAATTTGATAATGTCACAAGGATTGAAGTGATGAATGGTTAATGTTGGCTCAATGTGCAAGCTCCCTCTTTAGTGTAGTAATAGATTGATTATTGAAGGTTCTAACTTAAGGAAGGATATTCATTTGAATATCACTTGGTAAAATGAATAAGAATGATTTGTATATATAGGACTCTCTAAGACATGACACATTTTAAATATTACTATGAAAAAATGTAATAAGATAAAAATGCATGGGAAATTATGCCAAGGTGGAAGACCCCAAAAAACATAGAGGATGGATTCAAACATTGTTGCATATGCTCTAAGATGGATTCAATGGACTAAAATATGGAAAAAAAAACTCAAAAAATGTATAGGTTAGGTTGAAGGATGAAAAATATAGATTCAATGAATGTTGAATATATATAACATTGAAAGGATAAAGAGATTTTAGTGTGGGGTAGAAAATTTCTTGAAAACAAAAAAATATAAAAAGTGGATTAAGTGTGGAAAAATGGGTAAAATACACTATAAAGGTCTTGTACTAAAATTTGGTGTCTACATAATGGCCCTAATTTTATGTGTGTATATGAGTGAATGCATACATGTGTTAAATTATAAAAATAATAAATTACAGTAGATACATTAACTTACCTAGGGAAAGATAGATGAATTGAATGATGCTTGAGATGAGATCCATCCACATGGAATATAATTTATTTGGAAAATATAACATATCTAAAAATAATGACTAGTCTCAATAAGCAGTTAATGTCATATCAATGTCATAACAAATAAAAAAATGAAAGTTAAAATTGAAAAAATTAAAGAGTATAAGAATGTATACACATATTTTATGTGAACCCTACTATCATAATTGGTACTAAAAAAACTTCATTTTGTTTATTTTGGTTATTTTGATTTAAAAAATTAGACAAGTCTAAGACATAGTTATCACTTATTATGGAGTTCTTACAAACAAATCCATTTCGTTAGTATATAATTATATAATGGGCCATTTCTATCACTCTCATTTCACTCAAATACACTCAAAATTTCAAATATTTTTGCTCAAACTTGAAAATATTGAAATCTCTATACATATGCCCCCATTTTTAGGTGAGGATTGGAAAACCTACAATTGCAATCACTCATTTTAAAACAAAGAGTTAAAATCACCATGTGTCATTATATTATATATCTAGGCTTTGAAAACCCTTAAAATATAGTATAAGACACATGTAAACATCATAAAATATCATCATGTAAATATAAATATTAATATAAAAGGAAAATAATATGTCTAAGTACTGAATGGTGATAGAAATAATGCATCATAGCAGGAAGGGATAAATGTAGGTGAAGGGGAAGAGCTAGGCAATAGTGGAAATGATGGCATTAGGATCTATTGAGCAAGGGTGCATAAAAGCTAGAGGGAATGAGATCAAGCAGTCTAGTGGGTAAGTAGGAGAATATGATGAAGGATAAGACAAAGGAGAAGCAAGTTTTAGGGTTAGACTGGTGGATCAAGGGTTAGAGGGTAAATGAAATCAAATTAGGGGATGGTGTAAGGCATAAATTTTAGATCACTATTTTATTACTTCTAAGTAACATGAATTAGGTTTTGAGCCTCCTAAATAATTTTTAGCTTAATCAACTGGGTATGGCTAGTGGTCTATTAAATGGAGGATTCTCTTTGAAGAAGATAGATAATGGAACAATATTAGGGGTGGGTAGGTTTATAACCAAGGCTTTAGTGTATTCTTGTTACAATAATTTCTCTAACCTGTTTCATACACATGGAGATTTCTACAAGGAATTTATTCTTAAGGTTTAGCCTGATACAGATCTAATTCTTTCCCCAAAAGTTAGATTCCTTTATAAAAGTTTCTTGAGGAGGATTTGGTTAATGTAGGGGGTTCTAAGGGGAATCCAAAAGAAAAAACTCCACAAAAAGGCATTGGAAATGGCTTGCCTAGGTGATGTACCCTAGATTTTCTCTGATACTCCTCCCATTTTATAAATATCAAACTCAGAGCTTTCATTTATTAGTTTGGAAAGGGGAAGTAAATATTTGATAGGTAGATGTGTTAGGAAATGGCCACCATGAGAAATGCTTTAATAGTGGGCATCTATATCCTAGCCATCATTAAAAAGTCCCTCTATCTCTATGTTGTCAAATGGTTTTTTTGGCTTCAATTTTAATCTTCAGAATTGTGTGGATGAATGGGCCATGATTTGTGGTTAAATAGGGTGTGTTTTAGGCCATTGGGAACCATTCTTTGATCTAGTTGCTTTAGTTATATCACAAGCCCTAGTCTGGGTAAGATTTTATAATCTTCCTTTAGTTTTATGTGATCCTAGTATTTTAAAATAGATGGTGAGTAAGTTAGTAATCATTTTTAAAATTGATGATTCCATTGAAGCTAATATGAGTTTTGTCTAAGTGTGTGTGCATTGGTTAATTTTTCCAAACCTCTATACCATTCAAGTCAAACTCATCCTCACATGGAGTGTGGTCTCAATTTATTAATTTTAAAGGTCTTCCTTTTAGATGATTCAAATGTAATGAAAATGATCATAAGATTGTTGCTTGTCTCGAGAAGGGTTTTAAAGGATCCCAAAAATTGATGATTTAGAAATGGGTTAGAAAGGTTGGTTGTCTAAATCATGATTTGGTTCACAGTTTACATTCATAGTTAAACCCAATTGTATTGAGGTCATATTTTAGAAGCCTTTAAGGAGGTTTAGAGTAATCCTCATAAGATTGAGGTGTTGGCAGTAGTGGAAGATGTGGTTGAGTTGGAGTCAGGGTAACCTCCTTCTTCCAAGATAGTTAAAGAAGTGCTTGATTTGAAAATTGGGTTAGAGGACATAGACAAAGTTTCACAAATAATGGATAGTCCCAATAGAAGGAAGTCTCATAATAGGAAGGGGATGGATGGGAGGAGGAAGAAGAAATCATAAGTAGGGATTTTTTTTCTATTGTTCAGAGTCCATGTGTTTTGAAGACTCCTAACTATGGAAATAAAGGGAAAAGAGGAAGGAAAATGGAAGAAAAAAAGTTATAGCTAAATGCTCAAACATTTACTAATGGTGACACTCAGTGGAATATGGAATATTTGCTCTTCAATAGGGGCAGGAGATTGCAAGTAGTAAAAGGATGATTATAAGGTTGGTTTTTATGATTTGTTATATTTTTTGCTAAAGATTTATTTTTTTTAGTTTGGTTTTTTCTTATGTGTTTAAATTACATTTGGATCCAAATTTTTATCTTTAGATATACTCTAATTTTATGAGGTTATAAAGGTTTAATGGACTCACTATGTTTTATGGTTATATTTTTTTGGGAGACTGGACCTCCCATTGTATTCCAAAATTGGTTTAAACTCTAGTTAAAATCTGAAATCAAGCAAAAAAAAAATGTCCAAGAGCCATCACATAAAAAATATATCATCATGAAAACATCAATGAATATGTGCATCCTCAAATGATGTTGAGTTAGTGAGGGGAAATTGATATGCCCCAGTGTCATCTTCATATGCATTAGATATATATCATAGGAATAAACTATAGGAGATAAATAATGATATATTATCCCAAAGTGTAAAAATAAGATAGAGGCAAATAACATTCCCCCAATGTCACAATTATGTCCCTAGTAGGGCTAAATGTAGCAATGAGAAATACACACACAAGTAGTGTGTCCCCATAGATGCATGGTAAAGACCATGGAAATGTAGGATCCAAATTAAGATTGAAATTAGTAATGTGCATAGTAAATACCATGACACTAAAAAAAGTAGAAGCATGATATGAATCATGGAAATAATCATATATTATTGCATAGTATATTGTAATAATTACACACAAGTATGTAACTATATATATTGAATCATCAGCAAAGGACATATGACTCACAAGACATGTCAACATAGAAAGTACATGGCATAACAATTTAAGTGTCCTCTATGGACAAAGAATGTAAAATACATTGACAAATAACATATTCAAGCAGGTAAAATCATACATGCAAGCAAATAAAAAACCATATGTGTACATGTAATGTAACAACACAACTTTTGAAATGTAGATATCCATGTAACACAAAAAATGTAGGCACTAACAAGATATGATATAATACATATAAATGGCTAAATATGATAAAAGGAAATCAAGAAATATATTAACATAAAACTCAATATATAGATATTCTCGACACAAGGCATACCACTAATGTTATAATGTCCATGGAGTATGGGTATGAAAGTAGTTATGTAACGTTAAATAGTCCATAATCATATATAACATGTATATCATGAATTTAACACACTTAAAAAATACCATGAGAAGCACATGTAAGAATCAATTTGAAAATTTTCTATCATAGGCAAAATGATATGTATCCATCAATAAAGAAACTTAAGGATATATGTATTTTTATTTATTTTTCCATTTCATATTTTTATCCATTCCTCACAACAAGTAGTTAAATAACATAAAAATAAACCAAGTGGGGGGGGGGGGTAGGGGTGAGGGGGGTGGGGATAATAATCAATTAAAATCAAACAAAAATAGAATTTCAAGGGAATACATCAATAGAAGAACACAAATAGGAAAGCCAAGGGGTGCAAACAATATGAAAGAAGAAGAAGAGGAAGATTATAAATAACATATAGCTTCCCTCATAACTCATTTCATGATATATATATTGATACCTTCTATTGGTATCAATGTGTGTATGTGTTATCATCATTTAAAAATATGTGAAAGTGTTTGGAATGAGGTTAATAATCAAGGGGCAAGGGCCATTAAAACATAGAAAGAAACATAAACCAAGTGGCTAGAAAAATGTTAAGGAAAAATAGAAGGCAAGTGCCATGATGTCAAATATGGAAGATATATGAAGAATGAAATATAAATCAAGGGAGGAAATCACATGGAAGGTATAATAAATATAGGTAAATAAGTTGTGTAAATTAAGAAAACTATAGTAAAATAATGATGTATCAATGAATCACTAGATATTACGCTAACATAACTAACTAAAAATCTAATTTATAATGTGAAATCCAAAATGAAATGAGTCAAAATTTTATTTTGAAATATCAAATAAGTAGTCATGAAATGTGTAATAATTGAAATGATCATCCTAAAAGAGATATATGTGTAGAGTGGGCTCAAAGAGCCACCAGAATATATTGAAAAGTACGCTTAGAAATGTATCACATGATGAAACATTTTCTTGGATATGATCTATAACAAGAGGTTTTAAATCAATATTAGGATTCATATAATTATATACCATAGGTCTCAAATATGCATTTCTAGGAATTGAATTTATATGATCTCTTACACTCGATGGTGGTGTCATAGAAAAAAATGTAATAGGAACCATAACTGATGGTAGTGAAATAGTATCAAGTATTACATGAGGTTGAATGATTTACTCCTTATGAAGTCTACCGAATGATTGTGAATGTGATCTTTAAGGTTGGATAAGTATATCACAATTTTTTTCTTGAATGGTATGTACTTCATTATTATACACAAACTTTAGACAACAATGTAGTGTATAAGGTGTCACTCTCTTTTGATTAAGTCATTTTCATCCAAGTAATAAATTCTATGATCTTGTATCTGATATTACATAAAAATAAACTCAAATGGTTTTAGGACCAACTATCATTTGGTAGTATAATACCACTAAGAGGTGTGTATGAAATTTCATTTTAACTATAAAGTATCATAGTTATACCAAGTAAATCTCAATCAATATAACTTTAATTAGATAGAAATGATATCGTAATTATATTTTCATTAAAACAATTTTCAATCATAATGTAATTTGTGATCAAAGGATTGTGATAAATAAAACCATAAATGTATGAAAGACTATTAATTAAATCATAATTTGGTATCGTGTAGTGATATAAAGTAATGGAAGGTGATTGGAATTGAAAACTCAAAACTGTGCCAATGATGTTATCAATCTCATGCTCATGTAGAATAGTCAAATAATGTATAAATGTTATCATATGCACATTTTTTTGTAGTATCATGATTTGGAAATAGATTGTTAATTATTTTCAAGTGTTAACTAGGTGTTACGATAGATTGATTTAATGTATAAGTATGGCCTTCAGTTCTAATAGTGTTGCTATTGATGAGATATTGAATCTTATGCCTCAATTTGAAGAATAAATTAGCTAAATGTATAAAATCTCAATGGCAATCATAATTTTCATTTATGTTATATCATTTATGAAATGTTTAAGTAGTATCTAATTGATATACTTCTGGTATAACAATCACATTATATTCGAGTAAGCATTGAAGCACTTTTTGAGGGGGTTTGCTAATATTGTGAAAAAGTTATCATTACTATAAATAGGAAAGATAAGATTATCAGTTGGTTTTGAAACTAGGCATATATTTTTTGGCCTCATTCTTTGCTAGAAAACATGACTTTGTCCTTAAAAAGTGGGAACATACTATTTGAGAATAGACATTGAAACTCATTATCCTAGATCTAATGTGACATTTTCATAAGCATGGTTTTAAATTTAAGCACATAGTCACCAATATGATTGCTAGGTCCTTGTTTTATTTGATCAATTTGAGAGAACATTACCTTTTGAATAATGTTTATATAAACATTGATAACAATATATCAACCATATCATTGATTCGATGCACAAATATCTTAAGTAGTGTGTAGAACCAATCCAAGACATATCTAATAAGACTCTTGGGGAATATCTTGGTTATACGCAAATCATTATGTTGAAAACCAAATCAAGTTATAAATTAATCCCTAGTACAATGTGAATGATCCCCATTCCTACTATATAATGTAAATTTAGGCATGTGAAATGAATAATTGAAGGGGTGAATAATAATTTTGTAGCTAATGGGTTGTGTAATATGTTAGAAAATGAAACCACATGAGTAGGTATGTTAAATTATTTATATTATTATGTAAGTTGTAATTATATATCATTAAGATTTTAAATTGATGGATCAATAGACATGTCACCAGGTGAATGATAATCATTGGTATGTTTTTATGTAGCGATCAATACCTTCTAATGATTAACATTAGTTGTAATGGAGGCATGATTGCTATTTTGACTATGTACAAGACCAAGAGATAAAATATAATAATTAGATCAAGGTGGCACATTGGCCTTTAGATTTATTTTAGGATGAACTTCAGAAGCCTTATGTTGTATTGAAATATAAGGATTAGCCTATTAAGGATGTGTAACACTATGTGGATGGGATCAATAGTACCATAAGGAGCTCTAGCCTTACCACCTAATGTAGATGTAGAGACTCCAAGAGGTAGAGTGTAATCATACACTAAATATATTGGAGTACATTTAAGCAAAACTTCCTTATTCCTAATTTATTATGTATATATTTCAACTTAAGAAAAAAATATGTGAAACATTCAAGATGCTTGATAATCATAGATCTAAAATTAGCAATGATAGAAACTCTACATGGATCAACATCATCAAAATTATTAGGATCATCAAAGATATCATGGTCACTATCATCATTTTAAGGAGAAGTAAAAGGCATTCTCTCAGTAGTAGATGGAATTTTACATTAATATAAACCCTAGATTAAGCAATATCACTAGAATTCACCAGGGCCTCATCTTTCTTTTGATCAAATGGGAGGAACTGATCTAGTCTAAGATCAACTCTAAGATTATTGACATCAATAGTGATAATGAGGAGTCAGAGGAGGAGGTAGTTAATGCCTCTCAATCAGAATCTGAAGAGGAAAATTAGGGGAAATATTTGGGGGATTCAAGAACCTATGCACATAAAAAACACAAAATTGATTTAGGAAGCCTTCCTATGCCTATAAACAAAAATTTGTCTTAGGGATGATGATAACAAGGGTGTTGAGGATTCCCTCTAGAAACCCCACACTAAAATTGCAATCTAGAATCTTCTATGTGGATAAATCTCAGAGGAATTTGAGAGGCTTAGTAATTTTCTCTATGTTAAAAAATTTGTTTTTAATGATGGCAAGATCCCTGAAACCCACACCCCCAGAGATGAATCTACACAAAAGGATAAAGAGGAGGAGGACCTCTAGGTTTATAAGGAAGATAAAAGAGGATCTCTCTTGTTGGAATCCAAAAGGAAGAAATTAGATAAGGATGAGAAGCAGTTCATTAGAAGCTAGACCATAGGCAAATGTAACAAAAAATCTAATACAATGACCAAGCAACTGGTCACATATTCTAAATCAAACTAACTCTATTTCTCCTTGCTACTTTAGGTTTTTTTTTAGATTTTTGGCTGACTATTGGCTGATGTTTAGCAGTAGTTTGGCTAATTTATTATGTTATCCCTTTTATCTCATTAGGTTATTTTGATTTTTCATGCTTATCTTTTGATTCTCTTTTGTAATGGGTATGGGCCCCTTCAACCCATATTTTACCAATCAAAAAAAAATCACTAGAATCAACCATGGTTGGGTGAGTAATGTAATAAGCACAAACAATATGAAAATATAAAATTCAGATTTGAAAGTAGAGGATCATACCCTAGAAATCCTTGAAAGATGTATACATTCAAAGAATGAAGGTGTATTAACAAATTTTTGAAATATGGATGTAATCTAAAAGAATAAAAAGTCAATTAAAAGTTATGGTTTGATCATAATATGTGAAATAAGATGTAAATTTGAAATCAAAAATTAAAAAAACAATCATGAAACCCTAAGGTTAAGCCTATAAGATATAGGAATACAAAAAATAGAGGGGTTCATTAAATTTTTAATCTTTTTGGTGCACTAGAGTTATTTATCACAAATATAAAGTTAAATTAATTTATTTATCAGAAATATAAAGACTAAAAAAATTAATTTTGTATATTCCAAATAAATTAGACTGTTTCAAACCATTTGAATATAGATCATTTCAATTAAATTGGGATATTTTAAATAATTTGAACTTATACTCACTAAAGTGGAGTGGATAATATTTTCTCCATAAATATGTTTTCTATATTCCAAATAAATTGAATTATTTAAAACCATTTAGGAATAAATCATTTTGAATAGATTGGATTATTTCAAATTGTGGCACCCTTATGGGCTTTCAGACCAATCATTGATCCTTTGAAGTAGATTCCATTGCTGAGACACATGGAACGATTTGATTGGCCAAATTATGGATGAAAACATAATAAGCAATTAGTTCATCTACATAATAAAATATCTAATTAGAATTGTTTATTATCCATTGGGAAGATCTTTATGAACAAGTGTTAATATACTAATGGATCAACTTGGATAATTTTAAGATAAAGTGATGGAGTATCCACTTGCACGGGGATTAGATTTGAAGCTTGGACCTGATTCAATACTTTCAAGGAATTTCCAACTATAAATCAAATTGCACTTAACCATATCAAAGTAATTCTATATTAAAATCGATTAATTTGAAATTAATTGAACTATATTTGAAATAATTTAGGATTGATTTATATGAATTGATGATAATTTTTACTACTAGAATTATAATTTATAATCTATAAATACAATTGAAATAATCATAATATGGTGAAGTTACATCTTTCTAAACATTGGTTCATAGCTGCTGGAATGGATTTTTTTCTTTCTCCTAAGAATGTGATGATAGACATAATTTTGATTCTCTAATCCTTGTCATCTTTATGAATTCTATTTCTAGTATATCTACTTGATGTAACATAACTCATTTTCAATTTTTTATTTGTAACACAATTCTGAGAATTACAATCAATGAACAATGTGTTGGCAATTAAAAAATCATCTCCAAAGGTCCCTTTAAAAATAAATTCATTGAATTTCTCTATGTTTATATTGAATGTGTTAGAATGTATTTTCCCCCAAACAAACATGAAATTCAAACTTGTGTAACCCATGGCTTGAATGAGTATCCTCAAATGATTTTTCTCTATCATTGACCAAAGGCCAATGTGAAAAAAAGACTGGAGTTCCACCTTAAAATTTTCTTTAGAATGATTTTGAATGTAGTATGACATATTTTGTATTTTATGATATTCTTTTTTTCCCATATCATTCATTTGCATATATTTTATATTGTGTACAACAAATAATAAGTCATCCAACCCCAAAATCAATAGTTTTTTAGAAGTTAGTTTTAGCTCCTCCTTTGAAATGTCTGTAATTTGTTAAAAAAATGAATCATTTATTAACAATATTATATTATAAGAAATATAACATGGAAATTTTCTAATAAAATGTTTTACATGTTACTAGATTGGTCATTGATGCACTTTTGATTTGCATTTCTTATTGTAACCTAAAAATATAATGCATTTCATTTGATTCATTTTTTTTTTGCATTTCTTTAAATATTATAAAGATTCATATAAACATATGTAAAAATAAATCCATGCTTAGGCATATTGTAACTATACTCATTATACACAAATGTACCATTTATATTTTTAGTTTTGTAATATACATATGCATATAAATGTTCATATTGAATCCTTATAACTTGACCATAACTTCATCATATTCTGAAACAATCTCATTTTGACATAACTCATTTCTCATAGATGTTGATCAGAATTTAACATTGAACAACCAACATCTATATTATTATAGTAATGAAAGTATCAATTGTTATTATGCATACCAATACACATTTATATATTTATACAACTCATCATAGCAAACAAAATAAGATTTACTCTTCTAAGTTGAAGTTCACTATCACTAAATTCAAATGAATATACACCTTAATAGTTGAAGCCCCTTCATATACTTTCAATAAGACACATCAAATTAAAAACTGTTTAAATCAATAACAATATAATTATTTCTATCATAATATACTTTATTGTTTATTATTGATAAAGAACATATGGATACTTTGGATCAAAATTTATTGTATTGAAGACATAGTATAACACATGTTGTGTTATTTTAAACTAGGTAAATTAAACATGTAAACACCATTTTAATGGGTACATACAACCACATTCAAGTCTACACAACAATAAAATGAATCCACACTTCCAAATCCCAAGCTAATGCAAGTCCATATTTTATTGTCTTCTACAATCTCCTATCCATGAAGAAAAATTCAATTTTAATGTGTTTAAGTAAATAAAGATAATTAATATATTCTATACTTTAATGAAATTGTATAATTACACATTTATTGAAAGGGGTTTTCACATTTATTTTTCCTTTTTGTAGTTTGTATGGGTGCACTCTTTCATTGAACCTTTGGTTCTTTGTTACCTGTAAGGTATTATATAATGTAGTAACTAAAAATTCTCATAATCAATTGATATGATATTTGTATTTTAAAAATGTGTCTTGTTGTAGAGTTTTACCTTGTGTTGTTTTCATGGAGGCACCAACCTACAGAGCTGTGTCATGGGTTGTTGTGTTGGAGACACAAAGTTCTAAATCTACATTATGAATTATTTTAATTGAGACATAAATAGATGAATAAATATTATGTCAGTGTTATGAATCATTGATATATATATATATATATATATATAATTAAAAAAATATGCATGATCTTATCTTACCTTCTTCAACTTAAAATGTGTCATATTCATTGATATGATTTTTGTTATTATTTTTTCTTCACTTATATGCAATGCCATTAGTGTTACACACTAAAATATTGCTAAGCTATTAGGTTTGAAAAATAAAGCATACACACTGAAAGATTGTTAATATGTTATATTTAGAAAATGAAGCATGATTATAAAATAAATTAAAAATGTTATGTACCTGGTACTGATCAAAGTGGTTGTTCTTATATTTTTTTCTCTGAATTTTTCAAATAATTTAAAAATTAAACATTAAAAATTATTTGTTCTTCAGTTTTTGTAATGTAAGACAAATTTATTTCCAATTTTGTACAAGCACGCACTAGTCCAACTCCTATATATACCCCTAGTACGTCATATGTATTTGAATAATTGAAAGTAGAGATAATTCTCTCCCAAAATATGTTATCTAATTAATTTTTGAATGGACTTCTTGTTTTGTGTGAACCAATCATTTGAAATGGTTGTACGTCTTTGTACATGTCAAAACCTTCCTCTAATCTACTTTGTTGTAAATGGAGGCTAAAATATTATACCTAAAAATGAGTGGGATCCTAAAAAAATTGATACCTATAATATGAGACCAATTGAATCCACTAATATCTGGACCCCATAGTATGACACATGTTTCTTGCATGAAATGGAAATCACCAACATGTAGATTCTTGAGAGGTGTCTGAATGCTAAAAAATATTCTAGTTTATGGATGATGAATACATTGAAGGCCCCAATAATAAATTTATCAATTAATTCCTAAAGAAATAGGTGAATATGTTCTTCCTTAAAAACTTCAATGAGGCTCAAAAGATCAATAATTATCAAATTGACATTCAAACCAAGAATGAACATTTCACTAAAATCTTCTAAAATGGATGGCCAAAGACATGGAAATTGAATCTTTCTATATCTAACCTGAGAAGCTTATCTCCATCATTATGTAGATAATTTTTCAATATTATTAATTAATCTTAATATATGCTTTCCAACCATTTTTATTTTTCGAAATACCTTCATTCAGGACACACAAATCATCAAACCTTTTCACAAAAATTGTATAATGCTCCATTACCTATTTAGGTGTAATTATTTTATCTAATGACAGTGTCGAATCATGATTGTTGAAATAATCTATAATTTTTGATAATATGTTACTTTCTAACTTTGATTTTTTGCACCAAGTATCCATATTGTTGTACCCTAGGGTTTTCAAGAAGGAAATAGACCCTTTTTCCTATAAATCTGTTAGTTCTATTTTTTGTTTGTCTAAAATCCCTTGAATATTTCTAAGTACTATTATACCAATAAAATTTAAATTTTGTTTATCTAAACTAGGTAAAGTACCACTTTCAAACAAATTAAATGCCTTATCAAAACAATCCCAAATAGACTATTCCATGAAAAGAAGACATTTTATCTCTTATAGTTGTTGTGTTGAACAGTTTATTTGTGTGAACAAGTGTCTACTTGTTCATGTATTTATTTTGTATTTTTTTCCATATTTCAAGATTATTCCAACCTCTTAGTTTGATAAGGTCATGTGAAAATTGAAATCTTTCTACAAATGAAGCCTTATAAATTATTTCTTTGGCTTCATTATATTGGTTACATATTTTGTGCACAATATGGAATGGAGTACAAGTTTTCTAAAATCTTGTCTTTCTAATAGAACATTTATTTATCAATGATAGTGAATTGTATTCCTCCTCTAAAATAATTATTTGTTGTGTTGTAATTATGTGTTGGCCATCTGTAATTTTGAACCTTACAATTTTTTTCTCCATCATAACTTCTAGGACTTCCTTCAATTCAATAATACATTGAGGGTTCCTTAGATTAAAATAAATTAACAAAGCATCCTTCATTAGAACATCATTATGTTTTAAAAATGAATGAATTATATCATTCACCCCTCTTTCATTTAGATTTCTTATTTTGATACTAGCATCCCCAATTCATAGAGCTCTATAGGAATGTTCAAGGTGTAATTGCTAGAGAAAATATACCATGTAGAGAATTTACTATGTCTCATCAAAATTTTATGTCAACAAAAGTGTTCCAACATTTTGTTCGATCTTATTTTTCTCCACTAGTGTGAGTACTTATATGGCCTATTTCAAATCTACATAAAAATATGTTGCCCTTTCTTGTCTTGTTTTCTTCAATGTTTTTCTATAATGATTGTATGATATCTTAAATATATGGTTACATGGTGGCAAGCAAAATAAGTTGTTGTCCCTTTTTCATGTTTTTATTTCAATATATTTTGTATTTTAATGATGAAATTATCTATGTATATCAACCTAGACATTTAAAGGTTGTCATAGCTATTCAAATGAAACCCAAATGTTTCACAAGAAGGAGAAAAATTATTTTTTATCAATTCCATTTTACTAGGTGTAAATTGATTGAAATTAGATATATCTAAATGAAGAATTCCATCTTCTTCAATCCATACTTATAGTTTGAATTGAAATGCATCTTCAAGTTCATCCTTATCACAAAAAAGGATTATTCCAATCAGAGAAGATTCTTTTCTTGATGTAGTGTTAAACAAGTATATATATGCATGCATGTTTGGTGGACTAAATAATTCAAAATACCAATTATCAAGAGGAATTTCATTTCCACCATAAAATGGAAGATGTTGATGTCTATTTAATTTTAGTTTTGGTAGTTTAAATGGTAATATATCCAAATTTTCTTGGAGTGAGGCCTTCTTCTACCTTTTTAGTATGGGAATTCCTTTTTCACCTGAAGACATTCTGCAAAGCAATTGAAATGGTTTAAATATTGATCTTTTGTAAAATTCAAGTTTCATATTGCATCGGTTCTTGAATTTTTTTTGATTAGGAAATGATTAATTATATATCAACAAATGTTAATTCTAAACTACAATATAAAATACATATTAAATATTTGTAATATATACATGAACTCATACTTAAACTAATAAGGTATGACCAAACAAAAAATAAATTATATGTGCACCAACTAATATAATATGATGGGAAAATGAATCCACAAACATTTGTTTCAAAGGAGAAAGATGAGGGGGAAATATGTCTCTAATATGTGTCAAAATTCCCATTAATAGGTACCTTCAAGGTATCTCCTAGGAGATACATTTCAATCATGCACAAGATTAAATTTTTCTTACAAGACATCTCATAGGATATACCTTCAAGTTAACCATGATGGAATTACAAGTGTATTTAGAGGCCCTTTAAGGAATCTCCTAGTAGACACCTTGAAGGGTGGTGTCATACATTCAAAGAGACATTGAATGTATCTCCCAGTAGAAATTACCTTCACCTTGAAATCAATATTGGTTGATAACTTGATAACTTGAGGGCCTTCTAATACTTGGGAGAATGAGTATTTTAAGTCCTCCTACACACATGCTCTTTACACCTCAATTCAATTTTAATAATTTTCCCTATTACATTAATAGTTTTAGATCTAAATAATTACCTTGTTGTATCTCTAAAATTTTACTTTACTGTGATGATCCTTTTAATATCTTCAAGGTATCTCTTAGGAGATACCTTCAAGTTACCCATGAAGGTATTACAAGGCCCTTGAAGGAATCTCCTTTTGGATACCTCAAGATTGAACTTGCCTAGTGTTATTTAGGTTTGTAATATATTTAAGGTATCTCCTAGGAAATATATTTAGTTACCCATGAAGTAATCTCTTAGTGGATACTATTGATGCCTAAAACTCTCACTCTTAGTGAAAAAATTCTTATGGAATGATTTATAGATGTGGTATAAACTTGTGATATGTGAAGCAACCTCTAGAATTTTAAAAGTCAGGCCTTTGAATTAATTGAGGGGTGAAAAGGAGGAGGAAATGCAAATAAAATTTAAATCAAACTAACTAAGGTGATGTATCAAGATTATTGAAGTATATATTCCTAAGATTACATAAAATATCTTAAAACCTTAAGGTATTATAGACAATTAAAAGAGCATATTCATGATTTAAATCTTGCAATATGAACAAGAGTCAATACTATAGAAGCAAAAAATAGAAATAACAAAAAATAATAGATTTCACTTAATTTGACATAGAAAACCACATCCTTTTTATTTTTAGGTGGAGAATAGAATACAAAAGGCCAAAATGTACATTATATAATATTCAATCCTTCTTATGAGGGGCACCTATTAAGGTCATGAAATGAAAATAAATAAATACTGTTATTTTTAATCCAAAACTAGCTATTATAATGGCTACTCTCTAATAATAATAAGAAAAATTTATATTATATAATGTCCTCACCATTTAAAAAAAGAAATGAGCCTTGAATATATAGTTACAATAAAATCACAAGGAAATGACAACTGGAATATAACACTTTCACTCATGATGAGTCCATTGCAATTGATTGGGGAGATTTGACTCATGAGTGTAGTTGGTATTCAAAATCCTAGATATGACACAACTGCACCACTTCAAGATTCCCATGATGCTTAGAATAAGAGCTATGGTGATGCATTTCTCCCTCCAAACTACCTTTAGAATTCTTGTTATAAATGGGGCCCACTTCCCTCAGTCAATGATAAGACTTTAATTTAAATAAGAACTCCCTTCTTTCCAGAGGAGTGTCATGATGACACATGTCATCAGCAAAAGGGATCGATACTTAGCCAAAAATTGAAGGGGAATTTGAGACAAAGGAGGTTGATACATCACTCACTAAACTTCACCAAACACATCCATGATGAAAAGGATAAATACCCCAAAACTTTATAACATGGATTATGATCCACAAATACCTTGAGGTTGAACTTGCCCAGTGTTATTAAGGTGTATAAGGGATTCAATGAAATACCTTTCAAATAGGCACAAGAGTGGATTTCTCCTTCAAGGTATCTTCTAGGAGTAACTTTTGGCCCAAATCTCTAAATTTTCTTATATCAAACTTTCCTAAACTACTTGACTATGTTTATTTGTGTGTGTACAATACCTAATCATAACAAACATTGGTTCTAAAAACACTTGTCCATGAAGAATCCATCTTCAAAGGTAAATATTGAGACCATATGGGATTTCTTTTCTAATCTACCCTTCCCCTATTTTGGAAACTTCCTGAAGTGAAACCTTTTGAAGGAGATAATTTCAAGTCACCCTTTAAGATACCTTTATGTTATCCTCAAGGAGATAATTTCAAGTCACCCATTAAGGTATTATAAGGCACTTTAAGGAGTCTCATAGTAAATACCTCGAGGTGTAACTTACCCATCATTATTATGGTGTAAAAAGAATTCAATGAGTAAATAGGTGTTTCAATTAAAGAAGGTAGTTAACAATACATTGATTGTTGTGTACAAGGTCTTCTCTAGATCTTATTAAGGCATAAAGGTGTCTTAATTCCAAGATTCAATGTGAAACCCATCAAAATTATAGACCTCATAAGCTCACCAAGAGAGATTCGAATAAGGAAAATCCATCATTGTATCATTTTGTATTGAACTATAATTACACTCAAGAGCTTTTCCATACCTTCAAGGAAATACAAGGCCCTTGAAAGGAATCTCCCAGGAGATAATTATAAGGGCATTGTCATACACTAAAAGTATTGTTGAAATTATCTCTTAGGAGACATCTTTAACATGCACATGAGTGGAATTTTCCTTGACCTTTAAGGCACTACTAGGTGATAACTTAAAGGACCTTTCTAGGACTTAGTTTTATTCGAAGTTATTGTATTCAAGATTTGGATTTTAGACATTTTGATAAGGGCCTATTATTAGATGTTGGTCTTCAAGTTTTTTGTTCAGACATTTTGTCTAATGAATTTTGGTCTTCAAAATTTATCTTTAGAACTTTGGTCTTCAAAATTTTTGCATCAGACATTTTGTCTGAATAAATGTTGTGAATGACTTATCTTTTATCAAAGATTTTGCTCTTTAGGTTTTTTGTATTGGAATTTGTTTTTGAAATTTTTATTCAAATATTTTTTAGTTTCAATCATAACGCAAAACCCAACTCTTGATTCCCATCTACTTAGCTGAGAAAGTTAGATTAGTAGAATTACTCAACCTCCAAGAAGCAAGAGAGAAAGCAAGTGATATAAAGGTCACCTAATAACAAGTAGTCAAGTGATGGTTTGATAAGAGATCATCAAACCCAAGCTTTACGTTGGGAGACTTTGTCCTCAAATATGACTAAAGGGCCATGAAACCAGGCCAACATGCAAAGTCTGATTCCCTATGTAGGGGGCCATTTCACATCATTATGGATAGACAAAGTAATGTATTTGAGTTGGATGATGAAGAAGGCAATGTGTTAGAGATTATGGTAAATGGGATTGAATTGAAACACATCAAATAATTTACCAACCTTCCCCTTGTATATATTTATTTAGTTTCCCTTATTTATTTGTGTTTCCCTTTAATCATTCATTTTCTTTTCTTTTTTGTTGTTTCCTTTTAAATAAGGGTCATTGGCACAAGTTGTTGCCATTCCATGCCAAGTATCCACACCTTGACCTACTAATAGATAGTTATCTACCCCACTCCCCTTGAAATTAATTTCCAGTCACTCCATATTGCATGATTACCCATAAGGATTGCTGCAAATCTCTTATGAGACACTCTTCAAGCATGTGTGCCACCTTTCACATTTATGGGCTCCTAATTTCAAAAAATTTGTGTGATGATCATGCTAGAAGTACATGCCTATAAATACCTCTCTCCTCCACATGCCAAACACTTAAATTCCTTAATAATTTCAAAGAGCATTGAGTAATAAAACAAAGCATATTGATTAGATAGTTTTGAGTCAAGAATTGTAATAATTATGAACGGAGTTGATATCTAGTGCCTTCCTCAAGAACAAAGGGAGAATTGTTGAAAAGGGTTGTAAAATTGAAACTTATACATCTTCATCTAGTGTTAGTAGATATCTAAGAAAACAAAGAAACTAAGGATCATGTGGTCATGAAGACCCTTCAACACCATTTGTTGGAAGCAAATATTATGGTTTTGTACCCATGCAACCAAAGTCTAAAGTACCAAATGTCAAGATCATCACCAAGGGGCACTGTAAGGATTATTTATTGGTCCTTCATTATTTATATGGGATCTTTGATCCCAAATTGGTCAAAAACCCAAAAATATTGAGGGAGGGAGCCCATGCCTGCATGATCAAGAAGATTCATGATAATGACTCTAAGTCATTCAAGCATAGGATTTGGAGCTCCATACTAGATCAATGCATGGTGCCTCTTGTGCACCCATACCTTATATTTATAAAGATATGATTCAAAAACTGGCATCATTATAGGTAGTCACCTAAGAATGTACATCAATGCCAACACTATAAAAGAGTTGTTGTAACTATCGAGTGACCCTAGCACCAACATTTTTTGTATAGAGAGCTTATAGAATGTTTGGGAAACTCGTACCCATGAGCTAGAGTTCCTTAATTTAGTCCTCTAGAATAAATACACTAAAGTGCCTCCTCTATCGATCACTCTTGTAGGCTTTACAACATAGGATATGAAGGACACCCTTTCTATGTTGGTCTTCATTTTTAGGATGGACTCAAATGCTGGGATTTTAATTAGGTGTGGTCTCCATTTTGAAGATAATAGACAAAGAAAAAGATTAAAATATGGGATTTATGAGTGCCATTGCTATTGCCATTAATAATGAGTTGGAAAATTTCTTAGCATAAAATACCTCTAGGTATTCCTCCTTCCTCCTCCACCTAATTATGTAATAGAACTCTGGGTTATTCTCTTGATATTTTACTATCAAAAGCATTGAAATGGGCACCCATCAAAACATGATGATCCTCTTATTTGTGTGGACCCACATATTATTATTCATGTAGGATTACTATGAATTTTTAGAGTGCTTCATATCTCCAGTCCTCATTGACCTCAACCAGGAATCCATTATTTCCAGAATGACAAACAACCAAAGGTCATGGCTCATTAGTGGAAAAACTCTAGTTGACTAGTTTTTTGGGGCCAATTTAACATTCATCTATGTCCATAGGTTCATGGAGGAGACATTTTGGCTTCCATGCATGATCATAGATATAAGTCCATTACTATGGACTATATCAAGGCAACTTATTAGTTGGAGAAGATAAAGACAGAACTTGTAAGGGTAAAAGATACTATCAATAACCTCAATATAAAAGCTAAGGCTAAAGACACGAAGCTCACTAAAATAAGGTATTACCTATAGAGCCATTTTATCAATGAGAACTTCTAGGTGGAATCCTATCAAAGGGCCCAGTTGTCAATTCAAGTTACTAAACTGGAGACTGAGATAGACATCTTGAAAAAGGAGAATCAATCCACAAAGAATAAAATATAAGAGAAATAACTAGATCTCACATAGACCCATAAGAGTCTCTTGGACTTTATGGGTATGTAGCTATAATTATATTAGTAGATGCAATAAAAATCCGTGACTAAGTATCAAGAAATACAACAACTAAATAATGACCTCACCACCTACTCCCAAGCTTCAAGTGTTCTCCCCATGGTTCAAAAATTATATGTATCCTATTGGAAGAGGATCAAAATCATGATCACAAACTTGAAGCCAATACTTGGGTTCATCATGGACTCACATTGGTTGAGCTCATAGGTGAGCATGTCCATAGAGCAGGTTTTCACCTTTGTGTCCCCAAAGGTTTAAGATTTATAGTACCTTATTAAGAAGATTTATAGCATGAGGGATAGGACACTTCAAGAAGTAGGCTTGGTTGATCAAAGGTGGGTGATAATGAAAGTGAATAAATTTATGAGCTATAAAAAGGTAGCATCAAAATGCAAGACATCTATATATGCCTTAGATGAAGTAGTATAAGATATTAAAGGGCAAATCTAATAGCTAATCCATTTAGGAATCCCCTTTCCATTCTTTATGAACAACACCATCCTCCTAGAGGATAAAATAAAAGCGCTACTGGAGAAGAATCATAATGATGAGATCATCTTCATGGCTCTTGATCAAGTACCAAGTGTCTCTAAGGTGGAGACCATATTGTATACTCTCATCCAGCTAGAATTTTAGATGCTAATAGTAGTACAAGTGTTGAGTAACATCTCCTTTAAGGAGATTAATAATGTGGATAGAGCCTTCTAAGATCTAAATAAAAATACTCAACCAATAGAGGAGGAGTAGATGCCTTTGAAGGTTGCTCTTCTAAGGTTATAAGTTTAGTGGGCCTCATCCTTATTGTAGCTTTATCTTGATTGGTCTACGAAACTAAATTTTTTGGGTTCTTCCATACGTAGGTAGATTCCCCTTAAAGTCATTAGGATTTTTGGATCATAATCCACATTTTGAAGTTTTCAGATAGCTAGATTTTATCATGAATGCACTTGATGAGTTTGGCAAATGGTATATTGACCTCCTCTTTCCTAGGTTCCCTTTATTATTTTTGTCTTGTCTCAGCTCATCCTACTACTACCATGTGGCATATCAATGCCCATTATTTATGAAAATATTCCTAACTCACCCAATAATATCACTAGCTCAACATGTGGGGATACAACACTTGTCCAATGTAGGGTTTTTTTTGTTGAAACTTTAAGTAATGCCATTGGTCAAGGGGAGTGGACCCCCATCTTCTAAAAACATTCCAAAGGTGGTTCCAAAGGTAGACGTGCATGTCAAAACCATGATTATCTTAAAGGACATGGGCATCCTAAGGCATTTCAACTACACCATATCCAAGATTCTAAATACAAACTGCACTCATGAGTTGGATCTCCCTAGTCACTTACAATGACCTCATTGTGGGCGAAAGTGATTAGTTCTAGGTGTCTTTATCTCAAGAGGTTGTTTTGCCTATTTAAGTAGGGCTCTTTCCTTTTATAAAGGAATGGATCTTAGATAATTATTTTGGACTAGATCAACCATTATAATAGTTAGTTATGGTATATAAGTAGCAGTAGTTGTTTATTTTCATTTCATGACCTTAACATGTCTCGTTTACAAGAAGGTTGAATATTTTATACTATACCATTTAGGCCTTTTATATGGTATTTTTCCACCCATATTGAAGATATACTATTCTATGTCAAATTGAGTGAGATGTATTGATGTATGTTGGTTTTTTACTCTACTTTTATATTATTGGTTCTTATCTATTGTTTCAAAGAATAAGCATAATTTTCCTTTACATGGAGGGCACTATTTGGTGATATTTTGAAGGCCCTTATAACACCTTCAAGGTATCTCTTAGGAGATACCTTTCAAACATGCACAAAAGTGGATTTCCACTTCAAGGTATCTCCTAGGAGATATGTTTCAAACATGCACAAGCATGGATTTCCCCTTCAAGGTATCTCCTAGGAGATACCTTTCAAATAGGCACAAGAGTGGATTTCTCCTTCAAGGAACAAGTGGAATTTTTCTTTAAATGAAAGGCAATACTAGGTTATATTTTGAAGGCCATTGTAATACCTTCAATGTATCTCCTAGGACATACCTTTCAAACATGCACAAGAGTGGATTTCCCCTTTAAGGCATCTCCTAAGAGATACATTTCAAAGAGGGACAAGAGTGGATTTATCCTTCAAGTAACAAGTGCAATTTTACTTTACATGGAAGGCACTACTGGGTGATATTTTGAAGGCCCTTGTAATATATTCAAGTTATCTTCTTGGAGATACCTTTCAAACATGAACAAGAGTGGATTTCCCCTTCAATGTATCTCCTAGGAGATACCTTTCAAACAAGCACAAGAGTGGATTTCTCCTTTAAGGAACAAGTGGAATTTTACTTTACATCAAAGGCACTAATGGGTGATATTTTGAATGCCCCTATAATACCTTCAATTTATCTCCTAGGAGATACCTTTTAAACATGCATAAGAGTGGATTTCCCCTTCAAGGTATCTCCTAAGAGATACATTTTAAATAGGCACAAGTGGATTTTTTCTTTACAAAAAAGGCACTACTAGGTGATATTTTGATGTCCTTTATAATAAATTAAAGGTATCTCCTATGAGATACATTTAAAACATGCATAAGAGTGGATTTCCCCTTTAAGGTATCTCTTAGGAGATAATTTTCAAATAGGCACAAGAGTGGATTTCTCCTTCAAGGAACAAGTGGAATTTTCCTTTACATAAAAGGCACTACTGGGTGATATTTTGAAGTCCCCTACAATACCTTCAACATATCTCCTAGGAGATACCTTTAAAATATTCACAATAGTGTATTACCCTTCAGGTTATCTTCTATGATATACATTTCAAACATGGACAAGAGTGTATTTCTCCTTTAAGGAATAAGTGCAATTTTCTTTTACATAAAAGGCACTACTGGGTGGTATTTTGAAGGCCCTTGTAATAAATTTAAGGTATCTCTTAGGATACACCTTTTAAACATGTAAAATAGTTGATTTACCTTTCAAGGTATCTCTTAGGAGATACCTTTCAAATAGGCACAAGAGTGGATTTTTCCTTCAAAGAACAAGTGGAATTTTCCTTTACACAGAAGGCATTAATGGGTGATATTTTTAAGGATTTTATAATACCTTAAAGTTATCTCTTAGGAGATAAATTTCAAATGTGCACAAGATTCGATTTCCCCTTCAAGGTATCTCTTAGGAGATACCTTTTAAATAGGCACAAGAGTGGATCTCTCCTTCAAGGAACAAGTGGAATTTCATTTACATGAAAGGCACTACTAGGTGATATTTTAAAGGCCCCTATAATACCTTCAATGTATATCCTAGGAGATACTTTTAAAACATGTAAAAGAGTGGATTTCCCCTTCAAGGTATCTCTTAGGAGATACATTTCAAATAAGGAGAAGAGTGGATTTCTCCTTCAAGGAACATGTGCAATTTTCATTTACATGGAAGACATTATTGGGTGGTATTTTGAAGGACCTTGTAATACCTTCAAAGTATCTCTTAGGAGATACCTTTAAAATATGTACAAGAGTTTATTTACCCTTCAAGGTATCTCTGAGGCTATACCTTTAAAATAGGCACATGATTGGATTTATCCTTCAAGGAACAAGTGGAATTTTCCTTTATATGGAAGGCACTACTAGGTGATATTTTGAAGGCCCTTGTAATGCCTTCAAGGTATTTCCTAGGATATACCTTTCAAACATGCATAAGAGTGGATTTACCCTTCAAGGTATCTCTTAGGAGATAGCTTTAAAACAAACACAAGAGTGGATTTTTCCTTCAAGGAACAAGTGGAATTTTCCTTTACATGAGAGACACTACTAGATGATATTTTTAAGGCCCTTGTAATACCTTCAAGGTATCTCCTAGGAGATATATTTGAAACATGCACAAAAGTGGATTTGCCAATCAAGGTATCAAAATTAAAAGACATCGCTCAAGATTTCCCTATGAATTGAGGGTTGCCATGTAATGAGAAATAGATGAGTCATCATGTAAAACCAAAATTTGAGAACCCATGAGACAATCAAAAGGTGCCACATGTTTGAATTTTAAGCCAAATAAGAAGCTTAGTCATATGTAAGACACATGAGTACTTATTTGTATTTGATTTGACAATGATGTTTTGAAAGGTGGAAATCTTAAACTTTAAATATAAAATTGATGGCAAATAAGATTCAAACTGAAGCTACATTGAATTATGGTGCAATTAATTGCTAAAAGTAATTGTTAAAAATTTGAAAATCATTCCATTAATATGACACGAACTAGGATCACCATCAACATTGCATTAATCAAGCTTGCCAAAAAGTACTTTTATGCATTTATCCAACATTAAAACAATATATGATCTAATCAATCAAAATTTTAATGCCATGAACAAAGAAAGAACATCTAGAACCACCTAAGTCAGAATAGGTCCTATTTCTCTATTCATATGGGACAAACATAGTCTTTTGAGACACCAGTTTCAATACCATTACATTGGCCATGGATGAAAAAAAATATAATGATTTATTCTACCATGTGGAGAGGTTTCTTACCCACATGTTTGCCTTCCAAGTGATAACTCTAGCTTAGCCATTTCCTCCATCAATAGATCCCCCAAGTGGTTCTTCAGATAAGACATAGATTATGCAGATGTAATTACCTACAATATATATATATAATAATATATATATATATATATGTATAACACAATATATATAAGGTTTTTATAATAAATTATGTGTTTTATATATATATATATATATATATATAAGGTGATTTATAATTATATATATATAAACAAAGTCTGAATTGACTATAGTTTTACTCTGAAGTCTGAAGGTTTATCTCCAAAGACTAGTGACTTAGATCTGAAGACTAGAAGCTATGCTCTGAATATTGATATATATGCTCGTAAGATAAAAAATAACGAATGGTAAGAATCCACCTCTATCATTGAGAATCAAGATAATGCCATTAGACCAATAATGCTACAATTCATAATTTAATGTGATGTGTTTTCAAAAGATATTCTCAAATAGATTTGATGTGATGGTATTTTAAAAATATATCCTCCAATACATTTTATGTGATGATGTTTCCAAATGGTCTTTTCAAACAAGATTGATGTAACTATGTATTAAATAAAGGGTCTTTCAAAGATATCCTCATAATGATAATAATGACCTTTATGACACATCATTACTACTTGATTGGATAAAACACCTTCCCATTATATCTCACATACTTCAAAGAGATAATCATAACTATCACCATCATTCTTGTTATAATCACATCATATAACCTACTTTACTATTCATTTTTACATTATTACTGCTAGTAATTGTTGTGTTGTATCTCTAATCTCTTACGTCCCTTATTCCTTATGTGAATTTGAGCTCTGTGTTTTTATAGTATAGTTAAATTTGTAATTAAATAGTGCTTGATCTAAAGATGGGGAGAGAAATAAAAAAGTGAACCAAAATCCTCTGATGCATTGCTACAAGATAGAACAACCAAAGATGTCTTTGAAATGGTAGGTTGGTTAAATTTTTAAAAAATGTTTCAAGGATTCCATGAATAAATTATGCAAGAATTATATTATAATTTTGATGAAGATCATGATATTATCAAAGGGAAGAACATTCCAGTAAATCCCTCTATAATTAGTGCTCTATTTAGGATTCTTGAGGATAGAGTAGTTGGCATTAAAAATATAATTTTTTTATTTGATTTATATGTTTATTGAATGAAATGAGCCACACCCCAGACTAGCCAAATCCCCCAAAGGAGTGGCCAAGGGAATTCTGAGAGAAAGTCTTCCTTAACCTTGGTAAAATGTTTTTTGGATAATGAAATATATCACTTGTGATGGTTAGTTTATAGTAGTGGGTGGAGATGCTATGAGACTCCTTCACTTGAGTAAATGATATGTTCAAAAAGAATATAAGATCAATCTTCCCTCTTTCCTTCATAATTATTTGATTAATTTTTCTTGGAAGATAATATGAGGAACTGGGTCTACCTACCATTATGGGGTAGTTACGATCATTTGTCATCATTATTTTCTCAAAAAGCCAAGGGGTGAAAAGGCTTGGTCCTCTTTCCTCCAAAATTTTTCTCTAGTTCCTACCAAAAAGACACTATATCCTGCCTCTCCTCCTTCCACTACAATCTAGATTGAATAACCCATAGTTTAAATTATAGAACAACCATCTCTACTACCATTGGTTCTAAAGATACTACATCAGAGATGAAAGCGAAAAATGGGACTTTATTGAAACACCCCTCATCCTCTTCTGACTAAACTCTAGTGCATTTTCTGACATATCTTGTAGAAAAAAGAAAAAGAATAAAAAGATGTGCAGGTCATAGAAAAAGTTGTATTTGCAAAGGGAACCCTAGCATAATAAGTTGTACCTCAAGAAGTAAAGTGTCTTGTGACCTCTATTGTTTTTAAGGGTAAGGCACCCTTGATTAAATAAGATACATCTTCTCGACATTTTGTCAATGAATAAAAAGAATTTCAACATGCCATGGCTTTATCATGCCATGAATAAATAATTAGACTACAACAAATAGATTTAGATGTTCTCCATTCAACTTTAAAAGGTAAGGACTTGATGATTTATAATTTGAAACAAAGGTGGGAAGAATCTGTTACTAGAGTTAATGAATAAAAAATAATTCTTCAAGGAATATAAGCTAAATAGACTAGGGTCCACAATGTAATGTTTTTACTGACCTAAGAATTGAGTAATTTGAAAATTTCTCTTACTATGAAGGACACTTATATTATTGATTTGTAAAATGCCAATGTTGATAAGTGTAATCTAATTAATAATCTAAGATAAAGTATTTTTGATATAAATACAATGATTTCCCAACATACTAATAGAATAATAGAGCTCACCACTTGGAATTCTGAGTTATAAGCCTTTATTCAATCCATGAAAAAAGAAACATGAGAGATTTTAGTTCAAATAGAGGGTCCAACAAGAGTTTTTCCCTCTTTCCCTATTCCATTACATGAAATAATCCTTGTCTAGCATATCATCCAAAAGAAAATTCAAAAATTGAAGGATGAAAATTCCAAACTTAAGGAGGAATCTTAGAATCAATTAGTAGAATCCAAATTATAATTATAGACAACACATGCTTATATCCAACACATTTTTCCTATTTCTAAAAAACTATTAGCATACAGGCAACCTTTATCAATTTATGTTCTTTTCTTACATAATCAATTTTATAAATGGTATATTCAATTAATTTCTCTTGGTTTTTCACATATCATTGAAGATGAACATGTCTTTATGGAAATTTTTGTAAAGAGCACTAAAAAAAGGTAGGATGTCATTTGTGAGTTGTATACTTTCAATTTGTTTTTAGGATATCTATATAGTTTTCTAATAAATTTATTTATTGGAGATACATAATTGTGTGCCTTTCTCTCTACTCTAAGGAACAATATATCATGACAATAGGTCAATAATAGATTTTTGGAATTATAAAGCACCACTGGGTTATGCATGAGACCACAATTTCTAGAAGCAAAGAAACTTATTTCTTCTTTTCAACCTCTGTATCATGTGTATATGAAGAACAAGTATCATGAGCTATTCAGAGACAATATTAATAATTTTAGAGCTTTTCTAAATGACCATAATGCCAATGGTTTCAATCCAAGTCTTGCCAAGTGGGAAAAATTACCTATTGAGTTGAAGCATAGATAAGTCCTCAGTCCCACCAATATTGAATGAAGTCTAAGAAGAGTTAAAGTAGTTTTCTAGGTAGTCACTCAACACTTAGAGGAAAGAGGTTCAAATTTTTGGATTGGGATGAAGTTTAGGCCTCCTATCATTCTATGTCCTCTATTTCTATGGTAGTGTTGGAATTCTCAAGTAGAAGTTGAATTTGAAGCCTAGGTGCATATAATTGTCAGAGATATTGATTCTTTCCAAGGGGCCATCATTTTTAAGTTTATGATCTGAGTTAGAGGTTTTAATCAATAATTTTGGATTAAGGATCAGCCATCTCAGTTATTTACAAGAGGACTTGCAAAAGGTAAAGTGTGGGGAGAAATTATGAGCATTTCATATATCTCATCATAGTTATATAAACTATTCATAAAGTATTGTGTTTGGTTATATGTTGTATAGAATTTAATAGTTAAAGTCCAATCTAAGTAGGATATGAATGCAATTTTTTCTTTATTTATATGTAATTTATTGCTTATTCTTTACCTTGTTATTGTGTCTAACTTGGATGAATAAAATAATTTTGAGTATCGAAACACATCCCATATATGATGTAATTTTGACTATGACAACACATCCCAAGTATGGGGTTATTTTGAGTACAATAAAACATCCCAATAATGGGGTCATTTTGAGAAGGCAACACATAGTTTTTACAACTTTTTTACTACAATTTTGAGGATTCGACAAGTGAGCTCTAAAGATGGAACTGTCTAAAGACACTCCAAAGATGCTCCAAAATTTCTTCAAAGATGCTCTAGGTGTGCTATGAATACATACATAGGATACTTTTAAGAATTCTAGGAATGCTTTGAAGACTTGTACAGGCTGATTTGAAGACCTGTACTAGATGCTTCAAAGATATTTAGATGTGCTCTAAAGACTACAAAAATTGGGTAATACATGATGCTAAGAGAAATTAGGAGAATTATAATAAAAAAATTTATTTAAAAATAAATAAAAAATTATTGGATGTAAATGATAGCTAAAAACCAAAAAAAAAAAAAGTAGCCATATAAATCTTCAGCCCTTGCTACTTTCGACCCCTCAAAAAATTCTCTCTAAACAATAGTTTCTCCTATTTTTAAGGTGAATATATTTTATAATCAATTTATTAATATATAATGGTTCATGGGACCCCTTTATCCAAGAATATAAAAGTAAGAGGGAAACATTTTCCACCCCAAATAATGTTATGTGTTATTCAATCATTCATTCATTGAAGTTTATGATGTGACATGAAGGAAAAGTTTTCCACCCCAAAAAATGACTTTTCAACTCAGTCTAAAATGTAAATAATTCAAATCAAATAATAATAATAACATATAATATGCCAAAAAATAACTCTATCTAAAATAGAAATAATTCATAATATCTCAAATACAACCAACAGATGAATGATGCAAGGAGATAGAGATAGGGTGGAACCATTGAAACCCTCTCACATCATGACACTTTTTAACTATGATTATTTGATTAAAGTTAAAAAATGTTTTATTTCCCCTCATATTCATTGTTTAGGTCCCTACTGAATACAAGTAAGTGCTAAACAATCCTAATATCTACCATTTCATTATCTTAGCTAGTTCATTATTTTCTTATAGTTAATAAAAAATGTTTGATTTCCCTTCACATTCACTATTTGGGTCTGTTGAATACAATTAAGCACTAAATAATACTAATCTCTTCCATTTCATTATCTCAGTCATTTCATTATTTTCCTATAGTTAATAAAAAAATGTATGCTTTCCCCATACATTCACCATTTGGGTCCTTATTGAATAGAAGTAAGCATTGAAAAATCTTAATCTCCTCCATTTCATTATCTCAACCATTCATTACTTGCATATAGTTAATAAAAAATGTCTTCTTTTCCCTCACATTCACCATTTGGGTCCCTATTGAATACAAGTAAGCACTAAACAATCTTAATCTTGGCCATTTCATTATTTTCTTACAATTAATAAAAAATGTTTGCTTTTCCATCACATTCACCATTTGGGTCCCTATTGAATACAAGTAAGTGATAAACAATCCTAATATCTACCATTTCATTATATTTTCCATTTAATAACAAAAATCTAGGTCTATCTGAATATCAATGATTTCATAACTTAAAGCGGTAAACAATGAATAAAAGGGTCATTTCAAGACAAAAAAATCAATATCCTAAATCCCCATTATCTTATCCTAATCCCCACTTATCTATTATTTTAGAATTTTAAATTTTTTTGGCCCACTTACCCACCTATACTAGCCTATTCCTAGGCTCTCCTACAACCCTAGTCCCTAATAACCCACCTAATCCCTACCTAATGCCATACCTAATCTTGATTAATCCCTAAGAGTATTATAGAATTATCTAATTCTAAAATACTCTCTATTCTCACCCATTCTCTCTATAAGCCTCTAAATATAGAGGCTTCCAAGAATAATCCCCAACTCTTAATGTCCCTAAGCCAACTTTGAATCTCAACCATTGATCCTTACCTCCTCTTTCTATTTAAATAAATCCATTCCTCCATTGAAGCTAACTACAAATCATCTATCAAATCCATGCCCAAATATTAAATCGATTAAGATTGTCCATGCTAGTCTAATCCATCATCAATAGTCCATGATCATGCCAACATAATGTAAAAATTTCAAGTCTAAGGTAATCAATCCAATCCTCTTGTTTTCATATCTATTTAATCATGATTTAGAGCATTTAGTTTTCATATCTTACTTAGGTAGTTTGATGTTTGAGTAGATTTAGATTACTACAAAGTGGTACATTCCAAGATGATCAATGCCATTTTTAACTGCCTCAGAACACTTACTCTATATAGTATTTTTATATAGACTTTCTATTTATAGATTGTATCTAAATGTAGATTTGTATGATTTAGGGAATTTCATTCCAATAAAATAGTAACATACTCATTTGGGAAGATTTTCAAGGGCATAATGATGATTAACTAGTACATCCCAAAAATGGGTAGACTCCACCAATTATAATTCAATATGGGTAGACTCCTTGTTTGGTTTAAATTCTATGGAAAATAGTTACACAATAATTACTTTACACCTTTTTTGATCATCTTCATCATCTGGTGAAAACTAACCAATTGTGTATATTTAGCCAATAAACCATGTAGTTCAAATGTCCTTCCTTCTAAATGAATGAACATGAATAGTTACTCAAAATTCATCTCAATTATGCATAAATTGGTGAGCCATTACAATCCAAAAAAAATGTTAGCCACATCTATGATAATAAAAAACAAAAGATAATATAATAGGTAGTCTCCCATAGCTTTATACTATGGCATTTACTATAATAATTGACTATACACCCACCTATAATTAAGATTTGAAATTTTAGAGCTGGGTAAATGAAATAATTCAATTGAGTAACCAAGTTATTGTTGATGAATTTATGTGTACTCCTAGAGTAAATAAATATAGTCAAATTTTATTTCTTGAATAAACCAACCACCTTAATATTTATAGTACTAATACCTAAAAGTGCATGACAAGAAATAATAGGTTGAGAATATTTAGATTCATCCTCAGGTCCTTCCAAACTATTGATATGTCTGTGTAAAGGATGTAATGTGAAAATCATAATAACATTTCTTAGATTATAGTGTAGGTCCTAGAAAACCTTGGGGATTCACTTAGTTTTGTTGGATAGATTATGTGGTTACAATTTACCACCTTCTAGTCTGCAAGCAGACCCTACTATAGGGACAAAAAGAATATGGTAGTGACATAATCTACCTAAATTTATTATGGTGTAAATTGCTTTGTATATATGACTATAAGCCTAAATTCTTAAACAAACAAATGAATACACATAATGAGCATTAATCTAAAGAGATTAATGTTAAAAAAGTTCAAAAGGAGGGAGTAAGGTAGGGTAGAAAATAAAGTTTTCTTACAACAACAAAGACCAAAAGACCTCCTTTGATTTATGTTAGCAATCCAGATAACACCCAGTTGAAATTAGATTGCTTAGATCTAATTCATATCTAAACTAACATTCAAATGATCTAAGGCTATGGGATGCCTATATCTAGACCAAACCTCTAGTTGTGAGGCTAGCTCCTATGAATATGTGAATTTAGGATCAAGTAATAACCTATTAGATGTTGGGATGAAAAGAGTAAGGAAGAAACTGAAATGATTCTTCAAACATAACAATATACTATGAACTTTGAAAATATGCAAGACCTTATTGCTTCAATGTCTTGATTATCAACATATTTTCTAAGTCCCTTAAGTAGCTATAGGTGAATATTTCATGGAATTAAATATTCAACTAAGTTTATATCCTTGAGGTCTCTTCCAAATTCAACAACTTAATGAAATCTTTTTAGACTATTATCTTCTTCACATATTCACCATTCTTTCATAATGAAAACAAACCTTTCCTATATAAACCACTATGCATGATGTGATGTCCTTTGTACAGACTATGATAGGTTCTAAAGATGCTTTGGGAGTTTTGAAAATACATAAATTACTCATGAGTTGATCTATGTATAATGATCTCTTAACAATCTCATTACCCTACTTGAAAGTCTATACCCTTGAAGTCTCCATTAGGCATGGTTCACCCACTTGACTATAATAGTGATCTTGAAGCTATCTATATATATTTACATTTATGTTTCTTTATCCCTATTTGAACCTCACGTGTATCCTTCTTAAACTCTATATTGAGGTTATTCATCTCAATAGTTCATGCATTTGATGGTCTAAACAACCTCCACAAGCCTAGAAAAGGTTGTAACACTACCATATCCCTGACTATAGCATATTTTGACTTGAAACCAAGCTTGTAGGTGTCTGAAAGACACTTGATTGATTTCTTAAAGGTTGATTTATTAGGATTATTGATGTAATTATTGTGCTTCTTCTATCACTAGGGAACAAGGGGAAAGTAAGAAACTCAATTTTAAATCTTAGAAGACTTGGGGCTTGAGTTGTTTATACAACTAATACTGGAAATATAAAAAATAATAGAGATGTGATCACCACTTTGAAAGTTTGCTAGCAAACCCTATTGTAGGGACAAAAGATGTTTATACAGTGACACTTATTCTTGCTAATCTTTGTAAAATTATTTCAATCTTTGCCAATTGTTATCAAAAATGTAAATGAACAATAGATATTCACACCATGAACTAATCTAAATTGATTCATGTGTGGATCCAAGAGTGAGTAGGGTAGGGCAAAAAAGAGATTGTGCTCAAGATGATCAAAGATACCAATTATGCTAACTTTTGAGGCAAAATACTTGAAACTAGCATCTACCAACTCTAGAGTAATGTTCAAGGATAAATAAATGTAGTTAAAGTTTTAGAGGAAGGAAATTCATATGTATAATAATATACTTTGCATGAAAATTACTCACTCATAATAAATTCCATGGCATTGTAAATGAGAAAAAAATAAAGAAAGTATATTATCAAATTAGTTAACCTAGTGTTAAACTCAAGCTAATAGATGCATATAATGTGTGTTATTACCAAATTAGATGGTGGAAAAGAAACTATTAACCATCTAAAATCATGAGAATTAGAAAGCATAGAACACACACAAGAGAACACTACAAAAAACTCTCAAATTCTTTGGTTCCTTATATTATTTCTGGTAACAACTATTTTTTTGGTTACAAATAAGGGGGAAACCCCTATTTATAGGCTCAAAAAATGCCTAAGACAAGTTTATGTGGGCCCATTAAAGGAACCCAAATACATCCAAGTGGATAAAATGTTACATTATAAAGGAATATTCTTCATTTAAACTTACAAGATGAAACAAAATATTCTCTAAGGCCTTAGAGGTGGATGCTAGTTGGCTTACTATTATTGTTTTTATTGTCTTTACTTCTTCTTTGGTCCATACCTATGAAAAATCCAAGTATTCTTGGTATATTTGAGTGAAATATAAGATCATAGGTCAAAATAAGTTTGGTATCTCCTGAGATGAGCTTGTCATGCTCTATTAGTACTGGCCTTAGTACCTCCTTAATTACATCCACCTTTTCTAATTTTTGACTGGAAAATGCCACAATCCCCATTACCTCAACATCTGTCTTTGCATTATCTATATCCTAATAAAATTTAGCCATGAATACCTTCATTTATGCCTTGAAATTTTGTTCATCCATGAAGAATCTATGGGGTTTGGTCACCTTAGTGACCATGGCATCTTTCAATAACAATGAGATTTTGAATTCAATTTTCCCTAAGGATGTATTTGCATCCTTGATTTGATCAAGACATGTCTTCAAAATCCTCCTATTCATGAGGATGGTCTATGAAGGAATAATTTCTTCAAGTGGTATAACCTTGGGGTTAGGGAATTTATTACTTTTGATAAATCTAGCCAAGTTTACTAGCTTGGTGTTATAGAGTGTAAGCTTTTGGTCAAGTTTCATGACCACTCTATTGATGTAGGTTTTATGCACACCATAGATAATGAGGTAGCCTCTAATATTTTAGAATCTTTGTATAAAATAACTCCACTCAAGGGAATGAGTTTTAAGTATATGATATAATCAACTTATTGATGGAATAATTGGTAGAATATGGAGGTTGTTAATAATGTTTTTGGATGGGGGTGTGGTCTCTAAGGAACAATGAATTTATATGTGAGTTATATGGATGGTTGGATTATAATATAAAGTGGGTAGGAATCAAAAAAAAATTCAAAAGGAGGGAATGGTAAGGTAGAAAAAGAAGACTATGGTTTTTAGTAATCACTTCCGTAGATGGTTTATAAAAGGACGAGTGCTTTCAGAACCTATGCCTATTATTAGCAAAAATTACAAACACATAGTCAGACATAGATAAGAAGTATAATAATATATTGATTAAGTAAATTAATATGCCTCAATTAATTTTTTTTCCTTTTAGGGCAGCTATTCCACACTCTTACTTAGGAGATTATGGCTCAATCTAGTGAAGTATCTGAGGCAACTTTGTACACATAGAAAACTACATCAAAGAAAGCACTTATACACATTAAAAATTATGTATCAAGCAAATTGATTATCCTAATTAATATATTTTACCAATATTTCAATAGCTATTGCACATCTAAAACCATTATATTGATCAAAATAATCAAGAATCAAATTTTAGCTATTGCACACTAAAGATTATTGAAACATACAACTAGATAAATAATGTCTAATTACACAAATAATGGAAAGAAAATACTCAAATTAATGAAGTTGAAAATCAAAATTACTTCACTCTTTTGTATTCAAAATCTTCTGATGAATCCAAACTAGTAGATTAAATTTTTTAATATAAGCTTTGGGAAGGGGTTGCCTCATCCTCCAAGTTCATGCAGAGTCATTTACATGTGATATTTAAAACATGAGTTTTCACTGTAGTCAAAACCATATAAGAGTAAAATTATAATATCAATTAGATAAGTTGACCTTTTAAAAACCATGCAATGTGTGCATGTGTACAAAAGGAAAATTTTACAATGGTAGTATCCTTGTTTAGGCTATGTCATCAGAATAGCGATATATACTTTGGTCGGTGTGGTAGAAGTAGAAGTTATAGATGTGGAAATAGAACTTGAAGTAGTAGCTTGAGACTACTTCTTCTTTGCCTCATTCTCCTTATAAAACTTGTCTATTGCATCATGCTATTGTCATATGATGTTCAAGTTAAGCAAAGATGATCAGTGGATCCTATTAACTTGGGAAAGGAGTTTTAAATGTTTAGCCTTTGTCATATAGAAATTATTCTTGAATATCTCCACCTTAGTGACCTTTTGTCTATCAAAACTTAACTTAGCTTCTATCTCCTCCAATGTCAAGCCTTGTAAGCTTTGTTTGAAGTTATCAGTTACCTCCTAAATGAGTTATACAAAATTGATCTTGTTGATCAATTTGCCTATGGTGTCCTTTACTCTTAAAAACTTAAGATCATACAAAATTTGAAGAACTTGGGCCTCATGTGTCTGATATTTAGGGATTAAAGCCCCAACTAATTGTAACCATTCTTAGGCTTCTTCTTGTCTAATGACAACCAAATTGAGAGTATTTGATGCCTTAAATAGTGTTATAAAGTCTATATGACTATACATTTTATTATTCTTGTATGCAATTATCATATTTAGATTTTTAATCACATTTATTAATTAATCAAAAAATTGACTAGTTTTATTAACATGAGGGGCCAATTCATCCCTCATAAATTCCAATGCCTCCAAGGATTTGTAACATCTAGAGGCTACTTCTTGAACCTTTACCTCTATACTTGTAGGGATATGCACAATCTTTGCTTGCTCTCTTAATTTTTCTACCTCAGCTTGTAATTCTTATTGTGCCATCTCTATTCCCTCATATATGGCTACCATAGCATCCTTATATGCTTGAGATAGGTCTAAAAAATTCTCCACACAGGGAGACTACCCTAGCTACCTATTCTCTCTCTTGGTGAGGGAAAACACTTCTTGTCTTTCCTCAAAAATTATATCCTTTCCTTTGTCATCTTCTAACTTCCTCTTCTTTACCATCTAAATGTTTCCAAATGGTGTATTAAATAGAGTATAAATATAAGGGAGTTCGATGATCTTGAAGCTAGGCAACTGGGAGGCCTTTCTTCTCAAGTCCATAGCCTAGGGAGGAATGCCTAGTTATGTTGTATATGAGGTTGTAATTAAAACCTCTTCTTGAGCCTCTTCAAATTTTGGATGTTTCTTTTATACCTTAACAAAGATGCCAGGTAGGGAAGGCCAAATGATCTTAGACTAGTCCACTCCTCCAAACTAAGGGAGTGGATGGATTGTGACCAATTAGGGCTTGGCCTTCCTTCCCCTACTAGAGCTTGTCACAATAGTCTCTTTTATGGAGGTGGTGAAAGGCATGGGAAGGTAACTCTGAATGGAATAGATATGGAACTTTAGAGTGGTCATGGTAGTTTACACCTTTACATATGTCTTATTATTCTTTAAGGCTTTAATGGTGGTAGTTCTAGAAGGAACAAAGGAGGTAAGCATGGTGAATGAGATGGAAATGGATTATGAGGCAATGTAGTGGTAGAGACATCCTTCTCAACTTTTGGGGTGAGAAGGGGGAATTGAATGAAAGTGGTTGGGGAAAAGGGGTCAATGGAGGTGGAAGTAGGTACTTCCACCTTCAGAAATCTCAACATAGAAGAAAAAAGAACACAACCAAATATTGGAATAATAGATAAGGGAATAGTCATAAAAGATAGGTATTTAGGAGACTTTCTATTGCTAGCTCTATTAAAATCTCAAGTCCTTATCCTTTTCTATTTCAGCATCAGATTCCTCTTTAAAATCCTCAAATTCAACAACCTCTCCCTCTATTTGTCTTGAGTGTTGAGGTGCAATAGGTAAGCCTAGGGATGCCTCAACTATGGGACTCCCTATAGGGGTCCTAGGGTTACTTTTATATATAACAAGGGTCTTCAACTATGTGGGGGAGACTTTTTGGGTTGATGCAATTGCTTCTTATGTTGATATCCTAAAAAATGTAGTAATCTATGCTTGGGTAATAGTATTTATCTGATTTGTGCTCGTAACTGACTTGTCTTGTGATTTCTCATCCTCATCAAAATTTAAATTGATGGGATCTCCCACCTGTGATCCCCTTCTAGTTTTAGGTTAAAGTACCTTGGGTTCTTTATTTACAGTCTTGAGCTTTAATTTCAAAGAGATTACTTGAGATGAGGATCCTATTTGATTCTTGTATTTCTCCTTGAATTATCCTCTCCAAAAGTTTGTATGCTTCCATCCCTTATAAAGGGCCTTATTGCTATCTAATTCCATTGCAAAGACTGAAGGGTCATCCTCAATCATTCTTAAATGATCTTATTTCAATCCCACGACCCTTACCCTTTCTAATATATCCTCATCATCTTTTGTGTTTAAAAACAAAATGTCATATGTATAGGGCTCATGGCTGTAGAGGATATTGAGTCCATATAAGTTCTTCTAAATAAGACCATGTGGATCCCAATCCCTTTATGGAATCATGGGGAGATGATATCTATTTCTCTTGCCACCTACTTCTCTAAAATGCTTCCTCATGGCATACCCCATTCTACCTATGACTACATGATGGCCAAAAAATGAACTTTTCTTTGCTCTCTTGGAAAAATCTTATTCAATACTCCACCATAATTAAAAGGTAATTTCTTGCTCTACTAGCTTATCTATAACATATTTGGGGAGACATAAGGGTGAACTCTATTTCCCCAAATCATTATAATAGTGAAATTTAGATATAAGAAATATTATCCCCTACTAGAAATCATTTTTACAATGTTTTCTCTAATTATAGGCATGGGCGTATCATGAATGGCTTACCAAACCTAGGGGCAGACATTCTCTACTATCCTCACGATGTTCTTGGTATAGGAACACATATGCATAAACTAAAAGTAGTCACAAATCCTATTCTTGATGTAGTCTATGGTTGGACTCCAAAATTCTCTAAGGACTTTATAACAAGTTCCCATAACAACATATAACAAATAGGACATCATATAAAAATGGCCCATAGGTGTGGGGCACTTGTCCTTGTGAATTAATTGTTCTCTTAAGTGGAAACTGATTGTTTCTCCCAGGGTGAAGTGAGCCTCATTAGTCAACAACATGTGTAATAATATCACCAAATCTATATTGATGAAATGAATGCTCAGCATACCATAGAGTCTATTTAATAGATCCATGCGAATGTCACACTTCCATCCTAGATTTGTTAAGAACATTCCCCTTTGGATTCTTTTATTTGAAAGGAATGGTCTATTTGGGAATCAATGATGAAGATAAAACCTTCTCAATTATGTTTTCTTCTTTCCACAACACCACCCTATGCTCATCAAAATATGCATTAGGTACGTTTAAAGATAAGTACCTTTAGAAGTCAGCTCCTAAAATACATACAATTAATGTTTTATTTCTAGAATGATGAAAGAAGGCATCTAACACTATCTTTCCTAAGAATAATAGATCATGTAAGAGGTTGATGCATGGCATCACCTCTAGCTTGGTAACTACAAAGTGCATTCTTTATCTTTTTAGGGCAAGTAAGTCCTCAATAAACAATCACTCAGAGATCATGATATTATCTAAGTCTAGTGAGAATGTATCTACAGAATTGACAACATCCCATACCTCTAAATAATTTGTGTACCAATTATCAAAAATGATAATGTCAAAGACTATATTAGTAAATTTTTTAGAATCCTAGATTAAGTATGGTAATGGTGGATTTGTTCCTCAAAATGACTTAGATGAAGATACCATTACTATATACACTCTCTATGTTGTTTACAATTACCCTCCATATGCTATGTGTGCTATATAATCAACTTCACCCTCGCCTACTTTCTATTTCAGTCATAGTCTCTTCATGGGTAGTAGTTAGTGATTTTTATCAGATATGATAGTAGTAGATTCATGATAATAGTATACTTAGAGTGTAATTTTGATTTGAAAGCAATGAAGGCTCTAATGGTAATGTATCACATATATAGAATTTTTCATTGAATACTAGCTCATATGACATTAATGTCTAATATTCACTTCTTTTATATTTCCTAAAAATCAAACCTATTAGATAAAATGTCCAAATGAAGTGCCTAAACAAAAGTCTTGATGAGTAAAAATCTTTGAATAAAATCCTTTGAATTGCACAAGTACCAAAAAACCTGTATAGTTCAAAAACTCCTAAGAGGTATTAATAAAGTTAGTCTATGAAATATACATAATACAAATGCCATTTTTACAAAGTATGAATACCAATAATCAATCTTTTCCCCAAATTTGTAAAAAACACATAGAAGAGAGGCTAACCAATAAGGTAAAAATCTAAAAAAAGTGGGTCTCCATTTCCTGATGGGAAAAGGGGGATGTTGGGTACAACATACTCTATCTTGTTGGATTCCATATTCCTACTTCTTATTCATCACTTTATATAAGTTTAAGGCACTACTCCTGTCATGGTAGTTCTGGGAGAGTTCCTTTTGTAAACTTTCTCTATATTCCTCCCAGCCAATGTTTGTAGTTCCTCCATTAAGAACTCAATTCCCTATTGAGAGTCCTCAAGGTTAATAACATATAGATCTAATTGATCCAGGATTTCTAATGTATATTCTTTATCAGATGTAGATACAAGTGTAGGACCTTGAGAGGGGATAGGTTAGCTACTAGCTTCCCCTTGTTCAGAGCTCGAAGGTAGGCTTTATCTACTTGGAGTAGCCTGTAGTGGAGGTCTGCATGGCCTATTCCTAATGAGAGGAATATTTTATTCTTCCTCCTCCTCTTATGATTCCTCATATTCAGTATTGAACATGCTCCCAAGAGTTGGTGGGAGCTAGGGCTTCATGATATACTCTTTCTTCTTTTCCCTATCAAGGCTCATTTCCATCTCAATATTCTTCTTTGTAGCATTTTTTAGGACTACCTCATCATTCATTACATCCATATAAATCCATTAATATACCTATTTTTAGTGATTATATTCCATAACCAAATTATTTTTAAATTTGAAGAGGTGCCTTGCAATGACATTGTTGGGGTCCTATGCCCTAAAAGCATCTTTAAGCAATACGTATGAGTTTCTATGCCTTGCAGCTACTATAATGTCCTACCACTTTGTGATTTTAGTTCTCCCCAAATTGTAAGGATTATTGTGGGGGATTGTCTTCTTTTTGTTCTTGAAGGTGATATTAACTCCATGTATTAGTTTATAAGCCATATCTTCCTTGACTAGCTTCATTGAGACATACCTTGGTAATCTAAGGGGAACCACCATTATCCCTTCCATCTAGATGACTATGCAATTTGTATATAGCTAGAACATTCCCATTTATTTTAATGTCTATCTAACCTTTGAACCTCAACATTTCACACTTGATGATTGATTTTTAGATAGGATGGTATAAATATTTTGCAATTATCTTGATGTGGTGAATGTGCATCACTGAGTATGTCTAGGGAATAACTTCATCTCGTATTGGAGACCATGAGTTATGACCTAATTGGGTAGGCATGTAGATATCATCTAATAGGTAGCTCATCATGTAGAATGGATCACCATTCTTGAAAGTTTCATTCATAGTAGTGACTACATTACTGCTAATAATATCCCTAAGTGAGGGGATCTACTGATCCTCTAGAATTATTTTCAATAGTGGGATAGCTCTTATATCTACATACCTAATGTGTGCATTACCAAATATTATATTTAGTAAGGCAAGGCTAACCCTGACTCCCTTTCTAAATTGGTGAATGGGTATGTTCCCTTGGTCATCCATGAATAACACTCTAGTTGGATTTGTTACCCATGAAGATAAGACTGTCTCTGGTTTATGTGCCTCATACTATTTATCAATGATGCTTTGGTTGTATTATATCTATGGCAGGGGTAGGTCATGAAATGTCTTTCAAAGTTGGGACATGTAATGAAAATAATGGGATGTCCTTGGTTTATTGACTTAAGCAATCCATATTCACATCTCAAATTTTTGAAGATGCCATATACTAGATTAGCACATGACATGACCTCTGGTTTGGCTGTGGCCTTATAGAGATTAGTCATTTGGATTGAAATGATGTTTGAATCCAATTTAATAATTTGGGGCATGTTCTTAGTTTCATCAAGATCCATAACTCCTTTGACATTGTAATATATGCTGTTATTATGCATGTCCCCCAAGTCTATGGCCTCAGTGATAAACTTTATATCCTTGAACACAACTAAATTACTGTATTGAAATAGAAAATTATCATTTCCAAATGCAATGCTCTTACCTAGAGTGGAGGGTCTTACTTGTGTTGTTTCTATGCTATCCAAATTAGCAACTAACATTTTCTTGTACTTTTTTACAATTTTTAAGATCCAATAATTGTGGTCAAGTGCAATATATGAAGAGCTTGAGCTTGGTTGAATTGGGGATGAAAGTGGTAGAGAGAGAAAATTCTTAGAGTTTGAATGCAAATGTAGGTTATAATAGCTAATTTAAGTAGCCTTATAAAGATTGCTTTGATTGATGCAAGATTTGATGGAAAATTTGGTGCATTCCACATTAATGGCAAGTTCATCAACTTTGCATATCTTTGAGTTATTGATTTTGGCATTCAATTTCATTAGAATTCAAATTTATCTTTGATTCATCATGAATTTTAGCTTTAAAGATAAAGTTTTATGCCTTTTAACACATGGCACCTTATGATTATTCTTGAGGGCTCTCAAAATATAGCTTAATGTAATAACTTTTCTATATTGTGCCATGTGGCATCTTTCTATTCATGGTGAGCTCTTGGGAGGGCCCCTCTAATTTTAGTTGGTTGTAGGAGTACCATACATTGTTCTCATAGGTAATTAGAGTTGGCATCAGGGTTCTTACCAAATAAAAAGGTGCCATAGTTATATCAAATCCCTTATAAGGACCTTTGAAATCAACATGGAAGGTATTCCAAGGCCCTTAGAGGTATCTCTTAAGAGATACCTTGAAAGAAAATTCTAATCATGTCCATGTTCAAGGTATCTCCTATGCGATATCTCTAAATAAAATTCCAATCATGTCCATCTAGGTTCTTTCCAAATAAAAAGTTATCCTAGTTATATCAAATCCCTTGCAAGAACCTTTTAAATCAACATGGAAGTTACTCCAAGTCCCTTCAAGGTATCTCCTAGGAGATACCTTGAAATAAAATTCCAATCATGTGCATGTTCAAGGTATGTCCTTGGAGATACTTTGAAAAAAGATTACAATCATGTGCATTAGGGTTCTTGCCAAATAAAAATGTGTCATGGTTATATCAAATCCCTTATAAGGACCTTTGTAATCAACATGGAAGGTATTCCAAGGTCCTTTGAGGTATCTCAAAGGAGATACCTTGAAATAAAATTCCAATCATGTGCATGTTCAAGGTATCTCCTATGAGATACCTTGAAGGAAAATTCTAATCATGTGCATGTTCAAGGTATCTCTTAGGAAGAACTTAGAAAGAAAAATTCAATAGTGTACATGTTTAAGGTATCTCATAGGAAGTACCTAGAAAGAAAATTTCAATTGTGTGCATGTTCAAAGTATCTATGAGGAGACGCTTTGAAAGTATTATAAGGACCTTCAAGGTAATTATTGGCCAATTTTTTATCTAGATAGATCAGATGAGTAGTTTCTTGATTTAAACGGATGATCAATAAATGACCTGACCAAGCTTAGAAGATCTAGACCATCATCAAGCATCATGCATAAATGGACTATTTAGTTCAATTGTGTATTTTTAAAGTATGCTTAAAAAGCCTCTTAGGCTAAAAGATCATGTGGACATAAATTTATTCATGCCTAGAGCACCCTTTATAAATTTCATGGCTTAATTATCTTTATATCTCAAGATCAAAGTCCTCAAAGTTGATCCAATAGGGTAGAATGTACATGTGAGCATCAAGTTAAAGCTATGATAAATAGATATTTGAGTTCAAATGTTCTAAGGATGAACATGTGATTGAAAAGTGTCTAAATATTGGAAGTTAAGATCAAATCTAATGATGAGCATCAATCTAACAAGTCAGTGGGCCATTAAGATCTAATAACATGTATTTGATCATGCATCCAAAGATCAATAGTGAGCTTGTAGGTAAAAAATCAGAGGATATTGAGATCAAGTGAATGGATGACAAGTGGCATGATCTTGATGAATAAGCATATCAATGGTGTGTATTCAATCAAGTAAAAAGATATCAATGACACATGTTTAATCAAACAAAGAAGATCAATGGTGTGCATGAGGTCAAAAAGTCAATGAGCTTAGGATAAATGTGAGGCCACCACATGGCACAAGCATGAAAGTAGATAGACTAAAAGTAGGATACTACAAAATTAATGCAAAGCTAAAATATGGCACAATATGAGAAACCCATATCAAGATCTATGGCTAAAATAAAATTTGAAAGCTGGGGACTTCATAGAGGTCAAATGTGACTAAGTCAAACTAGAGTAATATTTCAAAAGGTACATGTCACCATTAGAGACTAGTCAAGAATCCTTAATCATAAAACATACTTATATAGTTAGGGGTTATTAATGATAATTTTTTTATGCCATTAAAGCTTAGTATGAACATCTGGTTCAAAGATTTAGATCATGTAGGGCCCATCTTCTAGGGCTTTAGTATTATTCACTGACTATGTTCACTTTTTATTTAAAGAAGATCTATGTATATGATGAGTTCTCAGATCCCACAAGTTTTATAGGTATAATAGGTCTATTAAGACTTAATATAGTTCAAGATGATAAGTTAAATGACCTATAGGATTTACATGAAAATATTGACTATAGGAAAACCAATAATTATATTGGTTTTCCATCTATAGGAAAACTACATTTAGGTTTGGAATAGGGGCATATATGCACAAGATATGGAGAGGTGTCTTATCCTTAAACAAAGCTATATGTTTGACAAATAGGCAATTATTGACACTCAAATTATACATGGTGATGGATTTGTCAGGCCCAAGGATATAGGATCTTGCCCTCATAATAAAGTAAGTGGAGATGGTGTTGATGACCAAAACAAAGAGTGGTGGTTGGAGAAGAAGTTAGAGGGTTGATTATATTCAAAACCATATATATATTTTCTCAAAAAAACTTAGTCATATCCCATCATGAAAAATAAACCCTTTTCTTCTAGTGGATCTTTTAGCCAATGAGAAATCTTGAAGATTATTGAAGGCAAATGTAGGTTGACTTTTTGATGAGGGTTAGTCTTGATTAGGTTAAAATACAATGGAGATTTTAAGAAAGGTGGTGATAGATCATTGATAGATTTATTGATGAAAGATTATATATCTTCTTTCTTCCCCTTTTCTATATATCACCCATTCTTTCCATTTATAAGCACTCTCTTAGATTCTAGACTCTCACAAGGACTCTTTGATTTTGAAGAGTAGGGGATTCTCTGAGATATTTAAAAATATGCTCATCTTGATTAGGATAAACCCTATCAAGAATTTTTAAAAAATACCTCTTAAATTGATAAAGACTTTTCTTTACCTATCTCCTACCTTGGAGTAGTGTTTAGTGAGTTATTGATGATGGCCTTGTGAAGGAGATTCTTCCATATCCACTGTCCTCCTTTTTGACCTCTTTTAGGGCATTTTCAAGTTGTTTGTAGGTATGGATTAGTGTTATTTATGAAATTGATGTAAGCTCTTTATGAGTCTTATAAATCCTCTTTGTTTTCATTCATTACTTCTTGAACCTAGTCTATGAAACACTTATGCACCTAACTTGATTGTGAGATTATGTGAGCTAGTATTATCTTATGAAAATATAGTGTGGCTTCAAACATATGGGAGTTTACCATTTTTATTTGGTGTATCACCTTTTATCCTTCTTAGGAGCCTATTTCCCCCTTTCTAACCCTTTTCTTAGTGCAAACATTAGTATAGGTGATCTACCAAGAGGAAGTTGGCCTTTTCCAAAGGTCTAACCCCACCATAGGTGACCCACAACCTGGGGCTATTCCCATAGTGTAGCCTAATTGGAAAGATCCTAAAGAACCCTCTCCAAGGGTGAAAAATGATGCTACAATATTTTTTGGCATGATCAATGGGACTTTACTGCATTCTACATCTCACTGAAAGGTTCTTAGTGTTGCCTTTCAGTCCAATCAACCTTTGGAGGCACATTTGCAAAGACCAATGGCAATTCCAATATGAACATTAGTTGGTATAAGTATCATAGGTGCCTAATCACCATCATTTATTATGTATAATCACTCATTTGATCAAAATATATGTTCTTTCATTCCTTATCCTTCATATCAAGTTAGTAATGTTTATTGCTTTAGCCCAAGTGGCCCTCAAGATTCAATGTATCAGCCTTATCAGAATTTGCCTCCCTCTAGTCAACTAGAAAAGAGATTTAGGGAGATATGGCTTGATATTGAAAGAAAATTAAGAGAGGTTGATGAGGAGGAAGATTAATTTAGGAAAAAATAAAATATTGAACACCAAGATTATGTTTAGGAGCAAGAGTGGAGGTTTCAGGAATAATGATTAGTTAGGCAAGACTAAGCCAAGAAGGAAAATGACTATCAAATGTTCTTGAGATAGAGAGTAGCCAAGCATAGACCCCAACTACCCTCTCCTACTCCTGTTCATGCTCAAACCCAATCCCCTAGTTAACCTTGACAAATCTCACCCTTATCAATTGAGGAATATGAAGCCATCCCATCTTGGATCCTCTCCTATGCCAATGAACCTAACTATTTCATACCCTCTCTTATGAAACCATCCCCTCCCACACCCATTCAGGAAAAGGAGAATGTGGCCAATACTTATATTTTCCCCTCATGGAAATAAATCAAGGAGGGCATAAAGAAGAAAGGGGAAGTGCTAGCTAAGGTAGTCCAGGAGCTAGTTCAAGAAAAATAGGTGTTATCTCAATCCAATGAGTTTTCCCTACACAAGTTTCAAGACTCTCCCTCCCTTTCCCAAAAACCACCTAAAAGAGCTTTCAAGGTCCCTAGTTGGAAAGATACTCTCCTAAACTAAATGTAAGGTGAAATTATTCACCCTCCCAGCATCTCACTTATGAAGGAAGAAACTATTTTATAAATAATAGAGGATGAATTTACATTCATAGGTGAACCTGAAGAGGACAACACAATTTTACATCATGAAGATATCATTATAGGTAGTCCACTTCATTCAAAAGGGGAAAAGTTGGGTTTTGATTAGATTTATTATCATGGATTTGATGAATTAGAGCCTGAATTTAGTACTGATGCCTTCATATTTGAAGAAATGGGTATTCATGATGTATTTGAGAGCAAAGGAAATATTGTTTGATTCCAAAAGCTTCCATTTGGTGGGGTTGAAGATGAGGATGAACAAAGAGCAGAAATTAATGTGGTTACAACAATCAACCACTCAATTGATCAAATTGAAGAGGTCATAAATGAGAAAGATAAATAAATGGAGGAGAAAGAAGATTAGAATGAAGTATAGTAATAATTTTACCATAAATTCATAGACTCGGTAGAGTTTCTAAACTAGCCTATGCCTCTTCCAAAACATGACGATGAACTTGCAAATCATTCTATAGAAGTTGACCTATCTAAAGATGAATTATTCATTGAAGGTAGTATTGATGCATTCAAGAATAAAGGATAATGGTTAGATCAAGAGCCATAAGAACATCAAATTTTGAACCTTGGATGGGTTGATGAGTTACCATATGGCTCCTTTCAAAGAAAGAAAAGCAAAGATGGCCTTAAAGTTAGCATTGTCCTAGATGACCAAGAGAAAGCTATATACACATAATATTTTCAAAATTTTATCACTTATTGACACTTTGTATCTTATAAGAACACATTGAGTCTCAATATCTTCGAGTGCATGTCTTAAGGGGTGCACTAGGAAAGAGGTGGGCAGACCATTGGTGCTTCATAAGATTGTTGTCCCTTTTACCACTTTCTATCTACACACTTGTCTCTTAAAACCACTTACCCTAGGTTTATTCTTCTCAATTGTACCCAATCCAATCATTTATCATTATTTATCATCCTTGTTCTTGCCTTAACCCTTTTTCACCAATTGATTACACTAGGTCAACCTTGTATAGTTTTTAGCCTCTGATTACTGTACAGGGTCGAATGGGTCAACCCTATACTATTTTGGGGTATTTTTCACTTGGATTTATGTTATCCCTTCGGTTGACCTATCCCAAGACCTAGTGATTTATCTCCCAAAAATATATAGGGTTGATTGGGTTGACCCTATATAACCAACATATTAAAAAGGATTTAGGGAAGTATCCACCTATATATACAAGTTTATTTCCGACCATTTTTAAGAATAAGAGAAGTAAAGAATAATAAGTGAAAATGAACATCTACTTATTAACCATTTTACTTGATTAATAAAGCTTAGGGTTCTATAATTTCTTGGAGATATGGATCTTATCTTGTGGAGAATTAGTTTGGATGCATATATAGGTTGTATATCCTAGATATGATTTATCTTTGTCATCCTTACATACCATAATAATATCTTGCGAATCACCTTGGCCAAAGGAGAGATTGAAGATCAATAGGTTCATCTTTAAAGGTAAGTATTTCTAACTTTATTTCTCCTTTGTAAGAGTAGATAGATAATGTAGTTATGATTCTCTCCCATGCATTAAGATTTTATATATATTGACATGAGCATATGTCTTCTATTCATGTTTAGTTTAGTTTATTTCTAACCCCCAATTTGTGCCACAAGCTTTGGTGTGCATTAGATTAGATTAAATTTCTTATTTTTTAGAATTTATTAAACATTAAACCTAGGAATCTTATAGGGTTATTACATGATTGTTTTAGACTATAGGATTTGTAACCCTTCCTAACATGGTGTACTATGATAAGTGATCCCCTAATCAGGTTTAGTGGATCCCCATATTGGTCATGCCCTCGCTTAAAAAGTGTATTCCTAACCAGAACTGTATGCATGATCTATCTTATCCAAACCAAGATTGGTTTATAGACATGATGCATTTCTAATTACATACATTCTAGTGAACCCAAGATAAATCCTATCCCACCACTAGTTGGATTGTCTTCACATTTACATTTTTGTTTATTTTCCTATTAACATTAGCTTCACTTTGGCTTCACCTTCATATTACATTCTAGTGAACCAAATGTGAAATGACCCTTGCAAGATTTGTTCACCTTATTTCAATTTATTTCATTATTTTTATTATATAATTGCCATACTAGGTTAACAGCATCAACCCAATTCTAACTTCTATGCAAAGGTTCAAGGATACAAGCTATTGGATCAACCTAGTCAAATTAGTATAGGTTTTTAGATGTCTAGTTCAAATTACTGGTTTGACCTAGTTGACCCTGTACTTTTTTAGACATAAAGTTTAGCATACTAGGTCAACCCTATACATTATATACATTCAACAATAAGTTTCTACAAAGCTTGATTGACCTAGTCAACTTAGTTAGAAAAAATTTCAAGCATATATCAAGGTTATTGAGTAACAGTCTTCATTCTGTGTATCTATGATACACTAAGGTTATTTTTTATCTCTCTATATCTTTCTTTACAGTCTTTCATTTTATAGTTTTTAGGCTTTAAAGTTTCCCCTACATAGTCAATTGGATCATCCCTACTGAGCCAATTTTGTGTTATGTGCGCTATCTAGATAATTAGGTCAACACTACTGACCTTGTTCATTTTCAGACCTTACTTCCATAGTATAGGATCAACCTTGTTGACCTTGTTCTATATTATGTGCATACACTATTGACTATATCAACATTGTACCTTATTTCAAAGTTATAATTAACCTTGTATGCTAGTAATTAATTCACACTTTTTTTATTCCTTGCATGCTTAAAATAGATCACATAGCTTAATTAGGTTGTTTTCAATTAACCATTTAGTTTCACTATTTTTATTTTATGCACACATGACCAAATCACAAAATCTAAACAAGCATTTTAATATTTGTCTACCCAAGGCCAACTTACTTGGATTTCATCACCAAGGGGGAACTCGACTTGATATTCTCATCAAGTATAAAGTGTGGTTAATAGTATATAATGGATAAGAACTTGAAACCTTTATCACTACAGTATGTGAAGTGAGGGGGCAGGCCTCAATACCAAGCTTGTATCATTTCCACTACAGTCTCTTTTATATTAAACTACCTGAAACCATCTTTAGATTATTTTCTAGTTCTTTGATTACAACCAACTTCCCATCGTATTTAAAATTATTTCTTAAAAATATAATTAACATTCAGGTTGATCAATTAGTTAGCTATTTACTTTCCAAGTTGATTACTTGATCTTTACTCAATTATATTTTGTATTGTAAAAAATTGCATTAGCCATTGTTGGTGCATGATTTTGTGTAGTGTGTTTCAATTGGATTGGATAGCATTAATCCAATTGATTTTTTATTTACCTTTATTTATTTCCTTTCAAATTAGTTGAAAAAGTCATCTTGTTTCAATTCACAATCTGTTATAGGCTTCCTTATCTTCCTTATTTGCTATACTGGGTCAACCCAGTTGACCATGTACTATTTGAAGACCCTGTTCACTCTTTTGCCAACCTCTATTCACTATACTAGGTCAACCTAGTTGACCCTATATTTTTTTAGGCCTTATTTGTTGTACTGGGCTGACCTAGTTGACCCTATACTATTAATGTCACTTCCTATCTCTTTGGTTTTTTTTTCCTCTTTCTTGTGTGGTTATCTTGTCTTATCTCATCATGATGACATATTTTCATCCTTGTTTCAATCAATAACATTGAATAATTAAGGATTTGGATAATAAACTCACTTATTTCATTACTTCAGATGAAACTATTCAATTTCTTCCTTCATCTTCTCCTAAGCCAAAACCAATCACTACACAATGTAATGTAGTTGAGGTTATTTGTCCTAATCCTCTTGCCAATACCAATTTTGGGAATATTCCACCAAATAACCCCTCTCCTATCAATACTCATACCCTTACAACCAATGTTCCTAATCATCTTATTAGACCCATAACAAGAGCACTGAGCATTATCACTTCCCAAAGTAATATGGTTGAAACCACTCAAATTGATAATCCAGATGATTCCCAACTTTTCAAAAACCTTGATGATAATACTATTTACACTACGAAGGTTCCTTATACTTCTACCACACTTAAGGAAACTAACACTAATGTTGGGAATCCTCCACCTATAAAGAATCCTCCTCCCATTAACACTAAAAATCCTCTTCCTATCAACACTAATACCCCTCCTACAAACACTAGCCCACCTACTGATACAACCTAACTTTCTTCACAAGTCATAAAATAAATAAACATCATGAAAATAACAAATAAATCTCAAGTGATGAACATACAACATTTATGCAACATGATTAGTCAACCACCTCAAGTTATCATGTCTCAACCAAATCAAAATTGTGTCCCTCCTCCTCTTAAAGATGCCAATCAAAATATCATCCCTCAACCTCCATTAAATAAAAAATGCTTTAACATATTCAAAATGAACCTTTAGCCCCATTCATTACATCCATAGATATTGGAAACATTTTTATAACTATCACATATAATGGGACTAAATACCCTACTATCTTTCTTAATTCTTTTGATAATATCTATAAGGAATGGGTCCAAACTAAAACCTTTGATACCACTAAAATCTTATCCAAAACCTTTGTTGGTGATGCACTTGAATGGTACAACCAAATTCTTAGAAATTCCATCTCATAACTAGAGTATTTAATCAATTCTCTAGTGAAGCGATTCCAATATGATGACCTTCCTGAAAACTACCTTAGCCATTTCATCAATGCTAAACAACTTCCTAATGATTTTTCTCATACTTTCATCAAATGATGTAAGTCCATTGCTCATAAAGTGAACCATAAAATTAATGATGACACTCTTTTAAAACTATTTGTCACAGCTCTTAAGGCTCCCCTTTAATACAAAGTTTAAATCTTTTCACCTAAAACTTTAGAAAAAGCTCAGACCAAGCAAAGAGACAAGAATATCTTATGACTCAATTTTAAACACCTCAAACAACTCCTAAAGAATCTTTCCAATCATTATCTCATAACATTGATTCATCCAAGCCTTCCCAACCTCAAAATACAACATCTAATTCAACCAATTTTAACCCAAGCCACCCTCCCTTGAGTATATAACAACTTAAGAATAAATTTCCACCTACTAAACCCATGAGCTTTAAGCCTTCCAAACCTCCTCCAAAATGATACAATCTAGATAAATTTTGCTGGTGGCATGCTAATATAGGTCATTCTCATGATTCTTGTCATGATCTTCATCAATTTCTTCTTTCTTCCTTACTTGGTCCACATTTCAATCTTAACATTCTCAAAAAGTAAAATTATCAAGACTATCTTCAAGATTCCAAAATTAAATCTCAATAATCATAATCACATCAACATCAACTACCTAATGATCAACAACAATTATCCCATATATACCTCATCTATTAATGTTTTTCAAACCATAGTTCATCCTCCTTTTTACACCAATAAGGAAAGGATAGCTAACATGAACAACTTTAAACATTTTGTTGTATCCATTGATCCTCAACCTCTTAAGTCACATGAAACTAAAGATTACCTAGTTCAAATGCCTACTCCAACTCATATCATACATGGTCCTCCTTTACCTCTTTATACCTCTCCTACATATTGTATGCCACATTCAACATCCTTAAACTCTAGCAAACCAACACATTTACCTCTATTTAAATGCACCTACCAACTCAATTCAAATAATTTTGAGGATTAAATTTTACCTCACTCTAATTCACATATTGGGGCATCTTGTAATTCCCATCCACATATCCCTTCAAAATTTGGGGCATCTTACACTTCCCATACCTACATCCAATTACTCTCTAGGGCATCTTGTGATGCCCACTCTTATTCTACAATGCATAATAACAAACAAATTAAACTTCAAGAAACCTTTTGAGACTTATATACTTTTATTTCACATGCTCATCTTTGAAATAAATGTTAGCATAGATCTTTCTTATTCTTCTTGTCTCATGTTTCTTTGTTTTTATGCACTTTACCTATTTTACTTTATTTTTTCTAGAGTCATTATTTTCTTTTAAGTTATTTGTATTTCTTACACATTACATTTAGAATTTTCTTTCCTTTTTGTCCTCATATATCTCTTTTTTTTGTCTTTTTATGTCATTTTTTGCCTTAGTAGTTTTATGATTCTTTTTCCCCTTGTTTTTCATTCACCTCATTGGTGTTCACCTTGTGAGTTGTAGTGTAAGACAATGGATAGGACTAGGCTCTCCTCAAAAATTACCACATTCAAACATATTTAAACCATTATCATTGATTTCTCTTTCTTTCTTGAATTTTTCTAAAAACTCTCTTCTTGTGTCTTCATAATTATTTGTTTTCTTATCTCTATTTTTTATAGATAATTGTCATTATGAACTGGTTATACAAACCCTATTCCATTTGTTTCTTATCTCATTTTACCATGTGATTATTTAGAAAACAATATGTCTCATTATAATCTCCTTTCACCAATCCACCTTTGAATCTCCTTTTTCCCTTCTTTCCTTTTTAGGAAACTAAGCATATACATGGTTGAGACTTGAGATCACATGTTAGTTCATTGTTAAGCCTAAGTATCTTATTAATTCCTTGTCTTTGGTTATTTAGCTTCATTTAGCCTTATCCTACATCTCATTTGTGTATATCACTACATCTCTCATGATTGGTCATTCCAAACCGTATGGAGGAGGAATCTTCAAAAGCCATAAAAAGTTAAAAGCCAAATCATTTTACAAAAGGCAATGATATAAAAGGAAAAAATATTGTTAAAAGTCAAATCACACTGAAAGACATGATTCAAAGAACATCTCCTTCTTCTAATTGAATCTCATACTCCATAGTTGGCCTCATGATAGGGCCAAGGTCCTTTTGGGTGTGGTACGCTAGTAGATTAGAAAAGGATAATAAATTTTTTTTTTAGAGCTACCTACTTTCTCATGCAAGTATTTAATCTTCAAAGTAGATTGACAAATCTATAATGGGTCTTGAAGAATGGGGAACATGTGATGAGAAGGTAGGTCCATTTATCTTTTCTTGTACCAATCTAACTTCATTAGTTGATCTTAGTAGCACACTTATTTTCCTAAAAAGCTTTGTGTCTATAACAAACATGTTTCTTTTGCACATTGATGGTCACTAGTCAGTTAGTGTCTTCTTATGTCCTTAGTATGCCTCTTGCATCCTAATTTATTCTCATAATATGCCTAAGTATTGATTTTTACATTCCCTTTTTCATTAGCTATATCCCTCATATTTACTTTTGAGAAATATCATTTTGTCTATTGATCACTCCCCTTAGGATTTCCTTTATGAGTCACTTTGTAAGACCATGAATAGGACCTAACATTCATCATAAATTACCATAATATCACCTTCCTATTACCCACATCCTTTGTTACCCAATTCTATTGATTATTCCACCATAATGGTGTTCCCTTTGTGAGTTTCAGTGTAAAACCATAGATAGGACCTAACATTCCTCACAAAATTTTCCAATAATACAAGTCATAAATAGAATTACTTGTGTCAAATATGAGATAAGATGTGATCAATTATGAGGTTACACATCATTGACATGCTTACCAACTTGATTTAGTGTGTTTTATGCTTTCTTCATTTCTTTTTCACTTTTATCTTCTTATTTTTTGAGTGCATGTTATAATGCAACCATTTTTTGAATTTTTCATACTTCCCAACTTGAATTAGTGTGATAATTTTAAGACCAAATTTTTGAAAATTTTGTTTCTCTTATATTTTTCAACATGATTTAGTATGTTCTACATTATTTTTTTCCATTTATGTTTTACATGTTTTCCAACTTGTTTTATTGTGTTTTCCAATCATTTGTCATTTCTTTCCTATCATTTGTCATTTATTTCCTATCATTTGTCATTCATTTTCCTATCATTTATCATTCATTTACCAATCATTTGTCATTTATTTTCCAATAATTTTTCATTCATTTTCCACCCTTTTGTCAATTATTTTCCTTACCAATCCTAATTTTCCAATTTTCATGAAAATTATGTCTCTCCTAACCTCTATATGCCTATTTTCCAAAAAAATCATATTTTGGCTATTTTTTGCACTAGCTTCTACAAGTTTGCCTAATGTTATTCACATTAGACACCTTCAATTATCCTAAAGTTTACTTATTTATCTATGACATTAAGGTAAATAAATGTATGTGTTTTTCAATTCTATCTTTTCATTTAACTTATTTGTTACTGCATTCTACTTAGCATCAGTATTGTGTGTCATCATGTTCTATTTCTCAAAGCACCATCCCATGTTGCATTTGCATGACATGTGATAATATTTTAATGGGGAATATGTATACATATAATATTTTTAAACTTTTATCACTTACTGACACTTTATATCTTGCATAAATCCATTGAGTTTCAATTTCTCTTAGTGCATACCTTAAAGGGTGCATCGAGAAAGGGGTGGGAAGACCATTAGTACTTCATAAGATTGTTTTCCCTTTTGCCATTTTACATATACACACTTGTCTCCTAAAATTACTTACCTTAAGATTATTATTCTCATTTGTACCCATTCCATTCATTTGGTATACTTTATCCTCCTTGTTCTTGCCTTGACCCCATTTTACTAGTTAACACCTCTAATTATTGTATAGGGTCGACAAGGTTAATCCTATACTATTTAGGGGTATTTTTCACTTGGATTTGTGTTAGCCCTTCAATCGACCTAGCTCATGACCTTGTGATTTATCTCCCAAAACTATATAGGGTCGATTGGTTCAACCTCATACAACCAACATATTTGAAAGGATTTAGGGCAAAGTCCACCTATATATACAAATTAATTTCCAACCATTTGTAAAAATAAGAGAAGATTAAGTGCAAATGAACATCTATTTATTGACCATTCTACTTGAGGAATAAAGTTTAGGGTTCTATAATTTCTTTGGAAATACAGATCTTGTCTTATGGAGAAGTCTTTTAGATGAATGGAGGTTTTGTAGCCTAGAGCTGATTTGTATTTTTCATCCTCACATACCACAACAATCTCTTGAAAATCACCTTGGCCAAGGGAGATATTGAGGCTTGGTGGGTTCATTTTCAAAGGTAAGTATACCTAAGTTTATTTTTCCTTTGTAAGAGTAAATAGATAATGTGATTGTGCTTCTTTCCCATGTATTAGGTTCTATATACATTGACATGAGTATATGTCTTCTATACATATTTAGTTTAGTTTATTTTGTTTCTAACCCTAACCTTGTGCCACAAGCTTTGGTGTACACTAGATTAGATTTGCTTTATTGTTTATTATAATATATTGAAAATTAAACTTAGGAATCTTTTAGAGTTATTGCATCATTATGTTAGACTTTAGGATTTGGAACCCTTTCTATCATGGTGTATTGTGACAAGTGATCTCCTAATCGGGTCTAACAGATTCCCATATTGGTCATGCACCCACTTAATAAATGTATTCCCAATTGAAAGTGTAGGTATGATCTATCTTATTTGAGATAAGATTAATTTAAAGACATGATGAATTTCTGAGTACATATAGAAGCTACCTTTTGGGATGACTTAGAGATTTTTTGCCTAAGCCTAAATAGTAAACCTTCATGTTCAAAAGAGCCATCACATGTTGTGCTTAATTCAAATCACAAAATTGATCCATTAGATGAAGAGGTTGTAGGTGTTCCTATAATCCATTTTAGAGTAATCCTTGAAGAAATGGAAGAATATGTCTATATTGGAGACATGTTTATCCCATTTCATCCTTTTAATATCATGTTAAAAGAGTTAGCAATTAGGCATCTCAGCTCACCTATCATGAGCTCTATAAAGTAAGGTATTTTTTTATCTTGGTTTATCACAAACAAATGAGCTTGAAGTTTCCCATTTTACCCAAGTGGAAATTACTTGTGAATTAAAACCTTGTACATATTAGAATAATTTTCTTGTTTTCTTTTAAGTGCCTTGTGCACATCCTTTTCCTATTGTTTTGTATTCTAAAGTGCCTTGGGTATTTTATTTGTTTTATTTCTTATTATTCCTATAACTTCTAATGGAATTTATCTAGAGTGGTAGACTTGCATCATTTCATGTCATCTAAGAGAAAATACTTGTGAATCCATGCCTAATAGACTAGTCAAGACAAATGGTCTAGGTTCTCAAGCATAGCAGGCATGTTTCCTAGTTGAGTTGCCAAAGATGTTGGCCAATTTTTGGCCTGGAGACCAAGTTTTTTCTTGGTTAAATCTACTGATTAGTTTTTTTATTGAAATGGATGATCAATAAATGACATGAGCAAGCCTAGAAGAGCCAAACCATCATCAAATGGATTAGTTAGCTTGATTGTGCATTTTTGAAGTATGTTTAGAAGGCCTCTTAGGCTAAAATATCATGTGAACAAAAATTTATTCATGACTAGATCACCCTCTACAAATTTCATGTCTTGATCATCTTTATATCTCAATAGCTACGTCCTCAAAGTTGATCCAGTGGAGTGGGATGTGTGTGCAAGCATCAAGTTAAAGTTATGACAAATAGTTGTTTGAGTTAAAATATTCCAAAGATGAATGCACAACTGATAAATGTCTAAATATTGAAATCTAAGATCAAATCTAATGGTGAGTGTTGATCTGATGAGTCAATGGGCCCAAAATATCTAATAGCATGCATTCAATCATGCATCTAAATATCAATGATGAGATCATAGTCAAAATGTTAGAGGATATTAATATCAAGTGAAGGGATGACAAGTGGCATGATCTTGGTGAATAATTAGATCAATTTTACACATTTGATCAAGCATAAAATATTGACAACACACATTCAATCAAAAAAGGAAGATTGATGGTGTGCATGAGGTTAAAAATTTAATGAGCTTAGGATGAATGTGAGGCCACCACATGGTGCAAGCATAGAAGTAAATAGACTGATAGTAGGATCCTATGGAATGAATGTATATCTAATATATGTCACAATATTAGAATCTAAGATTAAGATCAGTGTCTAAAATAAAAGTCAAAATCTAGGGACTTCATAAAGGTGAAATGTGACCTAGGTCAAACTAGAGCAATGTTTCAAAAGGCATATGTCACCATTATATCTCAATCAAGCATCCTTAAAAATAAGTCATATTTATATAGTTAGGGGTTGTTAAAAATAAATTTTTGATGCCATTAAAGCTTAGTATGAACCTCTAGTTCAAATATTTGGAACATCTTCTAGGGTCGTCGTATTACTCCCTAACTGTGTTCATTTTTTCTTTAAAAAATATATATGCATATGATGAGTTCTTAGCTCCCATAGGGTTTAGAGGTAGAATAAGCATATTTAGACCTAATATATTTTAATATAGGAAGCTATGTGACCTGTAGGATTTGCATTGATATATTGATTATAGGAAAACTAATAATGAGATTGGTTTTCAATCTAAAGTAAAGCTACGTCTAGGTTTGGAATAGGGTAGATATGCACAAGATATGGATAAGTATCTTGTAATTTAAAAAATATATAGCTTTGATAAATAGGTACTTACCACCACTCAAAGTAGACATGGTGATGGATTTATCAGGCCCAAGGATAGAGAATTTTATCTTCATAATGAATCAAATGGAAATGGCATGGATGACCAAAATAACGAGAGTTGGTGGTTGGAGAAGTAGTTAGAGCATTGATTTTATTCAAAACCACAAATATATTTTATATAATAGACTTGTTCATGACCCTTAATTCAAAATAAACCCTTGTCTTATAGTGGATCTCTCAGCCAATGAGAAAGCTCAAAGATTATAGAAGCTAAATGTAGGGTAACCTGTTGATGAGGGCTAGTCTTGATTAGATTAAAATGTGGTGAACATTTAAAGAAAGGTTGTGATAAATAATTTATGGATTTATTTATGAACATACTCTCTCTTCTCTCTTCCCCTTTTCTATATATCACCCATTATTTTTGTTTGTAAGCACTCTCTTAGATTTTAAACTCTCACAAGGACTCTTTGATTTTGAAGAGCAAAGGAATCTCTGAGATATTGTAAAATATGCTCATCTTGATTAGGCTAAACCCTATCAACCATTTATAATAACTACCTCTTGAAGCAATAAAAAATTTCTCTACCTATCTCTTGCCTTAGATCAGTGTTTAGTGAGTTGTGCATGATGGACTTGTGAAGGAGATTCTTCCATATCCATTGTCCTTGTTTATGTCCTATTTTAGTGTGTTTTTAAGTTCTTTATAGGTCTATATTAGTGTTATTTTTTCCATTGATGTAAGATCTTAGTGAGTCTTAGAAATTCTCTTTATTTTCATTCATTTCTTCCTAAACCTAGTCTATGAAACACTTATGCACCTAGCTTGATTGTGTGATCTAGTATTGTCTTATACAAATCTAGTGTGGATTCAAGCATATGGGATTTTCTAATTTTTATTTTTTGCATCACATTTTAACCTTATTAGGTGATCCATCAAGAGGAATTTGTCCTTATCTAGAGGTCTAACTCCACCATAGGTGACCCACAACCTAGTGTTGTTCCCATAGTGTATCTCAATTGGAGAGAGCCTAAAAACCCCTCTCCAAGGGTGAAAAAATATGGTACAATATTTTTTGTTGTCCAATTTTTTAACCACATACCAAGTTGTTTCTTAGATAGATCAATTGAGCATTTTATTGATTGAAATGGATGATCAAGAAATGACCTGAGCAAGCCTAGAAGAGCCAAACCATCATTAAACCTCATTCATAAATGGACTAGTCAGCTTAATTATGCATTTTATAAGTATGTTTAGAAATCCTTTCAAGATAAAATATCACGTGGACAAAAATTTATTCATGCTTAGATCACCCTCTACAAATTTCATGTCTTGATGAGCTTTCAATCTCAAGATGTAAGTCCTCAAAGTTTATCCATCAGAGTGGGATGTGTATGCGAGCATAAAATTAAAGTTATGAAAAATAGCCTTTTGATTTTAAATGTTCCAAGGATGAACACATGGATTAAAAGTGTCCAAATCTTGGAATCTAAGATCAAATCTAATGAAAAGAGAATCTAACGAGTCACTAGGCCCTAAAGATCTAATGATGCATGTTCAATCATGCATCCAAAGATCAATGGAAAGTATACAGTCAAAAATTCAAAGGATATTGAGATCAAGTGAATGTTTAACAAGTGGCATAATCTCAATGAATAAATAGATCAATAGTGTGCATTTGATTAAGAATAAATAGATCGATGGCACACATTCAATTAAATGAAAAAGATGAATTTTGCACATGAGGTTAAAAAGTAAATAAGCTCAAGATGAATATGAGGCCACCACATAGTGCAAGTGTTGAAGTAAATAGACTAACAATAGGATCATGTAGAATGAATGTGGAGCTAACAAATAACACAATGTGAGAAGCCTAGATTAAGATCAATAGCTAAAATAAAAACTGAAATCTAAGGACTTCATAGAGGTTGAATGTGACCTAGGTCAAACCAGAGTAATGTTTCAAAAGGCATATGTTGCTATTATAGATGAGTTGAGCATCCTTAAGAATAATACATAGTTATGTAGTCATGGGTTGTTAACGATAAAGTTTTAATGCCATTAAATCTTAGTATGAACCTCTAGTTCAAATATTTAAAACATGCAGGGTCCATCTTCTAGGGTGGTAGTATTATTCCCTAACTGTTTTCACTTTTTATTTAAAGAAGATATATGAATATGATGAGTTCTCAACTCCCACAAGGTTTATAGGTAGAATAATTCTGTTTAGACCTAATATAGTTCAAGATGGGAGACTATGTGACCTATAGGCTTTGCATCAATATATTAACTATAGGAAAACCAATAATGAGATTCGTTTTCAATCTATAGTAAAGCTATGTTTAGGTTTGGAATAAGGGAAAATATGAACAAGATATGGAGAGGTGTCTTATCATTCAAAAAATCTATAGCTTCAAAAAATAGTTACTTATTGAAGCTAAAATAAGACATGGTGATGCCTTTGTTAATCCCAAGGATATAAGACCTTTCCCTCATAATGAAGTAAGCAAAGATGGTCTGGAGGACCGAAATAAAGAGAGATAGTAGTTGAAGAAGTAGTTGGAGCATTGATTCTGTTCAAAATCATAAATATATTTTATCTAATATACTTATTCATGACCCATCATGCAAAACAAACCCTTGTATTCTAGTGGATCTCTTAGCCAATGAGAAATATTGAAGATTATTGGAGCCAAATGTAGGTTAACTTATTGATGAGGGATAGTCTTGATTAGGTTAAAATACAATGGAGATTTCAAGAAAGGTGGTGGAATCTCATTGATGGATTTATTTATAAACATACTCTCTTTTCTCTCTTCCCCTTTTCTATATATCACCCATTCTTTCCATTTTTAAGCACTCTCTTAGATTCTAGACTCTCACAAGGACTCTTTGATCTTGAAGAGTAGGGGACTCTCTAAGATATTACAAAATATGATCATCCTAATTAGGCTAGACCCTATCAAGTATTTATAAGAAATGCCTCTTGAATAAATAAATAATTGATTTACCTATCTCTTGCCTTGGTCAATGTTTAGTTATGCATGATGGCCTTGTGAAGGAGATTTTTCCATATCCATTATCCTCCTTTCTAACCTCTTTTGGGGTGTTTTCAAGCTATTTATAAGTCTAGATTAGTGTTTTTTTTTCAATTTATATAAGCTCTCAATGAGTCTTATAACTCATCTTTGTTTGCATTAATTGCTTCCTGAACCTAGTCTATGAAACACTTATGCACCTAGCTTGATTTTGAGATTGTGTGAGCTAGTATTGTCTTATGCAAATCTAGTGTCGGTTCAAGCATATGGGATTTTCCCATTTTTATTTGATGAATCACCTTTTAGCATTATTTGGATCTATTATCCCCCTTTTTAACCCTTTTCTCAGTGCAAACATTAGTATAGGTGATCCATCAAGAGGAAGTCAACCTTCTCCAAAGGTCTAACCCCACCATAGGTAACCCACATCCTGGGGTTTTTCCCACAGTGTAACTCAATTAGACAGAGCATAAAGAACACTCGCCAAGGGTGAAAATTGATGCTAAAACATTAATACCCTAGGATATACTTTTAAATAAAATTATAAACATGTACACATTCAATGTATCTACTAGGAGAACCCTTGAAGGTAATACAAGACCCTTCGAGGTATATGCTAGATGATATCTTGAAGGGCATTGTAGTTACTTCAAGGTTACCTTAAAACATGAATAAAGTCATCCTTTAAGGTATTATAATACCTTCCAAGGTATCTATATCTCCTAGGATAATCCTTTTAGGTACTACAAGAGCCTTCAAGGTATCTTCTAGTAGATACCTTGAAGGGCATTATAGTACCTTCAAGGCAACTTTGAAGGTATTTCTTGAAGATTATCTTGCATCATGGTTATTTCCAAATAAAAGGGTGCCATGATTATATCAAATCCCTTACAAGGACATTTACAATCAAAATCATAATTATTCCAAGGCCCTTCGAGTTATCTCCTAGGAGATACCTTGAAAAAAAATTCAATCATGTGCATTAATAAAGTTAATCCATAAAATGTATAGTACCATACTTTGTTCTTCTAACTATAAAGGATAAGGAGCAATCCAACTAGAACTTTTTGATATAGATAGAAGAAAGGTTCAACGAATAAGGCCAAATTTTAAAAGTGAGTCCCCATTTATTAAAGAAGAAAAGGGGGATGTTGGGTATAATAGTATCTACTAGGAGAACCCTTGAAGATACTACAAGACCCTTCAAGGTATCTCTTAAAAGATACTTTAAAGGGCATTGTAGTACCTTTAAGGATACCTTGAAGGTATCTCCTAAGAGATACCTTTCAAACATGCATAAAGGTATCCTTGAAGGTATTACAAGGGACCCCAAGGTATCTCTATCTACTAGGAAACTCCTTAAAAGTAATAAAAGACCCTTCAAGGTATCTCTTAGAAGATACCTTGAAGGGAATTGTAGTAAATTCAAAGTTACCTTGAAGGTATCTCCTAAGAGATATTTCAAACATGCATAAAGGTATTTTTTAATGTACTACAAGGCCCTCTAAGGTATCTCTATTTACCATAAAGGTATCTCTTAAGAGATACCTTTAAAACATGCATAAAGGTATCTTGAAGTTACTACAAGGCCCTCCAAGATACCCCTATCTACTAAGAGAAACCTTGAAGGTACCATAAAGACCTTTTTAATGCCAAAAAATTCAGGCCCCTGTTGCTTCCCACCCCTCAAAAACTTATCCCTAAATAATATTTGCTCCTATTTTTAAGGTTAAGATATTTTAGAAGCATTTTTTTTAATATATAATGATGCATGGGACCCATCTACCCAATAATATCTAAGCATGAAGGAAATTTTCATCATCCCAAATAATAAGGCTAGGTAGAATTCAATCATTCATTCATTAAAGTTTTTGACACAACATGAGGGAAAAGTTTGCCACCTAAAAATTGATTTTCAACTTAGTCTAAAATGGAAACAATTCAACTCAGATAATAACATAACTATGAAAGGATCATATGAATGAACTCAAGTCTATAACATAAATAAGAACCAATACTATAAAAGTAGAGAATGGAAATAAAAAATATAAATAAATTCTCACTCAATTTGACACAGAACACCACATCCTCTTCATTGATGGGTGGAAAAAATCATACAAAAATACAAATGCACAATATACATTATAATCCTTCTTGTGAACCCAAAAGGCCAAAAATAACAAAGGGAACTTGGGAAAGATGAGGCCAATATACAATTCACTGAACTTACCAAGCATGTCAATGATAAAATCTAGCTATCCCAAAACTTCAAAATGTGGACTATGATATATAGTTCTTAGGAACTTGAGGGGGAATCCATTTTTGTATGGAATAACCCAAAAAATTTGGTTTCACAAACTAGTCAAGGAAAAGCTATAAAAAGGATGAGGCCCATTGAATTTATAACCTCATAATATCAGCCTTCAAAGGTGTCCACTCTTCCGTCATGGGTTGACCCTATTTTTTTAAATATTAAAAGTCTCTATCCACATTGATAATCTCCTTAAAGGAGATGTTACTCAATCCTTGTGCTACTTTTAGAATCTAAAATTCTAGTTGGGTGAGAAGCTGTAATATGGTATCCACCTTAGAGATAGTTGGTGCTTGATGAGAGCCATGAAGATGGTCTAGTAATTTTTCTTCTTCTCTAGAAACTATTTTATTTTGTCCTCTAGGAGGATGGTGTTTTTTTCAAGGAATAGAGAGGGGGTCCCAAATGGACTAGTTATTTGATGCATTCCTTCATATCCTAGACTGCTTCATCTAAGGCATCTAGAGATGCCTTACATTTTGATGCTGGATTGTTGCATCTTATAAATTTCTTCACCTTCATCATTACATGACTTTGATCAGCAGCCAACCCCACTTCTTTAAGTCTCCTATATGTCACACTATAAAGATTCTTGATAAGGTAAATCTTAAACCCTTGGGGACATGAAGGTGAGAACTTGGTCTATGGACACACTCACCTATGAGCTTAATTGCTATGAGTTTATGATGAACCCAAGCATTGGCTTCAATTTTATGGTCAATATTGTAATCCTATCCTAATAGGACATGTATAATTGCTAAACCATGGGAAGGATACCAATGGTTTAGGAGTGATTGGCAAGGTCATTCTTTAGTTGTTATATTTATTGGTCCTTAATTGAGGACTCCTACTATATTTTCTAATAAAATTATATTTATATGCTCGTAAAGTCTAAGAGACTCTTGTGGGTCAGCATGAACTCTATTTTTTTTCTCTTGTAGCTTATTCAATGTGGTCTAATTTTCTTGGTTTAGGTTGTTTATCTCAATCTCTAGTTTAACTACTTAAATTTATAGTTAGGACCTTTGCCTGGCTTCCACCTAAAATCTTTCATTGGTGATGTGTCTTTGTAGGTAATACCTCATTTGATTGAGCTCCACATCTTTGGAATTAGCCTCTGTGTTTAAGTGTCTGATAGAATATTTCACCCTTATGAGTTCTAGCTTTGCCTTCTCCAACTGATGGGTCACCTTGATATAGTCTATAGTGATGAACTTTTATGTTTCCTTCATTAATTTGACCCTATTAGTGGGTCTAAATTAGTTGAGATTAAGGTCGATAATGTGTATCGAGTAGTAACCTAACTACATCTATCCTTGGGACTTGAATACTTTGGGTTCCATATGTGTGACCATTAGAGATTGATGCATTGGGTCAAAGAATGACCATAAATGAGGCACTATCAGGGTGTTACCCATCTTTTCTCTTCTTTTCTCTATCTGAGCCTTCCAAGATTTTCTTGTATTTTTCAATTGATAATGTAAATACTCTTATGATTTAATATTTTCCCCCATGAATGGGAATCCCTAGGGTTTATTGAAATTAATGGTCACTTATGGTTGTGAAGCAGTGGATGTTGTTCCCCTAAAGGTGAGTGAGTAAAGGGTTAAGGTGGAAAGAGAGAAAGGTGGGAAGACATAGAAGGGAATGGTGAGTAATTACACCATTATGGGTGTTGATGTGGTGGATGATTTCAAGGGAGTGATAAATGGCATAAGGGAGGTGATCAGGTGGGAAGTGGAGAGTGGTGCAAGCTCAACAAAAACTATGAAAGGTGAAAGAGGATTGAAGAACATAGCAAAAGTGGAGAGAAAGGGGTGAAAAATGCACACCTTCTTTTGCAAGGGATCTGGTAGAGGAGTGGAAGTTTGTGCCTCAAATCTATATTGAAGTGGATCTACCTTAGGCTACCTTGAAGTGTCATACTATTGTTATTGGGTAGTCAGGTACAGATATAGAGGAGGCAACTAGGGCATAAGCCTCCATATTATGGAATATTCTTCCTCCATCAGAGAGGAATCCTTCACTTTTTATAAATGGGTATCCTCATCTTCTTCATCCATCAAGACATACCCTTCTTCTTGAGCTTCTTATTTATGGTGCACATCTTAGAGGTTTTCTAACTACTCATCCATGTCCATGTTATCAAATTTATGCTCATGTTTGTCAATTTCCTACCTATATTTCCAATAGGCATCTATTTTCTCATTGCCATAACCCCTCTAAATGAGCTATGCTTTCAGTCCCTTTATAATTTTATTCATGGGTTTGAACTCCCAAATGATTTTGTAAAAATACTTCTATAACTTGTAGGTGTCTTAAGAGATCTTTGATAGATCCACATAATAATTGATATCAACCTCCATCGATGACCTTCACTCCTCAAAGTTTGTTTAGGGATCATGATTAAATAAGATTCCAATCTTCAATGGGGCTATGTACCTAACCAGGTCATATTTCCATTGGTCATTAATTTTGTCAAGGTTGAGCTTTGTGAGCTTAAGTACAAATAGGTGATTTTTTGACCTCTTCACCATTGTGATTCCTCCCTTGGTAAAGGGGGTGTCATAAATGACCTTCTTCTTGTGGCCTATGACATAAATTGAGTCTACTACATTGAGATGGTGAGCCAACTCTAGGGTTAGGGTCCTATTAGTGAGTAGGTGAAGTAGATGGAATGTATCTTCCTTGAATCTATGGACTTATATGAATGTGAAATGGGCCCTAAAAAACTAATCAGGTGTAATCCTACCACCAGTGAGCCATGACCTCTGGTTTTCTATCATTATATAAATTATGGGTTCTTAACTGAGGTTAATGAGGAATAAAGATAGGAAGTGTTATAGACTCAAATTTTCACCCTTGGAGAGGTTTCTTTAGGCTCTCTCCAATTGAGCTATATAATGGCAACAACCCCAAGCTATGGTTTACCTATGATGGGGTTAGACCTTCAAAGAAGGCTAGATTCCTCTTGATGATCACCTAAACTAATGCTAGACTAATGATTTTTAAGGAAAAGGGTTAAAAAGAGAATAAGGGATCCTAATAAGGATAAAAGGGTGATTCACCAAAGTTAAATGGATACTCACATGAGTTTAAACACACACTATATCAATAAAAGATAACTATGGCTTACTCAATCTCACAATCTCACTAGTTACATAAATGTTTCATAGAAGAGGTTCCAAATAAAACACAAATCTAGACCTACAAGTTAGCCTAAAACACCTTCAAAGAGGCAATTAGAAGGACAATAAACTAGGAAGAATCTCCTTCATAAATTCACCAAACACAAGCATGCTAAGCATTGATTAAAGATAACAGACAGGGAAAGAGTTGATCATATTACTTCAAAAGGAAGTTCTTATAATATTTTGATAGGGTTTAACCTGATCAAATGAGCACTTTTTCAAGAGTCTTAATGAATATCCTTGTCCCAAAAATAAAATTGATAAAATATAAGAGTGGATAACCCCTATAATGGGAAAGAGACAAAGATATATAGGAGGAGAGAGAGAGAGAGAGAGAGAGAGAGAGAGAGAGAGATGTTGGAGCATGCCACAAAAAAATAACACACTATCTTGGTTCATTAATTAAACTTGTGTTTCCACCTTTTACTCCTTAGCCAATGAAAGCCTTGCCACCTTTTTATCAATTCAGGCCACTACCCATGGCTTATTGAGGGAGAAAGTCCCTAAATTCTCCAAGGATTCATTGAATTCCCCTAGCTACAATTCCCAACACTAGACCTTTTCTTTGATCCTTCATGCCATTTCTCACTTGAAGACAAAACTTCATGCTCATGGATTGAATATAAACATGGCTTTGTGTTTTTTAGGTGGTTACTTGTCAAGACTATGGCCATATTGAAGGATGGGGTCCCTTAGCATTAATCACATTTTTGCTTTATCTTCATGTTTGGAACATAGGTCCATCTATAAGTGGAAAAATAATATAAGATTATTGGTTTTCTTATAGTTTCCATATCAATACAAACCCATAGACTATATATCACTTTTCTATTTTAAATAGATCCAAATAGACCCACTCTATCTTTGTAGGAACCAAGAGTTCATTGTATACGCAAGTATTCCTTTGAGAATGGAGAACACAGTCATAAAACAAACCTTGTATGATACAAAATCATGTAACTAGAGGTTCATACTAACTTCTAATGGAAATCCTTTATATCCTTTGTTCTTGACTACATCATCATGTCCCTTTCAATAGCATTTACTTGAGCTTTAATAGCATTGGGATGACCCTGCAAAACCTTATTTCCTCTATCAAAAAAGGCTTCTTGACCTTCATTAAATGCTATGGAATTTCCTTTTTTCTAATTAGATATTGATTGTAACTTGGATCATTGACATTTTGATCTTTGCTCGCTCCATTAATCTTGATCTATATGATCAATCACTAGCCATTGATCTTCCCCTTGACCTGTCAACTCTATCTTAGCTTGTGTCCTGTGTTAAAAATGCATTCATTCTTAGGATCCACTATCAGTATGATAGCCTCATGCACTTATGCCATGTGTCAAAATCTAGAGCCTTATAACTATTTGACTCCTCACACACCATCAGATCAAGATTTACAAAATAATACAGATTGTTATATCAACTGGGACCCACTATTTGAACCCTAATGGCTATTTTATGAGATTAAAATTGACATCCTCACTCCCATAAAATGACATTCACATGACTATCATTGAATTTCATGTGACCATAAATTTTAATCTCTAATGTATTTTTAAATTAAATGGTTATTTGTTGGGGCTTTAATTTAATGTTATCATGAACATCTTACTACACAAGTCTAACTTTAGAATTTGCAACTTGAGCCAAAAAGCTCACATAGACTTAGAAATTTCAAAGCATGTTTCTAGCATGTATAACTATAATTGCATGTGATCCATTTGATCATGCGAGGATTCTGAGTGAAGATATTAAACGCATAAGTTGGCTGGTCCATTTTCTCTTGTGTGACATCCTGATGATAATCTAATTCCTTTGGCTAAGTATGGGAAACTTGGAAAAATCTAATTGAGGAGCCAACTTTGAACATGAATAAATTCTACCTTGATTTGGTGGATGATCTAAAACTTGGAACATAAGTTCTTAGGGAAAATATCAATAGAATTATATGATCAATTATTCTTGACTCGCTCACATGTGTGAGATATAGCATTAACAAACTACTTACTCAAAAAATCTGTCATGAGACCTAAAATGTTTAGATGATCACAATGAAGGGTCAAATGAATGTTATGTACTTCCATACTCACTCCAAGATATCTTGGAATCCATAAGGTCTCTGCAACACTAAAGACCCACCCCTTATAAATTGGCAAATTACATTTTAAGCGAACTTAAAGTGTTTTAAAAGTTTTGTTGGTAAAATGAGATCCTTGAACCACTCATTCCATCCATAACTTTTATTCATCTGCTCATCTATTAGAAACCTAATCTATATGGGCATAATCTTGGTATGTGGGCCAAAAATTGGCCAACATCTTTGGTGAATCATATGGAATCATGTCTAATATGCTTTGAGAACCCAGACCATTTACCTTATCTAGTCCATTAGGCATGGAGTCATTAGCCTCTACAACTGAGCTGAACCTTTCCTAAAGTAATAAGGACCAAAACAAATAAAACACAACAAAATGCCTAAGGAATTTTGGAAAAGGAAACAACATAATAGAAAATAAATGTACACAAGGCACTTAGAGGAAAGCATAAAGCTATTCTAACATGTATAATATGTTACAATGGCTGTAATTATATTCAATAATAGGGCTTTAAATGAATGCCATTGACTTGTATCAGTAATACCTCTCCATCTAGTTGGGAAAGATGACAATAATTGTGTTCCTTGCATCCATTCAAATAAGGACCACTCCACAAGCTATCAAACTTGGTATGGTTTCCTAGTTTGGTATTATTTGAGTCCCATTTGAGGATTATGTTCCTTTCCCTAAACCTACTTATTGTAGCACTTTTTTTCAAAGGAATTTTTGACCTGAGCTTGATGTGATTATAGTGTTTTCATAGAAAGGTCTTTTCTTTCTATCATCCTCACATTCGTGGGCTCATCCTCCATCAACTCAAGTTGATGGGCCAATTCCAATGGTGATAGCTCAAGGGAGATATGTAATTTGGCTTCCCTTCCATACACAAGAGCATATGGATAAATTATAATGGAACATTTATGAGTCACCCTATCAACCCATAAGGTTTTCCTTATATTGGTGTGCCATGTCTTTTGACTCTCTTCCATGGTCCTCTTGATGATCCTTAACAAATTCTTGTTTGTGGACTCTACCAATCTATTTCTTTAAGGATAGTAGTTGGAAGATGTGATGAGGTAGATGTTTAGATTAAGACCCACTCACTTATCTTAATACCAAGGAATTCTAATCCATTATCATAAATTATGGTGGATGGGACACCAAACCTAGTTACAACATTGTCATAAAAATCTAAGACTGCACCTTCACTAGCCTCTTTTAAAGAAATAGCTTCCACTCACTTGGTGAAATAGTCAATTGCAGTGAACACCCATTTATGCCTTGTACTTTTTGGTGGGTTTATCATCCCTATGAAATCTAACCTACATTTCATGAAGGGTTTCTCCACCTAAATAGGATTGAGTGGGGGAGCTACTATTTTTTTCTTTCCTACAAAGAGGGCACACTTCTAGCATTTTTTAATCCATGCATGAGTATCCTTAAAAATATTTGTCTAGTAATAACTATCCCTCATTACCTTTTTTGTAGTGGTTCTAAGTGCAAAATGACATCCTATAGGCCCTTCATGGAACTAATCTAATAGTTTGGTCATCCTATATGCATTTAAGGAGTACCCCTTTGAGGTCCTTTCTAAAAAGAACACCATCAACTAATGCATAAGGTATATATTGAAGCCTAAAATACCTTCTTTTGGCTCTATCTAAACCTTGGGGCATTCTCCTATTTCCAAGAAGTGAGCCATATCTTAAAGCCAACTCTTTTAAGGTGGAGGTGCACTTGACTATGAGTTATTTTAGATTACCAAAATAGATTCTTTGTCTTCCTAAAGGTCATTTACATGTGCTCACACAAACCCTTACCCCTGACCATCTTGGTGACCTTGATCTCTACATCATATTTCATGACCTTTGTGATCTAGCTTGCTTTCTTCTCATTCAAATCCTTATTAAGGAGGAAGTCCCTAACTCCAAGATGAGACACCATAAGATAGATCCTACTATTAGAGAACATGGGCCTAAACTTCTTGAGAGCCCTCAAGGATTTAAGAGCTTACTTCACAATGAAAGTGTACCACACCTCATATCCTTCTAATCTTTAACTTAAAAATGCAATTGGCTACTCCATTCATTCAATATTCTTCTCCATCAGCATGGCTGATATATTGTCAATGTTAACAAAGTTGTATAAGATGAAGTCCTTAGATAAATTTGGATTCAAGAGTGAGGGTTCTTGGGTAATAACTTGCTTGATGGCTTTAAAAGCTACCTTGCCTTCATTAGACCAAGCAAACACTTAGCTCTTATTTAGCATGGTGTTGATAGCTTTGACCAAGTTTTCAAAACTAGATATGAACCTTCTCACAAAGTTAATCTTCTTGAGGAAGCTATTGATCCCCTTTTTGTGTTTTGGTAAAAATATAAGGCTAAGATAGCACTTACTCTATCAGGGTCAAGGATAATCCTTTTTTTGAAACAATATGACCCAAAAGTTTACCTTCATGTATAGATAACACACATTTTTTGGGATTTAAAGAGATCCCATACTCTCAACATCTCTAAAATATCAACCTCAGATGGTCCATGTGCTCACTAGCATTCTTGGAAAAGATTGTGATGTCATCCAAGTAGACCATTACCATTTGATTTAGTAGTCCTTGGAAGGCCATGTCCATTTCTCTTTGGAAGGATGCCTCAACACTAGACAATCCAAAAGGCATATTATAATAATCAAATGTGCTCCACTTGGTTGTTAAGGTAGTCTTTTACTAGTCTTCCTCTCTCACTAGCACTTGGTTGTACCCTAAATATCCATTTAGGAGAGAGAAACATTCTAAACTAGAAAATACTTGAAGGAGTTGATCTATAGATGGTATAGGGTAATAATCCATCAAGGAGACCATATTAATATCCTTGAAGTCCACACACAGTTTAATATCCCCACTCTTATTTCTTATAGGTACTAGATTAGTTACCCATGAGGAGTGCTTGATTGGGAAGATGATCCTGGATTCAATAAGTTTGGTCAATTCATTTCTTATGAGCTCTTCAATCTTGGGGTTTATGGTCCTATAATTTTTCCTAACACACTTTAAATTATCCTCTAAATCTATAGTGTTTTGGGATAATTTGAGATCAAATCCTCTGAGGTCACTATATTGACAAGTAAAGATGTCTGCATATTCATTATAAAGCTTTATGAAAGCATGCCTTTCAGCTTTAGTGCTTACCTTTCCAATCTTGAGGAGCTTGGATTCAAAGATAATAACTCTCTCATATTTATCTTCATTAGTTGATATCACTAATTTATCCTTCCTCATATGGTCCCCTTCATGAAAGAGACCTTTTAGGGTGCCTAGCCCTTTAGGAATATTATTGGACCTTAATTAAACAATTTTCTCCTCATATTGATGCTAAAATTTTCCTTGGTTGAGGGAGGATAGCTTTGCTTCTTGCTACAAGAAACATGTAATCTATTTGTCATTTTGAAAGGCCTACCAATGATATTCATTACCTAACACTAATGGTATTATTACCACTTTGACATGTGGTTGAACTTTAGTCCTTTTAAATTCATTGGGGATGTCAAAATGAGCCCCCACAGTTACTAGTCTATCAACATGTTGATTTTGGCCCCTTGGGATTGATTGAATGTTTAAAGCCTCAAATTCCTCAATTAGGTCCCACACTCTATGTTTATAGGACTTCATTAAGGGGCTCTTAGTGGCATTCTAACCTCTAACTTGGTGTATAACCAATTCATTGTCCCCATAGACTTGAAACTACTTGATCCTTGTATTATTATCCCATTGAAGGTCATGGATGAGACCCTTATATTTTTTTTATTATAGGAGAAACTAAATTAGAACCTATATGAATAAAAGTACTTATCATTTGAAGGGGATATTAGCATAACACCTACACCCACCGATTGATTTCTCCTTGAACCATGAAAGAACAACTTCCATAAACCACTAGGATCTTCTTGAGGCCTCATGAGGGATAACATGAGATAAATTTCTTCATGAAAATATCAGACACCCTATTCCCTTTATTCAACACCTTCCAAGGGGTCCACTAACTAATCATCATCCCATAGCTCATCCAAGAACATGTCAAGTACCTCTTATGGATGAGTCTTCAGATCCTTCCCCATTGAAAATTCATCTTCATCAATGATGATGCAATTGATATTGAAATTATCTGGTCCTTAGGGCTCTATGTAGAATTGTGCAATGGGATTAGTTTTGATTGACACTTTGGCCCAATATCTTGTCCTGAATGCCATATAGGACCAATCTGCTACAATATACCCCTATCTTTGTTATGAAATCTCTATATAAGTATTATGCAAAGTGAGGGGGCACATTTAAGATCAATACATATTGAGCCACTGAGACACTTGGATAAGTGTGTAGGGTCATATTGAAATCCCTGATTATGCTAGATGGCTTGGGAGAAGAACCATCAAGTTGTAACACTCCTTTGGATAGGGGATCATATTTTAGACCAAGCTAATTAGTTATGGACTTTTCCATTACCGAGGTGCTATATCCACTATCCACCAATAAGTTATGAACTAGAGAGTTGTTAATGATCACCTAGATATAGAAGGGAGGAGGCTTGACCACCTTACTTGACTTTCCTTCACTAGACCCTCTAGCTATATTGGTAAGAACTTTATCCACCTTTTTTGGTGGCTTGTCTACAACTATTGTAAAATTAATCTTAGATAAACTTTCTTAAAAAAATTCCACTTGGCTAGGAATAGAGAGAATATCCAACACGGGCACACTCACATTAGATTTCTTTATTTGTTTAAGAATGTTGATGGGTGAACCACCAAACTTTACTTGTGCTTTAGAGCCACCACTATTATTTGTTAAACATGTGAGCCTTAGGGAACCATGACATTTCCATACTTCTAACCTCTTAGGACTATTAGAACCTTTAGAGTGATAATAGGTTCATTTGGATTTGTTAGTGAAGGAGTAATGGTAGGAATCACTTTAATTGCTTCATAATTACCATCCATGTTTCTTATGTTAAATCTTGTATTTGTATCCACTGGAATGTATGCTTAGATAAAACTAGCCTATTGGTTGAATGCATAACACTCTTCTTGTTCATAGTTCATCATTGTATCATCCAGCTAACTTGGTCCCTAATTAAGCCATTGACCTTGTGGAGGATCCCTTGGCTTGGTCATCATAGGTACCTCTTCATTTTGGCCGATGAGAGATTAGTTATATCTAAAATTAGTAGCTTGTTTCCATTGATCATTGAAGACTTGGTTAAGTTCAATATTTGGGAAAATATGTTGACCAAAGGACTGATTTTAGCACATTATTTTGAACCACATTATTTTGAACTGGGACTAAGGAGTTGGAAGTACTATAAACATTAGGATTTTAGTTATTCTACCTATTATAGCCATGATACCCTTGTCCTTGGTTTTGATGTTGACCTTGACTTTGGTAGTTCCCCTTATATGGTGGTTTATTTGCTTGAAATGCTTGTTGTTGAGGTTGATATGAAATTTGATAATGCCTATCAAAATCTTATTTCCTTTTGACATTTACTAGCTCATTCCCCAAGGACCAAAACATGATTTTGAGCTATTAAAAGTTCTTTTACTCTAGTAAATCACTAGATCCACTAATATAAGCTTTCTCTTGTTTTATTGTAGGGATTTTAGTAATCATTGGTGTAGGGGGAATGATATCCAATAGAGGGATAATAATAGGAGGTGGTATAATTTCAAGAAATAAGGGCATTTGTGGTTTGGGTGTAAGCTTACCATCTTGAACCAAACAATTTTTTTCTTTGATGGCCACATCATATGCATCTAAAAGTATATTTCCTCCCATAAATTAGATTATCACTGCTATGTCACTATTTAAAGCCTTTAAATAATATAGGAAGGTAAAGTTAAGGGTCAGTCTAACTGAGACTGAGATTCTATCCCAAGTTTTTTGGAACCTTACATTGAAGTCTTGCATGACTTTAAGGATATCTCCTAATGGGAGTTAGTTACTCTAAAAAGTTATAAATGGTCACTTTTGACCTCAAATATTTTACACAAGGCTTCTCCCAATTGGTCCCATGTATGAATGGATTTGGAAGCAAAGCCTCTATACCAATATAAGACCTTTTATTTAAAATAATTAGCTAATAGCCTAATAGATATATTTTCCTTAGTGACATTATGGATATTGTAAAAATTGACTATGTCCATGAGGTGCTTAGGAGATGTCATAGCTTGGTCAACAACATAATAAGGAACACTTTAAGGGTTACAACTGGGATAACATCATTAGACAAGGTCTTGAGGACTTTGGCCATTAAAATATGCAAAATATCTAGGGGCTATCATGGCTATGCAAGGGTTTAATATAGGTTTTATTAAAGGGGTAGGAATTGAAAATGACCTAGGAGCAAGATTCCATGATATGGATGTGTATTGGCAAACCTTAATCTTTTTGTTGATTTTAAAGGGAGTTCAATAAATTCAAAAGTAATACCTCTTGATTTTGACCTTGTTATCACCTTTATCATGAGATGAAGTTATTGTTCTACACCATAGTATTTATTCTTCCTTTTGGAGTCACTAGATGTTGTTGCTTAGTGGCTTAACTACTGCAAATTTGATCAAACCAACATTAACTTTGATAAATCTTATTTTTTGGAATGTGTTCCCCCCAAGCATGCCAAAAAATATTATAGGCTCAAATTTTCACCCTTGGATAGGGTTCTTCAAGCTCTCTCTAATTGAGATATATAATGGGAACAACCCTAGGCTATGGGTCACTTATTATGGGGTTGGACCTTCAGAGATGGTTGACTTCCTCTTGATGATCACCTAAACTAATGATAGACTAATGATTTTCAAGGAAAAGGGTTAGAAAGAGATTAATGGATCCTAAGAAGGATAAAAGGGTGATGCACAAAATTTAAATGGACACTCACATAAGTTTGAACACATATTCAATCAATAAATACAAGTATGGCTTACTCAATCTCACAATCTCACTAGTTGCATAAAGGTTTCATAGAAGAGGTTCTAAATAAAACACTAATCTAGATATGCAAGTTAGCTTGAAAACACATTCAAAGAGGCAATCAGAAGGATAATAAACTATGAAGAATCTCCTTCACAAATTCACCATACATAGGCATGTTAAGCACTGATTAAAGATAAGAGACAAGGAAAGAGTTGATCCTATTACTTCAAAAGGCATTTCTTAAAATATTTTGATAGGGTCTAACTTTATCAAATGAGAAATTTTACAAGAGTCTCAATGAATATCCTTTTCCTAGACATAAAAATGATAAAATATAAGCGTTTAGAACCCCTTCAATGGGAAAGAGACCCGGATATATAGGAGAAGAGAGAGAAAAAAGATGTGGGATCACTCCACTAGAAACAGAACACATTATCCTAGGTCATTAATTGAACCTAAGCTACCACCTTTTGCTCCTTAGCCAATGAAATACTTTCCACATTTTTATCAAATAAGGAAACTACTTATGGCTTATTGAGGGAAAATTCCCCAAATGCTCCAAGGATGCAGTGAATTCCCCTAGTTGTAGTTCCCAATACTAGATGTTTTATTTGATCATTCATGCCATCTCTCACTTAAAGACAAAAATTTAGGCTCATGGATCTGATAGAAACATGGATTTGTAAATTTTAGGTGGCTATTTGTCGAGACTATGGCCATACTAAAGGATGGGGACCCTTTGCATTAATCACATCACTGCTTTATCTTCATGTTTAGATCATAGGTCCATCTATAGGTGGAAAACCAATATAAGGTTATTCATTTTCTTATAGTTTCCATATCAGTATGAACCCATAGACTTTATAGCACTTTTATATTTTAAATAGGTCCAAATGGACCCACTTTATCTTTGTAGGGACCAAGAGTTCATTATATATGCAAGACTTCCTTTGATAATGGTAAACATATTCATAAAATGAACCCTACATGACACAAAAACATTGAATCAAATGTCCACACTAAGATCCAATGGTGGTCGTTTATATCCTTTATTCCTAACTACATCACTATGTCCCTTTAAATGGTATTTAGATGAGCTTCAATGGCATTGGGATGACCTTGTAAAACCTTGTTGCCTTTATCAAAAAGGCTTCTCAACCTTCATCAAATTTTCTAGTCTTTATTTTTTTCTAATTAGATGTTGATCATGACTTAGATCATTGACATTTTGATCTTTTCTCATTCTATTGATCCTGATCTGTATGATTAAGTGCCAACCATTAGTCTTCCCCTTGACTTGTCAACTTTATCTTAGCTTGTGCCATGTGTCAAACATGAATTCATTCTCTAGATCTACTATCAATTTGCTAGCATCATGTGCTTATACCACATGTTAAAATCCTAAGCCCTCTCAATAATTAACTCCTTGTGCACCATTAGATAAAGATATATAAAGCAAGGTGGACAATTAGATCAGTTAAGACCCACTATTTAAACCCTAATGGCTAGTTCATGAGCTTAAAATTGATGTCCTCACTCCCATCAAATGATGTTTATGAAACCACCATTGATGTTCATGTGACTAAATTTTAAGATCCAATAGATTTTTAAATTAAATGGTTGTTTGTTGTGGCCTAAATTTGATGTTAGTGTAAATGTCTTATTGCATAGGTCCAACTTTAGAAGCTTGCAACTTGAGCCAAAAAGCTCATGTAGGATTAGAAATTTCAAAGCATGTTCTTAGAATGTAGATCTATAATTTCACATGATCTAATGGTTAGTGTAAGGATTCTATGTGAAAATATCACATGCAAAAGTTGGCTAGTCCATTTCCTCCTACATGAAATCCTGATGACATTATAGTTCATTTGGTTTAGTATGGGAAACTTAGCAAAATCTAACTAAGGAGCCAATTTTGAACATTCATAACCTATATCATACTTCGATAAATGATCTAAAACTTGGTGCATATGTTCTTAGGGAGAATATGAATAGACCCATATGACCAATTCTTATTGACTCACTCATACATGTGAGATATAGCATCAACAAATTTCTTATTCAAAAAAATTGTCACTAGACCCAAAATGTCTAGATGATCATAATTAAGGACTAGATGAATGCTATGCACTTCTATACTCATTACAAACATTCTTGGAATCCATATGGTCTCTCCAACACTTTGACCCACCCCTTATAAATTGGAAAATGACACTTTAAGTAAACTTAAAGTGTTTTAAAATCTTTGTTGGTAAAATTAGATCTTTGAACCACTCATTCTATCCAAAAATTTTGTTCATTTGCTCATCCATTAATAAGGGCCAAAAATTGGCCAACAAGAAGCACTCTGAAAACTCATAGTAATCCTATGTGGCCAATAGGATGTGGGTCCACATGGAGATGGGGATCACCATGTTAATATGGTGACTATTTCAATGGTATTGATATTAAAATATTAAGAGAAGAAACTAGAGTTCTTTTACATAATTAGGTGGAGGAAGGAGGAATACCTAAAGGTGTTCTAGGCCAAAAAATTGGCAAGTTGATTATGAATGGTGGTGGTAATGACTCCCTTAGAGTCCATCTTATAAGATTTATTCTTATTATTGTCTTAAAAATGGAGACCACACCCAATTAAAAATCATAGACATTAGCATTTGAGTCCATCCTAAATATGAACGCTAGCATGAAAAGGGCATCCTTCATATCTTATGTCTCAAAGTTTGTAAGAGTGATCAACAGAGGAGGTGCTTCAATGTAATTGCTCAAGAGGACTAAATTATGTAAATCTAGCTTATGAGAATTAGTGCCCCAAAATTATGGAAGCTTTACATAATATAGATGTCATCACTAGGGTCACTCAAGAGTCAGAGCATCTCCCTTATTGCATCGATATTAATGTCCACTCTCATGTGGTTGCCTATAATAATGCTAATGTTAGAATCATATCTTTCAGTACACAAAGAAATAATTTTTGGGAATTTTTACATAAGAGGCACATGTATCGAGCCAATGAGGAGCTCTAAATCCTATACCCAAATAACTTAGAGTTGTTACTCTGATCTTTCTTTAACATGTAGGTATGCGCACCCTCCCTCAAGATTTTTGGGTTTTTGGCCAATTTAGGATTGAAGACCCCATTTTCATAATCAAGGACCACTGAGGGTTCCTTTTAGTACCCCTTGGTGATGCAATTAATGTTTGGTACTTTAGGATTTAGCTATGTAGGTGTCAAAGAATAGGATTTGTTACTAATAAATTATATTGGAGGCTCATTGTGATCACCTGATCCTTAGGTTCTTTGTTTCCTTAGATTTCCTACACCACTAGATGAATATGTATAAGTTTCCATTCTACAACTTTTTTCAAAAATTCTTCCTTTGTTCTAAGTAAGGCACTTGATATAAACTCCCACTCATAATTTTTTACATTTCTTGGCTCAATTCTCCTTGCTTAAGATACTCTGCTCAATTTTTCAATCCCTCACACAATTCTCTTCAAAAAATTTAAGGAATTTAAGTGTTTGGACCATTCAGGAGAGTGGCTATTATAGAATTATACTTTTATAATGATCATCATAGCTTTTTGTTTTTTTAAATGTGGTGACCATAAATGCTAAATGTGACATACACACTTAAGGAGTGTCTCATAAGATATTTATGGTGATCCTTATGGGTGATCGTGCAATATGGATCACCTAGAAATTAATAAGGGGACTAGGGTAGATAACCATATATTAGTAGATGGTTTAAATTTAAGGAGGGCCAAGGTGTGGACACCTGGCATGGAATGGTAGAAGATTTTTTTAAAACACTTATTTTGAGGGAAACAACAACAATGAAAGGGGAAACAAACAACAAATAAAGGGATACCCCACACACATGCTTTGAAAAGATGTCCTATATCAAACTTGAGGGCACCTTAGGCTCAGTCATACTATGCATCCCAATAGGATTCATTACTACCCATGCCAGCCCTGAGATTCCCTCTGACCACATAGATTTCAATAAAATTAAATCAATTTTTATGCTTTCAACCTATCATATCATGCCATGTAACTAGGAAAATGTATATATTTTTTCTTCATTTAATTTTCTCATATGCATAAGAGGGGTTAAAAAGTCAGAGATATATATAGATTTAAAATTTTATTATGCTCCACTACATGATCACCCTTATCCATGTGCACAAAATTAGAAACATGAAAACAAAAGGGAAACTAAATAACTATGTATCTCCTATAATATACATTCAAGGGCATTATGGTGCCTTCATCACTACCTTGAAGGTATCTCCTAAGAGATACCTTTTAAAAATGCATAAAAGGTACCATTAAAGGTATTATTGGAGGCTTAGGTTGTACCCTAGTGGAGTAAAGGATTATTCAAGGTCTTGGTGTCCCTAAAGTTTGATACTTCAAGATTTTAGGAGAAACCCCTTTTAAATTTTTTAACATCTTATTGGTATGTGTATGTCAATTTTGTTGCTTGAATTCAGTCTTCAGAATAAAAGATATAGGTCCTACTTATGTTTATTTTTGTTTTATTATTGTCTTCTCAATTGCTTTAGGTTTCTCCAAAAGATTGAAAACACCAGATTAAAAACATCACCCATATCCTCCATCCATCCATTTTTATAGCCTGAAGTTAACTTAGCTCATTTTCTAATGCAAATCAAGTTCTTTGATTTACTTTACTTCCTTAAAAAATAAGTTAAGGTTTTTTAAAAATTTGACTCACACTTCCCAAACCAAATTGATTTTATCAAGGAACTTTACTTATAAAAATTAAATAAGTTACGTAGATCATGAAACCTGATTAACACTACCAAGACCTTATCGGGTTCTCAAGACTACTTTAATTATAAAGTTTATAAGTAAAATCTTTGTAGGTTTATAAACCTAATTTACTTATAAAGCAAGACCTGATTGGGATTACGAGACTACTTTGCTTATAAAAGCCTCAAATGAGTAAAGTGATTTGAAAAACTTTATCAATAAGGCAAGTTGACATGGTATTGGCACAATTGTAATTAATGCATTGGCAAATATATAAAATCAAAACTCCCACCTCATTTCCACCTCATTCCAAGTCATCAAAACTAAGAGATTACCTCTGTGAACCTTGTGTTGAGCGTTTTCAATCCTTGGAGCAATTTTGAGCATTTCCTTTTGTGACCCACTTATAGTTGAGGTAGGTAGATTATTTTATTTCATTATTTTCTTCTTATTTGCTTCTTTTTAAGGTTTGGGTTTTCCTCTATTTTTATTTTTGTTTCGTTTATTTTCTCCTTTGTTAGGGTTTGTGTACTCATTTTATTTTTTATTTTCATTGTTAAAATCATCATTTTTGATCAAAAGCTATATTTTCAAACCCTACTATCCATTTTCCATGTCAAAAGTTAGAAAAAAAAAAAAACTTCCAATGATGCCCTAATTTCTTAGACCAAATCAGGTTTATCAATCACCTTAACTTGTTTCAAGTTTATACCTACTAGTAACTTGTCTTTAGAAACCCAAGTCCTAAAGACTGATCCAATTAGGTTTTCTATTACTTATTACTTATTTATAAAGATATAAGTAATCAATCTTTGTAAACCCAAAGTCCTAAATTTTCATTAACCTAAAGTCTTACACCTTAGATAACCCAAAGTCTTATCCTTTTGTAAACCCAAAGACTTGTGACCCTAAGAACTTGAAGTCTTATACTAGCAAGAACCCAAAGCCTTGTAATGTTGAAAACCCAATGTCTTGTAACATTGTAAATTTGAAGTTATCTCCTATTACTATAAACCTAGAATTGATTAACTTGAAAGAGCAACTTAAATGTGTTAAGACTTTTAGATTAAAAGTAAGATACTTAAGTTTTTGGAAATACTTATTCTTTTAAAAGTTTTTGGAACTTGCTAAAAGTTAAAAAAGTATCTAAGCTAATCTCGTTCCTAGATTTCTCAATCCTTTGAAGTATTAAATGAGTATCTCAAAACATTTACCAATCATTCTTCAAAATTCAAAGGAGTAAATGTCTAGGTTGGAAGCTTTAGGAAGGTCAAAGGGGAAAGTAGTAGAAGCAGAGGCACAAAGTAAAGTCATTGAAGAGGTCCTAGGATTAGTACTTGAGGAAATTATTGAATTGATCAATAAGGGTAAGAGAAAAACAAAGGCAAAGAAAGTAACAATCCAACCCATAATGAAGTATGAATATAAAGGGTATCTTATTTAATCATCCATTTCATCAAATCTCATTGAGATAAGTTACATAGACATGGGGCATGTGTCTATTACTGAGCTCTTAGAAAGATCCAATGCTACTTCAAAGACTCCACTTTTGAATGCCATGACCAACAAGGGAATTCTAAAAGCATCAACTTTCCCTAGCTCAACTCAACTTCCTAAGTTTGTACTTGCATGTAAAAAATATTATGATTCCTTGTCTAGATTAATAAGGGATACTACTGGGAATGTAGTTATAAGCCTTGATATTCAATATTTTAACTATTGCTTAAAAATCCAAACATCACCAAATTTAATTGGCATTTCAATGGAGATAGCTGAGAAGCAATGGGAAACCAAGATGCTTTAATGCATAAAGATCACAAATACTTACTACCTGAAAAAGTCAAACAACCCTCAAGATTTCCCAAACACCTTGTTAGGTCTGATTTCATTCAAGAATTAGATGATATTATTTAGCTACTATGTAGAATCAATGGATAAAATAATGCTAAATGGTTTTCACCATGGATGTATGCTTACATTAGAACCATTGATGTAACCCAAAGTTCTTCTAAGATTGATTGGGCAAAAATGATCAGTGATAACATTGATCAATAATTAAATAATGTATTATAGACTTTTGATTTCAATATGACATCATATTTGGTATATGAAGCAGCTTTCATGAGGGATTTTTCAAGGTTAAGGACTATTGGTACTTTATCAATAGTACCAATCTATGAATTCTATCCTCAACTGGTCCTTGAAAAGTATTACAAAGATTACATCATAGTGAATGATCATTTCTTTTATGAGCTTATTTGCAAGTTAGAAAAACCATTGAAGCATAAAAGAGTATCATATGAAGCATGGGATGTATTTGCTTTGTATGGATGTATTTTTAGCTGATTTTTTGACTTCACTTATCTCAAAATAGGAGGATTCGTAGGAGAACCACTTAAGCTACCAAGGTACCTGAGTGACAAGTGGATCTCGATGGAGATGATCAAAAAATTAATTGAGTTACATGATTTTCAATCCAAAACACATAAGGTAGTTATTAATTTTCCAACTGCTATTGGTCACTATCAATTCCTAGCATCTATAAAGCTAGGAATGTGCAAAAGGAAATCTATCATCATTATACTCAAGTTTATTTTAAGGCCAAAGCAAATTTTGATTATAGAGGTGTTGCTAAAAATATGGTTTCTATTGAGTATACTCATGTCCCAACACTAGAGGATTTTTAGATAGATTTTAGAAATGAGTTGAGATAAAAAGAAGAGATAACAATAGGTTAACTATAGATCAAATTTGAGCCTTTGATTTAGCAACTATTCCAGAGGGTTTGCAAGATGATGACATAGTTGTTAGTAACTCTTTCCAAGAAACATGAGGAGATAGGGCACCACTTCCAACAATTATCCTAGGTAATGATTATGATAAGATAGTTGTAGGGAGAACTTCTAATGTTTTGGCAATGACTTCTAATTGAATTTTAAAAAAGGGATATTACATGAAAGGATTCTTAAGTAAAACTTCATATGTGGGACATAAAATAAAAAAAGTAAATCAAGGAGAAAGTAGTAAAGGTCCCATAAAGAATTTAAGGCTCAAGAATAATTTGGATGACACTTTATCAGTAGTAAAAGACAAGGATCCAATCTAATCTACTACTATCATTTCACCATCCTACCCCTGTTCCTCCAAGTATTCTAATTATTATTTCAGTTACTACTTCTATTCAATTTCCTATAATTTTTCCATCATCTCTTAAGGAGTATATCATGAAATCCTTATAAAAGCATTCTAAAAAATAAGTGAGTCATTCTCCTCTTCCTTCTTCTCCAAAATTTGCATTGCCCCCACCTCCTTCAGATGAACCATCTCATGCTAAAGAACTCAACAAGGCAAATGCTGAGGAGACTCTAGCATCATAGAAGGAAGGATCAGTAAAATAAAAGGAGTAAAAGAAAAGACCTAAAACTAAAGCTATTAAAAAATTTACATATAAAGGAAAAGATAAATTGGAAATGGAAAAAGAACCTCCTACACAAAAAGCTTCTTCATAGGAGTTGGTAACTAGAAGTGAACAACATGCAATGACTATATATTCGATTATTTTCACTAGTACATATTTTTCATCTTGGCTAGCTTTGAAAATAGTTCCAAGGAACAAATAAGTAATCAATCTTGAAGAAGTAGATATGTAGTTATTGAAGAGTCTAGAGAAAAGAGGGAAACAATCTAAGCAAGCAAAGGTGACTTCAAAATTGATAATTGAGTCCTCAGGGCAAAAATTTGCTAAGATAGCAACTCCACCACTAGGAGTCAACAAAGCAGAATATACTAATGAGAACTTATCAATCACAAGAGTATCCCTTAGAGAAATTATAATAAATGGAATTAAACAAGATAATTAGACATTGATTAATACTCTTTAAAAATCTAGATGAAGAGAAGGCTACTAAAAAAAGTTTAAGGAATAGAATGATCAATTATGCCAAAAAATTGAAAAAGTGGTGAATTATATCCGTAAACAAGCATTTCTCCTAGATATTATGATTACTCAACAAGTAATTACTGAAGTAGAAGAAATTGGAGATAAATCTAGGGCCATTGATAGGTTGATTGAAAAGATGAGACAAAACACTGAGAAATTCTTTCCGCTTAGTAAAGATGCTCAAAGTGATTTTCTAGGAAAGATAGAATAAATGAGCATAATAAGAATTGAATTAGAAAATGAAAATTGTCATTTTAAACACCAGTAGGAAAGTCTTGAAGATATTTTAAAATTAGATGAGAAAATTGTAGTTGAGGAACAAATTGCTTCTTCTTTGAAGAAAATAAAGTAGGAATATTATCTCCTTTCTTTTCATTGAAATGAATATGATATAAGAAGAGTTACATGATGTCAATGCTAATCTTGAAGATTGATTCTTTGGAATCATAGGTATATAGACAATTGTTGTCCCAAGAATAGCTAAATAATTGATAAAATAGTTCAAGTGAAGAATAGACACAGTCATGACTCCTTTTACAAGTCTATCAAAGTGATGATGAATTGGCAAATAGAGTTGAAAAGGATAAGTCCAAGGATTGAGAAAGTAAAATGTCAAAGTAAAAATCTTGAAATGGAAATAGTAAGATTTGAAACAGAGAGGCAAGCAATTGTGAAACTAGATGGAGTCATCCATTCAATAATTTCCAAGCACATCAAGTATAGAGAAAAATGTAGATATCAAGTTCAATAATTGGATTAATCATATGTAAATATTGAAGTAGATTTTTTTTATTTTCTTTCACTTTCCTTCTCTAATTTTTATTTAAGTATCTTTACTTGAAGTATTTTTATGAAAGTAAAATACTTCATCTAGTTTTGTGCTGCATGCACATAATTTTTATTCAATTCAAATAAGAAACATGAAGAAGGCTACTTGGGATTGATAATTGCATGACACAAAGGAGAGTTTTAAGGAAGTTATTACTCAATGGTTTCCATTTTTAGCACATCCACTTGAGAAATTGAATAAATTGGTTCCTATTTGGATTCTAGTTTTAGTTTTATATAAATATGAATGTTAGCCTATGTGCTAGAGGATGACAAATTTTTGGCAAAGAAGATAAGAGAGAAAATTATACAAGTTAGTTTAATAAATCCAAAAATTTATTTTTGAGATAATCAGATTTTCTTGTTTTAGTGGTACTAGAATTGAATAAGAAGACAATTGGATTTTTTGAAGAACTTGGTGTCTAAGGGGAATTATTTCATGTGTTCTATGAAGATAAAATGGTAAACTTTGTGTTACCCTTAAATCTGAATTGAACTCTTAGTTTACTTAAGTTATTTGCTGAAAAGTTATCTCTTTAAAGTGTTTATCTACTTGCATGGATATAATATACTCTACAAAAGCTCTCTGTTGTGAAATGTAAACTCTATTTCCTCAAATACTATAATATTATTTTTATTATCCATCTTCTTTCAAAATTCTTGAAACCATCTACTTACTTGCTATACAATCTCTTTGTTATGGTTCATGAATGAAGAGATTAAAGTAATACACCAAAAGTAAAGTAATTTAAATTTAATTTAATAGGTTTTAGATATAGAGTAATCAAGAGTAGATAAATAAAACAAATGGGAGCTTCATTTTTGAATGAAGGAAATTTATCTCATGACTACCTAGGTTTTAAGGTATGCATAAAATCTAGCCAACAAGTCCTCTTGTTCAAACCTAGTCCAACATGGGACTGACCCTATAGGTTGTGGGTCACCTAATCTTAGTTCACACCTCTAGGATTTTTAATGAGGCTAGCTCTTCTGATGTATCACTTAGCTCATTTACACTAAAACATACCATTGTTAGGGTGAAAAGGGGGGAAAAGAAATTGAAAGGGAAACCCTAAGCTACTATTGGTGATATACCTAGAATGATTATTCATCCACTCTTACTTGAGATTCTAAAACAATAATGAGAATGAATGAATGATTTGATCTACAACCCCTTAATCTCTTATGCATTAATTTTTCATGTAGAGGTTTCATCAATTGATCAAATCATGAGGGAGGTGATGGAATAGGCCTGATTCAAGGCACTAACTAATCAATGTATCTATTATTAGCTTTCATCAAATGACATCAAACACTAGGCATGACCTATTTAACATGAAAAACTACCAACTAGGTGAGATTAGGACCTGACAAGGGAAAAAACTTTACCACATATGCAAATAAACTAACATGAACACACTAGACAAGCATAATGAAATCTTAACATAGTCTTTTATTCATCTCAAAAGCTTACAAAACTCAATCTTAGTAGAGTCTAATCATGCCCAAGAGAGGGATTCTTTTTTTAAGGCTCAAAAGCCTATATTTATAGTAGAAAGGGATGAAAAAGATGGGGGAAATGAATGGGAGAGTGGAGAAGAGGTCATAATGACCAATATCACATCTTCCTCAAGATATTGATTGCATTAATGTCATAAGGACTCTATCTAGCATGGTAGGTTGATCTTGAAGGTCAAGACCACTACAAGAAGTAACCACCCCCACTACATGAATCCTTCTCAAGCTCCTTTACATTAATTCCCTTCACTATAAGGACAAAATCTTCCTATTCATGAACCTGATAAAGCCATGACTATAACTAATTTGGGTGACCATAGGTACCTATTTTTTGAAGGCTATAGCTATTATGGAAGATAAAACACTCTTCGATATCTCATGTATGTATGTATCTACTCTAACCTAAATATAGATCTTTAATATAGATCAAAAAATAATCTAATTTATTGGTTTTCATATAATCATTATATTGATGAAGATACAAATATTTCATGGCCTCATTCTTAGACTACATTAGGTTCTAAAAAACCTCAACATGCCTATGAGTTTTAATGGTAATAGAGCTACCTTGACTATATAACTATGTCTACTTAATGGTGCTCAACTGAACTCTAATGGTAACACAACCCTTTTAAATAGTGCTCTTGGTTTGACCTAAACTATATTCAACCTCCATCTAAAGTCCCTAGATTTTGAATTTTAACAATGGTCATCGATCTCCCTTTGCACAACTTGCACATGCATCATTAGATCTATTTTATCATGTACCATTGGATCCTTGTTTTGATTGAATGCATGCCATTGATATTCCTTTTGTTTTATTAAGCATGCATCATTAGATCCTTTAATTCACTGACATCATGCCACTTATCAACCCTTCACTTAATCTCAAGGTCCTCTAAATTTTTTACTATGAGCTCACCATTGATCTTTGGATGCATAATTAAATGTGCTCCATTGGATCTTTAGGACCCACTGATGTCATCAAGTTTATCACTCACCATTGGATCTTTGATCTAATCAAACACCAACTATTGATCTTATTCCAGAACACTTTTTGACTTATTGACTACCTATGTGCCATTGATCTATAATCCAATCAAGTGATATTTTGACAGTTGTCATTCTCAAATTCATCTTTGAAATATTCAAATCCAAATGGTTATTTTTCATAGCTTTATCTTGACATTTCTATGCATGTCTTAGACTACTAGTTTAACTTTAAAGCTTTATATCTTGAGATATAAAATACATCAAGATATGAAATATTTAAAAGATGATCTAGGCATGAAATACATCATGTCCATAAAATATTTTAGCCTAAAAGGATTTCTAAGTAAATATATTATATGCACAACCAGCTTTCTCTATTTATTCATGCATGACATTTTATGATGACCTAGTTATTCTATGCTCATACAAGTCATTTTATCATTCACTCAATCAGGAAACTTCTCAGGTGATCTATCCAAGCAAAAGCTTGGCATGTGGGCCAAAATGACCAACATTTATGGTAACTCAAATGGGAAGCATGACTACTATGCCTGAGAACCCAAACACTTACATGAATTTTATACTTCTAAATAATGACAAAATTGATCCTTGACTACAAACAACCTCTTAAAAATGATAACACCCAACAAAACAAGAAAGGAAAAACACAAAAAGGAAAACTAACCTAAGTAAAGAAAGAGTAAACAAATTAATGTGATAGGATATAACTTGGAGGAAAACATGAAAACTACTCTAATATGTATAGGGTTATAACTCTACATAAGTACTTTCTTCCTAGATCAAATGGAAAGATGGATTATCTAGATTGGAACTTTGAAACATGTTTGCCATATCTTCATGGCCTCTTCTTGCAGATTGGAGCAATTGGATGTTCATGACCTCTTGATGAGGTAGATGGGCCTCTAACTTCCATTCAAAGTTTCATGTATTGAAAATGTGGATCTAAGTCCCAAACATATTCTTTTCATATTCTTCTATTTTGAAATAATGCTACCAATTCTTCTTCATTCATTGGCTACCAATGATCTAAAGTGTCTTCTATTGTGCCTTCATTCTACTCCTCATGAACAAGTGACTTCTCAAGGTATTTATTATTGACCTCTTGTATATATTTAGGTGTGATGGATGACAAGGCCTCTTGGTTTGATGTATGCTTAGGAGCAATGATCTAAGGTAGTGGATCAACAAACACTTTTTGATTCTTCTCATCTTCATGCACTTTCTCTTCTTATGAGCCAACTTTAATAGCTGGTTGGTCTTTAAGATATTTAGTAGGAAGTGTAAGACCTTCAATGGATTGATATTATTAGTAAATATCCATATATTTATACCAAAAATCCCCATCATTACCTTGATGTTCATCTTCCTTAGTTGGGTTACATTCATTACTGGTAAATTTTACAAGATCTTGAGAAGCATCTTGATATGGGATAGTTGGTATGTGATCAAGAGGATCTTGAATAATGACCCTCTATGGAACATCTAAAAATTCTTCATGGATCTCATCTTCTACTTTCACTTTTTCCTACAACTCATCTTCTTTCATTCCTATGGAAGAAAGAGTCATGTTTTTTCTTGCTAAGAGGTGTCCCAATAATGACTTCTTGTTCCTAGTCACGTGAGTCACCTTCATTTTTTATCTCATTAACTACATATTCTTGAATTGCCTCAAAAAGGAGAGGCTCCTTTTCAAAGAGTGGCATAGTAGACCCTTTAAAATATTCATTAAGATGATAGAGATCCAAAGAAGTTACCATAGATACCTGATTTTGGTCTTGAGGCTGCTCAACTTGGATCACCTTCATCTCTTCTTTTTGCTAAACTATTTTTTGAATGGATCTCCATGAAGGAAAGGATCTAGGATTTTGAGTGGAAAGGAGTACAGGATGAATGATATCCTAATTGATATTGACTTTAGCATCTTGGCTTATGCCTGATTGTTCTTCTTTCTCTCTTAATTGTTGGTATTTGATTCCAAGTCATAAACTAGGGATTAAAAATCCCTATTTATATACTTATTCTTACTATGGGTAAAAAATAATGAATTTGTTGTTGTTTTGCCTTTATAGGTACCATTAAATGTTTAACATGTTTATTTTCAAGCTAAATTTGCTTGGCTAGGGAGTTTTCAAAAATTAGACCTTGATTACTCATGATGGATGGCTCTTTCAACATAAACTTGCATTTCCTCCTAGACTCTCTCTTGGACACATTTCCATGAGGGAAAGGTTGAAAGGAGTTGGAGGGAACTATAAAAAAAATTGAAACTCATTTAGTGAGGGATTATGAGTGGTGATGGGAAATTCAACATGAGTTTGACATGAGGTGAATGAGGGAAGGCAAGGTGAATGTGTTTGTTCTCCCTCATGGGCTACCAAATTCTCCTAAATATTGTACATGATTCCATATATATCAAACATGTCACTAATATTTTTAGAATAACTCCTCCTTTCCCTACTGCACTTAAATCTTAACCCCCTAATGATATGTTTCATAATTCCTGCCCATACCCCTTTAATGTATCAATTTTTATCATATTATTTTCTTATTCTAATAGGGATAATTTAAGGCTATATATGGAATGGATTGAGGCATGATTAGGTTGTTCAATAATTTCATGTTGTTACCATGATTGATCAAGATGGTAACCAAGTTGCAGAGGGGGTAGATGAGACTCGTCATAGATTTTATGATCTAGATAATAAGGGGGCTCATCATAATACTAGGGAGGGGAAATATTATGATGGATTAGCTATTTATAGGGAGGATCAAGGAAATACTCCTGCATGTATGAATGATATATCTCATTATACTATTGATGAGGATCATAGTGTGGTTGATCATACTTATCATAAGGCTAATAAAGATCATAGTAGGGATGATAAGGGGTATGAAGATCATAACAAGATGTATATGGATCATTTTGAAACTACTGATAAGGAGAGGAAAGATAACATTCTTCTTTATAGGCTTGCCCTAGCCTAGAAAACATGAAGATAACTGAAACCATGAAAAATGATATGCCTCTTACCTTAAAATAAGGACCAAGGAATAATTGAAACTACTTTTGAAGATGAATGTGATGTAGACTTGATTTAATAGATAAAATTGAGTCCCACTAGGCATGACAAAACTATTGGAGGCTTAAGATGCACCCTAGTTGAGTGAAAGATTATTTAGGCCCTCTTGTTCAAACCTAGTCCAACATGGGACTGACCCTAGGTTGTGGGTAACCTAATCTTGGGTCAGACCTATAGGATTTTTAATGAGGCTAGATCCTCTAATGTATCACTTAACTCATTTACACTAAAAACTAATCATTATTGGGGTGAAAAGGGGGGAAAATAAAATAAAATGGAAATCCTAAGATACTACTGGTGATACACCTAGAATGATTGTTCATCCACTCTTACTTGAGCTTCTAAAACACTAGTGAGACATAATGAATGAATATATCTACAACCCCTAAGTATCTTATGTAACAATGTTTCATTCATAGGTTTCATAAATTAATCAAAGTTTAAGGGAAGTGATGGAATAGGCCTAATTCAAGTCACTAACCAATAAATATATCCATTGTTGGCTTCAATCAAATGATGTCAAACACTAGGCATGACCTACATAACATGACAAACTACCAAATAGGTGAGATCAAGACTTGACAAGGGAGAAAGATCTAACACATATGTAAATCAACTGACATGAACACACTAGATAAGTATAATTAAATCTTAACACAGTGTTTTATTCATCTCAAGAGGTTACAAAGTTCAATCTTGGCAGATTCTAGTCATGCCCAAGAGAGTGATTCCTTTTTTAAGGCTCATAATCCTATATTTATAGCAAAAAGTGATGAGAGAGATGGGGGGATGCATGGGAGAGTGGTAGAAGAGGTTATAATGATTGAGATCACATCTTCTTCAATCTCTTGATTGTATAATGTCACTAGGACTCTATTTTGTGTGGAAGGATGATCATGAATTTCAAGTCCACTATAGGAAATAACCACCCCTACTACATGAATCCTCCTCTAGCTCCTCTCTATTAATGCTCTTCACTATAAGGACAAAATATTCATATTCATGTACCTAACAAAGTCATGACTATACTATTTTGGTCAGCTATAGGTATTTATTTTTTGAGTCTATAGCTATTATGGAAGATAAGACACTTTCATATCTCATTTATGTTTATATATACTCTAACTTGAACATAAATATTTATTATAGATGAAAAACTAATATAACTTATTGGTTTTTGTATAGTCATTTTATCGATGAAGATATGTAGACTGCATGGCCTCATTCCTCTAAAATTTAATGGTGATAGAGCTACCTTGACTATATAACTATGTTTACTTAATGGTGCTTGATGAAAATCTAATGGTGACATAGCCCTTTAAAATATTACTCTTGGTTTGACCTAAACCATATTTGACCTCCATCTAAAGTCTCTAGATTTTAACTTTTAAAAATGGCTATCAATATCCCTTTCTGTAACTTACATGTGCACCATTGGATCTAATTTATTGTGTACCATTGAATCCTTGGTCCAATTGAATTTGTGTTATCGATATTCCTTCTATTTGATCAAACATGCACCATTGGATCCTTTAATTCACCAAGATCATGCCAATTGCCAGCCCTTCATTTGATCTCAAGATCATCTAACTTTTTGAATACAAGCTCACCTTTGAAATTTAGATGCATGATTAAACATGCTATATTTTATCTTCAAGACCCACTAATGTCATCAGGTTTCCACTCATCATTGGATCTTTGATCTGATTGAACTCTTACTGTTGATCTTGTTTCAAGAAATTTTTGACTTATTAACTACCCGTGTGCCATTGATCTAGGATCCAATCAAGCAAGATTTTTACACTTGTTAGCCACAAATTCATCCTTGGAACATTTGAACCCAAATAGTTATTTTTGTCACTTTATCATGACATCTCCATGCATGTTCCAAATTATTGGTTTAATGTTGAAGCTTTATATCTTGAGATAGAAAAGACATCAATATATGAAATTTGTAGAGGATGATCTAAGCATGAAATACATCATGTTCATGAACTATTTTTGCCTGAGAGGATTTCTAAATGAATATATTAAATTCATAACCAACTTGATCTATTCATTCATGTAGGACATTTGATGATGACCTAGTTCTTCTATGCTCATACAAGTCATTTTATCATTCACTCAATCAAGAAACTGCTCAGTTGATCTATGCAAGAAAATTCTTGGGAAGTTGGTCAAAATGACCAATAGATATTACAAGTCCCTCCAATGTATCTCACAAGATATCTTGAAAGATAATTCCAATCATGTGCATTTTCAAGGTATCTACTAGGATACCCATTGAAGCTACTATAAATGCATGTTTGAAAGTATCTCCTATGAGATACCTTATACCTTAAAAACATGCATTAGGGTACACTCAAATGTACTAAAAATACCTTCAAGTTATCTCATTAAAGATACCTTGAAATAAAATTCCAATCATGTGCTTGTTGAAGCAATGTTAGCAGATTTTCTTGGAAATTCTTTAGAACATGAAAATTATAGGTATAGCTTACACAACAAGAAGCAAAAAAATATTATAATAGCATGAGTGAATTTATAGAATCTTCAATTTTATACATAGTAAAAAATATAAATATAAACTAACATGACATTAAGAATTTTGGAACATAAAAAAAATAATATAAGATAAAACAAGCTAAAACAAAATAGAGTAAAAACTATGCACTCACCCTTGTCCATGTGAATAGTGTTAGAAACATGTAAATAAAAGGGAAACTAACTAACTATGTATCTCCTACAATATACATTGAAGGTTATTGTATTACCTTCATGGCTACCTTGAAGGTATCTCCTAAGAGATACCTTTGAAACATGTATAAAGGTACCATTGAAGGTATTACAAGGCCCTCCAAGATATATCTTGAAAGACAATTCTAATCATGTGCATTTTCAAGGTATCTACTAGGATACCCATTGAAACTACTAAAAATGCATGTTTGAAAGTGTCTCCTATGAGATCACTTATACCTTTAAAACATGCATTAAGGTACACTCAAAGGTACTATAAATCCCTTCAAGGTATCTCCTCAGAGATACCTTAAAACAAAATTCCAATCATGTGTATATTTTCCTATAAATTCTCCAAAACATGCAAATTACAGGTATAGCTTGCGCAACAGGAAGAGGAAAATAATCATAATAACATGAGTGAATTTATATAATCTTCAATTTTATACATAACAGTAAATATAAAGATAAACTAACCTGGTGTTAATAATTCTAGAACATAAACAACATATTGCAAGATAGAACAAGCTAAAATAAAATAGAGTAAATATTGTGCACTCACCCTTGTCCATGTCTACAGTGTTGGAAACACACAAACAAAATGGAAACTGACTAAATATGTATCTCTTATAATATACATTGAAGGGAATTTTAGTACCTTCATGGATACCTTGAATGTATCTCCTAAGAGATACCTTTCAAACATGTATAAAGGTACCATTGAAGGTATTACAAGGCCCTCTAAGGTATCTCATTAGAGATATCTTGAAAGACAATTCCAATCATATACATTTTCAAGGTATTTACTAGGATACCCATTGAAGATACTAAAAATGCATGTTTGAAAGTATCTCTATGTGATATCTTATACCTTATAAACATTAATTAGGGTACACTTAAAGGTACTAAAAATCCCTACAAGGTATCTCCTCAGATATACCTTGAAATAAAATTCCAATCATGTGCAAATTTTTGAAGAAATTCTCTAGAACATTCAAATTATAGGTATAGCTTACACAACAAGAATAAAAAAAGAATCATAATAGCATGAGTAAATTTACATAATCTTCAATTTTATACACAAAAACAAATATAAAGATAAACTAACATGGCATTAAGAATTTTGGAACATAAACATGTTACATAATATAAGATAGAACAAGCTAAAACAAAATAGAGTAAACACTGTGCACTAAGCATACATAAAATAATCTTAGGAAAACAATAACAGATCTATTTTATTAATATCTATCACATATAAAAACAATATATATAGCTTTTTACATGGCTCTGTCTCTTCAAATTATAGCTTTCCAACATAAAAAAAGAAAAGAGTAATGGCATTCTTATATCTATTGGTTGGCTAACAAGGTCAAAGACATCCAAAATATCATATAGATGACAAAATGATACCCTATACACATGTCCTTTCTCCATTTCCTACACTTTTCTAGACTTAAACTATTGTTTCATCCTGAGACAAAATCTGAACTCTGATCTTGACTAAAGCGGGAAAATATTAGCCTTTCACAAAAGTGGTAGTAATCACTCTAGGTGACATTTACTAGTTTAAACCCCTGGTGAACTACTTAGTCACCATTTTGGGGTTTCAAATAAGTAGCATACTTTCCTACTGCCCTTTGTGGTTTTCTATAAACTAGTTAACTAGGTGGCCATCAAAGTTAGGGGTATTCAACTAACATGGCCCCGTTCTAAATGCTTATGACTATGTTATAAAGTAGATTTTTTTTTATTAAACTATAAAAATTGAATTGCACATTTGCCTATTATATAAATCATGCTGAAGTTTAGCCAAGTGAATGTGTATGTTGTGGCTACCAAGACTATGCCTTTGTATCTAGCTTTCTATTCTAAAAAATTGCTTCTAGCTCCTACGGTGGAATGAACTTAGGTTCAACTATGATATACACAATAGCTGGTTCAACCTATGAGAGTTCATGCTTGAGAATTTTCTAATTATCAACTACTTCTCACACCATGGTAAGAAAAATGCATAGTGGAATCTGAATGACCATCAGATTATGCACATCTTCTTTTATGATGATAAGGAAGTCTCTAGAATTTGATAGCTTAAGATGGATATCTAAAATAATATCATCCAACCTATCTATAGTCCTTTGGGATTAAATATATAAAAATGTGTTTCACATTATCTCATTCTACCAAACCTAAAACTTATTCATCATAGTCTCTTTGGTGTCTAAAAATTGTTGAAATGCACTATTCAATGTTTCCCCAATAGCCATTCGATCATTCAATATAGCTTTAGCTTTATCCATTGTTAAAAAATCTAATTTTGTATAATCCAAGGATTTATTAAGGTTCTACCTCTAATCAAGCATTCCTTGCACAATCTACTTAGCCTGATTCATAGCATTATCTAAGACCTATACATATTCCTCTAGAAGATTTTAAATGCCTTCTATTTTAGTATGGGTAGGTTACCCTTGGGTGTATAGTTTATGTGTGCTCACCCAATCCTTTGTTAGCTATGTTAGTAATGTAATGATTTTTTTATCCTTAGACATTAATTGATCATGAAGGACTTACACAACTAAAGTAGGACAAGTGGAATTGATGAGCTACCTAGCCTCAATAATTTGATTTTGTGATAGCATTTTCTCCTCATGTAGTAGAAAAATAATATATTCCAAGTCTAAATCTTTTTGTGCATTATATTTTTGGAATGTATTTACTCCTTCAATTTTCTTGGACAATGGTAGTTTTAAAACATCCAACGATGTCTCCATGGAAGAAGAAGCAAGCATGTTGGATCTCAATTAGACTATGGTAGGAGATGGCATAAATTAAGCCAACAAAAGCAATAAAGTGTTGCAATGAGATTATGTGGTAGGGACATCCCACAACCATTGCATAGAGGGGAGAGATTTTGACAGTGAAGTCTCCTCTGGTGTACCTGACTCGGTTGCATCCTTATAGGAAGCTTCTTCCTTGGTAGCTTGTACCTCTACCTCTGCTTGTGCCTTTTCATACTTGCATACTACCTCTTGGTAATCCCTTCTCTTCCTTTTAGCTTTTACTTCCTTGGATTTCTTTTTGTCAGCCTAAGCTTCTTCAACCTTCTTTTTTTACCATAGCTTCTTCAGACTTCTTTTGTTATTCTTCTTCCTTGGTGTGTTAATTGTCTTGTTCTTGTTGAGCATGTTAGGTTTATTTTGCAACTATTTGTTCCATAAAATCTTCTTCTCTTTGTTTTTCTTTGTTATTCTATTTTCCTCTCTTTATTCTTCATAGCCTCCTCTACATGATCTAGGGTATCCTAAATATCATCCATTTCTTCTATTGGATCTAACATAGTGGTATATGGGGATCCCTCCATTACATATATATCACATTTTTTCATATTAGTTTATGATTAATTTCAAGATTCAGATTTGATAACCATACCTCTATACATGAAAAACTTTCTTAACTCAGTTAGAGGCACAAGTGTATCATTATGTCTCATCATGCCCGTAATCTTCACCTGATGGGCACTATTTGTTATGGTTGGCTCTTTGAAAGATACCATATTTATAATATGGTGGTTGAAGTCCTTCCCTGATGATGACTACAGTGTTTACAAATCAATGGCTATATTAGGCTCCCTTCTTCTAGTAGATATACAAATTATGTAGATTATGAACCAACTTCTAGATATTTTTTTAAAAATTTATATTACAAGTTCATGTTGAGCTTCTTCTTGACCTAAAATATCCATAATAATAGAGGGAGGGGGTTATGTAATGTCAACCAAATGGTCACTAATTACCTTATTTTTTACTTGGTAAGTGTGCACTACTTTATATAAAAAGAACTCCTCCTCCTCTTTATCATATACCTTTTGGCTGATGTCTTTGATCATGCATTTAAGAACTTCTTATTCATCAAGCCCTAACATTGTGAGATCATACACACAAGTTATTCTTGGCACATGTGGGTTGTCTAACCAAGACATGATTTACCTTGATCTCTTTCTGGTTAGTGGTGGTGAGGATCTCTACATAAGTCCCTTCTATTTGCCTTTTTATTACTATGGGAGAGCTACAGACTACTGTGGTAAGGCCTGTGGTTGTGTAATTAGCTATAATTATTATTGCTCTTGCCCATGTTATTGTACACCTAGAGGGATGGTTTGAATAGGTTGTACTGACATCATGACTAGGAATATTTGCCTCCATACCTTAGTTTGTGGTTCAACCATTGTGATGAAAAATGGAATTGGATTCATAGTTGGCATGGCCACCTCATTCACCTTGATTTGAATACTATTATACAACTTGGTTACCAATGCATGTTACCCCAAATACTCCATGACATCCTTTGGAATTTGAGGGTAAAACCTAATCAAAGTTATAACCTCAAGCCAACGTGTGTTAAACTACCTTAGTTACTCATAATATTTCCATATCTTAGTCTAAGTGATGCCTTTTAGGGTAGTAACAGGGCAAAAGTCCAAAATAACATTAACTTGGCCTAACAAGGACTTATATTGTGTGAAGTATAACAATGAATATAGAAACTAATATTAGAAATTTTGAGAGCTATCTAAAATTAATTTGTTGATATTAGTGGTAATCTCAAATGCAAGAAACTTGGGCTAATTTAAGTTCTCATTCAGGGGTATCATATTATACACAATGTTAATTACTCCTTTTATTGCATACTTGGTCTACTTCATTATCTACCAAAACCTCTTTTTAATACACTCTACCAAAATTTGCATTTTAATGTCCTCAATGGAGTCAATTGGGGTTCCTCTACCTTTTCTAATGGGAAACTTCTCCTAAAAAATTGAATGAATTGGTAGTGTGATGGACTTACATGAAAATAAAGATTTTCCATGATTTAAGAGACCTATGGCTCTCGCCATGGTCTATGCATTGATCTAAATGGTGATATCTCTAGATAGATGAATAGCCCCTTGGTTGTATCTACTTAACAAGGTATGCATGACCTCATCCAGTTACTCAAATGTAGGTAACTTGATTAAACTCTCTATTGGAACCCTAAAGTGGATGTTGAATTGAAAGAGCTCTCAGTTGTACACCTGGTTGTGTTGAAATGGTGAAGAGAATAGCTTTAGTCATTTCCACAAAGTTGAAGGGATATGAGTTATTAAATTTGGTTTATTTAAGACCTATCCTAATCCCCATTTCTACCTTCTCTACATCTATGAGCGGGATCAACAACTTGCTCCTATCCATGACTAAACTTATAATCTATGTTGTTTGATTACTTTATTCTATTAAAATATGGGTCTCAATTTTCTTGCATGGGAGATATCGAGAGCAAATAGTAGAATACTATTATTCTCCAAAGTCTATAATGTTTTAACATTGTTCTTCCCCTTTTTTTTATGGCTTTTAACATATAATTTGCTCTTACCAACCTCTTTAAATGCACTAACTACCTACACATGAGCATTCTTCCTCATCTTTAATATTATAGATTTGATGGTGACCTTTTTTTATCTCCCATATATTTAAATTACCCCATAGCATGTGTTTGATGTGACCCTATATCACTTCATGTAGACACCTTGTTTAATTAATCCACCTATCGCATCCCAACTCAATATGCCTAGAATAAGATATAATCTTTCAAAATGCCATGTCATTAATGGTATTTCATGATCATTAGTGGTCCTTCTACCACATATGTCTTGTTGTCACTACTTTCCTAGACTTAATTTGAGATTGATGTACTTTTTTTTACAAGATTGATCCTTAATCTCCTTCTTTGGCAAAGTACAAATAATGATATTTTACATTTCAAACTAACTTATTAAATGCATTTAATAAGTTGTACTATGTATACCAATAAGATCCTCTTGGAATCTATAAGAATACAAAAATAAATGTAATAAGAGTCCTCAATCAAAGACCAAGAAATATGATAGTGGAAGAATGACCTCATTGTCCACTCCTAGATCGTAGGTATCCTCCCCATGGTCCAACAATTATATGTATCCTATTGGGAGAGAATAAAGAACATAGCTACAAACTTGAAGCCAGTACTTGGGTTCATCATAAACTCATAATGACTGAGTGCATAGGTGAGCATGGACACAAAATTAAAGTCTCAGTCCCTTCCATTAAATACATGTGTCATCACGATGTTCCTTAGGAAATAAGGGAGTTCTTATTTAAAGAAAAGGAATGCCATTGGTCAAAGGAAGTGGGACCCATTTTTAACAAGAATTCTAGAGGTAGTTTAGAGTGATACATGCATCATCATAATGCTTCTTACATATCCATAAGATTTTGTACATTATGTTTGATATGTCAGTTTATGGATAAAAATGATGGAGACACTTGTTACAATCATGGAGAGTCACTCACCTGATGAACTTGAAATATTTTTCAAGTGTTGAAATGTCACGAGTTCATGGGTGCATGCCATATGTCCTTGACTATTGAAAAATGAAGTTTTAAGATTAATGTCATGGCTACAATTGAAGGTATTATAAGGCCCTTCAAGGTATCACCCAATATTGCCTTCAAACCTTTAAGGGTACCCATAGACATGTTTGAAATGTATCTCCTAAGAGATACCTTCAAAATTTTAGGTCCAAAATAGAGGTTCAAATCACATACAGGGTCCCAAAATATAAGAAGCTAATCATTTTCCATAATTTTGCTCAAAACCCCCATTGATCAATATCATTTTGTATTGCAATAAAATACATGGTTGAATTATGACTTAATTAGTTATTTTTCTCTACACGGTTATTTCACTCTAATGCATGTTTGAAATGTATCTCCTAGGAGATACCTTCAAATTAGGATGAAGCAAGAATTGAATTATGTAATATATGATATTAAAAACTATTATTTTTTTAGATTGACATAAATTGTGTTATTAAAAAAATGTTGTACATTACCTTTTAACATTTTTAAGTTTTAACATATCTCCATGCTTATGTTCTAGTATAAATATAACTTTATCCCCTACATATAAGTATAAATAGGACTAATTTTATAAATAACCTGATTAAAAAATCATACATCTCATGTATTTTGTAAATGTCAAGGCTAAAAAATCATAAATCAACGGCTTTCCAATGTGGATATTATTCTTCTCTCATAAATAATGATAAGGTCGTTAGTGAAGGAAGAATACACAAAGTGGTAGGTCAAGATTCTAAATCTCTAAAACCCATAAATCTCAATTCCACATGCCATAATGAGGAAATACCTATTCAATGTGTAAGTTTTAATGTGACTAAAGATTTTGATCTGACTCTACCGCTTCCATTTCTTACAAATTTTGTGGATAATTTGGAGGATATAATTGATAGTTTTACTATATGGAGCACAAGAATGATGCAACATGTCACAGACAAGTTTTCTATAGATAATGACATGGAATGAAGACAAAATAATTTGAGTTCAATTCTACATATATAACCATTTCAATAATAAAAAATTGATTGGATTCATTTATTTGATATATCAATGATCCTAATACATTTCAAATCCTAAGAAAAAAAATTGGGAAAAGGGTACATTTTTTGTATAAATGCACAACTCTTGCAAATGATGAAAATTTTGATTTTGGTTATGTTGAATTTGCACAACCAGGGGATATTTTTGGTTGCATTCCTATCCCAATATTGTAAAATGAATTGTGAATTTACATAATTCAAGTTATATAACATTGTGAGACTTTTAGTACAAAGTTAATTGAAACATCTATTGTTAGATAAATTTTCAACAAAATAGTGGACACTGAGACGTGTAGAGCAATCAATTTACCATATATGAAACCAAAGGAGAAAGAAATTAGAAAAATTTGGGATGTAGTGGCTAATGAAGTCACTCCTTGCCTGACATTCCTAGTGTAAAGGCATCCAAAAAAATTAACTCATGCCTACCAATACTTGGGTCGAAAAAGAAATCAACCAAACACTTTACTTAACCAAGTAGAGTTTGATGAAATCATAGATAGTGAGATTTCAACAATGTATGCAGATAAATTTTGCACCAAAAACCATTTTTATTCAATATTATCATTTGAGATTCTAAAATCTACAAAGATAAAGTTTATTGATTCCACCACAACAAATAGGAGGTAACATGTCTTATATGCCCTTTCTGTCAGTTTGTTTAAGAAAAATAAAAGCAAAACTAGAATTTGTTTTTAGGGTACATAGATCTATTTGGAATCTTGGATTAAAACATATGGATTGAAGAGAATTAGCTTTTTTAACATTCAAAATTATCATAAAAATGGGAAATGAAATGCATTCCATGTAGGGAGATTTTAGCAAAAGCCACAAAAAAGACAATGGAAGATAAAGATTTATTGGACCAATTAGTGGATGATTTTGTAGATGTTTCTTCATGAATAACATACAAAGTAGATATAGATGGCTCACAAGAAAATGTTCAACATATTCTAACATATTTCACTCAATAATTTATGAGGTGCCACATCAATGCACAACTAGTAGATATGGAATATGAGCCAATATCCTAGCCAAAATTCAATAACATGTGGATAACTAATTTTTATGATGTGACCATTGCCACATTTGATGACTTTGATAGGTGTAAAACTTGCATCTTGTTGACTCAATATAAATTCTTTGGGTCCCTCTCTAGATATTAGGAAGAGTGTATTGATCAAGAATTCATGATTAAATCAAATCAAATAATTTATACAAGACAAATGTATTACACACATAAACTAATGTCAGATCAATATCCTAAAGAATGCCTTAGTGTCATTCATGATAAGGTGGAATGTCAAAAAACATTTGTGTCAAGGATAGTGACAAAAATAAAATTAGTTATCAATAGAATATTATAATTGTCAATGACATGGATTATAACACATGGTCATGGTGTAGGAAGATATGGGCATTTTTTTACCATACATTTTTGGAGGGTCTAACTTTACTATCACCTCATTGAACAAGTGCTTTAGGGATATGGAAATAATAATACCAAATACTTATGGATATTTACTATATAAACTTGTATTTTTAAAATATCATTGTATGATGCACTTTTGTCTAACAACTTCTAACTTGAATGCAATAAATATAGAGAAGAATCACAATCAATTGGTGCCTTCAATAAACTTCCTTACAAGCGATACCTTAAACTATAAAACTATTGTGGGGACAATAAGAACATGTACTTCCATCCATAATTATTTTTTAAAAATGTCTAATCTTATATGGAACTAATGTTACATTTACAAATTTACAAAATCATATTTTTTTGTACAAGTATGTGTTGCAATATTTATCTCCCCTTGTCGATAAAGGTGTTTTCCTCAATGTCTAGGACATACCCATGAGGACATAAATGACACATTTGGAAACTTGTCAGAATGTATAAGGAGGAAATATGTATGGAGTATGGCAAAGATGATGGAAAATTATAGGATGTGTGAAAATACAAGAAAATTCACACCATATTTGATTGAAGAGGTAGTGTATTTCAAATAGTATGTTAATAGTTATCAACTAAATGGAAGAAATGAAATAGTAGGCTCGACAAAAGGTTAATACTTTATTCTATGCATGGAGCAAGGTCGACCCATTATGCATTACAAAAACTCTATAAGAGATATAAATTGGTCCCCCCGATTAAATTATGGGGAATAAAATAAAATGGTGAGTTAAATGTTGTAGAAGGTAATCTGACAAAAATATATTTCAAAAACTTGAAAAATAAAGAAATGTCTCAAGATTCCATTATTGCAAAAAACTCAGATAAAAGTAGAAAAAATAGTGAAAAATAAATAAAATATAACTTAAATAAGTATGTATAGTAATTCAATGAATTTGGTTTGACCAAAAATAGTAAGTGGAATGATCTAGCATATTACTTCCAAAACATCCATGACATAATGAAATAAGACATGTTCCCTTCTAAAGTTGAATGTATAGTATTTTTTTGGCTAGAAATCACCACAACATACCCTTGTATATATATATATATATATATATATATATATATATAATGGTTCATGATAGGACCCTTGATTTTGGAGTGGCATCTATAGATACATATGTTGGTCCAAGAAGTAAAAGAATAGAAATTGCATTTGATCTAGCTTGATATGTGTGAATCAGAGATATGTTATTTGTCAGGCCTAACAATTTTATAGGAGTAGACTACACTATATGGGTTTTTAGAACTAAAATAAATTGAGATACTACAAACAAATGACTTGGATATAGAACAAAGGGTCAATGTATCTTGGTTCATCCCATTTCATGCAGGGAAAAAATATACAAAATAAGCATAAATTTATTTAGGCTTATTAGACAAGAAATGGAAACCAAACCCAACTAACACATCTTTACCATCCATAATAATAGATAGTATCATCTACACTTGGAAACCAAATAAAAATTGGAGAGGTCATACACTTGTTCTCATTGGTTTTTTGAAAAGCATTGTAACAGACTATTTGTATGCATCATCCCACTAGGCACTAACAAAAATAGTGATAAAAAGATTGGAAAATTTGAAATTTTGTCTCCTTAACTTTGGAATGAGAAATATGAATGCTATTTTTCAAAATTTATTCCATTTTTTTAGAATGTATGATGTTTTATTGTTTTATTTATATATATTTATTTCTAGTGGCACTTCATATTTTGGGTCTTAGAAAATACACTTCAGCATTTGAGTTTTATATTTTATACTATGACAATTTAGTATTTTAGTAACTATGCATCTATTTAATAACATTTTATTATTGGAATATCTACTTCACATTTTTGTGATTCAAAATGGTCTTCAGATTTTGTGTATTCTAAATACCTAGATTGTATTTTGTGAATCATGAAAACCTCTTCAACTTTTTAGTTTTTAAAATTAAACTTCACATTTTGCATCCTTCAAAATGGTATTCATAACTTGGACATCATAATTTACACTTTGGTTTTTTTGCATTGAAAAATACTTTTTGGCATTCCCATGTATGCAAAAAGGTCTTTGGGGTTTATGCCTCAGATTGTCCTACTTGCATGTTAAGATTTTTTCTTTAGCATTTATTTATCAACAAATGTTATTCATATTTTTAATTTTTTAAACTAAAATTTTCACAAGCACCCTATATTATGCCATGTGGCACAATATCAATGACTTGATAGTGTGGAAGGATGACCTATCCAAATAAAAGTCTCAAATAATGTGAGTACTTAAGATTGTAATACACATCATAATCTCAGTAACTTAACTATATGGGAGATTATATTAATAATATCATAATATAACAACCACAATTGACATGTGGTATATACACAAATATGAGATAAAGTTTGATGGTCATGAAGATGCCACCCAAATTAGCTTAAATAGATAGTTCACGATCCAATCAACTACTGACATGTGGCATCCCAATCATCTATGGTGTTTTAAATCACATATCACCCAAGCATCTAATTGATGTATGAATTATTTTTCCTTAATAAATAACCTACCAATTTTTGTTATCTGTAAATACATGGTCTATGAACCAATTTGAATGACTACATAATTTGGACTTATTGCAAATATATCATATAGATGTGATATATTTGTAATAAGTCCAAGTAATTCTTGATGAAGTCCAATTTATTTATGATATTTTTCAACAACTAATTATTTTTTATCATATTAAATAACTTGGACTTATTACAAATACATTATACATTTGTGATTTATTTATAATAAATCCAACTTAATCTCAATATAGTCCAATTTAATCTTGATATAGTACAATTTATTTCTGATAGTTTTCAAAAATGTGGACAATTGATAAGTCCATATTATCTAAAATAGTCCTTCTTAGTAGAAACTTTAGATTTTTATAATGGATCTAGGTTGTGCATCTTTATCTAAAATATAAAGGTCTAACTTTCAATGAACATATTCATATCCTATGAGCCTCTCATTGAATATTCCCTAGTGAAAATTCATCCATTAAATATTCCTGCCATTATTTTCATCAAATGTGTTTCATTGCATTGAATATATCATATGATCTATTCTGAATTATTATATTTCTTGTGCTGGTGAAATTTCTAATGGCATACAATCTTGTGTCTTTTATTTTATGATTTTTTAGGAAAAAATCATTATTTTATATCTTATTCATCTTATTTGATCAATAAAAGGGTCATAGGTCGAATAACCTCAAGGAAGTTTTGAATACATATCTCACATGCTAGGATCAAACTAATGTATTTATTTATGTTCTATAAATTAAATATTGAGTAAGGGCTTCACCTCATATTCTATAGATGTGCAATGCAACAACATGAACATTCACCTAAAACCCTTCTTAGAATAATTTGATGATGCCACAAGGCCTGAAGTGATGAATGTCCAATGGTAATTCAATATAAAATTTATATATAAAGTGTATAAAAATATTAGGTCAATGAAGACTCTAACTTAAGTAAGGATATCGATCTTATTCTCACTTGGTATAATTACTAGGAATGATTTATATGTAGGGATCTCTAAGACATGACACACACTAAGGCCAACCATAGAGGAATGCAATAAGTGTAATCAAAGGCATGGGAAATTAGTCCAAGGTAAAAGGCCCCAAAAACATAGAGGATAGATTTTATGGATCATTGAATCTTCCCTAATATAGATTTGATAGATAGTTGAAATAGTCCCAAGATAAATAAATGGTTAAAATGTATAAATCAACTCTAAAAAATGTATAAATTATGCTCAAATTATATATATATATATATATATATATATATATATATATATATATATATATATATATATATATATATAATATATATATATAGTCCCAAGATAAATAAATGGCTAAAATGTATAAAACAACTCTAAAAAATGTATAAATTAGTCTCAAAGATTTAATAGGTTGAAATTATTTCCACTCACCTATGCATGTGTATAAAAAAGAATATTTTATTACAAGATTAACAAGTAAATTGGAGTTTAATTTAAGAGCTTCAAGAACATAAAAGTGTGTATTCATATCATGTCTTATTTACTTTGATATGTATATAAATACATGTGCACATGTGGGTGCATGTTCTTCAAGGTGGGGGAAACATAGACACATTAAAATGGCCCTTATGCACTTCATAGTTGTTAAATTACATATTTATCAAATGTTATTTTACTTGTAAATTATTGATTTGAATTAAGACTTTTTGGCACAATTACTAACTTTTAGTGATCCTTTCACATCCTCTTAAAACCCTATAGTTTTCATTAGCTCCCTCCTATAAATTCCCATAGTTCTACTTCCACTTCCAAAAACATGAACTTGACATTTCCAGTATACCAAAAACAGCAAGTGTACAATTTTGGAGGGATTTATCTAGGGTATTTTCTTGTTGTATTGTGTGACCTTTATTTTGAATTTTTCATTTTTTATACTATGATATGTCTATTTTCATGCCAATAGGGACCTAATTTGAGTTCAAGTCATTTATAAATATAAATCACCCTAGTGAATTTAAGCATCTATTATCTATTAATCAAGGAGCATTCAAGAAGTATTATGTGAAATCTAGAGAATCAATATTATTTTTGACAGGAATCCATAAAAACATTTAGATAAATCAATCAATTATTAGAACATTCATTGTATCACTAAATTTCATATTAGTAACACATTATATTTCACTAGATTTCATAGTTGATGAAATACTTCAATTATTGGAGAGTTGTTTTTGATATTATATATTGTAAATGGGCTTAGTAAATATTATGATATCTTAGTTATTCCCTAGTATAACGCATGACCCATAACATATTTTGTTTTTCTTATAGTTTTAATATCTAGTTGTCTAATTAATGAAATAATTAGAAGTCCATAAAACTGAGAGACGTTTTTAAATCCCCAAATCAAACATTAACCATTATCAAAAAATATTTTGCATGCCTATAATTTCCCTAAAGTGTAACTTGATAGTTTGGACATCTTAATTGTTGAACTTGATAGGTTTCATAATCTCCTCCACTCATCATGATTTTTTAGGGTTTTCATTATCTTATCACAAAACCCTAATTTTTACTATCAAACTTTGACAACTCTTACATTGGTTTCTTGATATTTAAGATACATTTTAAAATCCTACACTTATTTTTATTTTTCTAGTTTTGGAAAAAAACAATTAAATCAAATTTACTCTTTTACATCTACTTTAAACCTAATTAAATGTGTATCAATATTACTATTATAACTAAATTGAAATCCATTTATTTATTCCACAAGAACAAATAGTAAAAATATTTATAGATAAATTTTTGAAAATTAATTTTATAGACAATTTATTGAGGACTTTTTGAAGGGTAATCAATAATTATCATGACATTAAACTATGAATCTAATGTGAAGGTGTGGTTTGAGTAACTAATTAAGAGGGACAAGTGCCTATGGAAGGCCATGGTTTTATCCATATGTATAAAAAAATTACAATTACTTGAGCAATTAAATATGATCAATATTATGATTGGTATGTAAGGGAAAATAATTATTATCTATATTTTATTATGAAGGGATGGGGGGAAAGAGTGCAGATAAAGATACAAATAATTTTATAGGTGATTTTATCGGTTGTAAGCTTTTTTTCTCTTCAATTATAGTGTAACCAGTAAAGTGAATATATTTGTAGATTGATAATCTAGGTTCAAATCCCATAAATGATCAGAATATTTATAATGAAAAATATTAAATTGAAACACTAATAAAATAGAGGTGTATGGAGATTGGGACCCCACTTATATCCCATATAAAGCGTGATCCTATAATCCCACAATTAATTGTATACAACACTTTGTAAATAATCCCAAAAAAAATATTAATGTAATGCATGAAACTATTCAAATAGAAACTTAAAAAAAATTACTTTTTTTTCATTTACTTTAAATATATGCCACGGCCTCTCCACCATTTACAATGATAAGACATAATATATAAGTAATTGGAATTCAAGGCTACCTTTTTTTCTTCCTTTTCTTTCATAACTTATTTTTTTGACTATTTTATTGTAAGGAAGTTCCTTTTATGTTTAATCGAGGGCCCCATTAGAATTTTTCAATTTATCTATATATATGATATATTCATACACATTGAAAATAATCTTGATAATATATAAAATAAGAAAATAAAATTTAATTGCATAAATGATATCTTATTGTAATAAATGATAAGAAGAGATTTTAGAGAAACATTTTAATTTACAAAAAATGTGGAGAAAGATATAATAAATAAGAATTATGGTAGACAATAAGATGAATAAAATCTAAATAAATAAGAGTGAACAATAGTTACTCCCCAAAACTTTCTGATTGCTTCTAGAATATTAAAGTCATTCTCAAATCATGAATGCAGACTTGGTAAACTAAAAAAATACAAAAACTAATTTGATTATCATGTTTGATAGATTCAATGCTCTAAAAAACTCATTCATCATTTGAGAATTATACACAAATATCTAGGAAACCAATCTCCCTCTTGAAAACCCTAGTAGGGTACTAAAATATATAAATACATAAAAATGGGGAATGTATTATGGCACCTATATTTATTTATTTATTTTTGGGGGGGATGGTTATTATCAGGCTCCTACAATGCTTGTCTAATATTTAAAATAACATACCAAGTATAATGCATGTTTATCAAGTGGTCTAGTGAATTCAAGGCCTATTTTATATGACTTTTCATGATAGAATGAATGCATGGTAGAGAAATAAATGTTTCAAATCTACTAAAATTCTCATATAAATTACTAAATTAATTATGTTTATACTTTAACAATTGATCACTAGATGAATTCCTTCAATTAGTTTATGTCCTATATGCATTAATCTGCCTGTGTATTTATAGACTTATAGAATTAAAAAGAGGACCTTATTGGTGTAAAATTTGACACACAATGGGTGGGAAAGGCTAATAAATTAGGAACGCACTACACTAGAGACCCAAAACAAGAGTCATAATGTCCCACCCTATAACCATACATTGTACCTTTCTTGAACCCTAGAATTGTACACTATATTATTTTGGAAAAAAAATTATAAAAACCAAGGCAAACAAGAGATGGGAGATATAAAGAGGAGAGAGATATGAAATTAGGAGGAAGAATGCAATAAAAAACTTAAAAATAGGGGAAATTTCAAATAAGATCCTAATATGAACTAATTATTAACAAACACACAAGTACTCTAGAATAATATAATTTTATGACTATTAATTACTCCTAAAAAATTAGGTATCTATATAATACCAAACTTTGATGTGTATGTGCATACATATTGAAGTAAAACAAATAAAATTTGGAAATACAAAAATTTTTTGCACTCCTGAAGTTCCCATAGGAACTCCAACACTTTTTTAGACCTCTAAAATACATGTGCATGTGGATGTGGATAAGTTTCTAATTAATCAATTACTTGTTGCAATCAATCATGGAAGAAGTGAAATTGATACACTTGGTTTATCTAAAATTTTGGTAATGACCCATATATGAATCCTTAACATATTTGGACATATGGATATGTACATGCGGAAGCCTAAAATAATAAATATACATGGACAAATGCTCATGACAATATGTTGAAATATATAGATTATAAATTAGAAATGATGCACTTAGCTTTTCTAGAAAATGTGAGGGTACCCTTGTATGAGTTTCATACACCTCCAAAAATGTGTCAAATAGGAACTCTGATGTAGATCTATAAATCTCAAACCCTCTACTAGATCCTACATGTATTTATTGTCATTACAATTTTCAACAACTAAAACTTAATGGGAAAAAACCCTAATGTAATAAAAAAAGAAAAGTTAAGAAATATCATTAATATACCTTGTGGTGAGAACAAGTGGAATTCAAAATGTATGTCTTAGAAACATCAATTTGTAATTTCATTCACCAGGGGATAAAAATACTATGGAAATGTCATGGGTACTTAGATTTGAAAATAAAAATGGATATAATATATGATACATTTTGGGATACAGATTAAATATATAAAGTACATATTTAAAAATAAAAGGATTGTGCTTATCATATGTAAGATAGGAAATAAAATCATTTATGTCTAACATTGTAAGATATCATTTTGAAAGCATATTGTAGACACTAAAATCTAGTAATCGATATTTGGCAATGCAAGGAACCACTAAGTATCTTATCTTTTATTGTATTTCCTACATTTGTTAAGTTATAGTGCCATATCATTTTCAAGATTTTATATTCATATTTATGTTTCATTATAATATAATATAATTTGAATTTATTTACATAGTTTTATCCAATTTAGGGTTATCATTAATCCAAAATATGGCAAAACATATTGGTGGACCAATAAATTGCATTGAACATATCCAAACCCTATATTTCTCATATGATTTCTTTCTCCATTCTAGGGTTTCATATTTTTTTATATAAATATGATTTTAATTTTTTATATCTAATTTTTATTTATACATAAAATTACACATGACTATAAAGGATGTACATAGTTTTTATTTATTTACTCAAGCTATGATTGTAATCATTACATGTTATTTTCCTTTGATACGTAAATTTTTTAACAAACATGTAATTATATGGATCCAATCTATGCACATTAATAAGGGTAAAATAACTAATTAACAATCTCAAGCCTTTCCTAGTTCGTATAGTTGTAATATTCAAAATGAGTCGCTTCTTGTCACTATTAGGTCTCAAAGGGCATGCATGATTTTATTTATTCCTCCTTTTATTCATCCTCTCCATGGATCTTTTTTGATATTTGAATCTAATACTACTCATAAAATAAGTACCATGGATGATAATAAAATGAATTTATATGTATACTTTCCTCACGAACTTGATGACATTGATGAAATAAAATTAACTTGATTTATTGACATGAACCCACAAATTCATGATGCATTATTGTATGTAATAAGAGAGTGTGCCAAGACTAGCTCATCCAAAGAACAACATGATCCAATTTAATTATATTAATCAAAATTTTGGAGGTACAAATTCTACCATGTGTGTTCATACAACTATCATTAGTACCATTCTTACATCTACACCATTTTTTACATGTATTGCCCATGCAAGGTGTGGGGGAAATACAAGGGTTATATTAGATTACTATGCCTATTTATACACAACCAACCAATACCAATATTATAATTAATAGCCATGTTACATCAATAACCTCACCTAATACATGATCCTTTGAGCATATTATTTCAAATTTTTAGGATAAGTTGTTATAATTAGAGTAGGTTACCTCTATAACTAGTCATTCTATAGACTCACATGCTTTACTTCAAAATACATTATCCTTAGAGATTATAGACTGCCCTTTACCTAGGGATATTTTATCTCCTAATATTCCATTGTATGATGGTAAATTTTATCCACAACAATACCTCAGATATTTCCATGTAGCATTCTTGGATTGTGCACCTAATGACAAAATGTTGACCAAAATCCTTGCACATAATCTTAGGGGTTATGATTTACAGTTGTTTCACAATATCCCATATTAATCAATAAATAAATCTAGTCATTTGGTGTATTATTTCCTATCACACTTTTCCATTAGAATTAGTGAAAAAATAAGGATCCAATGAGCCATTTAGTGACTATGTAATATGGTATAAGACCATGCTATCTAAGATGAGAAATCCTATGGTTGATATTGATCTCCAATAAATTTTCAAGAAAATTTTGATCATACCACTCCATGAGTCTATTATATTCAATAAATTCAAGTCCTTCAATGAGATACGTCATATAATCCAAGATCAAGAAGTAAAGCTCGTTGTTTTAAACAAACTCAAGTACATACCTAATGCTACTACTTCAACTTATAATTTTAAATAAAAATAGGATACAAGGCTAAATCAACTAATTACATGAATGAATCTAAAAAAATAGTTAATGTAGTATTATAACCTAAAATCAACTTTTCATATTCACCCCACCAAACAGTTTTCATGATTACCTCAACCTCCTCATGTGATATTATAGAAGTTTCCTAAATGCAACCTACTATATCTTCCTCTACCATAGGAGGTTATATGAGCTAGCCATTACCTAATAATTATGAAAATAATTCATATTATGACTACAACTAATTTTCTATAAATTCTAGAAATTGATGATACAAGTTAAAGTATAAGATACAATATCTCATTAATAATAATAATATTGAGTGTAGCACACCCCCATAGGATTTGAGACCATAACTTGATGTAAATTCAAAGTTTAAAATGTTTTCTAATCCTATTAATAATATTCATTAGTTTCTACAAAATATGAATGAACACTATGAGGAAACCTATTCTTATGATATAAAGGATGAGATGCTCATAGGTGCCCAAATATTTTAGGTGAGACTTGTCATTAGAAAATTCATCCAACATTAGAAGTTTTGGTGAAGCTGTATCATTTATCATGTTAGGATATACCAACTATAATGTCAATGCACAGTGAACCTCTTGTGTTGGCTCAAGTTGTGCTGTGAGTAAATATTTATAAATAATAAATGGTATGGATGATTCTTCTTTGATTGCCTTGACTCTTCAGAATAACCTAGTCATTGTTGTCCTTTTAGTTGAACTACTTAAAGAGGATCCTTAATATCTTGATCATGTGTTCCTAATCCTTGTCCTATATATCCCATTTGTTTTAGATATGTAAACCCAAATCCATAGTGAATGTAATTATTTTATGATGTTATTGGACTATTAGATAGAATTAGAGATTCAAATTATTTATATCTTTCAGCACGTAGGTGCATATGCATAATATAAAGAACCTCAAGTTTTGTCATTGCACAATACTTAAATGGTTCTCTATCCAATGGGCATGTGTAAATGTATCCTTGATAACCAAACTTTAGACATGCATGAAGAATATGTGGTATGACATACCTTTAATGAATCCATTCTCTTCCCAACAATATATTTTAATTTAGATCATTTGACATAACTTGTAAAAGTGTATTTGTTATTTTAGGACCCAATGTAATAGGAAATGTAATTTGACCTAATAATTTCTTTGGAATATTATCAAATACTTGAATGTCCATATTAAAATGATTGAGATCATTAACTTCTATTCCTAATAATTTGAGGAAATATATGTTATAAAATTTAATCATGATCCATTAGACACAAAAAATCCTTTTGACTACTTTATTATGAGTTCACACTTGAGCATATAATGGAAGGTGTGCATCTATTATATGTTTTTTAGGTAGATATTATTTTTCAAAGGAGATGTTTTCTTCTATCCATATTAATGTATTAATAATATATGTAAGGAGGCTCCGCATAATTTAGTATCATGGTTTATTTAAATCTTGTATAAAGAATATCTTAATATATAGGCATTGTTTGAAGTAATTATAATAGATAAATCTGTGCATGGGTATGTTATAAATAATCCAAAATATCATGTCCTTTGGTTGGATTGGCAAGAGGTGAAGGGGGTTGAGGAGGGTTTGGAATAATATAAGTAATAATTCATCCAATTCTCATAGTGACAACCATACATACATATTACATATTATAAAAATATGTCAAAATATACATAGATTGTTCATTAAGAATTTGAAAATTGAAAGTGAGCAACAATGAAAATATTGTAATAAATGATAGAAATTGAATGGTAGAAACAAAATTGGAAATTTTGTGTATGGATATTAGTAAATTCTTATGAATTCCAAGGTAAAAATAGGATACTTTCAATATCAGATCTGAGGTAAAAATAAAATGCTTTCAATGTTAACAATGATATTCAAGTCTGAAAACAAGATATTTTAGTGTCATATTTTAGATCCAAAGTGGAACAAAAATTATTTTAAAGTTGAATATTCAATAATTTATCTAAACCCTATGAAAAAAAATTTTAAACTATAGGACAAAATGTTTGAAACCCTATAAGGTTGTAACCCTAATGGAAACTTAGGATTTTTCAATGCTCAATCAAAAAACGGGTCCATCAATATGTTTTACTAAAATTTGGATAGAGTAGTGAATTAAACCTAATTAAGATAAACTATATGAAATAAATAGGAATGATAGAAATGTAATTTATACAAATAGAATGAAATTAAATAACTAAATTTAATAGGTCATAAAATATTATAAGAAGAATACCTATGAAAACAAATTAGTAACTTAGTTATTTTTGCTTGACTATTTATTGTGTTGACCTAAATATGGTTGAAATAGGAAATTAAGAACTGTGACTACAAGTGCCCATAAGTGATAATTGAAGTTGTTGAATAACAATATTGGTATACTAAGTATAATATCGACTCCCACTACTCTCTTTCTTGGTCTATCATGTCTTTTGATAAAAAACTTGAATTAAGGCATGATCACTTATGATAGCCAAATTTTAGTTTGTATGCCTAGATTTGACATTTGAAAGTGTGAAAAAGACCTAAAAATATATTTTTCAAGGTTAAAATCCTAATAGAGATAACAATGATTGAAAACATATGAACTAAGAATTTGGTGATGAAGGGAGGATTAATATTATGTTAGTGGATAAATTAAATCAAAAGCACACTAAACTAACACCTTCATGCCTAGTTACTAGTGTGAGCTTAATAACAAAAAAAAGGAAAATCACAACTTAAAAGTAAGGAAAAACAATAATCCTTCACCTTCCTTGTATCTTTCAAATTCATTTTTGTAGTGGCTTGCTTGGTTTATGCTCATGAAGTCTGCATTAATAGATGTTTGACTACCTCCATCTCTCCTTATCAACTTGCTTGGCTTTGGCTTCAATATTTTGATATCATAACTTTGGCATGTGAGAGATTTTTGGAATAAATTTGGCATGGTAAATTTTTGTAATTTAAGCTTAAAATTCATGTGGAAAGGCCTCTTATTTATAGATTTTGGAAAATGGTTAGAATTAACCTGAACCATCTATCTCAAGATTGAGATGTGTAACTAAGGATTAATCTAATTATGTAATTAAAAATATATAAATAGAATCATCAATATTTGGGATATAGGTGAATTTAAGAGGCATGGGAGGCATTTGATGAGGCATGGGAGGGATTAACCTTGATATTTTATGTATTTATGGCCTAGGGATATCTTCCCAAGAAATGATGTCACTTGATGATGTAGATATTAAATATTCATTTCTAAAAAAAGTATTCAAAAAGTTTCCATGGAATTATTAATTAGTATTTAAATTGGTTTAATTAGATCTTAAGCATGATTAAGCACTTTGTGCACAAATTACTCCAATTGATCAAAATGACTTGTTATTGGCCTAAAATTTAACTAGATTGGAATTAGAATGTGATGTCAGATGTATTAGATCCATTATCCCATTTAGGATGTTATTAACACAAAATAAAAAATTCACATGTCTTGTACAAGAAATTTGATAGAAAAGATAAATCCAGAGGACCCAAGTGTAAAATTGACATTTTAACTTGAAATGATCTAATCAAAGTTAACTGGCCCATAAATTTCACTATCCCATTTAGGGATACCCTAGCCAAAATAGGCATTTAAATATATCAATTTGAACTTATTTAATGTTTTTTAGTGTTTTTAACCCAAATTGTGCATTTTGGTGGAAATTGGTCGAAAGTATGGTTGGAGGTTATCAATGGCCAATTTTAGGTGTCTACAATTTGCCCCTATTAGGGAAGATGTTACAAACCGTATGCAAAGCAATGTAGTTTAAAATAATGAGAGATGGATTGTATGCCAAAAATAGGATGATGATTAAATAAAAATATCCAAATGGTGTTTGGATAGCTTAGGATGATGCCCCCTCAAGGGAGTGGCCATCACATTTGTTGATGGATGGTCTCTTGAAAAAAAAAGAAGAAAGGTAGAATTAACCCATCATTGAGATCAATCCAAATGAGAAAATGCTTTCATGAATTGATTTAAAAAGGATGTTGATTTGCCCAAAGGTGATTATAATCAAGAATTAAAGTCAAAATAATGATTTGCCCATAGGAGGTTATAATCATTAAGAGGACCTAGATTGGCTAAAGATGATGGTACCCTAGTTAGGGCTAATTAAAAAGCATAACTCAAGGATATAACCTAGAATATATATTGAAGATAAGTGGCTACAAAACAAGGAGAGACGAAAAGAAGAATAAGATTGATCATTAGAAATGATTTATTTGTACATACCAATAAGGAGATGCTCACCCTTATTAATAATAATACAACTAGAATAATTAATGGGTTGATTTGATCAAGGATGGGATGATTTTCCAAGGTGCTAAGGAGAAAATTTTATGGTTCCATTGATTTTATACCTTTTTGAAGATGTTTTTTGCTATAACATGTGACGGTAGGCATCATGATAGAATGCCATGAAGACTTGGCTAAAAAATGCATAAGGATTGACTTATGATCCAATTAACACTCAAAAAAATTCACTAATGATAAAAACCATGATGACAATGTTGACATATGAATATGGATGGACTCAAGAATAATGTGCACAAGGAATCACCTAATGAACACATATAGATTATAGACTGAGTCAAGGCAATAGTGATAAAAGCAAAAAAAATAGGCAAGAAAACAAACAAAAAAATAAATTGAATTAAAAAACAAATATAAAACCTAAAAACAAAAGCAAAATAAAACATCCTAACAATGACCATGCCCTAGTAAGGTAGATTGAGGATAACTAACTAGGCCTAAATAGGACAAATATTTTTGTATTTTTGAAATGTTATGAATGTTTTTAGCATTTTGAGGTATCTCAACTCATTATATAATGAAGAGATACTTACTTTCAAAATGGCTTGAGTGTCTGACATAGGTTGCTCATAAAATGATAAGAGTATTTGGCTTAGGTTGCTCATAAAATGGTGAGAGCATATGGAAAGGGTGACTAAGGTAACCTCAACATGAATTGATCATGACCTACATAGCCTCAAAATTACCTTAATTCATAGTAATTACATCCACACAAAATGTGGGGAAAAACCAACTAGGTCCCAATAAGTTCTCAAATTCAGCAAATGGCCAATTAAATGAAAATAGTAATGGCAAGGTGATGTGGAAATGCATGATAAACAAGTGTTTCCCCTAGTTTTCCCATAGGTGGTTATAATTAGGATACAATGAATTCGATCAATGATACTAATTTACCCATAGGTGGTTACAATTAGTAGAAAGATTGATGAAACACTAATTTGCCCATAGGTGGTTATAATTAGGCTCACATAAATAAACTTGCTATAGGAAGGAAAATGAAATAATCTTGCCAGCTCAACTATCACACTACCTTCATAGACTATCATTGTAAACATGGTTTTGATTGATTGTTAAAACTTAATTGAAATCCCCTCATGAAAAGTGTAGGAAGAATCAAAGTAACCAAGATCAAAATAGCATTGGGTAGGATGACTAAAAATAGGCTTTGGTCTAGATAGGAATGGAATGGTTAGATAGGATGGTCTTGCTAAGGATAATGATTGGTTTGGTATATTGGATTAAATGGTAGTAGTTTTTCCGCCAAATGATGGGATAAATGGAAGGATACATGATAACGAAAAAAGGATATGTAACAACGGTAATGGCATGGTAATGTGAAATGGTATGGTACATGTTTTTGGCTTGGGTGTGGTTTTTGATTTTGTTATTACCATTGATGGGGAGATGCATGTCCTAATCAACAAATAATACAAACAAAATACTTGATCATTTAATTGCTATCCCACACCTCATCTGAATAATTGTTCTGTCAAGAATGGCCTACAGATTTGTTTGTCAAAAATGCTTTTGTGATCTTCATTGGTCATTGATTTTGATTCCTTCAAGCATCAAGATAATTTATCTTTGTAGCCTCTACATAGGAAAGTGCAATTATGGATGGTAAATAGGAATAATTAATGGATGGTAGGTTTGTTTGTGAAATGGAATGGTAGATGATAATGAAATGGGTAATGGCTGGGAAACAAATGAAGATTAGGACTTTCGGTCATACGTAATGTTGTTGATGCAAAATTAAACATAAATTTGGTTATGGTGGGGTTGAAGACCTCTAAATATTCTCTAGATAAGATCACCAAATTTTTCTATTATTTGATCTTGAGAGTAACTACCATCTGACTAGGTTATAGATAGGAAGCTATTTTGATTTGATCTTTGATTTTGTCTTCATCAAGTAGTGAAGAAATTTTGTGCTTAGCTATTGGTACCTCAAATAGTTTTTCACCAATAAATTTGTCTTGATTGTTCCATAGTGCCTCTGAGAAGGTTTCACTAAGGAGTGTTGACTTTTGACATTAATTTTCTTCTAGTGCTTCCAAATAAAAATTAGTAAAAGATACTGGGGTTGAAATTTGTGTGTCCCCTAGTGCCTCCAAAAATGTTTCACTAGGAGAGTGTTCTTATGATACATGAATGTGGTCTTGGCCTCTTTACTTTTCTTCAACTGCTATGTCTCCATGGATGCAGTTCAACAAAGTGTGATTCTATCGATCCCAATCAACACCTGTGGGAGATGGAATGTCAATAATATGGCTATGTTGGTTAATGGTAATGGTATGTGTCATGGTAATAGAATGGGGAGAGGCTGCATAATCTTTGTATAAGATACTAGGATAACTTGTGTCAAAGCTAAAGTAATCATTCTCAAAAACTGTAGAAGGCTCACAAATGTATTCAAATTGATTTATAAGGTATGTGTAACCAATGTTGTAACAACCATGAACATATTCTTATTTTGAATCTAATGCTGACTCAAGGGACTCTAAATCTAATGTTGAGACTGTTGTTGATTCTTATTTTGATGCTAAATATAATGTTAGTCCAAAAATATAACCTAAATCTATCTTTGATTCTTCATCTGATGGGTACTTTGTTATAATGATTTCTTGTTGAATGTTTTGTATTAGACAAGTAATAATCGATGATGGCATAATAAGCTCCACAAAAACTATTTTGTCAGAGTGGGACTCCTCTAGGATGGGAATAAGGTCAAGAGACAAATCCTCAGAGACTAGTTTGTAAATAGGAGGCTCTTGAAAAATAGGCATATGTTTAAGGTAATGATTTGCCTAAAGGTGATTATAATAATTACGAAGTGACTCAATAAAGACTGGCATGTTAGAGTGAGACTCCTTGACAATTGGTATAGGATCAATAGGTGATTCATCATAGGTTGACTTATCACAAGTGGTTGGTTCAACAAAAACATCTTGGATTAGTTAGTTTTTGTGGCCTTGGAAAATGCTAGTTTTGAACATAGCTTTATTTTGAATAATTGGATGGGTTTAGGTTTGGATGGGATTAGTAATGGAGGAGGAATGGCCTATGATTAGATAATGGTATAGCATCATAGATCTTGATTGCTCGTATGAGCCAAAGGATGAACTCCTGAAATGGTAATGATAAGGTAGTGTGGAGCTTGATTACTCACACAAACTAAAAGAGAAGGTCCTAAAATGATGAAGGGGAATTTTGAAGCCTGGTTTCTTACACAAGCCAAAGGACTAGGTCTTATTATGGAAATGGCATGACATTGTGGTCTTGGAATAAAAATGGTACAACATGGTGGAGCTTGATTACTCACAAAATCCAAAGTATCTAAGTCCTCCTCATAAACCATATCATCCCAATCATGAGTTATCTCAGAAGCTAGTTCTTGATTGTGTTCCATGTACTGATTATTATAAAGAAGGTATGGATCCATATCCCAAACAATATTATTTATATTTTGGTCTTCAAAGTCCTCCTCACAAGCCTCTTCATACCAATCAAGGTCTCAAGTTGGATCGTAATTTGTTTCATGACTTTGTCCCCATGAATGATTTTTATGAGGTGGATAGAAATATATCTCATAAACCATATTAGCACTATTGGAGTCTTGACTAAAGCTATAAAAGTCATTTTATCTAGCCATTCTATCATAATTTGGATTATGTGTGACTCTACCATAGGTTTAGCTAGACATATTTTCATAAATGAGGAAAGCTCCAAAAATAAAAAGGCTTAGAGTTATACAAACTTCAAAAAACTATGTCCAAAGGACAAATGGTTCAAACTTGGTCTAACTTAGTCAAAAGTATGGAGTTGTATCTCCAAAACTAGTTTTAAAGTGGAGTTATATGTCCAAAATAATTTTTGCTAAGACTTGGCATAAAATAGTCTAACATCAAATGTCATACACACAAAGGTTCAAGCATCTGAATAAAAACTAGTATGTCAAAGTCTAGGTTGAAGTGTTCAAAACAAGGTCTAAACTAAGAAAGAGAAAAGAGTCACTAGGTCTTTTGTCCAAATGTAGAGTCAAAATCTAGGCTCAAACAGGCTATGATAGCACTTTTATCCAAACAATGTCAAAAGCTAGACTTGAAACAAAGGCATGATGTGATTTTATTTAATCTAACAAGTTTGGAAACAATTTTGACATAGACCTGACACACAGAATCAAACATAAACATGATCATTTGGCATAAGGCATGAGGTAAAAGGCTCTTAGAGGAAGGTTGTGTTCTTCCAAATAAAGGCACAAACAATGATGAGGATAGGAATTGAATAAATAAACCATCAATAGTGTTCAAATTTGGGTAATCAATTAACTAAAGTTATGCAACCTAAAAGATAAAGATCTATATATCAAGCCCATAAATTGAAGCCTAAATAAAAATCAATCAATGTTTGAATCCAAACTTTGACAAAGTTAATTGAAAACTCAATGTTGAAAACTAATATTTAACCAGACAAGCTAGACAAGATCAGACAGCATGATAATATATAAACAAGGTCCAAATGGATAATATGACATGGTTTGAAATAAATGGTTTTTGGCATAATGGTAAACAAGTTTTGAAACAAATTGAGTAGCCTAACAGTGTAAGCATGCTCAAATGATGTGATCAATGTTATGTTTTAAAGACTCAAAAGCAAAATGGTTTGATATGATTATGGTAGTGTAAGACTACCCTCCATAGCTCAAATGACACATACACACAAGTACGTTTAGCGAAAAAATTCAAGGCACAAGTGAGGTGTAAAATAGCCAGCATAACTCCTCTTTAGACAAAGAGTGATGTATAAAAAAATTGATTTTAGCATGGTTTACAAACAAAAAATCACATTGTAGTCTCAAAACATACCAAGAAAAAATGACTAAAATACTCTAAGTATAATCATCCAAATCCTAACAAGGGTATGGCAATATGGGGTTGACTAAACTAGTAAGTTTTTTGAATGTTTCTAGGGGAATCAATTGTATAATGACTTTCATGTCAAATGATACCAAAAAAAGCATGGAAATTGGGTGTCCACGACACTTGGATTGTTTCAAAAAGGTCTAGTCTTTTTTACAGCTACTACATCCTATTATTTTATTAGTGTAGTGTGATGTCTAAAGTGCAGATACATCCCATGTGAAACTCTATCACTAAAAGGTGGTTTTACCACTCAAACCTTTCAATCTTAGTGAGAGTGGGTGAAGTCAATGCTAAGAGATGAAACCTTGGGTCAAAGCTTCCCTAAAGAACTCACAGAAGGTAATGATGTCCCCCTCGCAAGCCAAGATGAAATGAAATGAAAGACATAAAAATAAAGACTTTAGGGTCATTTTCAAGGTCACCCAAACTATGATGAGTTTTTGGGGAGTGTTTTAGATGACATTCTTTGTGAGCTTTGGACTGGGAGTTTTTCAATAAGGATGGCACTTTTAATTCCAAGGGTTCCCTAAAGGGTAAAAATGGAAGAGCATACATGTACAAACCTTATTTTTTCAAAACAAGTTCTAATTTAAACAACTAATTGAATACAAAAAGCTTGGAAAGGTGAGTTCATTTTTAATCACCAAGTTGAATGATTGGGTGTTTTTTTGACCCCTTGGTCTTAAATTGTAACTTTGAAAGTCTAACTTATCAAAACATTCACTTAAGCACCTAAATTTTTCATTAAACCCAAAAATAAAGTTCCTAATTCATTTTAAAACACTCAAATGAAGTGTGAAAGGCACTAATTTAGTTTGCTTAGATGACTTTCCATGTAGATCCTACAATAAAAATGTTAGCAAGTTGCTTAGATTTGAATCACTTTTAAGGATAAAATAAAAACTTTCAAAGAATGAGCTCTTAGGTTGACAGTCGAGTTGGGTTAATAGTCAAGTTAGGTTAGATAGATGAGTTGGGTTAGACAAGCGAATTGGGTTGATAGGCAAGTTGGGTTGACAGGCAAGTTAGGTTGACATGTGAATTAGGTTGGATAGGTGAGTTGGGTTGAAAAGTGAGTTGGGTTGATAGGTGAGTTAGGTTGGATAGGTGAGTTGGGATGAACCAAATCCAAGTTAGCCCAAACCAGAGCCAAGTTAGGATGATCCAAAGCTGAGTCAAGCCAAACCAAAGCTGAGTTGGGGTGAACCAGGTTCAAGTTGGGATGAACTAGAGTTGAGTCAAGCTAAACTAGAGCTGAGTTGGGACAAGCTAGAGCCAAGTTGGGCCACACTAGAGCTGAGTTGGGATGAACTAGAGCTGAGTTAGGCCAAACGAAAGCTGAGTTGAGATGAGCTAGAGTTGATTCAAGATGAGCAAGAGCTAAGTTGGGCCATCTAGAGATCAAAATCATGGTTTATAAAAATGGACCTTTTTGCTCAATTTTTTTCTTTCTTTGCTTTTGTACTCCAAGATCCTACATGAAAATAGTTAGTAGGTTTCTTGTAAAGGCTTTATGAGAAAATTTATGGGTTACAGTCCCACTAAGCATGTCATTATGTGAACTAGGAATTTGATGATGAAGGGGAGATTAGTATTGTGTTAGTGGATAAATCAAATCAAAAGCATACTAATTTAACACCTTCATGCCTAGTTACTAGTGTGATCTTAATAAAAAATAAAAATAAAAAACATAACTAAAAGCTAAGGAAAAACAAGAATCCTTCACCTTCCTTGGATGCTCCAAATGCTTTGTTGTAGTGGCTTGCTCAATTATGCTCATGAAGTTTGCATCAATGCAAGCTTGACTACCTCCATCTCTCCTTGGCACCTTGCTTGTCTTTAGCTTCAATATTTTGGAATCATAACATTGGCATGTGAAAGTTTTTTGAAATCAATTTGGCATGGCAACTTTGCACAAGTTAAGCTCAAAATTCATGTGGTAAGGCTTCCTATTTATAGATTTTGGAAAATGGCTAGAATCAACCTGAACCATCTATCTCAATATTGAGATGTGTGGCTAAGGATTAATATAATTATGTAATTAAAAATCCATAAATAGGCACAACAATATTTGGGATAAAGGGGCATTGATGAGGCATGGGAGGGGTTAACCTTGATATTTTATGCATTTATAGCCTAGGGATGTCTTCCCAAGAAATGATGTCATCTGATGATTTAGATATTCAATATTAATTTCTAAAAATAAGTATTCAACAATTTTCTATGGAATTCTTAATTAAGCTCTAATTTGTTTTAATTAGCTCTTACGCATGATTAAGCACTTTATGTACAAATTACTCAAATTGATCAGAATGCCTTATTATTGGTCCAAAATTTAATTGGATTGGAATTAGAATGAGATGTCAAATATGTTGGATCCATTATCCCATTAAGGTTGTTGTCAACATAAAATAATAAGGCACATGTCTCATAAAATAAATTTGATAGAAAAGAGCAATCTAGAGCACCAAGTGCAAAATTGGCATTTTGACTTGAAATGATCTAATAAAAGTTAGTTGGCCCATAAATTGCACTACCCTATTTAAGGATACCCTTGCCAAAATCAGTACTTGAATATATCAATTTCAACTTATTTAATGTGTTTTAGTGTTTTTAAGCCAAATTGTGCATTTTGGTGAAAATTGCTCAAAAGCATGGTTAGAGGTTATCGATGGCCAGTTTTAGGTGTCTACAAAACCCATAAATAGAAAAAGGTAGAGTGTAATTAGGCTGAGTCGACCCCAATTACCCCCATGATGATTTAATGTTTCCTACATATCTAATACTCCATGGAGGGAATCAATCCCATGTAGTTCTCCCACTTAGAGTGATTTATGCAAATGTATTCCTTTTATTATATAAATACATATAGAACCAAATTGAATACTTGATCATGCTTTGCTTAGGGATAAATAAAAAAAGCTTTAGACTTAGTTTAGGAATTTTTAAAATTTTGAGATTCAAATTGGGAGGAATAGGGAACTTTTACTTAGTGTACAACAATGTAAAAATGCCTTTAGATTGTAATTTCTAAGTGATAAAATAAATGATTTGAGTGTGCCTTTATATTAATCTAAAAAAATTAAAACAAACACTAAGAAGCCTAAAAACATAGAAGATGGGATAAGGGAGGGTTTAATTTCAAATTATGATTGTTAGAGGGTTAAATAATAAAACATCCTGTAGGGATAAGAATGCATCCCATTGTTGTCCATATTGGATGTTATTGTCCCTTAGAGAAATGTGTGAAGTTTTATATTTGGGCTTGGGTATATAGATTCTTAAGGGTATTTTTAATAATTAAGACACTTTTATAGGTGACAAATAGTAATTTGGGAAAGAAATAAGTCATCATATGTGCTTAGAATAGGATGAGGTGGAAAAATAAGAATTGATTAATTGCATAAGACTTTTAAGATTAAAAAGAGATAAAACTAACATGGTCAACTATTCATAACCAGATTTAGGTTACTAAAATAAGAAAGAGGATAGGGATAGGGTTTGGAGAGTAGTTAACTTTTATAAATGATATTCTTAGAGATAAGACTTTAATACTAATAGCATAAGTCAATAAATTTAATAACTTGATTGATACTCTTATCTAATAATAATATGTAGATACGTGTGCATAGTTAGTTCTTATCCAAAAATTATATTACAATGAATATTAAAGTGCATCTTAAAACCATAAAATGGTATATGATTAATTAAATATATTAAATTATCACTTTAATATTTACTTCGATGAAAGGAAGGATAGAGAAAGTATTTAACTATCCCCCTTGACAACACCTTTCACTCCCAAAAGTTATCTAAGATAAATAAATTGGGCCTCAAGTAAGGGATTTGTGAAGATGTCTACAACCTAGTCATCTATTCAACAAAACTTAAGATCAATGACCTTAAAATATATGAGTTGATGAATATAATGCATATGAATCTCAATGTGTTTTGTGCTTCGTTATTCCATTGGGTTGTGATAGATGTAAATAATGTTGTTAAGTGTTGTCATTGATGCCATGTGTGAATTGATGTCAAAGGTAATAACAAAGTGGTGATGTCATGATGATGATAAATTTGATCATGAAATTATGCAAGATAAGATTTGGATGCATATGATCTAAGGTAAGTAAATTTTGAGGCTTATAATATTGTATCTAGCATGTTGATGTGGTTTCATGTCAAGTAAATATTGATGTGTTTTGTGTTTTGTTATTCCACTGGGTTGTGATAGATGTAAATAATGTTATTTAAGTGTTGTCATTGATGTCAAAGGTAATAATAAAGTGGTGATGTCATGATGATGATAAATTTGAGCATGAAGTTATGCAAGGCAAGATTTGGATGCATATTATCTAAGGTAAGTAAAGTTTGAGGCTTATCATATTCTATCTAGCATGTTGATGTGGTTTCATGTCAAAGAGAAAAGACAAACATATGAACAATGTATTGGCATAGGCTTGGTGGCCTAGTATATAATCATGAATCTTAAGTATATGCTTGGATAGGAATTTTATGGATTTTATAGATGATAATATCATGTTTCATAGGTTCTATGGGGTGTCAATAGTGATTAAAATGTTTATGGGAATACATGACATTCATCTGGTTCTTCATTATTTTCATCTAGGCATAGTTGGCTCTATGGTAGAAAAATTTGAGTAAGTAGTTTACTAACATCACCATTGCCACATATGGATGATTCATGGGTATGATTACATTAGTCCCAAGTTGTTATGGTCTAAGTTTTAGGTCATGTGATTAAGTGAAGCAAAAGATATAATTGTGCAAAGTTGGCTTCTTGGGTAGTTTACAATGTTTTCCCATACTTATCCAAATTTTCAAAGGAGATATAATGGTGTACATTTAATTTCATCATATATCAATGGTGAAAAATTAATCTAAGCTTACTGTATAAGTTCAAAAAGAGCTAAGTAATTTTTTGGCATTATATTTCACATGCATGAAGGTTCTAGGAGTAGTTCATTACATGGATGGATTCTCCTATGTGAGGAGATAATATGATTCAAATTTTAGGACATGAAATTAATCACAACAAAATTTATTAATGTTCTAAGTTGGCCCTCTAGATAGATTATAGTGGTTCCCATACTTAGCTGAATTTACACAAAGTTAAAGACCATGACCAGATAAGGATCTAATGACAAATGGGTGTTCATACATATGCAGATCAATGATGTGTATTGAGTTAAAGAGGTCAAATTGATAGATATTTAACATGGTTAAAGTTTAGTCTACTCTTGAAAATATTGATAGAGTGCTTTTGTTTCAAACTATTAAGAAGCAACAAGATGATGTTAAGTGCTCGATGTTTAACAATGAACAAAGGTAAAGACTGAGCTACTTCTAAGGAGATCGATGGTGTGTATTTATTCAAATTTTATAGGGATAATGAGATGAGTTAAAATTGATATATGTTTAGCATAGTTAAATACTAGGCTACTTAGCAAAGATCGATGATGCATATGTGGTCAAGATTACCAAAAAACATGAGATGAGGTCAACATGTTCAAGGTTTAATGTTTGGATAGTGGAATAATATGAGTTAAATTTCAAGATAATTTAGATGGATATCAAAAAAAATGTATTCATTTAATCGATATGAGAGAATGAAATTTTTGAAAAGTGTTTGAAGTTTAACTATGACCATTGGAATTCAAATATTTGAATTTAATGAAGGAAAGACTAGTGCTTAGTTTTTGAGCCATAACTTTTGATCTATGTAAAATTTGATGTTATAATAAAAATTAAATTTGTAGAGTAATTAAATTTTCATCTATAAATATTCATTTTAAGGTATATATTTTTGTACATTCAAATTTATTGAGCTCCAAATTTAACTATGTGTTTGTTCATGCTCTACAAGTAACCTGAGAAGGGTAATTGAGTTGATCTTGATGGTATTTTGATGTTTTGAGATGAGATAACTCAAAAAAAGTGTTTTATACTCAATTAGGACCATTTTTTTGTATTATTAAGGTCTGATCAATCATATTCAGTATGAACAAAGGCTTAAAAGGTGACTATGTGTTTGTTCATGGTGGTTGTGTGCATAGAATGTTGTTTGAGTGAATTGAGTTTTAGTAAAAGGGTGATATGATGGTTTTTATCACTTAATGAGGACCTATATATTATTTTTCATGGTTACATGTATTTTAAAGTGTTATTGTGTTCTTAATTTTCTTGAAGAAGTGTCAAAGAGATGAATGGGTCTTTATAAGACCTAAAAGGTGACTTAGACCTATTTAAAAGAGGGTTTTGCTTAAAGGTGACCCATGTTATATGCCTTAAGGGTGAAGGAATGTTTTGTGGTATAAAATTAATATTATGATCATAATAATCAATAATACTCTATAAAATGTGAAAACAATGTGATGGTTTATAAGCTAGTGAAACAAACTTGTGTAGAGTTGAGGAATGTGTGTTGAGAGATAGATAGAGACTTATATGAGTTGAGAAAAGATAAGGCATATGCTATGTGGATGATTTAAGATTAATTTTAGAGATAGGACTATGTGTATGACCTTTTTTTCATGTATCTATTATGATTACAAAGTTTATACTTATTTATGGTTGAGGATGAGTGAAGAATCTTAGAGAGATCCAAAAGGGAGCTTTGGATGAATTACTTATGTGAAGGTTGAGAAAGTGTTGAGGATTGAAGAGAGGTGTTATACATTGTTACTCAATCATATTTATATGCAATAAAAATTCTAGAGTTGTTGATTTCATAGGTGTTGTGTGGGTGCTCAACATCTAGAACAAGTGGGTTCTTATTCAAACTTAGGGGTGGGTGCTCGTTGTGAAGTGGGTACTTCACTAAAAGGGTCTTTTATTTTTAATTATCTTATAGGACAATTATTCCATGGGTTTTCAAGATTGATATTGGGTTTTTTTTCCCATGAGGGTTTACCATAGGAACTATGTGTTATGTGTTTAATTTTGTATATGCATTGAATGAATGAGCTCTCTTGTTAATGTTGCTTGGTCAAGTTGATATATTTTGATTGATTAATAGTCTAAAAGATTTGAAATTAAAGTTAAATATATTCCATCACTGATTCACCCCCTACCCTCTTAGTGATTATACCTCCAACAAATAACACTCTAATTATCACACCAACATGTTATGTGTTGGGTTTATATAAATCCAAACTCAAAAATCATATGATGAATTCACATTGACTCATGATCGGTAGTGAAAGATACACTATACTTAGACACCATATTATAAAAATCAATATTATTCTATTTATTATAATACAAAGCCATGTGGCCTACCTTAAGATTATATATGTATCTAGTGGTCAACTTAAAATCATTTGAATCTCCTACCCAATCACTGTTTGTGTGGCCTATAATTGTTGTGTTCCCACTAGAAGTGTATCCAAAAATTGATGTTTTTCATCTTAACTTGTACTAAATCCCATAGTTATTATTTCCATGAAAATACCTTAAAATGAATTTTTTATCTTGTCAATGACTTTCGTATGGGTCTTCATAGTGTCATGATACCAAATTCACAACAAATGAAAAATCAGGATAAGTATAAGTCAAGTACAAAACGTGTCCCACTAATTTATTTTAGAGTGTAAAATTAACCTAATGATAATTAATTTTGAAAAAAATATTGATTTTAGATTTATAAGGAGTCAGTACAAACTTGCAGTATTTCATGTTGAAGCAGTTGAGTATGTCTTGAGAGCATACATAGATTGCTTAACAAAAATTATTTTCTCAGATGATGAAATCTAAAGACCAAAGAAAAAATCAACATGCCCAAGTTATTCATCTCAAAATAATTCATTATTTTTGATTTTATATGATGAATCTACTTGGTAAAATCTCTTTTGATGATTAAGTCATCAACATAGAGGACCCAAAGCAGAAGTTTCCTATCTACTTTTTTGGTGTAGGTTGTAGGGTCAGAGGGACTCTGTGTTAAAAAATAATTGATTGATTATAGACATGTCAATATTTTCATACTAAGCTCAAGTATCCTATTTCAATCCAAATAATGAATTTATCAATCTACACATAAAGTTAGACATCTCACTACTAACAAACCCTACATATTGGGACCTGTAGATTTTTTCATGTAAGAAGACACTTGTGACATCCATAGATGGACTTCCCATCCATTTGTTTAAACCCAAGAGATTAATATACTAATGAAATTCATCTTATAAACTTGAGAAAAGGTTTCACAGTAGTCAACACTTTCAAATTATGAAAAACATTTACTAAAAATTGAGCTTTGTATCTGTCAATAGACACATTTTTTGCATACTTAGTACAATACACCCATTTTCATCTCATTATTTTTCTTCCTTTAAAAATTAGAACCAAGTACCAAATGTTTATATTCTTCAAATAAAAAATTTATTATACCATATTTGTCTACCATTTAGGATACTTAGAAGATTGATGATATGTATTTGGATCATGTGTCATTGCCAGTTGTGCTAATGTGCAACACCATGCAGATGTTGTGATCTCATTTTTCTTGGATCTATTAAATCCCATAAAAATGGACAAAACTCAATGTGAACTCTATGGACCCATTTTCATATATGTTGTGTTAATTATCTAGGCAAATTATGAATGTCTTATGACACTAACGATGAAGGTGATATTTATCACCCCTGTGGCTCATCATTTGAATTATAGTAACTCATTTAATGGAAGTCATTGAAACTATCTTTTTGTTCATAAGGGACCTTAGAAGTTATGTCCAACTAGGTAGAAATTAATGGAGGAGGAGGAGTAGATATTAACATGAAAGCCTAGGGTTCTTCATCAAATAACACATCCTACCATTAAATCACTTTAGTGGTGCTTGGAAATAATATGATAATATTCTTTCACATATTCACAATAGATAACAAAGATAAAAGGATGTGTAACATCCCCACTGGGATCTGCTTAGAAATATGTGATTTTAAAAATTAAAAAAATAACATATTCTTTCATTGGATTACACTTTTAGAATCTAATTAGTGATCCAGCTAAAACATTCTAAGTATGCCAACTAAAAAATAAACATGTGACATCTATCTATCACTGATCACTATCATCAAATGAAACACATCATAATTAAATATAGAAAGTATTTATAGATATCCAGCCATGGTTGGTAAAACCATAAAGACACATTTATTAATGTAAAATATTTAAATAATTACATCTCATTAGGATAATGTTTCAATAATAAATATAATAGAATGTAAAAAATACAAGATGCCTGGCTCTATGGAGAATGAGTTTATTGAACTCTAGTATATATGGCAATCTCAAGTGTCATCCCTAAAGAAGCATCATCCAAGTGTTTTTCTACACCAACCATAGACCATCAATCTCATGTACAATCCCCCTATCAGAGAATGTCCCTCCCTTCATGGATGAGTAGATAGTGATGGTACGGGAATCCAGAGAGACAAGCTATTACCCGTGTGTTATATGATTTCTAAGAATATGTAGTGTACCATAAAGAAATCCATTATAACATGATATCACACAAACATATAAATCATAAATATGAAATGACAATGTCTAACTAACATTACTTTGGCCAAATTTTTCAATAGTTATTGATCTCTAAGATCAGTCAAATTAAAACACACCACTTGATCCGATTACCTTCATCTGATATTGTGATGCTAATAAGCTAGTGAAGTCCATCTCACACAATATAATATTTGGTTAACATAAATATAGCCAATAGATTAATACAAATTACTTCCTACTAGCGATCATAACTCATGCTAAATATAAGAATAATCTTAATGCATATATTTCATTTATCAAATGTATGAATGAATCATCACATATTATTTATCTCATAATTAAGCATAGCAATTACAGTTTATACCAATCAGGTTTAATCTAAATTAGACTACATACGCAAATTTATGTAAGTGGATGCAAATAGATTATTTTATATGATAATCACTAATATAATAGTCTACCATTTTAGGTACACACTACTTAATTTAAACAACTAGTTATAATTAAGAAAGTCATAGTTCTCATAAACACATAATCTTTCATTTTAACGTGTTATGTTTTTAGGTTATCGTATGCATATATAAGTAGGGTTTTATTCTTCAAAAGTCTATTTCTTAGTTTTGAACCATCAATGGAACTATAAATATAGGCAATCATCACATGCACTGCTACATATGTATATACACTAGTACATACTAGTACAGTCATGATATGTATCATTCACAAGTTTTCAATGGAAAAATGTAAAATATATAACCAATAAATCTCAGTGAGTATTTGTGGTCCATGATATAGTATATTAGTCATCTAAAATACACATAGTTCATAAATATACTATCCATTAATGGAAAAATCATAGTGTATATTAACCACTAACTTCTAGATCAAATTTTAGTATTACTTTATGAGTTATATTATCTAGTAATACCCATGTGCTTATGAATGGAGAGTTTATAAATATGGCATATTAAGTAGAGATGGTAAAATCAATTTGGTTTTTAAAATAATCCTCATACCCAGTGAACTCATACTTATATATAGTCAATTTAGAGTGTAATAACACATAATACCTTAAAATATAGACGCACTTGGTAAGTTTTCTATTTTACTCCTTTAGTCTATATCTTTTTACATATTTCACTATTTATATACATTGCGTGATCAATATATATCAATTCACTTATAATTCCTCATGTATATAGTCAATAAGTCTATACACTATTATGTAGTGAGGAATTATGTATATCCTATTAAGTAGATCTTTATAATTTCAAATTTTCATGTACTATTTACACACACAACCCACGTGTGTGTGTGTGTGTGTGTGTGTGTGTGTGTGTGTGTGTGTGTGTGTGTGTGTGTGTATTCTTATATATATATGCCTTGTCTTATATTTTAGGAGTACACAATAACTATTTATATATATCCCTAATTTAGAAAAGGAAGAAGGCAAAGACTTTATATTTCACAAAATAAGGCTTATATATATATATATATATATATATATATATATATATATGTCATAGTATACAAATTGTGGTTAAGCAATATCCATACCGATTCCTTATATTTTTCAAAGCATAACTAAGGTATTGAATAAATTTTTAATCTCATTTATGGAGTAAGGTGTCAATTATATTGCACATTATACAAGTTGTAGTTTACTATGCTCAGCTCATCCTTATGTAAATCTTGTTATTTGCTTTATATCTAATGGTATAAGATATATATGAATATTTATGAATCACTATCCATTTAATAGTGCATTATATACCCACATTGATATATATGATCTTATGAAATGTATACCCTTACATCATTTTTAGTTTAATATTGTAAGGAATATATCTGGCTTACGCAATAGATATAGAGTAATACATATGGCTTATGTCTATGCAAAAGTGGAACACCATAATTATTTATTTTAGTATACCATAAATTATATAGACTAGTTATCACACTATTCTCTGCATAGTAATTCAATAATATCTTGATATGAAGTTACATAATGTTTATTATTTCTAGGTAGATCGATCGCCTCTAAAATAACATATTTATACTATTATATAATGATGTTACAATTATAATGATCAAAATAAATATTTGTATAATAACAATGATGTTATATAGGTATGTTTCATGACTCCTAATTATACAGGTAATGTATATGATTAGCAATTTATACACACATTTATGCACTAAAATCACTATACCTAGAGCTTATGAATCAAGATCAGATTACTACATATACATTTTCCATTGGTTCACTATGATATATATATATATATATATATATATATATATATATATATATATATATATATATACACACACACACGCGCTAATTATTCACTATTTTTGTATGTCAATCTCACATAAAGTTGGTAAATATACTAATTTAGTTTGTCATACGCATATATAGTTTGATATGCAAATTGTTATCTATTTTTAGATTGCTACATTAGAATGGTATTGTCCCTAAATTGCTTTATTGGGAACCAATGTACTTAGTTTACCAAAACTAGAATACTCTCAACATGGTTTAATGTATTCATATTTTTATATTGTTAATACACTCAGCCATATGATTTATATTAGCATATGAACACATATATAGATTATCATTATGACACATAGTTCATAGAATTTTAATTACAATGCCTACCTTGAAAGTGTCAAATAATACTAGATGCACCCTTTCCTTTGCTCCACTTCATTCTTGTGTTCCAAAAATTCATGCTCTCTTCTCTTCTTCTATCCTCCTCTTCCTCCTCTCCTCTACACCCTATCTTCTTTTATTCTTTTTAGATATGATTTTTTCTTTCTTTTTTTTCAAGATTTTCCTCTTTTATTAAAAAGCTTTGTGATTTCCTTTAAAAATTGCCTTATTTCTTATTTTTTTGTGTTTTTCTTCATTCCATGATTTTTATTTAAATCTCACCTTTTTTATTAATTTATTGCCTTATTTTTTTATTTTTTATTCTAATTATAAATTTTCCTAAATAAATAATTAACATAATTTTTTGCCTAATTTTAACACAATATAATGCTATTGGTAATTATAAATTTTTTTACCTTATTCTATTTTATAATTCATTTTATTTTATACCATTTAATGGTCTCAAATATAAAAATATAATTTTTCTACTAATTTAATAAATGTGACCAAAACCATGATTTAACAATATTACAACTAATATAAAGTCGATGATGTTTTTTTAATCCAAAATGATAAATCAAAAATGCTAAATCAAATACATGACATAACCATATAGAGTAATTCTATATTAGATCTATGTTTAATATCCACAATGCATTGGCATGAGGTTAACTCCACATAAATAGTAAACTAAGCTAACACAAAACTAACCATGCATAAATAACTATATAAATACAAACAACATCAAAAATGCACTATGTTAACCATTCAACTATGTATATAACATGTACTAATTAATGTGGTATGTGTAGGGTTATAGCTAGTCCTCTATCATCCTTCATCCTCTCCATCTATGTCACCCTATCTAATGATTCTCTCCCTCTATCATTCTATGAAGGATGAGTCTCTCTTGCATCAAAATCACAAAATATAGATAGTTAATCCATAACATCTTGATATGTATATCATAAAATGCTAATGAAATAACATATAAAATGATCATGGTGTAAGAATATACACTACAACTAACTCATAACAAATAAATCATGTAATCAAAGAAATATTCAATTGCCCCATAACAACATATAACTCAGCTTAGTTCATAATAACCAAATCAAATTGCCAACTATAAATATCCATGGATAATCAAGTAAGTTTTCTTAGTGAGGAATCAGAATGTAACAAGATGGTTATTCCTATCCAATTATTTTTTATTATCATCTGGGATATGTGCCCATGCATTACATCCAAAAATCTAAAATGTTGTGCTTGATACCAGACCATTTTATTCATGAGTCATATCTTTTATTTCTAAGTGGGGAGTGTGAGTTTGAGTGTAGTTTACATGTAGTTTACACACTAAATTTCCTCTACCCAAAATTAAGGAGGAAAGTGCTTTAAATGTATTATACAATTGGTCATTTGATTTAGTATGTGGTTTTTATACTTAACTACACCATTCCATTGAGGGGTGTAGGGCACAATATGGTGAATTTGAATGTCTACATGTTTAATGAACTTGATCATTTAACTATTGAAAACCTCTCCTCCATTATTTATTTTGAGATATTGAATTTTTATCTCTGATAGGTTTTCAACAATGGCTTTGAAAATATTGAAGTGATCAAAGACATCACTTTTATTTTTCAGATAGTATACCCATGTTTTATGAAATAAATAATCAATGCAAGTAAGCATATATTTATATTTATGAAAATGAACATGTGGGAAGGACATAAAATCACTATGAACCAGCTACAATCTATCATTATCCCTCAAATATTTTTATTTTAGAAATGGATCCTTATGTTTTTTTCCAAATGCACAACCTACACAAAATCCATTTTTGGAATAAATTTTTGACAAACCAATAACCATGCTATGCTTACCAAGATCCTACAATGATAAATAATTGAGATGAATAAAACCCTCATGCCAAAGTTTAATCAAGTCATTATCAAGTGACATCATGACTTTTAAATTTTGAGTAAACACAAATTTGTGAAATACATACAATCTTGTTTGATATCAACCTTTCTAGTGGTTAGAATAGAAGACTAATATTTTACATTTATGATAATTTTCCTTCCCTTGATTGTGAATTATAATAAATGGATAGGTTTGAATATAAGTCTATAATGTGGATTAAAATGTTTAATATGTCATTATCGATCTCTATGGATCTTTCATGCTCAATAGTTATAAAACTGGAGTTTCTCACATATATTTCAATTGTGTGACTTTGGTCAATATTATGAATATAAGAGCCTTCATGCGCTATGTGGTGAGAGGCTTCTGAATCTAATATCTATTCACATACATGTGATCTAACTATAATTTTAGAATGGTATCTCTCATGGTGGGAGGAAACTACATTTTTAATCTCTTCTTCCAAGTATGTCATTTATTAAAACAATGATGTTCATGGTTTACTTCAAAATTTTCAACTTTTTCTATCAACATTTGCATTAATTTTGCCTTTGTCTTGATAAGGGGAAGAATTAAAGGTAAATTTTAGTGGCCACTATTTATTAATTCATGAATATTTTGGTTTTATAAATTTTCATTTGGTTATTTTATTAGGTGGTGAACAATATGAATTCACCAAAATTATCTGGGTGTAAGTTAGTTTTCCATATGGCTCACCTATTATTTAAAATAAATTTCATGGATATAAATATAATTCATCACTCCATCAAAAGTCAATATGAGATTATTCACCATTATATGTAATATATAATCATTCGATGACTAGATTTCTAAATCATATTAACATAGCTACCATTGATCAATGAGTTTTCCATATAGTCACATGTTAGCATACCTTCTATGGCAAGTTATATTTCGCATGTCCATTTTCTTGCATGTCTAAACATCGTCCGTTAACTTTTATTAGACTTTTGAGACACATAATTAAAAATTAATCAAAAACCCCAAGTTAATTTCTATATGGGCCACTAAAATCTACCCTGGGAGAGTTATCTAGAGATAATTTATTACTCTTAGGTTCAGGATTTTCTTTACCTTTTTATTTGGGAGGGCCATTGCTTTTTATAGAGTTATCTTGTGATGTTGCATGAGTATGATTAGATACTAATACCTATTACTTAGTACATCTAGGTCAAATGTCAATAGTAAAAATCAATTTGATCTATTCTCATTGAAGTTACTCATTGAACTTGTCAAAATTTGGTGCCATATGTATAGTTTCTAAATAATCTTATTGTGTGTAGTGGTTTGAAACAAATAATGAGTAGGGATGACCTAGTTTTGATTTTTTTTTTTTAAATTATAATGATTTTCTCATCAAAATTAGTTTCACTATTTTATACAAAGAGAAGGTTCAAGCACTTGACTTGAGTGATGAAATCCTCAATTTGAGGATAGTTGTCTGGATTGAAAGCTACAAGTTCATTTTCTAGATGACATGCCCATATTGTGTTTCCAAAAAATATCTTCCAAGATATTTCAAAATTACCAAGGCAACATTTTTTCTTCAAATTGAAACTTCAATTCAAGGGACACTAATTGACCTATGAGACCTTTGGCTTTGTTACTACAAATTTTTACATTTTATTTTTTCCCAAAGGCTAGAGGATAAATCACTTCACCCATTGCCATGTAGTAAATAGCCTTACTAAGTAGTGCATTAGTGAGGTACCCTTTCCAATTAAAGTAGTCTGAACCTATGAAAATTATTTTTTTTGTTCATGGTGTATCAAAAAACTTATTGTAGCTATTTTTTTTAGATGATAAAACAATTCTCATATTTTTGTTTTCTTCCCTAAACACACCCTTTCCACTACCCTTTCATTGTCATGTTTTAAAAATGAAACTAAAAACAAGGTTTTTGAATTGAAATTAAAAGAGGAATTTTGTAATTTAATCAAATAGGTATTTTTATATTATAGCTAAACAATAATTCTGATCTGAATAAAGATAAAACAATAGTGTGCATAATTTTTAAGTATACCCAAGATTTATCTTGAATTAATAGGTTGTATGTGTTTAATTTTTAGCCTCTGTAATATAGTGATCTCAAGTGTAAATAGTGAACATGTCCCAAAGCATGCCATAGATACACTATCCCATCTTCTACGTACACTGAGAGTAACTTCTCAAGGCTAACCACTTATTGATACACCATAAAACCAAATGGTTGAAAGGCTTGCTATTGGAAAAAAAATAAAAATCCTAGGTGCTTCCTATGTACCATGAGTACATAGAATCTAAAATCCATATATAGCATTTTTTATGGATTTATTATTAGGATAATTTTCCCTCACACCATACTTCAAGTAAAATTAATAATTATGTTTCCTAGAATGACAACTTTCATGAGTTTTAAAATTGTTAAAACATAGTTCTAACCTAAGGGATTTCTACTGAAAAAACAACACATGTCCAAATAAGCTATAATATATTCAAAATGGTAGTTGTTCAAAAATCTCAACATAATAAAAAAATTCTCAAAAATATATAATAAACCTTCTTGTAAAAAATCTTGATCCAAAAATAAATGAATTTGGCACGAATTTTGATGACCCTAAAAAATATTATACAGACATTAAATTTTCAGCTAATAGAGAAGGAAAATTTATAGTAGAGGCCAAGATATATCTTTCATTAATCTATGAGGTCAAAAGGAGCACTTTTAATTGTGTAATTCCTAATGCGACCCAAAATTGTCTTACAATTTTTGAATCAACATTTTATGTAAAAAGAGAGTTTGTTGTAGAGGCTAATAATTACAACCTGGTAAATTTTCAAATCAAATGAATAATTTTTATTTTTTTCCAAACCCTTAGTGTCCCTCTACATTCACCAATTTTTTATCAACCAGAATCCCCTAACAATAATGTGAGAGCATAATATTTGGGTATTTTTAGTAGGCCACTATAATCCAAGATTGAAATTCAACATGTAGAAAAGTAATCAAGAGATTTAAAAATTATAATTATTTTGGACACTAAAACAAAAGTTATATATGATCCATATAATTTTAATTTACTAATTAAATATTTTATAGCTTTGTTATCATATTAAAATATTTGGATAATGCCCAAAATCATTGTATCTACCATAAGACATATACCCACAATACATGCAATACTATAAATGACTGAAAGATTTCAATAAAAATAATACACATACACCACAAGTAGCATGACTACCTATTTATATTAAAAAACTAAGCATTAAATTTATATTATAACAATAACTATCATCCATTGTGAATACCTCAACCACTAGCTCTCTATGCTCTTATACAAATAAGTATTTTATCAAAATTTGGATTAAGTAGTGAATTAATCCTAATTAAGATAAACTAAAAAGAATAAATCAAATGTTGGAAATGTACTTTATAAAAATAAAATTGAATAAAATAACTAAATTTGATAAGGCTTAAATGATTACAAGAAGACTAACTATGGAAACAAATAATAAAATTATTTGTTTTTGCTTGACTATTGATTGTGTTGACCTATAGATGACTAAAATAGTAAATCAATAACTATGATTGTAAGTGAGCAGAAGTGGGAACTGAATTTGTTGAAGGATAGGATTGGCAAAATTAGGACATGATCAACTCCCACTACTTTCCTACTTGGATGATACTATATTTTGCTAAAAAATAAAAAACTAGAGAATGATTACTTATGATAGTTGAAGATGGGTTTATATGTGCATTTTGACTTTTAGAAGTATGCATACGACCTAAAACTAACTTTTAAAATGTTGAATTCCTAATAAAACTAGAAATGGTTGAAAACCTACAAATAGAAAAAGGTGGAGTGTAATTGGTTTGATCTAACCTCAATCACTCCCATTATGACGATACCTACATATCCAATTTTCCAAAGAGGGAATCAAGACCATGTAGTTCTCCCACTTGGAAAGATTTATGCAAATGTGATCCTTTGATTATATGAATGAATCTAGAACTCGCTTTAATACTTAATCATGATTTTCTCATGTCTATATAAAACAGGGTTTGGAATTCACTAAAAACTACTTGGATGCTTATAATCAGAATTGGGAAAAATGTGGAGCTTTTCCTTAGTGTACAATAGTGTAAATATACCTTTGTATTAAAATTTAGAAGTGATAGAATAAGTGACTTGAATGTGCCTTTGTATAAATTCAAAAGGGTAAAACACATGCTAGGAAGCCTAAAAATATGAAAGACAAGATAAGGGAGGGTATAATTTAAAAATTTGACCACTAAAGGGTTAAATACAAAATGTCCCATAGGGACAGGAATGCCTCCCACTATTTTCCCTTTTGGATGTTGTTTTCCCTTAGGTAAACATGTGAATTTTTGGATATGGGTTTAGGTATAAAGATGTTCAAGGGTATCATTAGTAATTGTGACACTTATGTAGGAAACATATAACAGAGCGGATTACCCCAAGGATCTGTGATATGGAATAAAATGCTAAAAAGTAGAAGCCTTCTTAAGCAAGCAATTAAATGGAAACTAGGAAATGGCTAGCACATTAAATTCTAGGATGATATTTGGTTAAAGGACAAGGCTCTCATCACACAAGGAAACTATGGAGAGATTGCTGACTTGGCTACTCAGTTTTTTGGAGATAGGGTCAGTGATTACATGGATAATAACCATGGTATGCATATCTGGAAAAATCTATTGGAATGTTGTGATCACCAGCCTAAGCTTTTCCCTAAAGTTTAGGAGATTTAGCAGTGGATGTAGGGGACCAGAATCCCTCTCTTGCCCCGTGAAGATGAGCAGTACTGGTGGCCAGATAACAATGGATCATTTTCTATCAAGTCTGATTATCATCTGCTAATTCCTAAGACTCAGAATAAGGATGTTTGTAGAAAGGTTTAGAATTATAAACTTATTCCAAAAATTAATATGTTCTAGTGGGTTGCTGCTCATAAAAAAATCTTAACACAGGATAACCTTCAAAAGAAAGGGTTTACCTTGGTTAATAGATGTTGTTTGTGTGGTTCAAAAGAGGAAACAGTTTCACACCTCTTCATTCACTGTGATTTTGCCCAAGAATTATGGGGCATAATTCTAAATAACTTTGGTATTGAATGGGTCTGTAATTCTGACTTTAAAGAAGTAATCCTCAGCTAGAATCCAACCTTTACATATCCTTGGCTTATGGAATTATGGAATCAAACTCTACCTTGTTTGAGTTGGAGTTTATGGAAAGAGCGCAACCACAAAATTTTCAAGGACACTGCTAGAAATGCATCTTAGGTGTTTCATTCCTTTATTAAGACTCTTATGGAAAGTGTCACCACTACCCATATTCATTTTATGGAGAAACCCTTACATCAAGTTTAAAATCAAATCACAGCTAAATGGAAGGTTTTAAACCTGATCCCTGATTATAACAACTCCAAAATTCTACAGAGACTAAATACTAAATGGATTCCCCCAAAGCCTAACTGGATGAAACTCAACTTTGATGGAGCATCCAAGTCTGATGGTAAAGCTAGTGGAGGAGGAATTATAAGAAATGATAAAGGATGGATGATCGCTATCTATGTTGGTGGAATAGGATTCCAAAGCCATAACTACGCTGAAGTAATGGCTTTCTTATGGGGGGTAAAATTGGCTATATCCCTAGGAATAAGGAATTTGAGTATACAAGGAGACTCTAAAATGGTCATAGATGTTGTTAATAAATCATCAAAGGTGGGAATTAAGCTAAAAAGATATCATTAGGGATATCCAATTGCTTTTGCAAAAGTTCTCCAAAGTGGAGATTTCCCATATTTCCAAAGAGGGAAACAGTGTTGCTAATGCCTGTGCCAATCTTGGTCAGTAATTTTTAGATTGGCGGGTGTGGTGCCAAGTTGTTCATATTCCATTAAACATTAGGGATATTATTCAAAAGCAGATAAATTCTCAAGGATGAGTCAAACTAATGAGAATATTAGCTCTTGAAGGAGGTCCAGTAGGAGGGGGCCATCATGGATCTCAAAACTTGTTAATTATTGTATTCTCTAGATAATCATTCATGATTTATTGTATCAAGAGGTGAAGCCACATGGGTCTCATTATGAATATTGATGGGACATGATTTACAAGCATGGGAGTAGCCAACGTCATCTCGGTATGGTATTTCAAATTATGAACCATTACATTTTCATTATGCATCAACGGGAGCAAGGGTTTGTAACCACTTCAAAGCTGAAGGTTGAACTTAGGAACTCCATGGGTTAGGTCTACAAATCCAAAATGGGAAGAGATCATATTAAAATTGAACCAGTCTCCTATTGTGAAATTAAATATAATCCTCTAGTTTGGCATTACTTTAAAGAAGGGGGAATCAGCCCATATCTGGAAAGGCTTAATGGATTTGATGAAAACTTGTTCGAGCAATTTGTGAGGTCCTGGTTAAATAGGTGTGTCACTATTGGCATAGTCAATTTTGAGATCTCTAAAAAGGTGATTGATATGGCTACAAGAATGACCATACAAGGGATAAAGCTTCAAAGAAAAACAAAAATTATGGATCTTGCAAGCCATAAATTATTCTTGGGAGAAGGTGAGGAACTAGTCCCTTATCAAGGAGGATTCGAGCATGCTAAACTACCTGAGCCATGGGATAGAGTGTGCTTCATTCTCATGAAGTACTTCATGCTTGAAGGATGATTTACCAGGTTCTATAATTACCATCTCCCTCTTTTAAATCACTTCAGGTGCAATGCTCTCATTAGTTTTCCTTTTTATCTGATCTCCTCTTTAGAACATTTTATCCTTAGGGTCAGAGCAAAAATGTCTAAAAAGCCAAATGTGAACCCTATTCTCCTACACCAGGGCCTCATTTTATGTTTATATAATTTTCACTGAGCCTTGGAGCTATCCAAGACTATTAGAGTTGATAGTGGAGATATTCCCTCCAATCCATTGTCTGGTGATGCCATTGATGAGTCTTATTTCTCCCCTGCTCCTTCCAAAACTAAAGATGTATCTTTCTCCACCCCAAAAGAGACCCCTGCTGCCACCCTGGGCTCCTTTGCAAGTAATAAAGGTAAGAAGAGGAAGGTTGATGTGGAGGAAGAGAATATTTGGGGGACCATTGAGATGACCCACAAAAATCCTGGTAGGGTCATGGGGGGTCAAGGTGGTAAACCTTATAAGTCTTCTAAGGCTAATAAGGAGGGCTCCTCCTTCAGAGTCATAAGGTCAGGGTGGATTGCTGGTAAACCCAACCCTAAAGCTAGACTTATTGAATTTTTGGAGAGCGCTTCGGAGGAATCAACTCGAGAGGAAGAATCTAAGGAATTGGAAATCTAGGAAATTTCTAAGGACACTGAATGGAAGTAGGAGACTAGGGAATTTGAGGTTACTGAAGAGGAGGGTGCTAACATTATGAATTCTACTGTCAAAAAGGGGGAAATGTATGTCAAGGAAGTTGGCAAGGAAATAGAGAATTATATTGGATGGAAAAATAAAATTGAGGCCCTAAAGGTTCAGATTCAGAAGCTAGAGCAGAACTTCACCAATGTGCTCTGGAATACAATTCTTCTGAACATGTCTATGCTGAAAGAAGTGGGTAATACTGGGCCTTCTATCAATGTGGAGAATATTGAGAAACTAAATGATCTCAAATCAATGGCTATGTAAGGAGAGACCTCTCTGACTCTCATCTTTCCATTTCTTGTTTATTTTGTTTCTGTGTCTGTTGGTACTCTGCTAGTGCCATCTCTCCTCAGAAGGCTTTTTTTGTTTGATCACCTTCTTGTCTTTGCTCTGTAAAGGGTTCGGCCCCTGGTCTACCACCTTACTTTATCAAAAAAATATAACAATTTGGAAAGAAATAGGTCATCATATCTACTTAGGATAGGTTTAGGTGGAAAATTAGGTATTGATTAAGTGCCCAAGTTAATTAATATTAAAAAGGGCCAAAACTAGAATGATTAAGTATTCAAGACCAGATTTAAGTTACTACATTCCCCTATCCCCTATTCTAGAAATGAAATTTATAGATTAAAATAAATATATACCTAAGACACCACACTTTTTATTTGAGTTGAAAATTTAATATTAAGAGGCATTATAGTCTTTGGCAAACCTTACAAATCACATGAAGTAATTACTTTGTCCTTTTGCAAATTGAATTTTGAGAAAGCTTAAATTTAAAGTTGTTTAAAACTTGAAATTGAGTAAGCACACAAAGTTGGGGGATAAAAATGGGCCTACCCATGGACATGATTTTCCTAAAATTTTAGAAATATAAACTTCTATAGATAATTTGAGATATCTACACTCCAAATTTGAAGATGGTGTAAGAATATGAAATAGATAATTTAAAGTCTAGTTTTCATAACACTATTTTTTTTTTTTAAATGGTTAAGTATAACTAGGTCAAACCTCTAAAATTTTAAGAGGAACTCCTATTTTTTAAGAAAATAGAGTAGATAGACAGTCGTGTAGTGCACCACTTTTTGAGTAACATTTAAGATTGTTTGAAACTCTTTGGTGAAAATTTACATAAGATCTAGTTTGTGACCTATATTTTTTCAATGAATACTTTTTTTATGAAATTTTCAAGTAAATAGATCCTAAAAATTGATTAAAAAAATAGATAGCCACCCATGCGGCATGCCTAACTACCTCAAAAAAAAAAATCTTTTTTTTTAATGTGTGTAGTATTAGGCCTAGTTTGTGACCATATAACTTGTTTTGCACTTGGATCAATGAGAAAAAATTACATGAACATGTATATGCATGTATGTTTGTGGCATGTAGTGGCCTAAAAAAGGTATAGTTAGAAATCAACATAGTTTGAAACATTAAATTATTCCAAAAATTATAAAAATAATATTTTTGGAAAGAGGAGAGTGTTCTCATCATGATGGTATTAAGTTTTTGAATTTTACCATTAAAATTTGTAATGTATTTGGTGATCAAAGTTAAATTTTTTTTTATCAATACTCTCAAACTCGGTTATTTGTAAATTGGTAGGTCTAAACCTTTGGCCCAGGAATCCAAGCCATTCCCAAGCCAAAAGGCTTGGTGTTTGAATTCAAATTCAAATAGTGTAATCATGTTAGTAATGCAATCACATTATATCTTCATAACACCCAAAAACACAAATTTGTTCTTGAGCTCAAATTTTATATATGTTCTTGATATCCCTAATAATGATGTTTTTTCATGTGATACAGGAAAGGTCCCTAGCCTTAGATAGTGAATTAAGGTGTCATGGTATCACATTAGATTTCAAAAAATTTATGGGTATTTTAATATGTTAACTTGAATACTTATAATTACTTTGTTTTAAGGTCTAACTCATTATACATTTTAAAATATAACTAATTTTATCATGAGATGTCATAAAATGCATTTTTTAAACCTATGGCCAAAAATTAGCATTTGGAGTACCAATGTAGCTATGCATATGAAGTAAATTAGGGCTATTTTGAGTCCCTTCAACCTAATTACTTGACTATAAAATGTGATTTTGGGGTTGATTGGATCCAATTTCATTAGCTCAATTGAAGAAAATAAATTTTAATTTTTTATGCAAGTTTTATATGTATAAAATGTGGTTTTGAGCTCAATAAACTTGAATGTCATCAATCAATGAATGCAAATGTTGATTAATTAAATTTTGGAGGTAATAAGGACCAAAATGAGCCACATTAACCTATTTTAAATCATATATGATATGTTTTATAGTGAAATTAATCCTAATTTCATGTCATATATAATTAAACAAAGAGTTCATTCATTTAATCTAGGAGGCATTTGAGGCCAATTTGAACCCCTTCAAGAGAAAGATCTGATTTGGGGCAAAATTAAGTTTGATTCTATCATGAATTGATATAATTAGTCAATTTATGTAATTAGGGGTGTGATTTGGGCAAAATTGAGCCTCTAAACCAAATTTATGGCTCAATCAATTGTATAATGTATGTAACATGTATGGCTTAACTGATCCCAATTTTATCATATATGCAAACATGAAGGAAATTGTCATAAATAGGTAAATAAATAGATTAAATTTTATTCAATTACCTTACTAAGTTGACCCTATATCTAATATCTTAAACCCTAAACCCTGTACCATTTACCTTAACCCTAATCCATAATCCTTAAACCCCAAACCCTTTAAATTGTAGACCCTAAACCAAACAATTTATCCCCAATTAACATCTTTTATATAGTAATAATTAGGTTCACAAGAATCAACTTGGTCAAAATTGCATTAATCATTACTTTAATTGACTTAATTGGCTCAATCTATGATGATGTGGGGGATAATTGAGCCCAAAATCACATTCTTTTCTCATAGATATAGGTTTAAGGAACTCAAATTTTCCCCAATTACCTTCACAATTGTACCTTATATACCTTAAGCCCTAATCCCTAAACTCTAAACCATAAATATAAACTATTTAAACCCTAAAACAATCATTTTATCCAAATTAACATCATTTAGACTAATAATTAAGTTCACATGGATCAATTTGCCCTAAATCACATGATTGATTGCCCCATTTGATTAATTCACTCAGTTTGCATGATGACATTGGGTATAATGAAAACCTAAAAACACATTATATAGTCACAAATAGGTCCAAGTGATTCAAATTATCCTCAATTATCTTTGTGATTAGATCATGTGTACCATAAACCCTAAACCTTATAGGTCTTAAACCCTAATACCTAAACCATAAACCCTATACCCTATATTTTAAACCCTAAACTAATCAATTTAACACTAATTAACATCATTTAGATCAATAATTAATTATATATATTACTTAATTTGGCCCCAATTGACTAATTGGCTCAATATATGATGATGTGAGAGACCAAAAACATAGTGATATGTACACCCTAAACCATATATACATTAAACCCCAAACCCTAAGCCCTAAACCATAAACCTTAAATATTATAGACTAAATTGTAAATCATAAACCTTACCTATTTACCAATTAATTTATCCCTAATTAACATCCTTTGTAATAAGAATTAGTTTCACATGGCATAGAGTAAGTAGACCTTAGATATACCCCTAAACATAAACCCCATGCCCTAATCCCTAAACCCTAAAATAGAAATTGTAATCCCTATGCCCTAATTCCTAATCCCTAAACCCTATGTACTAATGCCTTAATCCCTAATTAGTGTCAAAATGAGCCACATGAACCTATTTTAAATCATATATTATGTGATTTGGAGTTAAATTAACCCTAATGTCATGTCATATATAATTAACCGAAGAGTTTATTGATTTAACAAAAGAGGAATTTGAGGCCAATTTAAACCCGTTCAAGAGCAAGATATTATTTGGATAAAAATTAAGTTCAATCCTATCATGAATTGATCCAATTAGTCAATTTATGCAATTAAGGGTATGATTTGGGAAAAATTGAGCCCCTAAACCAAATTTATAGCTTAATCAATTATATAATGTATGTAACATGTATGGCATAGCTAACCCTACTTTTATCATAAATGGAAACATGAAGGTAATTATCATAAATAGGTGAACAAAAAGTTCAAATTTTTTTCAATTACCTTAGCGATTGGACACTATATCATATACCTTAAACCCTAAACCCTTTAAATTGTAGGCCCTAAACCAATCAATTTATCCCAAGTTAACTTCCTTTATAGTAAAAATTAGGTTCACAAGGATTAACTTGGTCAAAATCACATCAATCATTACTTTAATTGACTTAATTGGCTTAATTTATGATGATGTGGGGGCTAATTGAGCCCAAAATCACATTTTTTACTCATATATCTAGGTTCAAGGAGCTCAAATTTACCCCAAATGCCTTTATGATTGTACCTTATATACCCTAATCCCTAAATTTCCTAATCATTAAACTCTAAACCATAAACATAAACTCTTTAAACCCCTAACCAGTCATTTTAGCCCAAATTAACATCATTTAGACTGAGAATTAAGTTCATATGGCTCAGTTTAGCCTAAGGCACATGATTGATTTCCCTATTTGACTAATTCACTAAATCTACATGATGACATTGAGTATAATTATAACCCAAAAACACATTCTATAGTCACAAATAGGTCTAAATGATTTAAATTATCCTCATTTATCTTTGTGATTGGACCCTGTGTACCCTAAACCCTAAACCTTGTAGGTCTTAAACCCTAAGCCCTAATTTATAAACCCTATACCCTATATTTTAAACCCTAAACCAAATTATTTTATCACTAATTAACATCATTTATAGTAATAACTAGGTATATACATTACTTAATTTATCCTAAATTGCATTACCCATTATCCAAACTAACTAATTGGCTTGATCTATGATGATGTGGGGGCTAATTGAGACCAAAAATACAATGGACCCTATGTAGACCCTAAACCATATATATATTAAACCCTAATCCCTAAACCATAAACCCTAAACACTATACCCTAAATTGTAAACCATAAGCTTTCCTTATTTATTAATCAATTTAGCCCCAATTAACATCCTTTGTAGTAAGAATTAGGTTCATATGACATAGAATGATTAGACCTTATATACTCATGTAAACCTAAACCTTATGCCTTAATCCATAATCCCTAATCCCTAAACCATAAAACATATATTATAAACCATATTCCCTAATTTCTTAATCCCTAATCCTTAAACCCTATGTACTAATGCCTTAAACCCTCATCTCTAATCTATATTAAGAATAATGTGATTACGTTATTCAATAACGTGATCACATTATATAATGTGGTCATGTTATTATTAATATAGATAAACTCACTTGTCAACATCTATTTTTAACCCAAATATAGAATTTTATCCCCATAAACATTCTTTGTGTACTTTTATAGGACCTACGAGACCTATGTACTTCTTTTGACCCTACCTTTGAAAATCTATAAATTGTCCTTGATGGGTGATGGATCACATTCAAGGAAGAGGAAGATGTTGAAGAATAAAACACCAAAGGAATTAGAATAATTGAGAGAGAAAAACAAGATATGAATGCAAAAAAATTGTTTAAGAAAAGGTACAAACCCTAATCCTGATGAACCAAATGCCATAGTTAATGATCCAATTGACAATAATGAATTAAAAAATCATTAAATTTATCATAATGAATTTAATAATGATGAAATTAACTATAATGAAATGAATAATAATTAAATTGACAATAATGAATTAGATAATGTTGGAAGTTTAAATTCAAAGTTCCAAGTTTTTTATTTTGTTGATGATAAATCTATGTAAGATGCTCTAACCCCCATGAATGAATATAATTTTATGGAAACAAATAATGATGAAATTGACAATCAATAAAATTTTATGGAAACATATAATTAAGAAATAAATTATGAATAAAATGTCATCCCACCTCTAAATAATGAAATTAATAGTGATTTTGAAACACCCTCTCAATAAATTCCACCATTAACAACAAATCTAAGAATTATGATTATAAAATACAAGTACTTAATTGAATTTGATGAAATTATTTTAGAACCAATTCATAACAAAATGTCTGGTCGCCATTTAAGAAGACTGGCTTAACAAATTTGGGATAGTTTGTTTCATAATTTGGATTATGATAATCAAATATGTCAATTATTTGTTTCATTGATCAAATTGACTGAGATGAGACCTATAAAGTACACATTAGGACTAACATCTAACATGGATGATGAAAACAATTAAATTGTTTAAAATTTACATGATGCATATCATACTATAGGCCCAAAATCATACACCCAAGATTGTAATGTTGCCCAATGTATACTTAAAATTTGTGCAATGAGTGGCCAAACAAGAAAAAAATGAATTCTTTCAAAAATGAGCTAAACACTTATATAAATAGAAAAACATTACTAAAAGCAATTGAAATATGTGAAAAACTTAATGAACCTAATACCAATGATCTTTAGGCATTCTCTAGTATACTTCCATGAAATTACAAGGATATAGTCAATGTTCTCAAAGAGTTACTCAATAGTGGAAATACAATATAAGAGTTTCACCCAATACAAGAGATATTGTGAAAATAAGAGTTGGTTCTTGTAATCGTGAACCACATCTAAAATGTTTATTGGATATGATTCAAACACAATTGCACTCTAAGTTTTTGGAAAAACATCCAAAAATTTCTATTTGTCAAAGATATTTTGAGATGGCCAAACCTTTTTATGTAAAAAAAAATAACACACGCACCACTTGTTGTTGTAGGCAACATGTTGAATTTTCTATGTATTGTGATGTTTTTGCCATATTCATTGTACTTTGAATACTAACAACATTTTACAAGAGTGTGGCATTAAATTTATACCAAATGAGTTAGGGAATTTATTCTAACTATTTTTTGTAAAAGACTAGATGGACAATTATTTTATAACAAATCATGTTTAGATAGAAATTGTAACATTTGTGATGGATTACCAAAATTAAAAAATTGTATCCATAAGGAGAGTATAAGTGCCTTGGATAGGAACTAGTTAGAATTATAAATCAATGAATTATCAAGTAAAAGATGTTAAAGAATCTAAAAGATGTGAGCTTGTTACAAAAAAGATACCTATTTCTAAATTTTTGGTCAAATTTAGGGAGAAAAATGTTTATGAGTATATAAGGCACACATAGGGATAGATGGTTGGATGAACATTTCAAGATAAGAAAGGATACATTCCCACTTGATTCAATTATTTCATTAGTCAAATTTGCTGAAAATTACACATTCAAACCCCAAATGTAAGTTAAATCATAGTATTACAAATCATCACAAGTTACCATATTCATGCATATAACATTCATGCATGTACCTGATAGTATAGAGAAATAACATAAAATATTAAGGGAGTACCATTTTGTATCAATGTTGGCTGATCACATTGTTTAGAGTATGTTCAAGGTTGTCTTTATAAGCTCTATGAATAGTTGAGTAAGAGGAACATTACTTTCAATCAACATGAAATTTGGTCAGACAATTACACCTCATAATTCAAAAATTCATAGATATATTATTAGTTGACCAAGATGCATGTTACCACTAGTGTATAACACATTTGGATTTTCACTGAGGTTGTCCATGCTAAATGGGATCATGATCATATTGGATCATGTGTAGAAAGAGCCATTGAAAGGGAGGATTTGAAATTTGAAGAGGGTGTTTATTTGATAGATACAAAAATTGTGGTTGAATGGTGTAACAAGAACATGTGTCATGGTGCTCAACCAAATTTTATTATTCATAGACATTTATGGTCAATGGAGTAAGAATAATTGGAAAATTATGACACTCTAATGGGTTTAGGTGAGCTCCACTCATTTCATAACTCAAATGCAATTTCTTGGATTATTCATACAAGACACTTGACATGTTTTTATTTTGTATGCATAGACTCTATTTGGAATGAGTGAGTCACAAGAGTGGGTGGATGACTAGAGTTCTAAACATCTAATTCCAATCAACACATATCAACTTTCAATAACATTACAACTTATATATATGACATTATCAAATGACTTTGACCATGTATCTAATTTAGTGCAGCTAGCGTAGAATATTTTTCATTATGTATAATTTATTCTCATCATATATCTTCATGGTGTCACTAAAAATGGTTTTTTGTGATACAGGGCATGTTTTTTGCAGTTATTATAGATGAGGAGAATGAAGAGGGCACATATTACTACTTATGTTAGTATGTAGAGAGAAAGAAAAAATTATCTTCCCCAATTATAGATGGAGAAAACATTGACTATCCCAATGGGTCGGTGGTAGTCACTAGAACTTGATTTCGATGATATCCTATAAAAATTCAAATCGATGGTTGTTTGAAGTGCAAAAGAATATACTTTGTTATTCAAATTTAATTCTTGTAATAAATATTCAATTACAAAAATATCAATGGGAGTCATTAAATAAGAAACTATGGAAATTTTGGGAGTCAAACCATGAAGTTATTCTAGATACTATCAAGGTTAGAGCATATCCTAGTGGTTTATTACATTGAAATGCACAAGTAAGTTGAATTTTCAAAAGTAGATGTAATCAATTTTATCAAATGTTTTTTATTTTAATAGGTACTACATATGAAATTATTTTTTAATTACTTACTAAGAATTTTTTGTAAGTTAGTGGTGTCAGATAATCTTCCACCTTCATGTGGTTGGCACTTTTACTAAATAATTTTATGTTCTTGAAGCTAAAAGAAGCCAACTAAAAGTACTTAGCATTTGTTCTTGAAATGAGGTTGCCTTGAATGAAGGAAGGTGTATAAGGAGCATCATGTCTATTTGAAGTGTTTGATGTGGTCAAATGCCTTCAGTAGTTGACCTTTATTTGGGTATGGTGGTCTCCTTGATTCCATTTTTATTTAACTCACCATGTTTTTGCCTTTAATGCTTCACTTATTCTTCAACCAACTTGTTTGCAACTCCCATGAAGTAGTTCCATTATTATTAGGTAGTTTGAAATACCTTCAATGCTTCTTTGACTCCATCAAATGACTATTTATTTTCTAAAGACATAGGGGTAACATATTTGACATTTTGAAAGCCTATTTCCTAGGAGATCATGGTTTAACTATCTTCCCATTCAACATTTATTCCTTCTTACTTGCATGTAATGGATTGTCAACTCTCAAGTTACCACTCTCTCTTTACATTTACTATCATATTCATGATATTGCATGATTTTCAATGTAATATCCCCACTTATGGACAATCCTCCACTTTAATCATGTAAATTAAGTGTAGGCATCTTTTTAAGTTTTATTACATCTCAAAATTTGATTAAAAAACCTCAAATTAGAGACCTCTTTCCTTGGAGATGAAAATTACCTACTCTTTATTCTTGACTACACCAATCCACCTCATTAGTGTAGATAAGGTGGATAGTGTATAGATCAAGGTTATATTGATTCTTTACCTTCATGTGGTTGGTGTTATCACATAGATTTTGCACCCATTCCTTGATGTAGTAGATCATTGTGCAAATATTTAATGATACAGTGTAAAAACCTCCAAGTTATATGACCTTAGTGAATTGAGGTTAACCTCTAGAGAAGGTTGTCTTTCTTTCACTAAATCTAGTACAACTAATAAAATATTAGTTTTATATAATTTTTTCTCTTTTAGTGTTCTTGCTCCTATACTAGGGTTTGACTAGGGAAAAGAGTTTGAGAATGAAATTTTCAAAATAGAAAATGGTGATTGCACCAAAAAAAATTATAGTGGATTTTAGTGCTTGCTTAAATGAACACAATAGAACAAAAAATATATTGAAATTTTTTTGATCACAAACTCATGCAAATGGGAAATCAAAGGCAATATTTTATTATTTTTAATAGAAGGAAAAAGATTCTTTTATTTTAATCAAACAATATTTCAAAAGGGTAAAAAATACCAAAAATAAATTTTTGTGACTAAAGACTAAAATAAGAATTAAAACTTCCAAAAATACTCAATTAACTTGAATACATAGGGATTTCTCAGACAAGAAAGGCAAATCTTCAATTATTTTTCATTATCTAGGTTACAACTTGTAGAAAATACATTCAAAATACATAATAATATTATTAACAGTAAAAAGATAGATTGGGCTAAGGGGTTTTTCCCATCTTTATATAAAATATCTCATAGATGAGATGTAATTATCAGAAACCTCAATGCCCAGTAGAAAAATCATGCAAATTTGGAACTTCATGCAAAAATAGGCATGATCTTTAACTTATGGCATTCTTATCTTGGTAAAATGGTTTGGAAAATAACATGCAAGGATGGGTGTGATCTTGAACTTAGTGTGGCATGGATAGAATTGAAAAACTTCAAACAATGCTTCTCTTCCTCCTCCATGCAGCTACAAGTGACTCTTCATGCAAATGGAACACGAAAATGGAACTCAATGTTTAATCAAAAGATAACTTAGAAATGACTCAATTTACTTTTTTGCAAAACCCTGAGTTGAAATTTACAAGTGAGACTTTTACAACTTTCAAATCATACCACTTTTTTGAAATTAGAATTGTAATTTTTAATATGTGATTTTACAACTTAATCAATTATAGCTTGTCAAAATGAAAAGTGTAATTTGCAAGTCTACTTTTTATAGTTTCCAACTTGTTAAAATAGAAAGTGCAAAATACACATGGCTCTTTCTTAAAAAGAGCTATAAAAATATAGTTGCAATTTATAAAATGCAACTTAATAATGTTTTTGATTAAATAAGTAGGAAAATAGGGTCCTGGGCCCTTTACAAAGCCACCCCATGGGCACAAAAGTCCTCTGACGAGGCAAAAACAACATATAAATAGTACACTAACAACACATACATAGCACTACAATATAAAACAAGAATGAAAAAACATAGGTACACATAGAACCAAAAAAAAACTATGGGCTATCAGTAGTCCCATATTTGACTAGGAACTCAATGATTTCCTTATAGTCACCAAGACTATTCACACCCACATCCCTTAACCTGTCAAAATCTTTCACCACAGCAAACATGGAATCTGCATGATGAAGAGACTTGGTGGCATATTCAACCATTACTCTCCTTTTTTATGCATTTTATCCATTTTGGCCTTGATTTTCATGATTTCCTCTACCATTGTGACACATAGTGAGTAGCTACCTTTTTTTTGACCTCAGGCCTCTACAGCATCCTCCTCCATCTCATTTGAGGAGGGATCATTCATTTTAGGAAAATAGATCATTCCCTTAGCTTCTTTCTCTGACCCTAAGGGAGACCCATCTTCACTAACCTTAGAAGTGTCTTTAAAAAATTCAAAATCATCAAAAATGACAATTCCTTGAGGGTTTTGGGATGGGATTCTAGAAATACGGTTGGACCTATGAACACCCACACTACCCCTAGCCTCATTCTCAACTAGATTAGGATGCAGGTCTAAAACTTTCCTTGACTCCTCATCTCCCCTATGATCCTCCTTATTAGACTTAAACTTTTTTAGGTTGAATGTTTCCTTCTTCCTTAACCACCTTCTGACCCCTTTTAGTAGACCCCTTCACAATCCCTTGGCTAAGTGTCTCAATCTTATAACAGATTAACTTCAGGGAATTAGCCTTGGAAGTAGGGGGTCCCAATAATAAGAATATAATATATGAGAATGTTTTCAATATAAATAATTAATCAATTTCCAATACTTCCTCTACCTCTTTGTCTTTCTCACCTAAAATTTTTGAACATATGCATCAAAAGCCTTAAAGCATAGATTCTTTCTTCATATGTGCCAAAAGAGTAGAGGTTGGATTTGCAATCTACAATTGTGTTAAAAATGTCTTGATTTCTTGCAAACCCATCTTATCTAATGTATTATGATAGATGGCAGTGAATAGGCTCAAGGTAAAGACTATTTTTTAGTAGACAACAATCCTTAAATTTTCTCCAATCTTCCATGGAATATGAGAATGTTTTCAATATAAATAATTAATCAATTTCCAATACTTCCTCTACCTCTTTGTCTTTCTCAACCTAAAATTTTTGAACATATGCATCAAAAGCCTTAAAGATCTCCTAGATTCTTTCTTCATATGTGCCAAAAGAGTAGAGGTTGGCATCTCGCAATCTACAATTGTGTTAAAAATTTCCTTTCTTATCTTGATTTCCATAACCCATCTTATCTAATGTATTATGATATATGATGTAGCAGTGTAGAGCTCAAGGTAAAGACTATTTTTTAGTAGACTCAACACATCCTTAAATTTTCTCCAAACCTCTTCCATGGAATATGAAATGTTTTCAATATAAATAATTAATCAATTTCCAATATTCCTCTTAACCTAAAATTTTTGAACAAATCAAAAGCCTTAAAGATCTCCTTTCTTTCTATATGTGCCAAAAGAGTAGAGGTTGGCAATCTCGCAATTACAATTGTGTTAAAAATTTCCTTTCTTAAAGTCATTTCTTGCATATCTTTAACCATCTTACCTAATGTATTATGATATTTGATGTAGCAGTGGATAGAGCTCAAGGTAAAGACTATATTTTTAGCAAACTCTTTTTCTACCACATCCTTAAATTTTCTCCAAACCTCTTCCATGGAAAATAGGTTATCTTCATATCTATCGGCCTACATGACAACTTATTCAACATATCTTCTATCTCATATAGCATGTAATTGGCCTTGTCATGGGTAATCTTGGCCTTATGTGTAGCCTCCTTCAGTAACTTTATTCGAAATTGTGTAGCTCTATCCAATTCCTCTTGCTCTCCATCATTCTTCAATATATTTTTAGCAAGGAGGATCTCTATGTCAATAAATTTTACAGGTGTCAATTTTGGATAACAGAGATTTAAAATTTCTATTTATCCCTCATATTTATTGGCTAGTCCTCTCAAGGTTATCCTTCTCTTTCCCAAAACTATATAATGGTCCATTATCATATCAATAATTTTATTGCCTTTAGATATGAGCTCCTTTGACCATTATTTAGTGGCCTTTCTCAATCCTATAATTTCTATCACCACATCAATTGCTACCTAATCTATGATTTGGGTGACTAGCTATGTTGGTTTGGGTTGTGTTGATGGAATAGTGGGCTCTATGAATTTATTTAGTGTAGAAGTAAGTTAATCAACCTTATTTTTCAATTCATCCTTAGTGACCTTGTCACTATCTATCTTCTCAAAGAAGAATTTGATGATGGATTAAACATTGTGTTTCAAACCCTCTCTTGTAGGACTATAAGGTGAATCTTTGATATTTGATAGTCCCCCACCACTAGATCTTTTTTATGTGTGTCTAGTGGGGGGACTGCAATCTCAAAATATATTTCCCCTGTTGAGTCACACAATATTCTAGATAAGGTCCAGAGAGTAGCCTTGGATTTATTCTTCATCTTTTAAAGACTAAAATCCAATGTACTTTGGGAAATCATTTGCTTTCATTTCTTTTCCACTATTTGTGCTAGAAAATTGGGGGTATCATCCTATTGTGTAGATGTTATCACTTGAGAATCTACATCAGAGGCTACTATACTGGTAAGCATGATGACAAGTGTTGAATCATGTGTTGATGTTATTTTTGATTGTTTGATAGACATTTGTGCCATTTCATCACCATTTATAGGTTGCAAGTCCACATTTTCATCAAGGATATATTTTCCTCTTATCTCCACTAAGGGGTTAGGGAAACTATGGAATTGGAAGAGGTAGGGACAGATGTGTCTACTAAGGGTGTAAGAAATGGAATTTATATCAATAGGGTACTAAACATATGGGCTCAAAACTTGGGAGCTAGTAGAATTTTGGAGGCCAAAACATCAAATGAGTCAATTAAATGGTTTGGAACATTTAGGGATGATAAGGTAGGGAAGATGAAAGGGGATGAAGATGAAGTAGTACTTATCCTAAGAGTTAGGATGGCCAATGAAACTAAAGTCAAGATGACTGAGTCTAATACTATATACTATTGAGTGGTGTTAGAAATCAATGGGGATGGAATAAAAGGAATTATAAATAGAATGGAAGGAGGAAGTGAAATTTTATGAAGGGAAAGTGAAGTGGAAACTTGAGTATCCACTGAAGGGGGACCCTGAGTGTCCACTTGACTTGATTTCACTAGTTGTACTGGACTTATTGTTACAAGTGAAGTGGTAGGAATGAGGGGTGGAGTGGAAAACTAAGATTTAGGGGAAGTGGAGATAGGAGGTGGAGGTGTTGGAACTATAGGAATAATGTAAAGAGGTGAGGGGTGAAATGTAGAGTTAGGGGTTATAACTATTACTTATATGGGGGTTGAAGTTATGGATGATCTAACTTGTAGCTGTGTCTTTAGATGAGATGATGATAAATTGATCTATTTCTACCCCATCTTTGTTTGATTTCACCTTCTTAGTCTTATATTTATTTTTTTCTTGTGAGATATCACTAGACCCTCTAATTGTTCTCCTATTGTACCACTAGGACACTTTGTTGATGAAGTAATTCCTTCTTCCTTGAGATTTAATAGCTTCCCTCTAATACTTTATGTATCCATGGTCACTTGGAACCTTTTACTTCTAAACCAATTGATCATTTTATTGATCACATGTATTATTATATTTATCAAAGAAAAATATTCAGGGACTAACCACCTACTAGTAGAAGGGGTTGAGTGATGATCTGATTGTAGTAGTTCTAGTCCACTAGGGACTCATCATCCACCAATTCTTTGGGGACTAGTGCTAAATAAAATGATTTGACTTATTTCAAGGTCATTCTAGAATGGTCCTTCATTCTGACCTTTTCTTCATCCTTTAAATCCTCCCAATAATCTTCAAAATATGGAACATGGGAATAAGTAGAGATTCCCAGTGTGTTGGTGATGTTACCATAAACATCATAGTAAGTCCTTGCCTCTAAAGTCTCAGTGTCATCTTTGTCATTTCTTACTCATCACACTTGGATTTAAGTAGGGATGGGCATGTATATCTACCAATATTGATTTGAAAATGAATTCTTGACTTGTGCTTACTGGATAGAAGCTTATGAGTCTCAACACATTATTTTACCATCTCCATCGATGCCCACTTATCACTCACATATATTGGGAGTGTATAAGGGTAGCCATTAAATTCAAATACCCTAATATAGGAATAAGTGGGGAACTAAATGAAGTAAGGGCCCCACTCAGGTGATTTATGTAGTAACTATTTCTAATAATCTCACTCTCCCAAGATCTTTATCAAACATTATGATGATGCAATAGATGAATGCATCATTGAATCTCCTAAAGTGTTGATTTTTAGCCTCTAAAGTGAGGTTAGGATAAAAGTTATACACTCTACTTATCTCACCAGGTACTATGTTGAGGCCTGGGTAGCCACGTCCTTTAGCCTATATGTACACAAGGTAGGAGGTCATGAAAAACTTTCCTATTATTTATACCTACATCAATTACTTATGCAGAGAGTTACTAATGAGTTGGGCCCAGTGGATGTATTGTGCATTCTAATGAATGACCCAAATGTACTGGTACATCCACTCCTACAAGCTCTTGGCATTAGGACTACTAGTAATCTTATACAATAATATTATTATGTCTCCCACCTCATTATTGAAGTCAATTATTGCCAATGTTTTTAGCAATCTAGTGGAGGTAGCCCTGGGGGTCTTAAGCCATTATTTTTTTATCATTATCTAACATCCCTCTCTATTTTATTAAAAGAATTATTGGGATGTTTCTAGAGCTATTTCAAGATATCTCTCAAAATTCAAGATCACAAACACTAAGTCAATAAAATCTTGGTCCATATTCAAAATCTTTTCCCATTTATTGTTCAAGACCTCTCTTTTATCAACATCATAGTGTTGGGATAGTGTTAATACCAACTCAAGGCTTTACACCATCAGATGGAAAGCTACTACTTATGGCAATCTAAAGTCATAAATACTCTAGTCCAATCATTCTTAAATTCTTCATTTATTCAAGTCTAGAAGTTCCCTAGGTCAATGTGACCTAGGTTAGTATCTATGATCTCAACACTATTATATTCTAGGCTGAGAGTCACCCTAGGGCCTTTTGATTTGAAATCTATCTCCTTCCCAGACATGAATTTTGGAGTGATGCTTAGTGAGAACCAACTTAAAAAGTTAGTAGGATTTATAGGTGTTTGGAATAGGTAGAATCTCTGATGGAGATTGGAGGTGCTCTAAGTAGGTAAGAAGTCTAGAAAAACTTAAATTTGTTCTAAACAAGTGATAACTCCATAGAAATTTGAAGTGTTATGGGTAATGAGAATGTTTGGTAGAATTAGAGATTCTTTTGATTAGTATAAAATCTTATGGGGATGGAAGGTGCTCTAAATAATGGAAATTTCCATGGAGATGAAAGGTATAAACTAAAAGTGGGAATCCCATGTGTCTAAGAGGTTTTTAGAAAAATAGAAAATCCCATAGATATGATAGGTGCTTCTATCAAGTATAAATTTTATAGGGACTTAGAGGAATCTTTCAAGGAATATCAGTCAATGGTGTGAATATATGTGGGTATATTTTCCTAGCTATCATTTTTTACAAACCCTAGATTTGACTATGAATCTTTTGGGAGAGAATTTTTAGGTTTGAATGTGAAATTTTGGAAAAACCTAATGTTTTTATGATTTATAAAATACAAGCCCTAGGAAAACCTTAGATCTCAACTAATTTTTGAAACCTTGAAAAATAGCACTACCTATAATAGATCCTACCATGACTACAACATGAAAACCCTTAGAAAAATTTTAACATTAGCTTACACAAAATCAAAACCCTAAACAATTGCTATCAACTATTTGCAATAATGGAAGTAACATAACAAGCTTCAAATTATAGGAAACTAAAGTCAAAATCGTAAGGAAGATTCCAAGAATACCATGCAGAGGTGAAAATGAGGTGGCACTTTACTTGTAGACATGGTTTGATACATGTGTCAAGGTTAAATTCATGGTCACCACTATTAGATCTCAAAATATCAATTAGTAATTAAATAATGATTTAAAAAACCCCAAATTTCCATTAATTATAAATTGAAAACCCTATAATAAATGCTATAATGGTAGTTAGTGGTGGAAATCTAGAGTCCTCATGTAATTTTACAATTTTTTAATTTTGTAAATTACATGTTAACCTCAGATTTTATGAGAAGTGTAGGTTGACTTATTTTGTAAATGGGAAGGCAGAACTCCAAAATTACAAATTGCATTTGGAGTTATAGATTTTGTGACTAGGTTGTTAGTAGGATTCAGAACTTGGATTACAATTTAAAAATTTTAAAATTGTAAATTGCTCTCTAAATTCCAAATTCTAGATGAAGTGTTTCACAAGAAGCAAAACTCTAAATACAATTTTCAAATTGTAGTTCAAGTTCTAGATTCCATGGGGTATTTGGTTTGTGGGATCCAGAACTCCACTTATAATTTACAATTTTGCAAAATTGCAAATTTAAATGGGTTTCCAGATTTTTCCAGTTAGTTCATTGTAGGATATAGAACTAGGGCTGAAATTTGTAATTTTGCAAATTGCAAATTTCAATCATAACTCTAGATTCCATCAGTTAGTACATTATTGGATCTAGAACTCAGGAAGCAATTTGTAATTTTGAAATTGCAAATTGCATCTTAAGTTATGGATTCTATGATACAAAGGGAATGTGGTTTTTGTGTCAATTCAAGGCAATTTTCCAAAAAATTAGGGGGTCTCTCTTGGGGTAATTGATGTTTTAATATTTTTGGGATTAAAATATCAACATTTTTGGTGACCTTTATGGGATGGTTGCTTGTTAATCAGTTTTTATCTAGTAGCCTTATAGTTCATTGGGTATGGAGTCATTTTAAGCTCAACGCACTCTAACTTGGTGAAGAATAAACTGGGATTTTCCTAAACAAGAATAAAATAGGAAAAATAGAACAAATCAAGGAAACATAAACTCCTAATGAATTAACTTGCATAAAATCACTTATTTGGAAAACACAACTAAACCTATTATATGCAAAATTTTATTTCTTGGAATGAATTCCTACCTCAAAAGCAAGATTCAAGGTATATCCCATTGACTAGGGTAGGTAGTTTTGATCCATCAAATTTTGATAGCTGTAATGCATTAGTTCCTTTGAACTAAGTTATAATGTATGGACTACTCTATATTGCATCAAAATTGATGTGCTTGCTTGGTTTAGCCTTGTCTGTATCCCATTTGAGAACCATGTCTCCTTCATGGAAAATCATGTTAGATGCCTTTTTGTCAATGGTTTGATCCTGATTTACTTCTAAGACTTTCATTGATTGGTTCCTAATTTCTTCTAGTTCCATGAGTTTATCCAATATTATTGTCATTTCATCATTATCAATCAAATCCAATTGGTGATTGAGTTCTAGAGAAGGTAACTCAATTAACAATGGGACTCAATCTTACCTTCCATATACCAACATGAATAGGGAGTTACCAATGTCTCTCTTAGGGGTGATCTTATCAACCCATAGTGTTGGTTTCAACTTCGTGTGCCATGTCCTTTGGTTATCTTCCATTGTTCTTTTGATAATTCTTATGATGTTCTTTTTGGTAGACTCAAACAAGCCATTACCTTGAGGGTAATAATTAGAATAATTACTTAGGTATACATTATGCTTTTATCCCATTTACTCACTTGAGTTCCCACAAATTCTTTTTTATTATCGAAGATAATGGTGTGAGGAACACCAAACCTTGAGACTATGCCATCCATGAATTCTAGAATAGATGCCTCTATGGCATCTTTTGGTGAAACTAATTCAATCCATATTTTGAAATAGTCCATTTTTGTGAGGACCCATTTATGGCCTACAATTGATGGTGGATTGATCATACCAATGAAATCCAATCTCTATTAAGCAAATAGTTGATCTACATGAATTGGTCTAAGAGGGAGTGATGCTAATCTCTATTTTTTAGTGAATTAAGCACACTTTTTTTAGTTAATTACCCATTTATGGGTATCTTTGAATAATTAAATCCAATAATATCCCCCTCTCATTATTTTGATGGCCATGGTTCTTGTAGAGAAATGTCCCCTAATGGACCATCATGAAATTCTTCAAACACCTTGGGGACTTGATTGTGCTTGATACATATTAGCATGACTCCATTCATATATTTTCAAAATAATATTCCATCAAAAAGAACATAAGGAATAGATTGGATTCAGAATTACATTTTCTTTAACTATTGAAATTCATATGGGTACTCACCAGTCTACAAGAAATTAGTCATGTCATGGATCTAGTTGTTAAAAAGAGGTGGATCACATGGCTACGATACATTTTGAGCATATATTATTTTAGATACTACTTCAACAGTCTTGGTATCATAACCTAGTTTTTCACACAATCCCTTTCCTCTTATAAGCTTTATGATTTTTATGTCCATGGCATATTTTATGACCTTTATGATCCATCCTACTCTTTTTTCATTTATCTCGTGGCTCAACAAGAACTCTTTGACACTCTGATGACTCACCATCAAATGAATTTTATTGTTACAGAGCATATGCTTGACTTTTTTGAGAGATTTAATCATAGCATATACTTACTTCTCCATGAAACTATAATTTTATTCATTATCCTTTAGGGCTTGAATGAAGAAATATATTGGTTATTCTAATTATTCTTGATTATGTTGAGTCAGAATAGTTGAGATGCTTCTTTCCCCTCCAAAATCATAGAGAATGAAATATTTTTCATAGTTTGGGTTGACTAGGGTAGGAGATTTGGAAATAGCCTACTTGATGACTTCAACGATGTCTTTTCCCTCCTATGTCTAGCTAAAGATGACACCCTTTTTTAGCATTGCAATAAGGGGTTTTGTTATAGAGGAAAAATTTGGAAAAAATCTTCTTATAAAGTTGATTTTTCTAAGAAATATCTATAATCCTTTCATATGTATTGGTAGTGTTAATGTATATATAAAACTTATTATGTTTGGGTCTATTACAAGACCATATTTTGACACAATGTGTCCTAGTAGTTTACTTTCATGAACTATGAAAGTTCACTTCTTGGGATTGAGGGAAACTCCAAATTATCTACACCTTTCAAAAAAAAATCTAAGGTGATCCAGGTGTGCATCAACATGATTAGAGAAAATAGTGATATCATCCAGGGATACTAGGATAATTTCATTGATCAAACCTCTAAAATTCATATCCATGGCTCTCTATAATGTTTCACTAGTATTAGTTAGACCAAATGTCACTTTTTATATGCACAAATATCCCATTTTATGGTGAAATAAATCTTGAATTGGTTTTATTCTTGCACTAGGATTTGGTTATAGCCAAAATAACTATCTAGAAGAGAAAACCTTTTATGTCCCGATATCGTTTGTAGAATTTGCTCCTTAGGGGGAAGGGGATAATCATCCTTTAGACATGCTTTATTTAGATCTCTAAAATCTACACATAGCCTAATTTCCCCATTTTTATTTCTTACAAGTACCAAATTTACAACCCAAGATGAGTGTTTGATACGAAAAATAATATTAGCCTCTATCAATTTAGAAAGCTTATTCTTCATCAGGTGTTCTATATTTACATTACTTGGTCTCTACTTATATCTAAAAGGCTTTATATTTGGATTAATCTCAATCATATTTTGAGATAAGCTCAATTCAAACCTTCTTAGATCATGATAACTCCAAGTGAAGTTATCATTAAAATCTAGACACAATTCAACAAAATCTTGTGTTTTATAATCATTACATACCTTTCCTATCTTCAATGATTTTCCTTTTGATATGATCATTGGCTCACAGTATTTTTCATTCACTATGATGTTTTTATACCCTTCAGTTGATCATCTAAATTAAATATTTTCTATAGTGTAACAAGACCCATAGGTAATTTGTTTGTCTTCAATTAGATGATTTGATCTCCATATTGATCTTGGAGTCTTGACTGGGTCCTATCAGAGAATTCAACTTCTCTTAGAAAGTTGATAATTTACTGATCACTATCAAAGAATTGCTAATTAATCAGATTATCAAAAAAAGATGGCCTTATTATCAACCTTACATGCTGACTATTTTTTTCATTTATTCCTTCCAGTAGCTTATATTGGGAGCCTATGGGGCCATACAATCAGCATATTTATTTTGTGCTCTTCATACCACTTGAATGTTCAAAATGTAACTGTAAAATACCAATTTTATAGAACAAACTAGAACATAAAATAGATTGAAATTTTTTTGAGTGCAAACTCATGCAAATGGGAAATCAAAGGCAATATTTGTTATTTTTCACAAAAGGGAAAAAATTCTTTTATTTTAATCCAACAATCTTTCAGAAGGGTATAAAATACCACAAATGAATTTTTTCACTGAAATAAGAATTAAAACTACCATAAGTACTCAAATAAATTACATACATAGTGATTTCTTAGACAAGAAAGGTAAATCTTCAATTATTTCTTATTCTCTAGGTTATAGCTTGTAGAAAATACATTCAAAATGTAGAATAGTATTACTAACATCAAAAATATATATTAGGCTATGGGTTCTTGCCCATGTTTATATAAAATATCTTATAGATCAAACGTAGTTATCAGTTACCTCAATGCCCAATAGAAAAATCATGCAAATCTAGAACTTTGTTCAAAAAGAGGTGTGATCTTTATCTTGTGGTATTCTTAGCTTGGTAAAATAGTTTGGAAAATAGAATGTAAGATATGGGCATGATCTTGAAATTAGTGTGGTGTGGATAGACTTGAGAAACTTCATGCAATGCCTCTCTTCCTCCTCCATGTAGCTGTAATTGACTCTTCATGCAAATGGAGAGCCAAAATGGAACTCAATGTTTAATCAAAATATAACTTATAAATGATTCAAGTTACTTTTTTGCAAAACCCTAAGTTGAAATTTACAAGTGATAATTTTACAACTTGCAAGTCATACCACTTTGTCAAAATTGGAATTATAATTTTCAATATATGCTTTTACAACTTAAGTAATTATAACTTGTCAAAATTAAAAGTGTAATTTACAAGTCTAATTTATATAGTTTCAACCTGTCAAAATAGAAAGTGTAAAATACACATGGCTCTTTTTCAAAAAGAGATATAAAAATATATTTGTAATTTATAAGATGTAACTTCACAATGTTTTTACAATAATGAGAATACAATATATGAGAATGTTTTCAACAGAAAGAATTAATCAATTTCCAATACTTCATATGCCTCTTTGTCTTTCTCATCCTAGAATTTTTTAACATATACTAAAAAACCTTGAATATATCTTGGATTCTTTCTTCATCTATGCCAAAAAAGTAGATTTTAGTAATCTCACAATCTATAGATGTGTTAAAAATTTCCCTTCTTAAAGTCTTTATTTCTTTCATATCTTTACCCATCTTATCCAACATATTATGATACCTAATGTAGCATTGGATAGAGCTCAAGGTAAATATTGTATTTTTAGTAGACTCCTTTTCTACCACATCCTTGAATTTTCTCTAAGCCTCTTCCATTGAAAGGAGGTTATCTTCATAATCTGTTAGTATACATGACAACTTATTTATCATATCTTCTATGTTATACAACATATCAATGGCCTTATCATGGGTAACCCTTACCTTATGTGCAGCCTCCTTCAGCAAATTTATTTTGAATTATGTATCTATGTCCAATTCCTCTTGATCTCCATCATTCTTCAGTATATTTTTAGCAAGGAGAATCTCTATGTTAATTGAGACTACATATATCAATTTGGGATAATAGAGATTCAGATTTTCTATTAATCCCTCATATTTAGTAACTAGTCCTCTCAGGGTTATCCTTTTCTCACTTAGAACTGCATAATGGTCCATTATCATATCAATAATTTTATTGCCTTTGGAGATGAGCTCCTCTGACCATTATTTAATGGCCCTTCCCATACTTATAATTTATATCACTACATCAATTATTTCTTGATCTTTGATGTGGGTGACTGGTTATGCTAGTTTGGGTTGTGTTTGTGAACTAATAATTTGACTCAAGAGAGGATGGTTGGTATCATGTTAGTTTCAAAATAAAAACAAAATGAAAGAAACACACTAACTAGCATAACATCTCTAGGCCTAGACACTAAGGAGAGCTTAGTTAACAAACATGAATAAAAAACACAACTAAAATGCAAAAAAAAACCCTCTTTTACCTTCCTTGGATGCTCCAAAATACTTGTTATAGTAGCTTGCTTAGCTTGTGCTCATAAAGTCTTCATCAAAGGAGTCTTGGCTATCTCCTCTTCTCCTTGGCACCTTGTGGCTTTGGCTTGGCTTGGAATCAATCTGTCATGGTAACACTAGTTGCTTGAAGTTTTTGGAACCAATCATGCATTATAACTTTACACAAATTAAGCTTTTTGAAGATATTTGAGCATAACAAATTTGCACCAAAATATATTAGAAATGATGTGGTAAGGCCTCCTATTTTTAGATTTTTTCAAATGTCTAGAATCAACCTGAACCATCCATCCCAATATTGAGATGTGTGGCTAAAGATTAATCTAATTATGCAATTAAAATTGATAAATAGGCTCATAAATATTTGGGATAGAGGATCAATTAAGAGACATGGAGGGTTTTGATGAGACATGGGAGGCATGAATCCTAATATTTATGGCATTTATAGCCTAGGGATGTCTTCCCAAGAAATGAGGTCACCTGATGAGGCAGATATTCAATATTCATTTCCAAAAAAAATTATTCAACAAGTTTTTATAGAATTCTTGATTAGGCTTTAATTTGGTTTAATTAGCTCTTAAGCATGTTTAAGCACTTTGTGCACAAATTACCCAAATTGATCAAAATGCATCGTTATTGGTCCAAATTTTGAATGGATTAGAATTGGAAGGTAATGTCAAATGTGTTGGATCCATATTCCCATTTAAAATGTTACCAATAAAAAATAACAAAGGCACGTGTCTCATTCAAGAAATTTTGTAGAAAAGAGCAATCCAGAGCACCCAGGTGCAAAATTGGCATTTTGACTCGAAATGATCTAATCAAAGTTAGCTAGCCCATAAAATTGCATTGCCCCATTAAGGGATACCCTAGCCTAAATTGATACTTGAATATGTTAGTTTCACATCACTTATCATGTTTTAGTGTTTTTAGGCCAAATTATATGTTTTAGGTGGAAATTGGTCAAAATCTTGTTTGGAGATCATTGATGGAAAGATTTAGGTGTGTATAGTTTGTCCCTATTTGGGAAGACATTACAAGCTATAAGCACAGTAACATCTTCTCAAAGAATGAGATATGACCTATATGCCAAAAAAAAGATGATGGCTGAAGAACAAATCTCCAAATGGTTTTGGGAAGCCTAGGATGATGCCCCCTCAAGGGAGTGGCCATCACATATATGGATGGATGCTCCCTCAAAAATAAACAAGAAGAAAGGTGGAATTAACCTGTGGTTGAGATGAATCTAAATGAGAAAATGATTGCATGCATTGATTTAAAAAGGATGCTAATTTTCCCAAAGGTAGTTATAATCAAGAATAAAAGTCAAAATAATGATTTTCCCATAGCTGTTTATAATCATTAAGGTGACCTAAATTGGTAAAAGATGATGGTTCCCCAGCTAGGTCTTATTAGCAAGCATAACGCAAGGATATAACCTAGAATATATATTAAATATGAGCAATCATAAAATGATGAAAGAGATGAATAGAAGAATAAGATTGATCGGTGTGAATGATTTAGTTGTACCTACCAATGAGGAGATGCTTGTCTTCATTAACAATAGTACAACTAGAATGGCCAATAGGTTAATTTGATTAAGGGTGGGTTGTAAGGATTTACCGAGGTACCAAGGAGAAACTTATATGGCTCCATTGATTATAGACCTTCTTGAAGCTAATTTTTACTATAGCATGTGATGGTAGGATTCATGATAGAACACCATTAAGACTATCTCAAAATATGCATAAGGACTGACTCTCGATCTAATAAACACTCAAATATAATGCACTAATGATAAAAACCATGATGATAATGTTGACGTATAAATATGGATAGACTCAAGAATAATGTGTACAATAAATCACCCAATGCATACATATGGACCGAGTTGAGACAACAATGTTGAAAGCAAACAAATAAGTAAATGAATAAACAAATAAATAAATAGAAAAATAAACCTAAAATAAACAAACAAACAAACAAAAAGCCTAAAAACAAAAGCAAAAGAAAGAATCCTAACAATGAACATGCCCTAGTAAGGTGGGTCAAGGATAACTAACTACGCTTAGATAGGATAAATATTTTTGGATTTTGAAATATTGTGAATGTTTTTGGAATTTTTAGGTATCTTAACTCACTAGAGAATGACAAGATACCTACTCATAAAATGATGAGAGCATTTGGTTTAGGTTGTTCACAAAATAGTGAGAGTGTTTGGCTTAGGTTTCTCACAAAATGGTGAGAGTGTATGGAAATGGGGACTGAGGTGACCTCAACATGAATTGAGCATGACCTACATAGTCTCAAAATGACTTCAAGTCATAGTAATTCCATCCACACAAAAGGCAAGGAAAAATTAACTAGGTTCCAAAATTTTCTCAAATCCCATAAATGGTTAGTCAAATAAAAATAGTAATGGCCAGGTGATGTGGAAATGCATGATAAATAAGTGTTGCCCCTAGTTTTCCCATAAGTGGTTATAACTAGGATATAATAACATAGGTCAATGGTACTAATTTGCCCATAGGCATTTATAATTAGTAGTAAGATTGGTGAGACATTGATTTACCCATAGGATGAAAGATATCTTGCTAGATCAACTATCACACTACTTGCATAGACTATAATTTAAACATGGACTTGATTGATTATTTAAAATTGATTATAATCCTCTCACAAAAAGTATAGGAAGAACCAAAGGAACCAAGATCAAAATAGGATTGGGTAGGATGACTGAAAATAGGCTTTGGTCTAGATAGGAATGGAATGGTTAGATGGCATGGTATTACTAAGGATAATGATGATTTGATAAAATGGTAAGAGGGTTTCCCCAAGTGGTAAGGTAAAGTAAATGGAAGGGTATGGAATAATGGCAAATGTGAAATGGTATAGTACATGTTTTTGGCCTAGGTGTGGTTTTTTATTATGTTATTCTTATTGATGGGGAGATGCATGTTCTAATCAACAAATGATACAAACAAAATACTTGATCATGTTAATTGCTAGCCCACACCTCATCTGAATAACTGCTCTATCAAGAACTACTAGTAAAATGTCAATATGAGAATGTTGTTGTGATCTTCATTGGTCATTAATTTTGATTCCTTCAAATGACAATACAAGGTATCTTTGTAGCCTCTATAAAGAAAAGTGTGGCCATAGATGGTAAATAAAGAAAAATAATAGATGGTAGGTTTAATTTTGAAATGGAATGGTAGATGATAATGGAATGTGGAATTGTGGGGAAACAAATAAAGATCCAGACTTTCAGTTACATGTAATGTTGTTGATCTTGGATTTGACATAATTTTGGTTATGCAGGGTTGAAGACTTGTTCTCTCAATATGACCACCAAATTTTTATGTTGTTTGATCTTGAGAGTAGCTACCATCTGATTAGGCTATAGATTGGAAGCTATTTTTATTTGATCTTTGATTTTGTCTTCATCAAGTAGTGAAGAACTTTTGTGCTAAGATATTAGTGCCTCAATGATGTTTTCACCAATGAATTTTTCTTGATTGTCTTGTAGTGCATTTGAGAAGGTTTCACTAAGGAATGTTGACTTTTTACTTTGATTGTCTTTTATCACTTTTTGAAAAGTTTCACTAGAAAAAGTTGAGTTCTAACTTTGATTGTCCTCTAGTGCCTCCAAAAAGGTTTCACTAGGAGAGTGTTCTTATTCTATATGAATGTGGTCTTGGCCTCCTTTCTCTTCTTCAATTGTTATTTCACCATGGATGCAATTCAATAAAGTGTGATTCTATCAATCCCAATCGACACTTATGGGAGATGAAATGTCAATGATATGGCTATTTCGGTTTATGGTAATGGCCTATGGAATGGTAATGAAATGGGGAGAGGCTGCATAATCCTCATAGAAGATACTAGGATAACTTGTGTCAAATCTAAAGTACTCATCCCCAAACAACATAGAAGGATAAATAATGTATTCAATTTGATTTGCAAGGCATACTTAACCAATTTTGTAATAGTTGTGAACATATTTTGTATCTGAATCTAATTTTGACTCAATAAACTCTAAATTTGATGTTGAGATTAATGTTGATTCTGATTCTAATGCTAAATCCAATGTCAGTTCAATAATAGAACTTGACTCTAACTCTAATTCTTCATCTTATGGGTAATTTATTATAATGAAGTCTTGTTGAATATTTGGTTTTAGACAAGTAACAACCTATGATGACATAATGAGCTCTACCAAGACCAGTTTGTTAGAGTGGGACTCCTCTAGGATGGGAAAAAGGTTAAGAAATAACTCCTCGGATAATGGATTGTCAATGGGATGATCTTGAAAAATAGGCACATGGTCAAGGTAATTATTTTTATAAAGGAAGTTATAATCATTAAGAAGTGACTTGACAAAGACTAGCTCGTCAGTGTGAGACTCCTTGACAACTAATATAGGATCAATAGGTTATTCATCATAAGTTGACTTATCATAAGTGGTTGGTTTTTTAAAAACATCTTGGATTGGTTGGTTTTCTTATATTTGGTTTCTAATGAGTTGTAAAATACCAATTTTTAGAATAGCTTGGTCTTTGAAAGATTGGATCAATTGAGGTTTGGATGGGACTAATTTTGGATGAGGAATGGCTTGTGGTTAGATAATGGTAGGGCATTGGGAAGCATGATTACTTGCATGAGATAAAAGATGAAATATTGAAATGGTAATGATAGGGTAGTGTAGAGCTTAGTTTCTCTCACAAGTCAAAGGACTAGGTATTGGTATGATAAAAGGGTCTTATAGAGCTTAATTACTCACACAAGCTAAAGGATGAGGTCCTGGTATAGAAATGGTTTGGCATTGTAGAACCTGATTGCTTGCATAAACAAAAGTACTAGGTCTTATAATAATGAAAGGGTGTTTTGGAGCCTATTTTCTTGCATAAGCCAAAGAATGAGGTCTCAGAATAGAAATGGTTTGGCATTATGGAACCTGATTGCTCGCTCAAACCAAAAGATGAAGTCTTGGTATGGTAATGGTATTCCTTGGATATAGTAAGGCTTGAGAGCTCATATAATCCAAAGTAAGGTTAGGGGTAACTAATGATCAAATAAGAAAAGGAAATTATGAAGCTTGATTTCTTGTATAAGTGGAAGCATCCAAATCTTCCTAATAAACTAGATCATCCCAATCTTGAGTTGGCTCATAAGCTAGTTTTTGACTATGTTCTATGTACTAATAATTATAAAAATGGTATGGATACTTATCCCAAACAACATTATGTATAGTTGGGTCTTTAAATTCCTTCTCATAAGCCTCTTCATACCAATCTAGGTCTTGATTTGGATCATGAGTTGGTTCGTGACTTTGTTCCCATGAATGATTAATATGAAGCAGATAGAAATCTATCTCACAAACCATATTATCATCATTTGGGTCTTGAATAAAGCCATAAAAGTAATTTTTTGTGACCATTCTATCATAAGTTAGATTATACGTGACTCCACCATAGGTGTAGCTAGACATATCCACATAAATGATGAAAGCTCTAAAACAAAAAAGCTTAGAGTTCTACAAACTTTGAAAAACTATCCAAAATACAAATGGTTCAAACTTGGTCTAACTTGGTCAAAAGATAGAGTTATATATTTAATGTTGTCTAAAAGTAAATTTGTATCTCTAAATGATTTTTATAAGACTTGGTATAAAACATTCTAACATCAAATGCCTAATGTCAAATGTCATACACATAAAAGGTCAAGCATTTGAATAAAAATTGACTTGTCAAAGGTCTAGGTCAAAGTGTTCCAAACAAGGTCTAAACTATGAAAGGGAAAAGTTGAGTTACTAGATCTTTTGTCTAAACATGGATTTAAAATCTAGGCTCAAACAAATAGGCATATGCTAGGACTTTTGGCCAAATAGCATCAAAAGCTAGAGTTGAAACAAAGGATGGATGTTAATTTAATCTAACAAATTAGGAAACAACTTTGACATAGACTCAACACATGGAATCAAACATAAACATGATCAATTAGCATAAGGCATAAGACAAAATGATCTTTGATAAAGGTTGTGTTCTCTGAAATAAAGGCACAAATAATGATGAGGATAGGCATCTGAACAAACAAACAATCAATAGTTTTCAAATTTAGGTAATTGATTAACTAAAGTTATGCAACCCAAAAGAGAAATATCTATATATCAGTTCCATGAATTAAGGCCTAAATAGAAATCAATCAATGTTTGGATCTAGACTTAATAAGTCTAATTAAAAACTCAATTTTGAAAACTAAGATTTCACCAAACAAGCTAGACAAGATTGGACAGCATGATGGCATAAGACAAAGTTCTAAATGGTAGACATGACATGGTTTTAAAAAAATGGTTTTTAGCACAAGGTGAAATAAGTCTTGAAATAAATTGAGCAGCCTAATGGCGTAAGCATGCTTGAATGACGTGATTTATGTGATGCTTCAAAAGACTCAAAGGCAAAATGGTTTTAGCCTATTTTGGGTAGTATAACACTACCCTCCTCAACTCAAATGACACACACACAAACAAGTTTAGTAAAAATTTAAAGGCACAAGTGTGGTGTAAAATGGCCAACATAATGCCTCTTTAGACAAAAGAGTGATGTATAGACAAATTGGTTTTTACATGGCTTTATGAACAAAAAAATAAGTTTTAGTCTCAAAATATACTAAGTAAAAATGACTAAAACACACTAAGTATAATCATTTGAATCCTAGCAAGGGTATGGCAATGTGGGGTTGACTAAACTAGCAAGATTTCAAACATTTCTAAGGTAATCAATTTCATAATTACTTTCACATCAAATGATGCCAAATATAAGCATGAAAATTAGGTGACTTTGGCATTGGCTAGTTGTACAAAGGTTTAGTCCTTTTTATAACCACTACATCCTGATGTTCATTCAATGTAGTGCGATGTCCAAATGTAGATACATTCCATGTGCAACTCAGAAGGAGTAAGTGAAGTCAATATTGGGAGATGAAACCTTTTTCCAAAGCTCCCCTAAATAACTCATGGGAGGTGATGATGTCCCCCTTACAAACCAAGATGTAATGAAATGAAAGAAAGAATAAAATAGACAGACTTTGTGGTCATGTCAAGGTCACCCAAACTTTGACAAGTTTCTGGGGAGTGCTTTAGATGACATTAATTCTAATCCTTGGACTAGTATTTTTGCAATAAGAATGGTTCTTTTGATTCCAAAGGTTCCCTAAAGGGGACAAATGGAAGAGCATACACACAACATCCCTCTTCTTACCTAACAAAAATTAGATCAAGCAACTATTGAAGATAAAAAGCTTAGAAAGATGAGTTCATTTTTAAGACCAAATTAAAATGAGGTGGTGCTTATTTGACCCATTTTTCTTAGTTGTAACTTTGAAAACTAATGCTGAAAATACTTACTTAAGCACCTTAAATATTACTTTAAGCACTAAAATAATGTTCCTAATTCATTTTTAAGCATGCAAAAGGTGATCTACAAATGTTTTTAGCAAATGTCAAGCTTGGTCCTACAATAAAAATGTTAGCATTTCTTTTAGCCTTGAAGATATTTTGGGTTTGAAAAAATGAACTTCAAAAAAAGAGTTCTCAATTTTGTGTTTTTAATAAAAACACAGTGACCAAAGTCTATTATATAACTAACATCAGTTATATAACCAATGTCAGTTATATAACTGACATCAATTATATAACTGATGATGGTTACACTTACTAACTAATGATGGTTATCTAATCGACATCAGTTATACTAATAGTGATCGATGATGGCTATACCAACTGATGATGATTTTACTAACTAATGTTGGTTGCTGTGTAAACCCATGACAAATAAAAATAACAAAATAAAGTTAAAAAATCAAATTGTAAGAGTTTTAATGATCCAAATGAATATTTTAAAGTTGTAGAATGATCTTCTTAATGTGTGATATGTGTTTGGTCCCATCGGTCATGCCATTATGTGAACTAGAAATTTAACTCAAGAGAGGATGGTTAGTATCATGTTAGTTTCAAAATGAAAACAAAATGAAAGAAACATACTAACTAGCATAACACCTCTAGGCCTAGATGTTAGGGAGAGCTTAGTTAACAAACATGAATAAAACACAAAACTAAAATGCAAAATAAACCGTCTTTTACCTTCCTTAAATGCTCCAAAATTCTTGTTGTAGTGGCTTGGTCAGCTTGTGTTCATAAAGTCTTCATCAAAGGAGGCTTGGCTATCTCCTCTTCTCCTTGCCACTTTGTGGCTTTAGCTTAGTTTGGAATCAATTTGGCATGGTAACACTAGTTTCTTGAAGCTTTAGGAACCAATCATGTATTATGACTTTGCACAAATTAAGCTTTTTGAAGATATTTGAGCATAATAACTTTGCACCAAAATAGCTTATAAATGATGTGGTAAGGCCTCATATTTATAGATTTTTGCAAATGTCTAGAATCAACCTAAACCATCCATCCCAAGATTGAGATGTGTGGCTAAGGATTAATCTAATTATGTAATTAAAATTGATAAATAGACTCATCAATACTTTGGATAAAGGATCAATTAAGAGGCATGGAGGGATTTGATGAGGCATGAGAGGCATGAATCTTGATATTTATGGCATGTATGGCCTAGGGATGTCTTCCTAAGAAATGAGGTCACCTGATGAGGTAGATATTCAATATTCATTCCAAAAGAAATTATTCAACAATTTTCTATAGAATTTTTGATTAAGCTCTAATTTAGTTTAATTATATCTTAATCATGTTTAAGCACTTTGTGCACAAATTACCTAAATTGATCAGAATGCCTTGTTATTGGCCCAAAATTTGACTGGATTAGAATTGGAAAGTGATGTTAGATGCATTGGATCTATATTCCCATTTATGGATGTTACCAATAGAAAATAACAAAGGCATGTGTCTCCTATAAGAAATTTTATAGAAAAGAGCAATCTAGAGCACCCAGGTGCAAAATTGGTATTTTGACTCGAAATGATTTGATCAAAGTTAACTAGCCCATAAATTACATTACCCCATTTAGGGATACACTAGCCAAAATAGACACTTGAATATGTTAGTTTCACTTCATTTACCATGTTTTAGTGTTTTTAGGCCAAATTGTGCATTTTAGGTAGAAATTGGTCAAAATCCTAGTTAGAGATCATTGATGGCTAGATTTAGGTGTCTACAGTGTTGATGGACCAAAGGGATCTATGAATTTGTTTATTGTAATCATAAATTTTTCAACCTTGTTTGTCAATTCATCCTTAGTGACCTTGTCACTATCTATCTTCTCAAAGAGGAATTTGATGTTGGATTGAACATCATGTTTCAAACCCTCCCTTGTAGGATGTCCAAGATGAATCATTGATATCTGATATTCCCCCACCACTAGATCTTATTTCTATTTGTCTAGTGGGGGACTACAATCTCAACATATATTTCCCCTGTTGAGTCACACAATATTCTAGAGAAGGTCTAGGGAGTATCCTTGGATTTCTTCTTCATGTTTGAAAGACTAAAATCTAGTGTACTTTGGGAAAACATGTGCTTTCATTTCTTTCCAACTATTTATGATAACCATTAGGGGTAGCATCTTGCTATGTAGAAACTATCACTTGAGAATCTAAAGCTAAGGTTGCTATATTAGTAGGCATGGTGATAAGTGTTGAATCCTATGTTGATGTTATCATTGATTACTTGGTATATGTTTGTGCCATTTCATCACCATCTATAGGCTGCAAGTCCACATTTGCATCAAGGACCTATTTTTCTCCTATCTCCACTAAAGGGGTTTGGGAAACTATGGAAGTGGAAGAGGTGGGGATAGATGTGTCTACTATGGGTGTAAGAGATAAAATTAATATCAATGGGGGAGTAGACACAGGGAATCATAACTTGGGGACTAGTGGAATTTTGGAGGCCAAAACATTAAATGAGTCAATTAAATGGGTTGGGCCACTCAAGGGTGGTAAGGTAGGGAAGATGAAGCTACATATCCTAGGAGTTGGGATGGCTAGTAGAACTAAATTCAAGATGACTGAGTCTACGACTATATATTGTTGAGTGATGTTGGAAATCAATGGGGATAGAATGGAAGGAATTATAAATGGAATGGAAGGAGGGAGTGCAAGTATGTGAAGGGAAAGTGGAGTGAAAACGTAAGTATCCATTGAAAGGGGCCCCTGATTGTTCACTTGAATTGATTGTACTTGTTTTACTGGACTTATTATTTTATGTAAAGTGGTGGGACTAAGGGTTGGAGTGGATACCTAAGATATATGGGGATTCGAGATAGGAGGTGGAGGTGTTGTATCTATAGAAACAATGTAAATTGGTAGGGGTGAACTGGAAAGATAAGGGTTATGACTATTACTAATATGGGGGTTGAAGCTATGGATTTTCCAACTATAATTGTGTCCTTAGATGAGATGATGATTAGTTGATCTACTATTTCCCCATATTTGTTGGACTACCCTTTCTTGGCCTTATATTTCTTCTTTTTCTTGTGAGAGATCACTAGCCCCTCTAATTATTCTTGTATTGTCACATTGGGACCCTCTACTGATGAAAGAATCCCTTCTTCCTTTAGATTTAATGGCTTCTCTCTAATACTTTTTGTATGCTTGGTTACTTGAAACCCTTTACTTCAAAACCAATTGATCATTTTATTGATCACATGTATTATTATATCTATAAAAAAGAAAGATTCAGGGACTAACCACCTTATTGGTGGAAGGGGTTGAGTGATGATCTATTTGTAGTAGTTCTAGTCCATTGGGGACTCATCATCATCCAAGTCCTCCAGGAATGATGCCAAATTAAATACTTTAACTTTTTCAAATGTCATTCTAGAATGGTCCTTAAATATAACCTTCTCTTCAGCTTCTAAATCCTCTTAGTAATCTTCAAAATATGGAATGTGGGAATAAGTAGAGACTCCTAGTGTGATGGTGATGTTACCATAAACATCATAGTACTGCCTTGCCTCTAATGTCATTAGTGTTATCTATGTCATTTCTACCTTAGAACACTTCGATTTAAGTAGGGATGGGCATGTATATCTACCAATATGGATTGGAAAATGAATTCCTCATGTGTTCTTACTAGATAAAAGCTTATGAGTCTCAGCAAGTTGTCGTACCAACTTCATTAATGTCCACTTATCACACACATATCTTAGAAGTGCATAAGGGAAACCACTAAATTTAGATACACTAATATAAGAATGGGTGGGGAATTTAATGAAGTAAGGGCCCCATCAAGTGATTTTTGTAGTTACTACTTCTGACAATTATGTTCTCCCAAGATATTTGTCAAACATTATGATGATTCAATAGATGAATGCATCATTGACTCTCCTAAAGTATTACTTGTTGGCCTCCAAATTGAGGTTAGGATAATATTTATAAACTCTACTTATCTTACCAGGTACTGTGTTAAGGCTTGGGAAGGCTCATCGTTATGCCAATATGTACATAAGGTAAGAGGTCATGAAAAAAATTCATGTTGTTTTTACCTTCATCAATTTCTTATAGAAGGAGTCATGAATGAGATAGGCCCAATGGATGTATTGTGGATTTTATGAATGACCCAAATACACTAGTAAATTCACTCCTAAAGCTCTTGATATTAGGACTACCAGTAATCTTATGCAATAATATAATTAAGTCTCCCACCTGATCCTTGAAGTCAATTCTTGCCAATGATTTTCGTAATCTAGTGAAGGTAGCCTTGGGGGTCTTAAGTCATTATTTTTTTATCATTATTTATCATCCATCTCTATTTTCTTAAAATAATTGTTGGGATGTTTTTGGATTTATGTCAAGATAACTCTCAAACTCTAGGATTACAAACACTGAGTCAATAAAATTTGGGTCTAGATTCAAAATCTTTTCCACTTTGTCATTTGGGACCTCTCTTTTGTTGGCATCATAGTGTTGGGTTAGTTTCAACACTAACTTAGGGCTTTACTATCACAGAATCAAAGAACAACACACCTATTCTGATCCCACTTGTTAGGATCTTGCTCCTCAGAAAGAGCACAATATGATTACCAAATACAAGCAATTAAACATGCAGAATTATACCAGAAGTACAAGTAACTAGAATTCACACATAGCACAGAATATGAGAGACAATACACTATCTTGTATTAATACTCATATAGAAAAGAATACAATAAAGAAGATGCCACTTATTTTCCCACCTTCCAAAGGCTTTCCACACCTCAAGTGTATAGTAATTCTTCTTTAAAAGTTCACTCTCCCACCAAAAACGGTCTCAACACACAACTCACACACAAAATTGGTGTTCACCTCTCCAACCAGTCAGTAATAACCCTACCAGTACCAAGCACTCTAAAGTACTTCAAGTAGATCTCCCATGAACCTGCAACCTGCAATTCAATAGACCATACTTACACATGTAGATCTCTTATGAGCTTGCAACAACCTGCAACTCAATGATCTTACAATGGAAGGATCTTCCTTGCCTTCCTTTTCAGCTCATAATTACAATACATGCCAATGGGTCTATAAATAGATCCCAGACTTAAAAAATAACTTAGACTCTTAGTTTACTAATAATAAACACACAGCTCAAGACTCAAAATAGCCTTTACATGCAAACACTCAGTTCAACTAACTAACTATTCATGCAATGAATAGTTTTGGAACATGCAGGCGATCGACATCAGTCCCTGTCTGACTGGTGCTGACCGACGTCGACCGACTCCCTATCGATGCTGGTTGCCTTCTGCATTCATCATGATCGACGTCGGTTATACTACCGACGCCGGTACTTCTAAAACTCAGCAACCTCTCCATGTCTGCAACAAGTTAAAGCTTTTAGCTCCACAACCTAATAATCTCCCACTTGGAGATAAATAGCTACAACTGTACTTGTACCTATACATCATCTAGTTTGTTCCCTTAGCTTTGTATCCCTCTTCAAGATCACCCTTAAAGACCAACCATCACAGAACCTATGGTGCACCACCTGTCATCCAAATCACCTGCCACATCCGCATCTACAAACCCATGTAGAAAATAACTTGACCCTGCAAAGCATGTGCACCTGCTGCTGGTCCCTCTAAGAATCCACTGAACTGCCCTCTAATGCTTCTTTCCCAGATTGGCTCCAAACTTGTAACAACTCCCACTACTTGGGAAAACTCAGGTCTAGTACATACCATACACTTTACCTCATTATGTGAATCAAGACACTATTTTGTGAACTGTCCAACCATTGACATGCTAATCGGTCTCACATAATCATCCTGAAACAAAGTCAATATATGACCTTCCATGTCCCTAGAACACACTCATGCCAAAGAACATTGTTGCTCTCAAATTCCTCATGACACCCCTCTGAACTAGCTTTACCTTTAGTTTAGCAACTCCCTGTATATGTAACCTTGCAACAAGCACATCATACAATAATAGGATAATGTAGCTAATATTATCCAACCTGGTAAAGAGAAACACAATGATCAAACCTCCATTGTCTTGCAGCTTATTCAAGACCATATACCCTGGCCTTCTGTCTCACATGTCCATTTTCACTCTTCTTCATCCTGAACATCCATTCATCTCTCAGTGCTTCTTTCCAGCTGGCAACTCCACCAAAAACTCCTGTTTGGTTCTTCTCCAAGGAATCACATCCTTCATCCATGCCAAGCTCCCACTATTTCATGGATCTACCTGCTTTGCTTCTTCAATAACTTCCTAGTTCTTTACCATCAGTGAGCAACAAGTAGTGTAAAGAAGGGAAATGACAAATTTGAGGCTTACATGCCCTTTAAGTCCTCCATATGGGCACTTGAGACACCTTGACAGCTTGTTATCTGCCCAAAATCTGTCTCAGTGACCGATGCCAGTCACATCACAGTCTGCACCTGACCGATGTCAGTTCCATGCAACTGCCTCATTGCCAACATTGGTTCCCCTTGATCGACACTGGTGTTTATCTATCCCTGAGTCATCAATGTCAGTCTACACATAGCTGACATCGGTCCCTCTCTGGATGTCGATGCCAGTTTTCTAGCTAACGTCAGTCTCTATGTTTTTCTTGTGAGAACTGACTTCTACCCGTGAGCTCCTTTTGGATCAAAACCCTATCCAAATCACCTTTGCTCTACTCAAAATTTTTTAGCCCCTTTGACTGATACCTATCTATCATCTTCTCCTTGAAAACCAAGGCTTTCCTGTTCTTGTCACTAACATCAGATTCCTCAAGAAACGTCACCTTCTTCTTCTACATACAGAAACCTCGATCCATGCTTTTCAAATCTAAAAGCATACCCTTTGACTCAAGAACATGCATCTCCTTCTTATTCATGTGACCAAGCCTGTTAAGCCACATCTTTGAATCTACAGCTAAAGTAGATAACCCAGAAAGAGAATCAGTAATACAAGTAGATAGATAAAGTGTACCTACTTTCTTACCTCTTGTTACAACAAGTGCACCCTTGGTAACCTTCCAAGAGTCTACTGTGAGAGTTACTATGCAACCCTCATCACCCAAACTTCTTACAAAAATCAAATTCCACTCCAGAACTGGGACATGCATGACCTCCTTCAACAACCATGTGTTACCTGTCTGCAATTTCAGCTTCACTTTCCCTTTGCCAACCATCTGACAAGGCTTACCATCCCCTAAACAAATTTCTCCAAAGTCTCCCTGGACATACTCATGAAAAAATTCCCTATTTGGGGATGCATGAAAAGAGGCACCAAAATCTAAAACCCAAGATTCTACTTTATTTAAAGAACATACCAGAGCATCCTGTGCAACATAATCTGCAACATCTGCTTCTTCTTCATGTCCTTCGTGCTAATCTTCAACCGACCTGCAATCTTTCTTTAAGTGCCCTTGCTTTCCACATTTCCAGTAGGTTATTCTACCATACCTGGACTTGGATCTCCTGCCTATCTTTGACCTTGATCTCCCACGCTCTATCTTCTCTCTTTGCCTTCCTCTGCCTTCAACACTCAAAGCATTCCCTAATGATTCACATGTGATTTTCCTGCGTATCTCTTCATTCAAGATTACACCCACAATATCATCCACTTTTAAGATTTTTGAAGTAGACACAGTATTACTAACTGCCATTACCAAACTCTCTCAACTTTCAGGTAATGAACATAAGATTAAGAGAGCCTTAATTTCATCATCAAAATCAATATTGACTGAACTTAACTGGTTTACCAAACCATGGAATTCACTAAGATGACTATGTACAGATCCAATATCCAACATTTGCAAATTAAATAATTGCTTCATAAGAAATACCTTATTTGAAGCTGAGGATTTTTCATATAAATTTGCGAAAGATTTCGTCAACTCTACAATTGTCTTAGCGTGTGATAAGTTGGAAATCATAGACAATGCAAGACTCAACCTTATAGATCCCATAGCCTTCCGATCAAGAACCTCCCATTCTTCATCCTTCATATCCCAGGGCTTGCAATCAACCCCACCCAATGGTAAGTACAATTTTTTTTGATACAAATAATCTTCAATCTGCATCCTCCATAATTGATAGTTCTTGCCATTAAACTTCTCCATTCATAGCTTACTTTCTTTTGCCATTGCTCTACTCCCACTCAAACAAAAACCCCTGTGAGTAACCTGTAATCAACACACACTAACCAGATCTAATCCAACCTGTTAGTATCCCAACCAAAAGCTCTGATACCAGTTGTCAGGGAATCTAAGAACAACACACCTGTTCTGATCCCACTTGTTAGGATCTTACTCCTCAGAAAGAGCACAATATGATTACAAAATACAAGCAATTAAACATGCAAAATTATACCAGAAGTACAAGTAACTAGAATTCACACATAGCACAGAATATGAGAGACAATACACTATCTTGTATTAATACTCGTACAGAAAAGAATACAATAAAGAAGATGTCACTTCTTCTCCCACCTTTGAGAGGCTTGCCACACCTCAAGTGTACAGTAATTCTTCTTCAAAAGTTCACTCTCCTACCAAAAATAGTCCCAACACACAACTCACACATAGAATTGGTGTTCACCTCTCTAACCAGTCAGTAATAACCCTGCCAGTACCAAACACTCTAAAGTACTTCAAGTAGATCTCCCATGAACCTGCAACCTTCAATTCAATAGACCATACTTACACATGTAGATCTCCTATGAGCTTGTAACAACCTGCAACTCAATGATCTTACAATGGAAGGATCTTCCTTGCCTTCCTTTTCAGCTCATAATTACAATACATGCCAATGGGTCTATAAATAGATCCTAGACTTAAACAATAACTTAGACTCTTAGTTTACTAATAATAGACACGCAGCTCAAGACTCAAAATAGCCTTTACATGTAAACACTCAGTTCAACTAACTAACTATTTGTGCAATGAATGGTTCTAGAACACACAGGCGACTGACATCAGTCCCTGTCTGACCGGTGCTAACCGACGTCGGCTGACTCTCTGCCGATGTCGATAGCCTTCTGCACTCATCATGACTGACGTCGGTTATACTATCGATGCCGGTACTTTTGGAACTCAGAAACCTCTCCATGTCTGCAATAAGTTAAATCTTTTAGCTCCACAACCTAACAATCTCCAACTTGGAGATAAATTGTTGCAACTGTATCTGTACTTATACATCATCTAGTTTGTTCCCTTATCTTTATATCCCTCTTCAAGATCACCCTTGAAGACCAACCACCATAAAACTTGTGGTGCACCTCCTATCATCCAAATCACCTGCCACATCCGCATCTACAAACCCATGTAGAAAAGAACTTGACCCTACAAAGCATGTGCACCTACTGCTGGTCCCTAGAAGAATCCACTGAACTGCCCTCCAATGCTTCTTTCCTGGATTGGCTCCAAACTTATGACAACTCCCACTGCTTGGGAAAACTCAGGTCTAGTACATACCATGCACTTAACCTCATTATGTGAATCAAGACACTGTTTTGTGAACTGTCCAACCATCGGCGTGCTAACAGGTCTCACACAATCTTCCTGAAACAAAGTCAACATATGACCTTCCATGTCCCTAGAACACACTCATGCCAAAGATCCTTGCTACTCCCAGATTCCTCATGACACCCCTCTGAACTAGCTTTACCTTTAGTTCAGCAACTCCCTGTATATGTAACCCTATAACAAGCACATCATATAGTAATAGGATAATGTAGCTAATATTATCCAACCTGGTAAAGAAAAACACAATGATTAAACCTCCATTGTCTTACAACTTATTCAAGACCATATACCCTGGCCTTCTGTGTCACATGTCCATTTTTGCTCTTCTTCATCCTGAACATCCATTCTCTTCTCAGTGCTTCCTTCCAGCTGGCAACTCCACCAAAGACTCCCATTTGGTTCTTCTCTAAGGAATCACATCTTTCATCCATGCCAATCTCCCACTATTTCCTAGATCTACCTGCTCTACTTCTTCAATAACTTCCTCATTTTTTACCATCAGTGAGAAACAAGTAGTGTAAAGAAGGGAAATGATGAATTTGAGGCTTACATACCCTTTAAGTCCTCCATATGGGCACTTGAGACTCCTTGACAGCTTGCTATCTATCCAAAATCTATCTTAGTGACCGATGCCGGTCACATCTCAGTCTGCACCTGACCGATGTCGGTTCCATGTGACTGCCTCATTGCCGACGTCGGTTCCCCCTGACCGATGCTGGTGTTTATCTATCCCTGAGTCACCGACGTTGGTCTGCACATAGCCGACATCGATATTTGTCTGGACACTGACAATGGTTTTCTAGTCGATGTCGGTCTCCATGTTTTTCTTGTGAGAATTGACTTCTACCCATGAGCTCCTTTTGGATCAAAACCCTATCCAAATCACCTTTGCTTTACTCAAAATTTTTTAGCCCCTTTGACTAATACCTGTCTGTCATCTTCTCTATGAAAACCAAGGCTTTCCTGTTCTTGTCACTAACATCAGATTCCTCAAGAAATGTCACCTTCTTCTTCTGCATACAAAAACCTTGATCCATGCTTTTCAAATCTGAAAGCATACCCTTTGACTCAAGAACATGCATCTCCTTCTTATTCATGTGACCAAGCCTGTTAAGCCACATCTTCAAATCTACAGCTCAAGTAGATAACCCAAAAAGAGAATCAATAATACAAGTAGATAGATAAAGTGTACCTACTTTCTTACCTCTTGCTATAACAAGTGCACCCTTGGTAACCTTCCAAGACTCTGCTGTGAGAGTTACTGTCAACCCTCATCACCCAAACTTCTTACAAAAATCAAATTCCACTCCAGAACTAGGACATGCATGACCTCCTTCAACACCCATGTGTTACCTATCTCTAATTTCAGCTTCACTTTCCTTTGCCAACCATCTGACAAGGCTTACCATCCCCTAAACAAATTTCTCCAAAGTCTCCCTGGACATACTCATGAAAAAATTCCCTATTTGGGGACGCATGAAAAGAGGCACCAAAATCTAAAACCCAAGATTCTACTTTATTTAAAGAACATACCAGAGCATCCTGTGCAACATAATCTACAACATCTGCTTCTTCTTCATGTCCTTCATGCTGATCTTCAACTGACCTGCAATCTCTCTTTAAGTGCCCTTGCTTTCCACATTTCTAGTAGGTTATTCTACCATACCTGGACTTGGATCTCCTGCCTATCTTTGACCTTGATCTCCCACGCTCTATCTTCTCTCTTTGCCTTCCTCTGCCTTCAACACTCAAAGCATTCCCTAATGATTCACATGTGATTTTCCTGCGTATCTCTTCATTCAAGATTACACCCACAATATCATCCACTTTTAAGATTTTTGAAGTAGACACAGTATTACTAACTGCCATTACCAAACTCTCTCAACTTTCAGGTAATGAACATAAGATTAAGAGAGCCTTAATTTCATCATCAAAATCAATATTGACTAAACTTAACTGGTTTACCAAACCATGGAAATCACTAAGATGACTATGTACAGATCCAATATCCAACATTTGCAAATTAAATAATTGCTTCATAAGAAATACCTTATTTGAAGCTGAGGATTTTTCATATAAATTTGCGAAAGATTTCGTCAACTCTACAATTGTCTTAGCGTGTGATAAGTTGGAAATCATAGACAATGCAAGACTCAACCTTATAGATCCCAGAGCCTTCCGATCAAGAACCTCCCATTCTTCATCCTTCATATCCCAGGGCTTGCAATCAACCCCACCCAATGGTAAGTATAAATTTTTTTGATACAAATAATCTTCAATCTGCATCCTCCATAATTGATAGTTCTTGCCATTAAACTTCTCCATTCATAGCTTACTTTCTTTTTCCATTGCTCTACTCCCACTCAAACAGAAACCCCTGTGAGTAACCTGTAATCAACACACACTAACCAGATCTAATCCAACCTGTTAGTATCCCAACCAAAAGCTTTGATACCAGTTGTCAGGGAATCCAAGAACAACACACCTGTTCTGATCCCACTTGTTAGGATCTTTCTCCTCAGAAAGAGCACAATATGATTACCAAATACAAGCAATTAAACATGCAAAATTATATCAGAAGTACAAGTAACTAGAATTCACACATAGCACAGAATATGAGAGACAATACACTATCTTGTATTAATATTCGTACAGAAAAAGATACAATAAAGAAGATGCCACTTATTCTCCCACCTTTGAGAGGCTTGCCACACCTCAAGTGTACAATAATTCTTCTTCAAAAGTTCACTCTCCTACCAAAAACAGTCCCAACACACAACTCACACATAGAATTGGTGTTCACCTCTTCAACCAGTCAATAATAACCCTGCCAGTACCAAACACTCTAAAGTACTTCAAGTAGATCTCCCATGAACCTGCAACCTGTAATTCAAAAAACCATACTTACACATGTAGATCTCTTATGAGCTTGCAACAACCTGCAACTCAATGATCTTATAATGGAAGGATCTTCCTTGCCTTCCTTTTTAGCTCATAATTACAATACATGCCAATGGGTCTATAAATAGATCCCAGACTTAAACAATAACTTAGATTCTTAGTTTACTAATAATAGACATGCAGCTCAAGACTTAAAATAGCCTTTACATGCAAACACTCAGTTCAACTAACTAACTATTAGTGCAATGAACAGTTCTAGAACACACAGGCGACTGACATCGGTCCCTGTCTGACTGGTTCTGACCGACGTCGGCCGACTCTCTGTCGATGTCGGTAGCCTTCTACACTCATCATGACTGACGTCGGTTATACTATCGATGTCAGTACTTTTGGAACTCAAAAACCTCTCCATGTCTACAACAAGTTAAATCTTTTAGCTCCACAACCTAATAATCTCCAACTTGGAGATAAATTGTTGCAATTGTACCTGTACCTATACATCATCTAGTTTGTTCCCTTATCTTTATATCCCTCTTCAAGATCACCCTTGAAGACCAACCACCACAAAACTTGTGGTGCACCTCCTATCATCCAAATCACCTGCCACATCCGCATCTACAAACCCATGTAGAAAAGAACTTGACCCTACAAAGCATGTGCACCTGTTGTTGGTCCCTAGAAGAATCCACTGAATTTCCCTCCAATGCTTCTTTCCTGGATTGGCTCCAAACTTATGACAACTCCCACTGCTTGGAAAAACTCAAGTCTAGTACATACCATGCACTTAACCTCATTATGTGAATCAAGACACTATTCTATGAACTGTCCAACCATCGACATGCTAACAGGTCTCACACAATCATCCTGAAACAAAGTCAACATATGACCTTCCATGTCCCTAGAACACACTCATGCCAAAGATCCTTGCTGCTCACAGATTCCTCATGACACCCCTCTGAACTAGCTTTACCTTTAGTTCAGCAACTCCCTGTATATGTAACCCTATAACAAGCACATCATATAGTAATAGGATAATGTAGCTAATATTATCCAACCTGGTAAAGAGAAACACAATGATTAAACCTCCATTGTCTTACAACTTATTCAAGACCATATACTCTGGCCTTCTGTCTCACATGTCCATTTCTGCTCTTCTTCATCCTGAACATCCATTCGTCTCTCAGTGCTTCCTTCCAGCTGGCAACTCCACCAAAAAATCCTATTTGGTTCTTCTCTAAGGAATCACATCCTTCATCCATGCCAATCTCCCACTATTTCCTGGATCTACCTGCTCTGCTTCTTCAATAACTTCCTAGTTTTTTACCATCAGTGAGAAACAAGTAGTGTAAAGAAGGGAAATGATGAATTTGAGGCTTACATACCCTTTAAGTCCTCCATATGGGCACTTGAGACTCCTTGACAGCTTGCTGTCTGTCCAAAATCTATCTTAGTGACCGATGCCGGTCACATCTCAGTCTGCACCTGACCGATGTCGGTTCCATGTGACTGCCTCATTACCGACGTCGGTTCCCCCTGACCAATGCTGGTGTTTATCTATCCCTGAGTCACCGACGTTGGTCTACACATAGCCGACATCGATATTTGTCTGGACACTGACAATGGTTTTCTAGTCGATGTCGGTCTCCATGTTTTTCTTGTGAGAATTGACTTTTACCCATGAGCTCCTTTTGGATCAAAACCCTATCCAAATCACCTTTGCTTTACTCAAAAAATTTTAGCCCCTTTGACTAATACCTGTCTGTCATCTTCTCCTTGAAAACCAAGGCTTTCCTAGTCTTGTCACTAACATTTGATTCCTCAAGAAACATCACCTTCTTCTTTTGCGTACAGAAACCTCGATCCATGCTTTTCAAATCTTAAAGCATACCCTTTGACTCAAAAACATGCATCTCCTTCTTATTCATGTGACCAAGCCTGTTAAGCCACATCTTTGAATCTACAGCTGAAGTAGATAATCCAAAAAGAGAATCAGTAATACAAGTAGATAGATAAAGTGTACCTACTTTCTTACCTCTTGTTACAACAAGTGCACCCTTGGTAACCTTCCAAGAGTCCGCTGTGAGAGTTACTGTGCAACCCTCATCACCCAAACTTCTTACAGAAATTAAATTTTGCTCTAGAACTGGGACATGCATGACCTCCTTCAACACCCATGTGTTACCTGTTTGCAATTTCAGCTTCACTTTCCCTTTGCCAACCATCTGACAAGGCTTACCATCCCCTAAACAAATTTCTCCAAAGTCTCCCTGGACATACTCATGAAAAAATTTCCTATTTGGGGATGCATGAAAAGAGGCACCAGAATCTAAAACCCAAGATTCTACTTTATCTAAAGAACATACCAGAGCATCCTGTGCAACATAATCTGCAACATCTGCTTCTTCTTCATCTCCTTCATGTTGATCTTCAACTAACCTGCAATCTCTCTTTAAGTGCCCTTGCTTTCCACATTTCCAACATGTTATTCTACCATACCTAGACTTGGATCTCCTGCCTATGTTTGACCTTGATCTCCCACGCTCTATCTTCTCTCTTTGCCTTCCTCTACCTTCAACACTCAAAGCATTCCTTGATGATTCACCTGTGTTTTTTCTGCGTATCTCTTCATTCAAGATTACACCCACAATATCATCCACTTTTAAGATTTTTGAAGCAGACGCAGTATTACTAACTGCCATTACCAAACTCCCCCAACTTTTAGGTAATGAACATAAGATTAACAGAGCCTTAATTTCATCATCAAAATCAATATTGACTGAACTTAACTGGTTTACCAAACCATGGAAATCACTAAGATGACTATGTACAGATCCAATATCCAACATTTGCAAATTTAAATAATTGCTTCATAAGAAATACCTTATTCGAAGCTAAGGGTTTTTCATATAAATTTGCCAAAGATTTCATCAACTCTACCATTGTCTTAGCATGTGTTAAGCTGGAAATCATAGATGATGTAAGACTCAACCTTATAGATCCCAGAGCCTTCTGATCAAGAACCTCCCATTCTTCATCCTTCATATCCCGGGGCTTGTAATCAACCCCACCCAACGGTAAGTATAAATCTTTTTGATACAGATAATCTTCAATCTGCATCCTCCATAATTGATAGTTCTTGCCATTAAACTTCTCCATTTGTAGCTTACTTTCTTCTACCATTGCTCTAGTCCCACTCAAACAAAAACCCCTGTGAGTAACATGTAATCAACACACACTAACCAGATCTAATCCAACCTGTTAGTATCCCAACCAAAACCTCTAATACTAGTTGTCAGGGAATCTAAGAACAACACACCTGTTCTGATCCCACTTGTTAAGATCTTGCTCCTCAGAAAGAGCACAATATGATTACCAAATACAAGCAATTAAACATGCAAAATTATACCAGAAGTACAAGTAACTAGAATTTACACATAGCACAGAATATGAGAGACAATACACTATCTTGTATTAATACTCGTACAAAAAAGAATACAATAAAGAAGATGCCACTTCTTCTCCCACCTTCCAGAGGCTTCCCACACCTCAAGTGTACAGTAATTTTTCTTCAATAGTTCACTCTCCTACCAAAAACGGTCCCAACACACAACTCACACACAGAATTGGTGTTCACCTCTCCAACCAATCAGTAATAACCCTACCAATACCAAGCACTCTAAAGTACTTCAAGTAGATCTCCCATGAACCTGCAACCTACAATTCAACAGACCATACTTACACATGTAGATCTCCTATGAGCTTGCAACAACCTGCAACTCAATGATATTACAATGGAAGGATCTTCCTTGCCTTCCTTTTCAGCTCATAATTACAATACATGCCAATGGGTCTATAAATAGATCCCATACTTAAACAATAACTTAGACTCTTAGTTTACTAATAATAGACACGCAGCTCAAGACTCGAAATAGCCTTTACATGTAAACACTCAGTTCAACTAACTAACTATTCGTGTAATGAATAGTTCTGAAACACACAGGTGATTGACATCGCTCCCTATTTGATTGGTGCTGACCGACATTGACCGACTCCCTACTGATGTCGGTTGCCTTCTGCATTCATCATGACTAACGTCAGTTATACTACCGACGTTGGTACTTTTGGAACTCAGCAACCTCTCCATGTCTGCAACAAGTTGAAGCTTTTAGCTCCACAACCTAACATTTATACCATCATAGGGAAAGCTTCTACTTGTTTAAATCTACATTCATAAATACTCTATATCTAATTGTTCTTGAATTTTGCATTTATTTGGGTCTAGAAGTCCCCTAGCTCAATGTGACTTAGTTTGGTATCTATGATCTTGGTAGTGTTAAATTCTAGGATGAGAGTCATCCTATGGACATTTTATTTTAACTTCATCTCCTTCCTAGACATGAATTATATAGAGATGTTTAGTGAGAACCAACTAAAAATTTTGCTGGGATTTTTAGGTGTTTACAGCAGGTAAAATCTTCGGTTGAGATTGGAGTTGATCTGAGTAGGTAAAAAGTTTGGTAGAACTTAGAATTATTCTAAACAAGTGATAACTCCATATAACTAGGAAGTGTTCTGGGTAATAAGAATGTCTGGTGGAACTTAATACTATTTTGAGTAGTTTGAAATCCTGTAAGGATAGAAGATGTTTGAAATAATGGCAATTTACATATAGATGAAAGGTGTAAACTGCAAGGGGGAATCCCATAAGTCTAAGAGGTGTTTGGAAAAATAGAAAAAACTATAGAAATGGGAGGTGATTATAACAAGTCCAAAGTATGTAGGGACTTGGAGTAATCTCTCAAATAATATTCTTTGGTGGTGCAAATATACTTAGGTATATTCATTTGGTTCTGATTTTTTACAAAACCTAGATTCGACTATGAATCTTTTGGGAGAGAATTTTTAGGTTTGAATGTGAAATTTTGGAAAACCTAAGGTTTATATGATTTTTAAAATACAAGCCCTAGGAAAACCTTAGATCTTAACTAATTTTTGAAACACTAAAAATAGCACAACCTATAACAGACCCCACCATGATCGTAACACAAAAACCCTAAGAAAACTTTAAATGATGCCTTACATAAAATAAAAACCCTAAACAATTGAAGTCAACTATTTGTGGTAATATAAGTAATGTGAAAAGCTTCAAATTATAATTAACTATGGAAAAAATCACAAGTAATATTCTAAGAATATTGTGTAGAGGTGAAAATGATGTGGCACTTTATTTGTAGACATGGCTTCATGCGTGGCTTGAGATCGAAGGCATGGTCATCACTAGTAAAGCTCAAAATCTCAATTATCAATTAAATAATGATTTAAAAATCACCAAATTTTAATTACTTATACATTTAAAACCTTAAAATAAATCTCTAATGGTGGTTGGTTGTGTAAATCCAAAGTCCTCATGCAATTTTGCAAATTGCATGTTGACCTCTAAATTCTATGAGAAGTATAGATTGACTTGTTTTAGAAATGGGAAGGAATAACTCCACATGCAATTTTTAATTTTGAAAATTTTAAAATTGTATTTTTAGTTTTGGATTCCATATCTAAGTTTTTGGTAGGATTCAAAACCTAGATTGCAATTTGTAATTTTATAAATTGCAAATTGCTCTCTGAGTTTTGGATTCTAGGTAAAGTGTTTCGTAAGAAATGGAACTCTAAATTCAATTTGAAAATTTGAAAATTATAGTTCAATTTTTATGTTCTATGGGGTGTTTTATTTGTAGGATCTATAACTCCACTTGCAATTTGTAATTTTGTAAAATTGTAAATTGTAAATGGGTTTCTAGATTTTGTTGGTTAGTTCATTATGGGATCCAAAACTCAGGATGTAATTTGTAATTTTGAAAATTATAAATTGTAGTCAAAACTTTAGATTCTACCAATTATTTTATAATGAGATCCAAAGCTTCAGAATCAATTTTAAATTTTTTAATTTCAAATTTCATCTAGAGTTTTGAATTCTACAATACAAAGGGAATGTGGGTTTTGGGTCATTTCAAGGCATTTTTCCAAAAACTTAGGGAGTTTCCATTGGGGTACCTAATGTTTTGATATTTTTGGGAAAAAATATGAATATTTAGTACTATCAGTAAATAATTTCATATTATTCAATCTAAGAGAAGCTAAATTTTTAAGTAATTAGTGTTTATGTGCTCTTAAATACTAATGAAAATGCACTTCTGGGTGGATTTAAACATCATGGCAGTGGGACCACATGTAATTTGCCTATCTATATGTGATTGAAGAAATATATTCTTAAGTATAAGTCATATTGACTAATTTTACCCCAATTCAAATTAGGTCAACCTCTTATATAGTTCAAACTTTTATAGGGTCTTCTAAGTTAGAAAATGTGCACCATGGTCTTAAATGAGGTCATAAAATGTGTTAATATTTGTCATATTTATATAATTATGTTCTTAGCCTTTTATGTCACCTTTTAGTCATTAAAATGAACATTTATCGTTTCCATAAGAATACAGAGGTGTCAAGATGAAATGTAACATCCCGTATGTCAGGAATGTTCAGATCAACTATTGTAAAACTAATAAATTATAGGTTCAACATCTACCCAAGAAGATCAACTAAAAATATGTAATTTTAAGTAGTTGTACATCATAAGTGACACATTTGGAATTTTGGAAGACTTTAGGAGGGTCCTTTCAGATCCCTAAAGTTCACTTCCATGCTCAGGTAGCGTTGGTAGGTCTAAAATTACCAAAAATTGACCTCTCTTTCTCATCTCTCTCTTGGACAAGTCAAAGAGGTCAACCAATTTCCACTTGGTATGGATAAGAGGAGTAGAGTTCAAGTGAGTATACTTGTTATGTTAAAGTATTATTTGTGTACTCCAACTTTATGGTCATAGTTTTAAGTTAGGTATTTTGTGCTTCATGAACCATCACTAATAGTGTTGGTGACTATAAAATGCCTGATGGCTTTAGTTTTCCTATTTGATTGCATTGGTCTATGAAAATCAAGTGTTATACATAGAATTACAAGAAATTTTATTTATTTTCACGTTGGATTCAAATTATTTAACACATGTGAAGGTGAAGAGCTTAGTAGGACAATCTCATTTTACTAGTAGAAGACATTATTGAAGTTTGTAGATGGCTCTATGTGATAACATAGTAGACAAAAAAGGTAGTAAAAATGTAGTATGATAAAAACATCTTGAGGACAAAACATATCAAGTAAAATTGTAACAGTATTGGTAATGTCACAAAAATGTTATGAAGAGCATAATTGGGACATTTTAGTGATTATCACATTGTTTATTTGTTGTCTACTTCATTTTAGTGATAGTAGTTAACATTTTATGGTGGAAAAGTAATACACCAAATTTAAAATAAAAATAACAAAGGAAAATGTGATTTTGTGAGTTTAGACCTTTAGTTGAAAGTCATGTCATCTTTTGTGTGAGCACATCCTTTACTATGTTTTATTCCTATGATGTTTTATCCTCATTACATTTTTTCCTTGCCAAGTTTTATCGTCGTTACAGTTTTCATGCTAAGTTTTAAACTATTGCATTTTTGTTTGCTACTTTTTTTATGGATGCCCTGTAGATAGTGTTTCTACAATTGAAAATATTATCTTCTTATATTAGTCTTCATAACAAAGGTGATATGTCATGTTCAATCTATCATTGCATGGTGATCAATCTTTGCTTTGAAGTTATCTCAATAAGGTCATGGTTAGAAGTGCAAAGTCTATGACACTTGACATAATCAAGTAACCCTATAACTATCACCTATAGTCAAGTGGAACTAAGCCTTGATTAGTCATGTTGTGAATCAAGAAGGTTTCAAGATTTTGAAAGGATTCCCAAAGTGGAAATAGTAGGACTGAGATATGTAAAGGGTTAGAGATTGGTTTTGAGAACCAATTCAACATACAGAGTCATATATCATATAGACCTATAGGTAGTATCCAACAATGGTCTGAGGTCAATCCAAAAGAGTCACAATAGTGTTTAATAGGAGGTGTTTGAACTTAGTTGAGACCTTTAATTAAGTCTAAGATCATAGAGAAGATCACTGTGATAATGGTGAATGTATTGCATCCATTCATACCTAGAACCATGTTAACAGGTTGAGAAAATTGTAATTGATAAGTTTTACCTTAATTTCTATGAATCAGGTTTTACTCATACACTAGGTCATCCCATGGTGAAGTGTCTTGAGGTCTATACAGACCTAATAGTTCCTCTCTTGTAGTCTAGGCATAGAGATAATGTCTTGACATAAGAAAGTGTTTATTTTGTTAAGATAATATAATGTAAATAAGCTTGCATTTCAAGCAAGTTTTCATTGTAGACATTTAATAAGCTTCAATACTCTTAAAGACAAAATGATCTTACAACACAATAGTGACATAATGGTTGTATGATTCAAGACAAAGTGACTTTATTTGAGTGAAAGATGAAAAGAATGACCTCAAGAGAAATCAAAGGAGTTGAGGTTCAGTGATTTGACATAGGTCATCACTTATATGAGCTTTTTAACTTATATCCAATGCACATCTATAGGTGACATAGTCAATACATATATTAGACTAGTTCTAGCTAGTGGAGAGAGGTAATTTGAATGTTAGCATATCCCTAAGGTAGAAGTGACTTAAAAAAACTATGTAATGGTATTATTAACTTCAATGGTAACTTAAGCCATGAAACACAATGTTAAAATACACCTATAGGAATCCCATTTTCCTAAGATGAGTATCTACAGTCTACTATAGTTATAGATTAGCTCATGATAATGAAAGGTATTGGCTAACATACTAAGATGTAATATGGATGAACATGATTGAGACCAATCTCATATTGGTGATGTAAACTTCATATGATTCTTAGAGAAATAAAGTAGATCAAAGACAAGTTCTAACTTGTCACTCAGTCTGAAGTTTCTAGACCTTGTAGAAAGTACACAAACTTAAAATTTAGTCTTAAGGGTTTATGATCTTAAGAGCTCTAGAAAGATGACCAAGCCTTAAAACTTTGTACATAAGGTCATTAATACCTGATATATCCTCCCATATCCTTAGTTTATCTAGGTAAATAAGGTATATGCCTTCTATTTTATCCTAGATGGAGGACACTCCATAGTCATGACCAAGCTACAGGCATAGTGTGAGAATGGTGATAGGAGGAAGGAGAGAATAAAAAGTCATTTTATAATGATGGGTCAGGTTTTTTTTCAAGTGAAAAAATGTTTAAATTCACCTACAACCCTAAAAATCACTCACAGGTAGTCAAAGACTCAAGAAATGTAGTCTAAGCCTATTAGGCCTAAATTGATCATGAACCCTAACAGCTTCCAACTTAACTTACAACATCATGTGAATTTTAAAAACTAGTTTATAACCTTCAAGTGAAAGTAGAGAATCTACAAGAACCATTAGGTTCAAGAGAAATATCTCAAATTGGCCATTTTGGCCTAAATCTCTCTCAGGGGTACCTAAATCACATTTAAAGAGATCAAGAGACCATTTTCAATTGCTCATATCTCTATGGATAGAATTCATGGTGACTCAAGGAGTTTTTAATAGTTAAGGAAGGTCATGAGCTCAATATTTGTGGAATTAGTTTAGGGGTTGGACATCTAATATTTATGAATCATTTCTAATAAACTAAGAGACCTAGAACCCTTACTTGAACCTGATGGAGAAAACATGAAAGGAAATGCATAAAGGATTAAATGGTCTTGAAAATGTTTTAGACATATATGTCACTCTCATAAGATCATCACCATAAATTTTTTTGTACCATCACTTGTATGAAGAGGCATAATTCAATCTACTTTGCAAGATTTGATGTGTTTTATAGATATAAAGGAGAACTGGTAGATGAAATCCATTTTTGGGAAATATGTAAGGACTTATTTTAACTCATACTCATATTTCACCCAAGTGAAGCATAGAAACTCATCTACTAATCTTTTCATTATAGGCAGTCTTGGATAGATAGTGAAAAGACAAGTGACTACCTAGTGAGAAGATGAGAGGTCTGATATTGGATCTTTATCAGGTCTAACTAATTGAGTAAAAGATAAATGGTCTTTGAATATATTTCATATCACCTATACAATGCTTATACTTGGACAACTACAAATCACTTAAGTGATAAATGTGAATATTTAAGCCTAGAGGGATATTAAGTGACTGTAGATAATGAAAACAAGTGTCAAGAGGAGTATCATCAGTTGGAGAAACATAGAGGACCTAAAATTATCTCATTTCCATCTTCTCATATTAGCTGATATGTGGAAATTACCCCTATTATAGTTTCAATAATTCAAGTGACTCATCATCAAACAAGGTAATTTCAAGAAGGTTATTTGAGGTCTCTATGCCAACTTGAAGGAGAATGATGAACTTTAAGTGGACACTTGTCTATGATAACTTCCTCACCTCTTTTATACTTCATTATATTTAATTGTAACTAGTTTCTAAGTCTTGTAACTTGGCCTTATGACCCTTCCACCTCTCTTCTTCTCTCTCCTCTCATATGCTCTATATATGCAAACCTTTTTGGCATTTGTATCCAATCCACACCTAGTATGGTAAAGCCCTACTAATTTGAATATTTTATTTGCCTTTGAAATAAATATTTTAAATCTATTTTTGAGTTCATAATCTACTTGTCTAAGTGTGTGAAGTAGTGAATAGTGGAATGACAATTGATAACTATCTATCCTTATGTTCTCTTTACTCTTTCATGTTTGGTGTAAGTAGTTATCCCAATAATAGGTCACATGAAGTGTAGCCAGTGTATTTTTATAAATCCAAGTGTAAAAATTATCATTAGTTTTTATAATATGACCTTTTATTCACTCACCTTGAGAAGTATAATGCATATCACCTCCATGTTTGAAACACTTACATTAGAAAAATCTAAGATGATAAGACTAGTATTATGAGTCATGTTTCATAGTGCAAGTATATGGTAGTCTAGTGGATATATATATATATATATATGGTGTATCACCTCATTAGCATAGGTTACATTTTATGTTCCTTCTATCCCTTTTCATCCAATCAATTACTTTAGGTGATAAGCTATCAAAGATTAATCTAGGGAGCTAGCCCTTAAACTTAGAGGTTTACGTTTGCTATAGGCAACCCACATGACTAGAGGTAATCTAATATTTCACTCAATATATATAATACTTGAATGACCTCTCTATGGTGTAATATTGAGTTACAATAGGTCCTAGAGGTAGAAATGGTAGTTGGAGCTCAAGAAGCTACCTATTCAATGCCAAAAAGTTACATATTAGGACCCATCACTACAACTTGTGCCATGGATTATTATCAAAGGTTATACTTGAGTGTTATGGGGTAAAATTAGAGGGATTAAATAGGTAGGGTAGGCATCTAATGGTTCATAAAAATCACTTACAATTTTTATTATATTCATGTTTGAACTTAGGCTAAACGATTGCATTTTTTTTGTATTAGGAAGGGCATTATTGAGGTTATAATGGGTGTTGGGTTTGTCAATCAAGCCTAATGAGAGATCAAAAACCTAGTATTGGACATTATATTACCCCTTGTATTTTTTGACATTGCCAATTTTTAGTTAAGAAGCATCAGAATTAGAGTTTTACAACCACAAATTAAATGTTGATAACATTTATTCTCAGTGTTTCCATGCTCCTTAATAATAGTTCAAATACACTTCCAAGTGGATTTGAATGGTGTGTAAGTTTGATCACATGTAATTTTCATATGTTTGTGTGTGTGTGCATGTGTGTGTGTGTGTGTGTGTGTGTGTGTGTGTGTGTGTGTGTGTGTGTGTGTGTGTGTGTGTGTGTGTGTGTGTGTGTGTGTGTGTGTGTGTGTGTGTGTGTGTGTGTGTGTGAGAGAGAGAGAGAGAGAGAGATAAATGTGATAAATTATCAAGTGGATTTCCTAAAATTATAAATGGTAGTTAGAGCTTGAGAAGTTGCCTATTCAATGCCAAAAAGTTATATTTTAGGACCTATCACTACAACTTGTCCAATATATTGCTTATGAAGGTTACACATAAGGAATTTAGGGTGTGATTAAAGGTATTAAATAGGTAGGTTAGGGATCTCATGGTTTTTAAAAATGACTTAAAGTTTCATTTTATGTGTGTTTGAACTTAGGCTAAAAACCTGTAATTTTCTTATATTGTGAAGGGCAATCTTGAGGCCAGAATGGGTGGTGGGTTTATTGATCAGACCTAATGGGATCCCAAGAACATATTACTATACATTATCTTCCCTACATGTGTGTTTTAAGTTCTATTTTTCAATCAAGAATCTTCAAAATTTTAGCTTTTCAACACAACTTAAACTTTGACAACATTTATTATTAGTGTTTTTGCACTCCTAAATAGTAGTGAAAATGCACTTTTAGGTGGATTTGAATTTCATGGTGGTGTCATCACATGTAATTTTCTTACACACACACACACACACACACACACACACACACACACACACACACACACACACACACACACACACACACACACACACACACACACACACACACACACACACATATATAGATATATACATATACATATATATGTATATATACACATATATATATATATATATGAATAGTGATATATTCTTGAGTGGAGGTCCCAAAGGTATAAATGGTAGTTAGAGCTCAAGAAGTTGTCTATTTAATACTACAATGTTGCATTTTAGGACCCGTCATTGCAACTTATCCAATGGATTGCTCTTGAAGGTTCCATCTAAGTGTTCTAAGGTGAAATTATAGGGATTAAATTGGTAGGGTAAATATATTTCAGTTCACATAAATGACTTATAGGTTTCATTTTATGTGTTTTTGAACTTAGGCTAAAAATGCATTTTTCTTGTATTAGGAAGGGCATTCTTGAGGCCCGAATGGGTGGTAGGTTTATCAATCAAGCCTGACGGGAGGATAATAACCTGGTCCTAGATGTTATCTATCCCCTAGACATGTTGGCAGTGCTAATTTTTGGTCAAGAAGCATCAGAATCAAAGTTCTATAACCACAACTTAAACTTTGACAATATTTATTGTCAATGTTTCTATGCTCCTAAATGATAGTGAAAATGCACTTTTAGGTAGATTTGAATGTCTTGGCAGTGTGTGCACATGTAATTTGCCTATCTAAACATGATCTAAGTTATATATTCTCAAGTGGAGGTCTTAGAGGTATAAATGGTAGTTGGAGCTCATAATGTTGCCTATTCAATGCCAAAAAGTTGCATTTTAGGACCCATCACTACAATTTGTGCCATATATTAGTGTCAAAGGTTCCACCTAAGTGATCTAGGGTGTGATTAGAGAGATTAAATATGAAAGGGATTGATTTGATAGTTTTTTAGATAACTTACAAGTTTTTTTACATGTGTTTGAACTTAGGTTAAAAAATTGCATTTTTTTTATATTGAGAAGGGTTTCTTGAGGCTAAAATGGGTGGTGGGTTTATCAATCGGGCCTAATGGGAGGCTAAAAACTTGGTACTGGACATTAACCACCCCATTAAACATGTTGTAAATGATAGTTTTTGATCAAAATGAGGTCTTTTCATATTGACACTTTACTTGGAACTAATATTTTCTTCTTGCACTTATTGTTAATCTTTATATGGTTGAATGGAAATTAATTATTATTTTGAATGATGTAAGAATCTATGGGTAGAAGATTCAATTTACTAGTTTCGAGTATCTATAAAAGTTTTGAATTCTAACAGCTTAATTAACCTCTTTCATAGGACTGTAGTAAATTGTATCTCCATAATTGTTATTCCTCAAACCACCTTTACTTGAGGGTGAAACTACCCCTTTGCTTGCCTACAACTACTCAATCCTCCACATAGTTTTACATATTCTTGCTCCATCTATCCCTCTTTCTTGAACCTCCTACCTACTCTACTAACTCATATTACTTCACCCTACTCTCATAAACCACACACCCCCATGCAAATCTCTCTCTCTCTCTCTCTCTCTCTCTCTCTCTCTCTCTCTCTCTCTCTCTCTCTCTCTCTCTCTCTCTCTCTCTCTCTCTCTCTCTCTCTCTCTCTCTCTCTCTCTCTCTCTCTCTCTCTCTCTCCATTTTTTCACCCACTTTTACAAGAAAGTGTATTTTACTTGTTCAAAGTGATTTAGAGGCTAGAATAGGTTTGTTATATTGTCAAAGATTAATTATTAAAGATCATTTATAGAAGGCCTAATACCCTTAAAGGATACACTTATAAAGTAATAGAAATATTAGTTGGCATTAACTTGGGTCTAGAGGCCTCCATGGGGAGTTAAAGTACATCAAGAGTGAGGTGTTGAAGGTGATAAAGGAGTTAGGTGTTGAAGGTTCGAAAACCGGTCTCAAGAATTTGCATTAGGCCTATCAGGCTAAATAGCCCTCAAAGGGAAAAAATGCAATAAAGTGTAAAGGAGTGTGGAAGACTTTAAAATTATATTGAATGGGTTTAATCAAGGTTGGATATGTAGATGTAAAATCTACATGAATTATTATTTAAATCATTAAATAAGAGGAAGGCATCTAGGCATAGTTAAGCCTATGGAATGTATAGTGAGAGAGTGTGAAGAGTGAATGACAAAAGGGTTACGTTAGAGGATAGTAAAGGTAATATAGGATCATCACCCAAATGCATGTAGAATATATATTGATAATAGTCTTATAAAATCTATCTAGTGTCAATAAGTCCTTATTTTGGAAATATAAGTGTGTTTAGAGTCATTTGTGGTGTTTGGAGAGTTTCCCTCAAAATTGTCAAATTTAGTTTTTCAAATGTTCCTAGTATAAATTCATGAGTAAATGTCACTTTTATGAGGTTTTATTGATTTTTACAAGATATGTTAGGTTCCTAGGAATGTGTGAAAGGTATTACAAGTCCCCTAAACTTTTAAAGGTCTTTATTATTACTTTTCTCCTAAATAACTAATGTAATTATTAAGACATATAAACTAGGTCAGTTTAGTAAGTTTAATTTGAATCAGTAAGAGAGAATATGATAAGGTTAGTAAATTACTAATATTTGTTTAGACTCTAAAAAAGTGATAATCCTCACTCATAATGAGGATGAAACATACAATATCAACCAAAGAGATTAAAAGGACAAAAAAATATCATTTTTGAAGAGGTTAGAGCATATGTTGTAGGTCTATCTCAATGGAGAATGACTACGTAAATGCTTTCTTGTTGTACATAATAAATATTTATAAGTAATATTTCATGTGTTTCCATTATATTATCCTTTTATTAAATTATTTTAATCCTTTCATATTAACTACAAGTTTAAATCTCAGTTATATTCATGAAAGCTTGAAGAATTTTGTATTTTTACTAATATAGTCATTTTTATAGGCTTATTTACACATGTAAACTATTATATGAACTCAATTAAAGTATTTTAATAATTTAATAGTTTTTTTAATACCAATATACATGTTTTATATTATATAAAATCCCAACGATCTCTATGAACTATCAATAATTAGCTCTCAACTTGCATAAATTTTGAGTAAATCAAAAGTAAGGGTTTCATGAGTAAAACACCTCTATAACTCAAAAAATTGAACAATAAGGTATAAAAATTTATGATAATATATTTAATTTATATTATAACTTATTACAAGTATCATTGGTTTGAAAATAGATCTGAAATTTTAGGTACAGAGGATTGTTTTTCTATATACCTATAGAAGGCCATTTTTGAGAAAGTTGTGCATAAAGTAAGATGCATTTTTGGTTGATTTGAGTTATATAAACTTGGTTAAGTGTTGTAAAATTTTATAATTGATAAAATAACACTATAAATTTACCTATTGGAGTGACAACTAGGTTTAGAGACCTAGAAACTTAAAAAGTTAGAATTTGAGAATGAAAGCTCAATCTCTTAGAGACCTATAGTTAGTTGATTTATTGTAAGTTTATACACATACATAAATCCTTGATTTTTCCTAATACCTATCCAAAGTTTCTTAAATAATAATTATTCAAAGGAAGGAGAGTAAATCTAAGCGATTAGTGATTATTTAAGAGTAGACCTAATGAGTAATTGACTAGTTTAAAAGAATATTGCTTGAGAGTGGATTTTCAATAGAGTTAATAAAAAGAGTGGATAGGTGAGGTTGGAATTATTCATTATATTATATCATATTAATATTAAATTCATATCCTTATTAAGCATAGAAGAGAAAATTGTGCATTAGGTGTTATTAGGGGATGATAAAAGATTTTGGCCAAAGATGGATCATTGTCTCAAGAGCGAATATTATATTTCAAATCAATAAGGATGCCTTTTATCAGAATAAAGAGATTATAGTCAAGGTTAGGTAGAGGTTCATCTTAAAATTTTATCAAAGATAAATTTTCAAAGAGGAAGAAGTAAGTAGACCATGTACATGGTCACCAAAAGGAGTTGAGTGTAGAAGAGGTATTGATAGAGATTACTAGAGAGGTGAGGAAAAATATAAAAGAACAAGAATCATATAAGGCATATAATTAGTAGGCCTAGTTTCAATAAATGTTAGCCAAAAAGGCATTAGATCTAAATGAGAATGAAATATCAAGTTTGTAGGTATAAGTATCAAAGAGATAAATTTGTAGGGATTTATGAATGATTTTATGTCTCTACATTATACAAGTATAAACATGATTGGATATGGGCCTTGTTATATCCTAAAATTTCACCCTAGAGAATTCAATTATACATTCTCAATTTTAGGATAACATGGAACCATCTCTAGGCATATACAAGTTACTAGAAGAGATAAATCTTTAGGTTTGAAAGGGCTAGCTACCTTGATCTACCTTTTAGGCTCATATTACACTAGGCTAATCACTGTTGAGGGTGAAAATGAAAGAAGAAAACATAATAAAATTAAAATAATTAAGGTTGATACACCAAAGATAAATCCACACAACACACTTGCATCTTCACTAATAAATAAGATTGTTAAAACTAATCACAACTCTATGTCTTTCTAGCATAAGTGTTTCTCATAAGGGTAGATTGTTATGTATATCTAGAGGTGAGTGAAAATAAGGTTTGATAATAGACACTAATAGTCTCTCTCACACTTCAATACATACTTGACAAACACATACACTTTATGAGACCTATTAAAAGAGATATTACTCACACAAAACATGCAAGAGCATAATGGAAGCAAGGAGAACATATTCATCACTTTTCAACCACATAAACCACTTGACACACTTAGGAAATAGATTTTATAGAATGAAAAAACTTTAAAAAAAATTATATAAAATAAAATGAGATGTAAAAACTATAAGAACTTTACCATACCAATTATGGATCCATTATAAAGCCAAAAAGGCTTGAATATATAAAGCATAAGAGAGGAAAGAGAATAAGATAAGTGGAAGGGTCATGAGGCCAAGTTTCAAGACTCATAAACTAGTTAAAATTTAAGAGTATGAGTTGTAAAGGAGGTTAGGAAGCTGTCACTAATGTGTGTTAATCTAAAACATAGTACCTTTCTCATGTTGGCATAAAACTCTTCATGCTCTTCTTTAAAATTTCCCTCATGATGAGGAAGAGCTCACTTGATTGTATAAAACTTCCATATGATTCATTTACACATATCCTCTAACATGAGAATATTTAAATAAGATCAGTATATGTCCTTGTATGCTTCTCCAATTGATGATCTTCCTCTTGACACTTGTGTTCACTATTTATAGTCACTCATTATCTTTCTAAGATTCAATATTTAGATTTGTCACTTAGGTAGCCTATAGTTATTCAATTAAATTAATTTTAGATATTTATTAAACTCAATTAGACATTTTTTTCCTATGGTTTATCATATAGATCTCTAAAACTCAAAACACACCTTTCACTTCCAATCTTTGACAATCACTTTGTTTTCTCATTGTCTTATTCAGATTGCCTGCAATGAATGATCTAATAGAGATTTTTCCATGCTTCATTGAGGTGATATATGAGTATGTGGAATTATAATAATTCCTTAAATACCTCCTTCAATGGATTTCATTCATCAGTTTCCCTTTGTACCTATTAAACACCTCAAATCCTATAAAAGATAGAGAATTAAGCATGTCCATACAAGTGATGGTACATAAAAAGTGGATGGTGAGGATCCATAGATATTTATAATAATTTCCAAGTCACTTTTAGGCCATTTCACCACTTTTAGATTCATCTCCATCGAGTTCAAATGAGGGTTTTAGGAAGGTTTTTGGATGTTCAAATTTTTAGGGATGATTCATAAAGGTTAGACATTTAGACTTAGAATCAATTCCACTAATTTGAGTATATTACCCTCTTAAATTCTTCTCAATTTATTTAGGCACCATGAAAAATATACATATATATGTGAGCAAAATAAGATGGCTTTGGAGCTCTTACAATGTATTATGGGTAGGCTTGAGAGGAAATTAGCCCTGAATGACCAATTTTGAATGGTTTCCTACAAACTTATGGATGTTACTAACCTTATACTCTCCCATGGAATCTAAAAAAGTGTTTTTAAGGTTATAATGTTCATATAAATGGATTTAGGCACCTAACTGTTCATGTCTAGTTTTAGGCCTAATGGGCCTTGACTATGTTTCTATGCATATTTCACCACCTAAGTGGTCTTAGTGAATATAGGTGATTTTACATATCTATTCACCCTTATTAAATATCTATAAAATTTCCAAAAATCATTTAAATCTCTTCCCTTCATCATTTTACTCTCCCATGAACCATGTTTATAGACTTTCTTGCTCAAAGAGTGCACTCTATCTGAGACAAAATAGAGGAAATCTCCCCTAATCATCTAATAAAAATGAGAATAAGAGGGATTTATTATTTCATTATGACCATATTTATAAATTTTCAAAACTTTTTCACTTCTCTATAGTTCTCAACAATATAAATCCTCAAGACTAGATTTTGGGTCTAATGACTATGCAAGGTTTTATGCAGGGTTTTAGCCAAGATGAGTTTGAGGCTCATTACTATAGATTAAGGTTCCTACTCTTTAAAATAATTTTTAAGTGTTTCATCACCACTTTTATGTTGGTTTCAACATGATCCAACTATCTGATACCTCAGCCAACCTTTCAAACTATATTTCTCCACTAGTTTGAACTACTCTACAAACTATTTTGACTATCACCTATAGGTGGCAATTAGGGAGGTCAATAGACTCCTGTAGGTGATGATACATTACATTAGAACTATGATTAAAATTTTATATTCTATTAAATTTAATATTATCATCTTACACTCAAATATATTCACTTTATCTTGAGATCATATAACCATTATGTCATTGTTGCATTCCAAGTTCACTTTGGCTTCAAGAGTATTATTGTTCACTAGGTGTTTTCAATGGAAACTTGACTAAGTTAGAGTTCCACTTAACCATCCCTTTCCCTTGATAAAACTACCTATTTTCATGTTCAACTATGAATTCTAGGCTTAGGCTATAATAAGTAAAACATTAGACCTATCTATATCTCACAGATCTTCATCCTAAGATAGCACTATGTTAAAAAAAACTCCTTTCAGAGAAGTTAAGGTAACATTTCCACCAAAAAAAATTTGAAACTCTACAAACATTGAACTCAAGTATTTTATCCTAGACTAATTTTTTAATATGCTTCACTATTTCAACAAGTTGATATGAACCCTATCTTGTGATTAGACCTAAAATCTTCATTCTTAGATCCCTTTCAACCTACTCAATTTTTTAGGCTTATGTGGTCTATTCACTTATGTAGGTCTCAATCTATATTTGACTATGGGTAATGGTCTCATATCTTTTAATGTTAATTCCTTTTCTTGAAGATGATGGATACTTTTAATATATTTTATATTCCTTGAAGATGATGGAGATCTATTGATCAAACTACTATTAACATCCCCAACTTCTAAGATCTATATACTCAATATATTTTCTACTTGAATAATAGTGAGAATTTTAGTTCACCATGACCTTAAATAGGTGACTAAATGATAAAATACTATTTGGAACTCATATTGCACTAAGATAAATGAAAAAAACTTTTTAGCCTTGACCCTAATCCACTTACAGAGATATGAACCCTGAAACTAAGGAAACCATATTCTGTAGACCATTAAGTGTTCACTTCTAACTCAATTAGATAGTCTTATTTTTCTCCTCATGTTCACATGTTAAAAAATATCTAAGACCAAAATGAAAATAATTTAAATGATCTATCAACCTACATAAACCAACTTGTTCACACAAATTGATATAAAAGATGAAAAAAACTAAGGTGTTGGGGTTATGCAAGTAGTTTGAAGGCATCAACAATATTAATTATTCATAAAGTATGAAACATAAATATAGAAAATATTTCCATGAAAAGGAAGTAAAAATGGAATACTAAAAACCACCAAGTGTATTCAGACCAACTCCTATCTTCCTGTCTGTACTAACAAAAAATTGGTTGACCTTGTTGACTTGCCCAAGAGAGTGATGAGAGAGAGGTCAATTTTTGACAAATTTGAAACTATAAAATCTTATTAAGCCAAGAAATGAATTATGAGGATCTAAAGGGACCAACTTGAATCTTCCACACCTGTTAGGTTTTTATAGAATCAGTATAACTAACTAAAACTATTCTTTTTTTAGTTGATCTTCTTACTTTAAATGTTGAACCTATATAATTCAATTTCAAAACTATCATATAACACCTCTATAACATTACACATGTTATTTTTATCCTTAATACATTTTTCTTCTTGTGATAAATCTGTACATTTCATTCAAATGTCCAAAAGGTGGACAAGAAGGACATTAGGATAAACTTGACTAAGGTAAAACATAATGTGTGACTTAATTACAGGTGACTTAACCTCATCTTGTACCATAGTAAACATTTATGACTATAATAACCATATTAAATTTTTGAAATAGAAGGGGGTTGACTTAATTTGACCTAGGGGTAAAATTAGTCAATATTTTGGTGATTTCCTAGGGGTAGTAAGCCTATTATGCTAAAGACCAATAGCCTTCTCCTATCTTTGGGATATAGAGTCACCTATACACTACCAATGGAATTAAAATGCCTCTAAACAAACACCAAACTCATACCAAATATTAAAAAATAAATAAACACATAAGACAAGAAACTAAGGCACACACTTGTGTTGTTATGAGCATTTAGGGAAAACACACATAACTCAAAGGAACTAAGCTATGTACAAACTAACCTAAAGTATATTTTTCCTCCTAATTAAAAGGGAAATATTATACCATTTTTTACCTCATGATATGAATTAATGAATGAGGCATGTTGAATTTTGAGCTTTAGCATTGGTGTCTCCAATCCCTTCGTGATTTCCACTCTCTTTGGCATGATCTTTAATACAACCACAATAGGTGTAAACGCATCACCTATGAAAGTGAATTATTATTATGACTTAATCATATTCTCATAGTAAAATTAACCCAAATCTTAACCCAGTGGTACTCCATCTAGACATGGATCTTTGACCTCTATTGTACTTTGAATGAGATCAAACTCTTTATCAGCTACAAGCTCAATACATGCCACTTCAACAATATTTATACTTTGGGAGATATCATGTTTCACTTCAAAGGGAAATGCATCTTCAAAAATATCTTAAACTTGGGAATCAATAATTATAGTCCTATGAAGGATCTCAAATTCATTACATACCTCATATAATCTTTGCCACAAGTCATCTTGTTCCATAGCAATAACATCAACTTCTTCTTTTGTATTTTTAGGATATAGATCTTACTTATATTATGAACACCAACCAATTCAACAAATGTGATATCCTTCTCAAGCACCTCTTCTTTCATGTCTTGACTAAACTCTTTGTGGATAGATGCAACATTATCTTCAACATCTTTTTCTTCACTCAAGAAGATTGACCTGCACTTGTCTTCACCAAGGGGAGTCCCTATAGTGATTTCCTCATCATATATGTTCATGTCATCTTCTTAATTTGATTCATATTAAGATTTCTCTTCTTTACTCATATCCCATAAGATAGGTTCTCCTTAAATAAGGAATGATGTGGGAGGGTGGTGAAAATTTTGATGGGTTAGAGGAGTATGAGATTTAGTGGATGTTTCATGAATGGGCATGGAGATAAAATGAAAACTCTTGAGATTAAAAGACTTAGAAATGAGAGACTCTTGAAATAAACTTGAATAGATAGAAGGTTTATCTCTACTATAAGTTTTCCATTTTCCTCAACAAACACCTCTCCTTTCTCATATCCCTCTTGAGGCTCTTAATCAACTTTACAACTTCATCTCCCAACTTTTCCACTGAGGCCTCATTCTTACATTGAAACTCTTCTTGGATAGAATTACGTGAGGGAAAATATAAAGGTTCCTAGGTAGAGGGAAATGGGTATTGATCAAAAACAATATTTTCCTCCTTAACATTAACTTCTTGGTTTTCACTCTCTCCATCTTCATTTCTTCAAGACTTCACCACTTGGTTCCAAGTTGGAGTTTGAAAGCCAATAGGATATATTGAGGATTGGATTGGCCCTTCTTGAGGATAGTGAATGGTTTATATTGCATTAGGATAAGAAGCATGATAAAACTAATATGCAACATAATAAGACTCTTGAGGAGGGATATGTAAAGCTTGAGGAGGACTGCCTCCAAGAATCTACTTTTTAAGAGCTTGGATTTTTTTTTAAGGTTCTTAATCACATCTTCTTGATATCCTTATTTATAGACTTATTCATAAGCCTCTTCATAATCTTCTTAAACAACATCATGTGTATATGGATAAGGAAAATACTAATCATAGGGCTGCCATGGCTCATAGGACTAATAACAACCTTGATAGGACTATTGAGGGACATAGTATGATTCATGACAAGGATGATAGGGAGGATTATATCAAGAGTTTTCTTAAAGATAAAAATAAATTCATGAAGTATAATATATTATTCTTAACTTAGGCATGAAAGAGTGTACTAGTCTTCAACCAAGATTCAAATGTTGGAGTCATCAGATACTATAGGAAGTAGACCATTATAGCCTTTTGTTGTCAAAGCTAGAATCCACCTTGAACAACCTTCTTGGACTTTGTGTCCCACTGGGCATGCCAAAATTATTATATCCTAAAATTCTACCCTAGATAATTCAATTAGACCTTCTCAATTTAAAGATAACATGGAACTATCTCTAGGCATAGACAAGTTGTTACAAGAGATAAATTTCTAAGTTTGAAAGGGTTATCTCCCTTAATCTATATTTTAGGCTCACATTACACTAGAATAATCACTATTGGGGGTGAAAAGTGAAGAAAGAAGCATAAATCAACCTAAAATAATTAAGGTGATACACTAAATATAAATCCACACAACATACTTGCATCTACACTAAGAAAGAAGACTACTAAAACTAATCTCAACTCTATGTCCTTCTAGCATAAGTGTTTCTCATAGAGGTAGATTTCTATGTATATCTAGAGGTGGGTGAGAATAAGTTCTAATACTATAAATTACTAGTATCTCTCACACTTTAAGACACACTTAATAAACAAAAACACTTTATGAGACCTATTATAAGAGATATCACTCACACAAAACATGCAAGAGCAGAATGGAAGTAAGGAGAAAAAACTCATCACTTGTCAACCACATAAACCACTTGACACACTTAGGCAAGATATTTTAGATAATGAATCAAATTCAAAAATATTTATTCAAAGGAAAATGCTATTTCAAAACTATCAAGGCTTCACCATACCAATTATGGATCCATTACAAAGTTAAAAAGGCTTGAATATATAGAGCATAAGAGAGGAGAGAGAAGAAAAGAAGTGGAAGGGTTATACGGCCAAATTTCAAGACTTGAAAACAAATTAAAATTCAAGATAATGAGTTGGAAAAGAGGTTAGAAAGTTTTCATGAATGTATGTCAATCTAAAACATAGTACCTTTCTCAAGTTGACATAGAACTCTTCATGTTCTTCTTTGAATTACCTTCATGATGATGAGGAGTTCACTTGATTGTCTAAAACTACCATAGGATTTATTTCCACATATCCTATGATATGATAATATTAAAATAAGATCATTTCAAGTCTTTGTATGTTTCTCTAACTAATTATCTTCCTCTTGACACTTGTGTTCACTATTTATAGTCACTCATTAGCTCTCTAAGCTTAAATATTCACATTTGTCACTTAGGTAGCCTACAGTTATTCAAGGAAATGCATTTAAAATGTGTTAGACAACTCTCTTATAACATTTTATTCCTCTAGTCTATCATATATATCTCTTAAAAACTCAAACCACACCTCTCACTTTTAATCTTTGATAGTCACTTTGCCTTCTCACTATCTTATTCAGACTGCCTACAATGAATAGTCTAATATACAAGTTTCAATGTTTCACTAAGGTGAGAGGTGAGTATGGGGAGCTATTAAAAGTCCTTTCAGACCTCCCTTAATGGCTTTCATTCATTAATTTCCCTTTGTACCTATTAGACACCTCAAATCCTATAAAATACAAATAATTAGGCATGTATGTACAAGTGAATGTATGTAAAAAGTGGATGGTGATGATCTTGAGAGAGGTATAATCATAACCAGGTTAATTTATAGTCCATTTGACCACTTTTGGATGCATCTTCATTTATTTATTCTCCATCAGGTTCAAATGAGGGTTGTTGGAGGGTTTTTGGAATTTCAAATTATTAGTGATGATTCATAAAGGGTAGACATTTATCATTAGAATAAATTCCACTAATTTGGAGTATGGGACCCCCTAAAACTCTCCCCAAGTTCTTGAGGCACCATGCATAACATCCGTAGAGGTGTGAACAAAAGAAGATGGCTCTTGAGCTCTTGTAATGCATTCTAGGTAGGCCTAAAAGGAAATTAGGTCTAAACGACCAATTTTGAATGGTTTCATACAAAATAATGGTTTTTACCACCCTTATACTCTCCCATGGAGTCTCAAAAATTATTTTTAAATTTATCATGGTCATATGAATGGAGTTAGGGACCTAAGTGTTCATGTCTAGTTTTAGGCCTAATAAGCCTAGACTGTGTTTCTATGCATATTTGACCACCTGAATGGTCTTAGTGATTTTAGGTGATTTTTAATATCTATAATCCTTATTCCATCTCTAGATAATGTCTAAAAATCATTCAAATCTCTTCCCTTTATCCTTTTATTCACCCATGAACCATGTTTATAGACTTTCTTACTCAAAGAGTGCACTCTATCCAAGATAAAATAGAGAACATCTCCCCTATTTATATAATCAAAATGAGACCAAGGAGGGATTTATTAGGTCATGAGCATAATTTTCAAAAAAAATCAATTCTTGGTCACCTGTCTAGAGTTCTCAACACTACAAACCCTCAAGACTAGCTTTTGGGTTTGATGATTATGCAAGGTTTTATGCAAGATTTTAGCTAGGATGAGTTTGAGGCTCATTACTGTATATTGAGGTTCCTAAACTTTGAAAAAAATTGGGATTGTTTCATCACCACTATTATAATGGTTTTAACATGATCCATCTTACACCTCATCAAACCTTTCAAACTGTATTTCTCCACTAATTTGAACTAGTCTGTAGACTATTTTGACTATGTCACCTATAAGTGGCACTTAGGGAGGTTAATAGACTCCTACATGTGATGATACATTGATTGATAACTATTTTTACACTTTTATATTCTATTGAAGTTACTATTATCATCTTACACTCAAATAGAGTCACTTTGTCTTGAGATCATATAACCATTGTGTCACTATTGCATTGCAAGTTCATTTTGGCTTCAAGAATATTTTTGTTCACTTGGTGTTTTCAATTGAAACCTAACTAAGTTTGAGGTCCACTTAGCCATCCATTTACCTTGACCAAACTACCTCTTTTCATGTTTAATTGTGAATTCTAGTCTTAGGCTACAAGAAGGAAATCATCAGACTTGTATATAACTCATAGATCTTCATCCTAATATAGAACTGTGTTAAACAAAATCTCCTTTAGGAGAAGTTAAGGTAACATTTCCACCAAACAAATTTTCAAACTCTACAAACATTTAACTCAAGTATTTTATCCCAGGCTGAGGTTTGAATATGATTCACCCTTTCAACAAGTTGATAAGAACCTTATCTTGTGATTAGACCCAAAATCTTTATTACTTGATCCCTTTCAACCTTCTCAGTGTTTTAGGATTTTTTAATCTCTTCACTTATGTAATCCTCCATCTATATTTGACTTTGGGTAACAGTCTCACAATTTTGAATGCTTAGTCCTTTTCTTGAAGATGATGGAGATTTTGAATATGTTACAGTCTTTGAATATGATGGAGATCTATCAGAGTTTTAAACATGTAGTTTGAATCTCCTATAGACCATTAACATCTCCAAATTTTGAGATGTATATACTCAATATACATTATGCCTAAATAACAATGAGAATGTAGGTTCACCATGACCTTAAATAGATTCTTACATGATCAATTGATATTGGAAACTCACATTGCACTGAGATAGATGAAAAAAACTTGTTATCCCTAACCCTAATCCACTTATAGAGATGTGAACTCTGTAACTATGGAAACCCTATTCTATAAACCATTAAGTGTTCACTTATAGCTCAATGATAAAGTCTTGTTTATATCTTCATGTTCACAAATGCAAAACTAGCTGAGACCAATTTGAAAATAATGGAAACACTCTACCAACCTACATACACCAACTAGTTCACATAAACCAATGTAAAAGATGAGAAAAATAGAGGTGTTGGCATAATGCAAGTAGTTTGAAGGCATAAACAATCTTAAATATTATTCATATATTATAGACCATCAATCTAGAAACTATTTTCATGGAAAGGAAGTACAAAGGGAGTAATAGCAACCACCAAGTGCATTCAGAGAAAATCCTCTCTTCTTGTTAGTACTAATTGAAAACCGATTGACCTTGTTGACTTTCCCAAGAGAGATGAGAGAGAAAGGTCATTTTTTTCCAAATTTGAAATTATCAAAGCTTATTATGCCTAGAAATGAACTATGAGGATCTGAAAGGACCTCTTGAAGCTTTCACATGTGTTAAACTATTATAGAATATGTATAATTAACTAAAACTGCTATCTTTTCAATTGATCTTCTTGTTTTCAATGTTGAAACTACAAAATTCAATTTTAAAACTACCATCTAACACCTCTTTGACATGGCACATGTTATTTTGAACCTTGATACATTTGTCTTATTGTGATAAATCTATGTATTTCATTTAAATGGCCAAAAGGTGGCCAAAAAGGACATTATGACAAACTTGACCAAGATAAAACATAATGTGTGACTTCATTAAAGGTGACTTAACCTCATCTAGTACCATAGTGAAATTTATGACAATAATTACCCTATGAAAGTGTGAAAATGCAAGGGAGGTTGACTTAATTTGGCCTAGGGGTAAAATTAGTGAATAGGCCTTAAGTGAAATCAAATTATGCTAATGATCAATTGAAAAGTTGTAAATGGGTGATGATAAATGTAAAATAGATAAGTGTGTCATTAGTTATTTCTAATGCACACAATTAAATAAAACCCTTAATTTAAAAATATGGGAGATCAGGTATTTATAACATTGAAAAGAATGACTTTTTAATCCTCATTTATGTATAACATTAAATATGAGATCTGAAAGATAATAGTTTAGAAGATCAAAACAACATTACATGATAACATTTTAAATTAAAATTGAATATAAATTAGATAAATTAACATAATTTAGATGAAAACTCCAAAAAAATCATATAATCACATGTACAATGTCAATAATACATAGATTTCCATGATAGGTATATAAAAAATTACATCTACCAACATCGTATCTAATGTCAAGTGAATGTCATATATGCATATACAATGCCAAAAATGTGTACATTGCCATATAGGCATACAAAAATTCACATATCTTGTCAGACATTATAATCATCAAATAGCCTCTCTCTCTTTGCCTTCCTTGAAGAAGAATCTCCTAGGATGCCCTAATAGTAAATGGATATCCCTCTAATGCCTTAGATTGCTCCAAGATACAATTGCAAGTCCTACACTCATAGCTCGCTTGTAGTTGAACCTATTCAAATACAATTATTATTATAAAATTAACATAAAATATATTCAACCACTTGTTAATAAATTAATTTTAAACTATGATAAAAAAATCATTTAAACATACACTTATTTCAAGCTCGTAGTCCTACTCAATCTCTATTTTTGACACTCAAATGAGTCAATGACAAGCTTAGCTATTTGAAAAAGCATCTAAAATAGAGAAAAAACATGAGAAGTTACCCTACTAATCATCTAACTAGGAATATCATATATCATTATACAAACTTGCATACATAATACATTAACATAAGTTATATTTGCCCTAAGTATCTAGTAAATTATTAAAACAAGTCTATTTTTACAATTCAAAATTACAAGTTAATATATGCCTTTGTCAATGCCTATACAAATGGTATTATATAAATAATGCCTATGTCTATATTGGCTCATAGTGATGGAAGAGTGTCTACTTGAACCATTAACTAAATGTAAACAAGGTATTTATGGCAAGTTTTTCTCCTTTATTAAATCAAGAGTATATTTAATAGCACTGTACTTGAATTTTGATATCCTTGATAGATAAATTTAACTTAAAATTATAAGGTAAATATACATAGACTAAATGTACATATGGCATAAGATTAACTAAAAAATTTACCTATATATAAGTAAAATGTCATCCTAATAGAGACAGATACAGTAGTGGATGGGCCAGTAGTTGGATCCAAAAATGTAAACAATGGTTCTGTTAAATCAAATGCTTCAAATGTCAATTATGATAATGAAGGCATCATCACCTCTTGGGACATAAAAATTACATATATATTATTTAATTTCTATGTAAATTGATTGTTATCTAAATTAAATTTACAAATATAACTTAAATTTAATATGGCATTTATATAAAATATACTTACATCTATGTAGTAGTTGATGTCTGCATACCAAATGTGTGTGCCAAAAACTCATCACTCATAAGTATATTATATAAGCCCTCTAAACCACTAATGTCATCATCATTATAAGTTATAGTGAATATTTCTCTAAATAATTTGTAAGGGTGGGGTCAAGCATGCACTCTAGGTGGCATATCTCTAGCATCAGTTTCTAAAAGCCAACACATATGCTAAATGAGTGTATTTATGAGTGAATTAAGTACATGTATATTTTCAATCTCCATGACCTACTAAAATATAGAGGGGATCTTGAGTTCAAATGGATTTTGGATATGGAACCTTACAAGCTGATTATGCATATGATGTACACCTAGTCAATCATGTGCAAAGCCTTTCCCTCAGCCCTAAAACTCACTATACTCAAAATAGTTTAAAGTCTTATTTAAGACAAAATCATAATAGAGTTTCTTAAAAAAATACAATAGTACCTCATGATTTTTACATGGTGGATAATCAAACACCATCTACCATCAGTCTTAGAAATTAAATGTGATTAAATTGTGGTGGTAGTGATGGAGTGAAAAATGTTTAGTAGTTATTGAAAATGGTGCATTGATGGTTAGGTCAATAAATAGGGCACACATATAGGATTTTGATATGTCTTTATTCTTGACCTCACATTTTGACAATTTATCATCATAATAATTCCTAAAACTATCCCAATATGAAACCCATCTATCAATTTGACTCATTATAGAGTCAATTTGACCTAATAATGACTCTAGGGAATTAGCTAGATAGGTGTGATGCGTGTTGGTATAAGTGGGATCCCTCATTCTCATAATTAATTATTTAATTTCAATTTTATTTCCATAATGTGGTCAACTATACTAGCCTAATAACCTATGATATTTTTTTGAAACTGTAGGAGGGTTAGGTGGAGGGTTAGGAGGAGGGTTAAGCTAAGGAATAAGAAGCTTACATGGAGGGTTAGGAGGAGGGTTAGGTTGAAGAATAAGAGGTTTATGAGGAAGTTTAGGAGGGTTAGGATAAGTAATAGGAGTGTTATAAGGATAGGGTGTTCAAAACAAATAAATTACCAATTAAATAATGAAAATAATAATAATAATTACTAAAATTTAGTGTTAAATAGTGTAGGTTTTTAGCACTTACCTCTTCTACATGGTGGCATCATAAATTAATTGATGTGTCGAGATTTATAAGATGAATTGCATCAAGGTTTGGCCTCACTAAGGAAAAACATTATTTTAGAGTGGAGGAGAGTAAGGGAAATAAAGAACTTGAATGAAAAAGAGAAAAATTTGCATTTGGGTTCATTTTTTTATATTCTTGGTGACACAGGAAACACAATCACATTATTAATGTCATTGCATTATTTAGTTTAAATAATGTGATCACATTATGGTTCAATAATTACTGAGCTATAATATAAATAATGCAATCACATTATTTCAATAACGTGATCATGTTATTTCAATAAAGTGATTGCATTATTTAATAACATAATCAAGTTATGGAAAATGTCCATGGAATTGTCCCCCAACTCCATATATATACCCAATTTTAAAATATTTTAATTTGAAATATGAACAAGGGAGGAATACACCTTGTATGTCTGAAACTAATTTTGATTTTGTGACTTTGTTTGGAGATGATGCTTCCTTAAAACATTGGAGAGATTTGTTCCCTAATTGAACCAATAGAGAATTTGAGGGTGATCAAATCTCCAATTTAATTTGCACTTGTAGAATATAAATAATACCCATTGAGGGATGAAAATACCTCAATTTAACTTAGATAGACTTTGTAACCCCAAGACATGAAATGATTTTAAATATAATATGGATTTATAGACACGATGCTACAGGGAATTTAACCTTTAAATTATGTACTATGCACTTAAAATTTATCAACCATTAGATATGTCTTATAGATTCAATCAAAAATTTATTCTTGAATGCATGATAAAAATAAAATGGAGTACATTCATGCTCCTACCATGTTCATATTTTATCAAATATTATTTTTCAATTTTAAATATAACATAGTGTGCTGGAATTTTTATCATGCACTCATTGATAAATGTAAAATCTATAACTATATGTAGATGCCAATTGTAAATTTTGTTTAAAATTGTGCCTGAAACTTGTATCATACACTTAAAATTGTGTTAATTTTTATTTTGATCCTGATATGTGAAATATTCATGGCATATGCTTCCATTATTTATGCCAATAACTTAATTTTGAACCATGTTAAAACTTTTTGAAATTGTATTCTATACCCAATATTAATTTTTTATCTTGAAGTAGCTTATCTCATGTATGAAAAATACTCTAAAATGTCCCCCTTTAGGGTGAGGTAATTGATTCTAAGAGTCACGCATCTCAAAATAAAATTTAAATACATGTGTAGTAAGATGTAATTATTAAAAAATATAGCATATGTAAAAATTATGTTAGCATAGTAAGATTTTCATAATTTTAATTTTGGATGTAACACATGAGGTAAGGCCTATAAAATTTATCAATGAAACTCATAATTGTAGAATAAAGAATAATTATATTATGTGTTAGTAATGCATGATATGTATCATGACACTCATCAAATTTAACAAGCTCAACAAGCACACAAACATAAAAAACATATGTCAAATAATAATACCGAGGGCCACACACAAGGGACATTTTCAAATGTCATATAATGAAATATTATATACAAAAGGCAAAGTACCATGGAGAAAGGGTGTGAATTATGTCACAACAAGGGACATGTTCAAATGTCACACATTCCAAACAAGTTCTCATAGATATTTTCATCCAAATTTTGCACACAAGGGCCAAGAGACATACATAATAGACAAATAAGATCTAATCTACTATGTAAAAGTCACAGTATAAATGGCACATATAACTATAAAAGTATTCTAAACATGCATATGTAATGTGATCATATCATAGTAAATATCATATTCATGTACACAATGTATGATAGAGATGTTAATAAAACATTTATAAATAGTATATAGCTCAATGGTATAGGAGTTAGGGAATGATAACACCTATGCATACTATCACATGTGGATAAGATGCCCCTAGATTATCAAGGCTACTAAGTAGAGGAAATTCCAACATCTTAGTTCCTGTAAAAGTTTGTATATCCTAAATAACACATATTAGTTCCAGTGAAATATATGTGTGATAGAAAAATAATATGTTATCTACTAATCGTGAGATAAATAACATATTTTTAATATGTAAACTAGATGTCATAATCATGCTTAGGTCTTGATTTTGGATTTTTTAGAATATTTTAAATGTTTTTGTATTTTAAAAATAAAAAAATCATTTTTTTAAATTTTCCAACTTAGAAAAATAGAAATAAATAATAAGAAAGGTGTCAAAATTATAAAATATATAAACAATCCATGACATGTGTTAATGTGAAATATGCTCTAGAAAATGATGGATTAGACATGTATGAGCAAGATGCCCCCACTGTATATGTGGATTTAGCTAAAAATATATGGTAATAAAATATGTTGGTAGATGAATAATTTTTACATCCTTGTTTCAACAAATTCTCACTTTTCAAAGTATGTAGTAAGTATGAGTAATATAACACAAAAAAAGAGATATTTTGTATAGAAAATAATGATTTTCATATAGAAATTGAGTTAAATATATAAAAATTAGAATTATTAAGGATATGTGAACTAAACTTATGATTTATAGGTGATGATTAGAACAAGATAGGATTGACCAACTAAGATAGTAGTGGTAGTCATTCTTTCCATAACTAGTCAATTATGTCCTTCATAAAAAATTATATTTTATCAATGTAGACTACAAACACAGAGAGATAAATGGAAAAGTGTGTAAAAATTTATCATTATTTTGAAATATTCAGATATATAGAGTGAAAAATAATAACCAAGAGGCCAACAAGTCAAAAATAACCAATGGATTAGATAGAATTGATCAATTTCCTGCATGTGCAAGTAATGGAATAACATGATGCAACAATCAAGAAGCTATGTATAATCAGATTTTATTTTATTTTTTAATTATTTGAAATATTTTTAAATTATATTAAATATAATATTTATGCAAGTGTGTGATGTTTATAGGGTTTTTCATAGGCTTTCCTTCTTGTCTAACCAATAAGCTCATGTACCCACTTTTTTTATAATTATAATGGACCCAACCAATGAGGTTTGAATTTTCCCTTATTTTCATTATCTACGTTTGTATTTTTATAATTTTCCTTTAACACTATACCTCCCACTTGAAATTATTGACTATGAACCTTTTTACCATATGCCCTCTTGATGTGATCTTAATAAACTTGAAGATGTTTGATATCCTAAATACGATCATCATCCAACATTTATAATTAATGTGATTTTTTTATCTTCATGTTCATTACCTTTAATTATATGTTTAATGGAAACCCATACATATGGAATCTTGAGTTTTAGTGATAAAACTATATTTTATACCATAGCTAAGAGATTATGGTTTTGATTTTTTTGATGTGCTCACACTTGTATGATATTCCTAAAGTACATAAATAATTTGATTGTACCAATATGTTCCATGTTTTAAAACTGCTCAAAATCTTAACAAGATTTTTATTTATAGCTTCTACTTGACCATTACCTTGTGAATAATATGGTGTAACAAAATTGTGATGAATTTTAAATTTTGCACAAAAATTCTTAACTATTTTATTTTTTAAATATGATCCATTGTCTATAACAATAGTTGATTGAAGTCCAAACTTGAAAATAATGTGTCATTAATAATTTTTAGATATCCTCACTTGTATTAGGCTATAAAGTAATGGATTCAACCCACTTTGTAAAATATTTTTTATGAGTGATGATATACTTGTGACCATCTACTTATTCTAGATTTATTTTTCCAATTGAATAAAAAAACTCATAAATATAATGGCCAAGGAAAAATAATAGATTGTAATTCATGTGATGGAGCATGGTTAAGGTGTTATGTTTTGGAAATTGTGATTGCATTCTCATGACATTTTTATCCTATTTTAGGCCAATAATAACCGTGTCATAATAGTTTATTAGACATATATTTGCGAATAAAATGACCACCACATGCACTATAATCGACTTCAAGCACAGCTAATCTAGATTCTTCCCAATTTAAACATCAAAATAATTTTCATCAAGTGAAATTTTAAATAAATACCCACCAATAAGAACATAGTGAATGGCTTTCCATTATAATTTCAATTTTTCATTGCATTTAGTATTTTTTTGTATTATTGTTTTGTATAAGTTATAGATATGATTGTACCATTTTTTATTAACTATCTCAATGAATAATTACTAGAACATATAAAAATTCTACTTGTGTTATATATAAGATGATTATTGTTATTTTTGTATAGTAATTTTCCTGATCATCATTAATATCAATGGAATCAATGAAATTGCACTAGCCATAGCACATATTGTGATTATTTTTTCAAGGAAAGTTTTCTATGAGAAAGTATTCAAATTTTACCATTAACCATTATACGAATTCTTTATATGGAATTAATTTTTCCTCCTTTGTTTGGTATATGTACAATACTTGATTAACCACTATTTTTTTAATGTGCAAGTTTTATATAAACCCAATATAAATGCTTCATATTTTATTATAGTATTTATACAGGTTTGCCTTGAGGTGTAATGAAAATAATACCATCCCCAACACTTTTAGTGAATTTAAATACATCGAAATACATTTTTTTAAATAGCATAATCAATATGATAAAAATTAAAATCATCATCAATTGGTAGTTTATCTGTCAATGGAGTTGTCGCTAATTAATTTTCAATATCTTATCCTTTTAATGATTTTGTGAAATAAATTTTAGGTCAAATTTTGTAAGTAACATGACCTATTTTTAAATATTTCCTAATACATTTGATTTAGACATGAGAAATATTAGAGCTTTCACATTGGTGATAACCTATGTTTTAATGTTTAACATGTCATGTTGTAACTTTTGCATAGTAAAAACTAATTCCAAGTCTAATTTTTCCATAATATTTTAATTATATTCATAATCAAAAAATTATGATTGAAATAATAAATTATTTTACCAGTGATCATCATAATATTATGTTAATATATCCCCTAAATCATGATCTAAAATAAAAATGTATAAAAAAATGAGGGCATGTCAAGAATAGGTGGCATGATAATAGATGGTTGTAATAAATATTATTTGATGGCATAAATATGTTTTTAAAATTTTCATCCCCTTAAAAATTTGTGCCCTTTTTCAATAATCATGTAAAAATTGGTGGCTCCTTTGTTTTCGACACTTGATTCTGCTAATGTCGATGCCACGGTTGGTATTGGACAAGGTAATAGTGATCAATTGATGTTGATTAACTATGGTAATCAAGTGGAGGACTATATCAGAAACATCACAACTCATCTTGGAAATGTGATTAGGTTTGGAAAAGTGGTTGATCTAAAGAAGCTGAGAAACTATGTTAACACTTTCAACATTCACATGCTAACTGACAAGGTTGAAAGGTTCTCACTACTAGTGTGCACTCCTCAATAAGGACTTGTGTTATAGAAGGGACCTATGGGAGATAATGATCCTTTGGATGATGATGGTTTTCTCACAATAAGATTAATGGATATCATTATTTTTGAATAGGCTATGTGGCATTTGTATTCTCTATTGTGTTTTATTTCCTTTGTTGTTGCCACTACTATGTAGCTTTTTTATATTGTAACATCATACTGGTCTTATGGAACTTAGTATTTCTTGGTGATTGACTATTGTAGCCTAATTAGTTTTTTATGATCTCATATTTGGATGTATAATCTTTTGTAAACTATTTTAAAATATTAAAAAAAAATCATGTAAAATATTATGTTTTATCTACAAGTCGATCCACAAAATATAAAATTACCTAATTTTTTCTTTGTAAAGATCATAATTGCTTTAACCCCTTTAGTGGAGTAATGTCCAAAATAACTTTTAAGTTTTTAGGATCCACCTCGATTCCTCATTGAAACATGATATATCCTAATTATTTACCATAAGTGATACTAAATGCTTACTATATGGATTTAAGTGTACATTATATTTGTGTAAATGCTCAAAATTTTGTCAAAAATCAATGGCATGATTTTATCATTGTTTAAATTTATCTAATAAATCATCTACATAGGCTTCCACTATATTTTATATGTAATCATTTAAAATATGTATCATATCACTTTGATAAGCAACTCTAGTATTCTTTAATCCAAAATTCATAATGATATATAAAATGTTCCCCAAGGTGTAATAAATGAAGTTTTTTCTTGGCCTTCAGATTAAATTTGATTTGATTAAATCATGATAATCCATCCATAAAATATTGCATCTCATATTCAACTATATAATCTAGAATCATTTTGATATTGGGTAAAGGGAAGTCATCTTTTGGACAAGCTTTATTTAAATCCTGGTAATATATACAATATATGATGTCTCAATTAGGTTTTTCAATAGGGACTATAATAGATACCCATAGGGGAGATGCAATATCTCTAATAACTCCTTCTGAAAGTAATCATTCAATTTATTTTTTTTTATTAATAATTCCACTTTAAGATGCATCTTTTGGAGTTTTTTTATAGGTTTTGCATATGGATATAATACGATATTATGCATTCCTACTACATGATCTATTATGGGCATGTCTGAATAAACATAAGAAAATAATTCTAGATAATTTTTAAAACATGTCTTAAATCTATATATTCCTTTTTTGTAACAAAGTTTCTAATAATATTTGTCATAGAACTTTATCTATGTCAAAATTAAATTTGACTCTTTCTTCATTAATGTAGGTTGATCTATCTTCCACATAGAGTGTTTTACAAATAGTATCCAGACCATCGAGTTGGACTTGTGTATCACATTCATCAATTTCTCCAAAATATGCATGAGCACTATGAATAAACCTATTCTTATTATATAATGGAGGGAGTTACTCAAATGCACCCAAATATTCTAAGAGAGCTTCATCATTATAAAATTCATCCAACATTGGAAGTTCTGATGAAGTTGTATCATCTCTCATGTCTGAATATACCAACTATAATGTCAATGAAAAATTAACTTCTTGTGTTGGCTTAGGTTGTGATTTAAGGAAATGTATATAAATATTAAATGGTATGGATGATTTCCTTTTTTATTTCCTAGTCATATTAGTCCTTTTAGTTGAACTACTTGAATTGGGTCCATAATGCCTTGAGCATGTGTTCCTAATCCTTGTCATGTATATCACATTTGTTATACATATGTAAACCCCAATCCATATTGACTATAATTATTTGATTATGTTATTGGAGTAGTATATAGAATTGGTAATTCACATGATTTATATTGTTGATCATGTATGTGCATATAAGGAATATAATGAACCTCAAGTTGCATCATTGCACTCTAATTAAATGGTTCTTTGTCCAATGGGCATATGTAAATGTATCCTTGATAATTTAAAATAGATATGCATGAAGAGTAGATGGTATGAAATACATTTAATGAATCCATGGTATTGTAGATAGTATATTTTAATTTAGATCATTTAACATAACTTGGAAAACTATATCTACTATTATAGGACCTAATGTAATAGGCGACATAATTTATCCATATACTTTCCTTGAAATGTTATAAAATCCATGAACTTATATATTAGAATGAATGAGATTGTTATCTTATATTATAAATAATTTAAGTAAATATATGTTATAAATATTCAATGCTAGTTCATTATCCACCAAAATCATTTTGACTACCTTATTTTGAGTTTACACTTGAATATATAATGGAATGTGTCATCTATTTTATGTTAGGGAGGTAGATCTTATTTTTTAAAGGAAATTATTTTTTTAATCTCAATATTAATGTATTAACAACAGAAGAGATGTAAGGAGGATCTACTTTATTTGATACCATGTTTTATTTAAATGTTATATAAAGAGTATCCTTATAAATAGGCACTATTTGAAGTGATTCTAATAGAGAAATATTGGCATGGGCATGTTGTAAGTGATCCAAAAGATCATATCCTTTGGTTGGATTGATGGGATGTGGAAGGAGTTGAGGAGGGTTTAGAATAACATAAATAATCATTCATCCCATTATTTTAGTGATAACCATACATATATTTTTCATATTATAACAAAATATCAAAAGATATATAATTGTTATTCAAGCATTTGAAAAATGAATGTGAGAAACTATGAAAACATTACATCAATGATAGAACTTGAATGTTAGAAATAAAAAGGGATTACTTTTTGTATGGAAACTAGTAAATTCTTATGAAATCCAATGTCAAAATATGATATTTTTAGTATCAAATATCAAATTTGAGGTCAAAATAAAGTGCTTCTAGTGCTAAAAATTATATCTAAAGTTAAAATCAAGTTCTTTTAGTGTCAAATTTTAGATCCAAAGTTGAAAGAATTTTTTTTTTAGTGTTTAATATTTAGGAATTTATCTAAACCCTAGGATAATTTTTTTGAAACCCTTAAATGTTATAACCCTAAGTAAAACTTATGGATTTAAAATTCTCAATCAATGAATGAGATTACCAACATTTATAACTAAAATTTGGATTAAATAGTGAATAAAACCTAATTAAGATAAACTATATAGAATAAATCAAAATGTTGGAAATGTAATTTTTACAAATAAAATGAAAGTAAATAACTAAATTTTAAAAGGTATAAATGATTGAAAAAATACTAACTATGAGAAAAATATATAAACTTAGTTATTTTTCCATGATTATTGATTGTGTTGATCTATAGATGATTAAAACAAGAATTCAGGGATTATGACTTTAAGTGCCCATAATTAGGAACTAAAGCTGTTGAAAGATAGGATCGATAAACTAATGACATGATCAAATGCCACTACTTTCCTACTTGGTTGATCATGTTTTCTATTGAAAAAATATGAAATTAGGGCACGATCTCTTATGAAAGCTAAACTTGGGTTTGTATGCACAAATTTTACTTTCAGAAGTGTGAAAAAGACATGTAAATAAATTTTAAAATTTTGAAACCCTAATAGGGATAGAAATGACTGAAAACCCAAAAATAAAAAAAGGTAGAGTGTAATTGGGCTGAGTTGAAACCAATCATCCCCATGATGGCTAAATTTTGCTTATAAATCCAATACTCTAAGGAGGGAATCAAGTCTATGTAGTTCTCCCACATAGAGTGATTTTTTAAAATGTCCTCCTTTGACTTTATGAATACATATAGAAACAGATTGAATACTTTATCATGATTTTCTTAGGATTAAATAAAATAATATTTGGACTTGGTTGAGGACTGTTTGGAATGCTTAGAATCAGAATTTGGAGGAATAGGGAATATTTTCTCCATATGCAATAGTGTAAATATGATTTTGAATTGAAATTTCCAAGTGATAGAATATGTGACTTGAGTGTGCATTTATAACATTCACAATAGGTAAATCACATGCTAAGAAGCCTAAAAGCATGGAAGATAGGATAAGAGATGGTTTAATTTCAAATTTTTATCATTGGAGGCTTAAATACAAAAACATCTCATAGGGATAGGAATGCCTCCCACTATTGTCCCTATTGGACAAGAAGCATGTGAAGTTTTGTATTTGTATTTAGGAATACATGTGTTTAAGGGTATTTTTATGAATGAATATATTTTTTTAGGTAGAAGATAATAATTTAGGAAATAAATAGGTCCTCTTATGTGATTAGGATAGGGTCAGATCATAAAATAGGTACTAATTTAGAGAACAAGTTAATATAAATTAAAAAGGGCCAAAATTAACATCATCAATTATTGATGCCCAGAATTAGGTTACTAAAATAATAAAGAGGCAAAGGATAGGGTTTAGAGAGATTTTAACTTGTATAAAAGTTCTTAGATATAAAATTTTACTATTAATATAAAAAGTCAATCAGCTCAACAACTTGATTGATACTCTTATCTAATAATAGTATGTGGGTAAGTATGCACTAATTAGTTATTATTCATAAATTATATTAAAATGAATACTAAAAATGTATCTTAAAACAATTAAATAATGTATGAGTAATTAAATATACTTTAAAAAATAAAATCAAAAAACTCTCAATAGTAAGAAAACTCTAAATATCCTCAACCACCAAGTTTAATGTTTCCATTGTAAGAAATAGATGGAAATAAATACTTCACCATGACCCTTTTAAGGAGAGAAGAGTGAAGCAAACCTATGAAATCAACCACCTTGAATAGAGAGTAATTATATGGACTAATATAAATATTGATGAGAGGAGTATGGAAATGTGTTGTAACTTGAGTCATACACATCCTCTCAAGAACCATTTTTTTAAAAATATTCCCTTTAAGAAGATAAATTTTAAATAATTATGCATAATTAATATAAAACATAGAGGTTTCCTAAACCAAAAAAATAGGTTATTTACCCTTACATAAATTAACTAAGGACTATCATATTGCATGCCAAGAATCTCTTCCCACTAAGCCAAATAGTTAGGGTCATCAAATACTTTCACATCCAACTAAGAATAGACTTAGTAGAGAAACCCTGATAGAAACAAAAAATAATCTTTAACCATAATCCCTTTCCCAAAGCCATCTTAATTCTTCAAAAAGACATAATTTTATCCAATATCTTATTAAGACAAAGAATTTCAAAAGGAACTCATTAACCAAAATATTCAGTTGGTTCATTTGAGCTCGTACATTCTTTCTCCTATTCTTAACTATCATGAGGATGAATTTATAAGTCCTCTCATAAACCCCTTCCTTCCACCACCATTATTTGTTAGTGTATTAGGCTATACTTTAATATAATATAATTGTAGACACCTAAAAATATCCCTTACACATTTATTAATTATCAAATTACATATTTTAAGGCACTTTTGTATTTATTAAATATCAATCCAAATTATATGTTATTTGTTTGTTTTTATACTCTTTGTCATGTCCCCTTATTCTCTCTCCTCTAATTATCTCTCCGCTTAATTTAATTGTCCCATGGTGGTCCCTTAGAAACATATTAAATATAGTTTTAGGGCCAAAAAATGTACTTAGTATAGTTGTGTGGCCTAGAAACGTATATAGTATGGTTTTAGGTCCTATAAATGTACTCGATATGTTTCTAGGGTTTTGTGTATTCCCAATCTACTAAGGTGCACACATGTTTTGCGGTATCCTCTTGTTTTAATTTTCAAATCTTTGATGATAATTTGTACACCTATAGGATCTAAATTTTAATTAAATCCATTTATAATTACACATACAACTTAATACATTTATACATCTAGAGATAATATTTAAAAACATCTAGCATTCATTGTTCATGGAAATCTATCAAGCATTTACAAGCATTATAAATAAATTTAATCAAACATTTAGAGAGAATTCATTATAGCATTAAACTTCATATCAATGACACATTTCATATCAATTTTTTCCTAGTAGGTGAACTATTATAATTTTTAAAGTATTATTTTTGATATTATGCACTATTGATGGGCCTAAAAATATCAAGGAATATGAGCTATTTCCTAGTGTAACATAGACTCCAAAACACATTATTTTCCTCATCATTTTCAAGCCTAACTTTCTAATTAGGGAAGGAAAAATAAGTGTGATTTCACAATGATTGGAATGAAGTATAATAAAATTGAGTGAGATTTTAGGAGCCCTAGATATCTAACAAATGCATTCATTGAAAACATTTACTCACTACAGTTCTAGACCCTATAAACAAACCTTGATAGTTTGGATAAGGTCCTCAATTTGCCATAAGATTTTTAGGATTCCCAATTTCTTGGCACAAAACCTTGATTTCCAATGTCATATTTTAATGACTATTTCTAAATCTCCTTATATTCAAGATATAGTTCTAGACCCTTTTGTTTTTCTCTAATTTTGGAAAATTAATTAAGCTCAAATTTTTGCTTTACATTTGCTTAAGCCTAGTTAAATATTTATGGATATTTGTGTTACAATTTAATTGAAATTCATTTATCTATATTACAATAATATAATATATTATAAAATATTATATTATATCATGCTATATTATATTATGATTTAATATATCATATCATGTTATATTATAATATAATATAGTGGATTATACTAAAATATATTGTAATATATCTTACTATGAAATGATAAGATGGAATTTATAAATAGAAACATGTATCATTAATTACAAAATTAAATTTATTAGACAAAATATATTCCATATTAAAACATTGTTATAGCTTAAATTATTTCATACAATATTACAATCAAGATTTTCATTGCATTGAGGCAAGGTTGAGCATATTCCTTGGAATTAATATTCAATAAAGTCACTCCATCATTATTTTTTTTCAAGGAAATAATAGATTATAGAATCTTTTTAATAGAAAAAATGGTGTTAATGATGTCGATGCCCCTGCAAAACCATGCCTTAGACAAATTGAATTAGATATTTTCATATGTTCAGATACTATTCTAGACAATCTTTTGTGTGGTTCTACGTATGAAAGAGATCCAAATTGACCATGTATTATATGTAATGGTGATGATCATAGTGAAAATGTAGGTGGTGAAATTTTTATTCTTTTGGTTCATTGTCATCATAAGGGGAAGTGATGATGTATCGTAAAAAAAATAGTTTACATCCAAATTTTACCATATTCATCAAGTGCATATAAAAGTAATTAGAAATAAAATTTATAACTATTTTAACATAACAAAAAATATTTTATTATGAAGTGAATTATATTTTACATGTTAACTAAATTTCATTACATTATATACACTTTAAAATTAAAAATAACATCCCTATTAATGGGTTAATGGTTTCTACTATGGATCAGAATGAGTATCATCCTTTGAGTTCTTGGTGATTTCATCTACAACTTAGCTTATTTATATTAAACATTCATGATGGTAATAGAGTAAATATTATGAATTATAGATCCAGATGCGTTATCTTGGATTGATATGTATCACTCATAAGGGTGACATCTCAAAGTCTTTTGGATGGCACTACAAATGCAACTAAATCCCAAGCTTTGGTCATGGGGATTCAACTAGTCAAAGCTTATAGTATTGGAAATTTAATCATTGAAGAATATTACATGGACATAATTAGAGACTTAGAGAATAGGAGGTCATTGTTTTATAATTTTGATAATGATATTTATTATATGTTTCCTTTCGTTGATGAGTTATATTCTTGGCACACTCAGCATTGATTCCACAAGAAAATGGGATGGATGATCTGTTGGATAATTTAAGAATTGATCAACTTGATTTATATATTATGGATGATTTTTTGGAGGGGTGAATTTTTATTTATTCCATTTTTGTTAGGGACACCCATTCAACACTTTTTTCCTAAGCATTAAACTTAATTTTTATCTTTTAAATTCATATAGCTCCCTCTAGCTTTGTCTACTTACCTATTTATAAATATTTATATATTTAAATAAAAGGAGACAATAGATGAAAGTTACTCAATCACTGAAATGGATTTTAAATGTATAATGCCCAATAATTGACTTTGTCCTTCCTACTAGTTGGTATAGTACTATGTGTTATTTTTTCCAAATTTTACCTCACAATAACCAAACACATCATGACATGTAACCATTTTAAAAATTAGTACACCAATATACATCATAGTTACACCATATTCAAGTATTAGATGACACTTTTTTAAATATGTTTAAAATTTATTATTTTAAATTAATTCAAACTATGACTTTCCTTTCATTTGAAAATTCCAAACAAAAAAAGATAAATTAAAAAGTTGTTAAACTCTCAAAAGAATTATTTTTTTGGTTCTATGAAACACTTAGGTCACAAGTAATTATTTTTAGAATATTATCATATTCTTTGGCCATTAAAAATCATTATGGCTTCTCTTATTATGCTAACACCATGAGTATTTCTAGTGATGATATGGTAAGGGAAATTACTAGCAATGGCATGTGAGAAAGATGACTATACAAAAGAGCCTGTGAAGTTTGGCACATGTTAATACATATAAATTCCTTGGAATAAAGGTATTATGGATTCACTTATTCTTATGTATTTTTTTAATACATTCTATCTATTTTTATTCTCATCTATGTGGTTATATTTTCTTCCTCATTTTTTCTTTTTGAGGGCTAAAATGGAAATGTGTTTTGTTCCTTAATTTTAGATGAGCACATCAAAATTATTTTCATAGTTCAGTTAGGACCTATTATTAAGGTTGTCAAATATGTCTTGGGAGTTTAGTACATTGATTTGGACATGTATAATTGATTAAACTCTGAGGTTACATCTATGTCCATCTCTAAACTAATCCATTTTATTCTATATAAGCATGTTGTTCAAGTTATTTCTGATAAATTCATGTGTGTTTAGTATAGGGGTGGTTTGGTTCATGTCTTGGAAGTAACCAATCTAATGGCTCCCTATGAGATTCATGTATCTAGTGTTGAAGCAAGAGTCATGGTTTCTATGGCATCATTATGAAACTTGGAAACCCATTTTATTGTCTTACATGAGGCAATAGAAAAGGTCCAACCCTTTCTCCATTTTGGGTAGATGAATTTTGAGTTAGCTTTCCCTCTCCAAGAGCTCATTACATTATGTTGTCTTGTTCTATGTTCCCACTTGCTCATGGAGAAGAATAAATTGGTTTTGGGAGATAAATTGTCTAGGTTTCTGATGAGGTTGGTTGGTTTCATGGGTTTTTTTAGTGTTTGGTCAAATGTTCCACATGACTTTCATGTTAGAGTCTATGAAAATGTTTACACATATGAGGATGATGTCTTTCCCCTTGGATTCATATAATGTATATGGTGATTATTTTTTTTTTTTTTTTGTAGTTTGTTTAGGGGAGATGCTAGTTGTGGTAACCCCTAAGTTTATGATTTCACACTACCACCTAGATGCCACATAAGAACAAAAAAGAAATTCATTTGAAAGTTTAAATTTTTTTTAATTATAATTTTTGTTTTGTATGTTGAAATGGAGGGAAAATAACAATTTAAAATAAGAAATTTGAAATTCACTAAAAATAAAGTGTTGTCCAATAATTGAATATGGTGTAAATATATTATACATTGGTATAGTAATTTTTGAAATGGTGAGATGTCACGATGTGATTGGTTATTGTGAGGCAAAAGTTATACAACTAGTACATAGTAATATGATAACTATTAAGTAGTTATTTTACCCTAATTTAGATTAATATGAATCACTTAATTTAATTAAGATATAAAATAGTATGTAAAATAAGATTACTAAATATGAAATTTAAACATGAACCTAAATGTAAAATTTTTGAAATAGATTTTAATGATTTTACAAGTGGCATATGTTAAATATAGTAAGTAAAATAAAGGGATAAGTACTTAGATTTTTTTATTAATTGTCTAACTATGATTTTTGATAGTGGAAAAAAGACTAAAGTAGGATTATGATTTGTCTAGATATAGAACTATGTATTTGTATATGCAATGTTAGTTTCATCAGCTTTAGGTCAGTATCAACTGTTGATACAAGCTAGTAATGGTCGATATTTCCCTATTTAAAAAAAAGGGTGTGTCACTATACAGTCACCTTCACTTATTTCTAAAAAATTTATATGTGTGATGTTGAAACTTGATAATGCACGCAACTAAAAAAATCATCTTCCTTTACCTTCAAACCCTAGGTGTGCTTGTGAGGTCTAGAAACTTTAAAAAAGTAGGGAAGTATAATGGGATAAGAAAACCACAATCACCCCCATTGATGATTAATTTTTTCCTACATATCTAATACTTAAATGAGGGAAATCAAACCACACATAATTCTCCACATATTTTTATTTTAAAATTGTGTTCTTTAGTCATATGAATGAAACTAATGGTTTGGATTTGATACCTGATATTACTTGATTTGGATGTGATACCTGATAGTACTTGATTTGAATTCACTTTGGTATGCTTTAGACTTAGCTTGTGATTTCTACTAGTGATTGGTTTTGAATTTGTGATGAATAGGTTTATTTTTCTTAATGTATAATAGTGTATAGATATGTATCAAATTAGTTCCAAGTCCCCTATCAAGTGAGGCCATGATTTGAATATATATGAATCTAATTGGGTGATTTCTCATGCCATTGATATGTTAGTCATATTGGTCGACCACAAGGAAATGTTTTGTTTTTGAAAGTAGTAATTATTGGGAGAGGGTCACTATCATCAAGCACATGTTAGTATCAATTGGAATTAATTACCCAATTTAATGGTAGTGATCCATGCACATAAATACTGAACTAAAGGTCTATAGATTTTTTATGAAATAATAAGTTAGTTTGACACAAACTTTAAGGTTATTATAGGTGTTTGATAGAAAATAGAGATGGTCAAAGTCACAAAGTAACATGTAAGTGTGATAGAATGGTAGGTTAGGACCATATTGTGTGTGCAAGTTAAGTGTGGTAAATGTATGTAAATATTGTCATTATTAAGTACTTAATACCAGATTTTAGTATTAAAAATGCCCCCATTTTAATCTATTAATGGAGTTGATAGAGTGAAAATAAAAAAGTTATAATTGAGTGTGTACAACACACTTTCTCTTTGGTAGGAAGATCTAATTATGCAGGTCACTTGAAAGAAAAACCTATAACAAACATATCATATTTAGTGTCCATAAATTGATATTTGAAATCTAAACTTGAAATTTGAAAATTAAAGAGCAAAGAAGAAGTACACATGTGTGTTATTGAAAACTATCTATCCTTTGTAACTTGTTGGAGATGATGTTTCCTTGTTGAAGCATTGGAGAAGGTGATTTATATAGAAGCACTTAGATATTAGTTTTTATTGTTAAACCATGGAGAAATTGAGGCTGATCAAACCCCAATTCTATATAACTATGAAAGCCCTTCGGTTGGAAAGATAACATGCCACAACCCACATAAATGTGGGGAGAAGTATGAAATGTACTAACCCAAATAACTACTCATACATGATAAATATGGGAACTACATGTTGGGGTGTGAAGCTAAAAGCTTCACCAGATGAGTGAATGCTGAAGTTGCTAGATTTACACAGTCATCGACGATGGCGAGGAGTCGACCAGTAGCTTCCAGCATCAATTATGGATCAGCCGACATCGGTCATGTGCAGACAGGCAGGGACCGATGTCGGTCACCTGTGAGTCTAGAAAGTCTATTTTCGTGGATGGAACAGATTGTTTGCATGATAAGTTTAACTGTTAGTTGTAAGTCTACATCTTTATCTTTAGTAGGAATATTTTAAGCCTTTGATTAGGAGGTGTATCTAATGGTTGTGAATGCATTGCTCATGATCCCTAAACTTATATAATAGGGATAGATCTTCATAGCTTGTGTGTAAGAAAGAATAGTACAAGACATATTGTATATATGTGTATCAATCCAAGTTGTTGGAATTGATTGTAATTGAGAGAGAGAACTCTTGAGGGAAAGAGATCTGTACATCTGAGAGGTGTGAGAAGAAAGTGTGATTTTCTTCATTGTATTTTCTTCTGGAAGAGTTTAATACAAGTTTTTAGGGTGGTTTCTTGTATCTCTTATTCTTTGTTGTTTCTGATTCTAGTTACTTATCATTCTGGTTTATTTCCATGTTTAGTTGCTTACATAATAGTAATCAAGTTTGTTGGTTGATCCCCAACAAGTGGTATCAAAGCTCAGGTTGACTAATAGTTGTTTCAGATCTGGTTAGTGTTTCTTGATTACAGGTCACTCACAGGGGTTTCTGTTTGAGAGGGAGAAGCAATGGTAGAAGAAAGTAAATTGAGAATGGAGAATTTTAATGGCAAGAATTACCAATTATGGAGAATGCAGATAGAAGATTATATGTATCAGAAAGATCTATACTTACCATTAGGTGGGGTTTCAAAGAAGCCCACAGACATGGAAGATGAAGAATGGGAAGTTCTTGATAGAAAGGCTCTTGGATCTATAAGATTGAGTCTGGCATCTACTGTGATATCTAATTTGTCACAGGCAAAGTCAATGGTAGAGTTAATGACTACTTTAGCAAATTTATATGAAAAACCCTCAGCTTCAAATAAGGTATATCTTATGAAGCAGTTATTTAATTTGTAAATGCAAGAAGGTGGATCTGTATCTAATCATCTAAATGATTTCCATGGAATTGTAAATCAATTAAATTTAGTCAAAATAGTTTTTGATGATGAAATTAAAGCTCTCTTAATATTATGCTCTTTACCTAAAAGTTGGCATAGCTTGGTAATGGTAGTTAGTAATACTACATCTGCTTCAAATATTTTAAAAGTAGATGATGTTGTTAGTGTAATCTTGAATGAAGAAATTTGCAGGAAAAGCACAGAGGAAACATCAGGGAATGCTTTAAGTTTTGAAAGCAGGGGCAGGAAAAAAGAGAAGAGCAAGCATGGGAGATCAAGGTCTAATTCAAAGATGAGCAATAGATCCAAATCCAAAAATGGAAAAAGAAAGACAACCTGTTGGAATTGTGGAAAGAGAGGACATGCAAAGAAAGATCGCTGGTTGAAGGTTAATGAAGACAATCAACATGAAGGTAAAGAAGAATCAAAATTTATAGGTATTGTTGCACAAGATGCTCTTATATTCTCTTTGCATAATAATATAGAATCTTGGGTTTTATATTCTAGTGCCTCTTTCCATGCAACCCCAAATAGAGAATATTTCAGTGACTATGTCCAGGGAGATTTTGGAATAGTTTATTTAGGGGATGATGAGCCTTGTAAAATTGTTGGCAAAGGAAAAGTGTAGCTAAAAATGCAGAATGGCAACACATAGGTGTTGAGAGATGTCATGCATGTTCCCATCCTAAAGAAGAATCTGATTTCTGCAAGAAAGTTAGGGAATGAGGGTTGCACAGTAACTCTCACAGCTGAATCTTGGAAGGTGACCAAGGGTGCACTTGTATTGGCCAGAGGTAAGAGAGTAGGTACTCTCTATTTATGTAATTATATTATTGATTATTCTCCTTCTGCATTATCTACTTTATATGTGGATGCAAAGTTGTGGCACTGTAGGCTCGGCCACATGAGTGAGAAGGGAATGAAAATTCTTAAGTCAAAAGGTAAGCTTTCAGATTTGAAAAGCATAGATCTAGATTTTTGTGAGCATTGTGTTTTTGTAAAATAGAAGAGAATAAGTTTTCTCAAGACTGGGTCAACAAAGAATAAGCACAAGTTAGAGCTTGTTCACACAGACGTGTGGGGACCAGCTTAGGTTGCTTCTATTAGAGGATCACAGTATTTTGTTTCCTTCATTGATGATGCTACAAAAAAGGTATGGGTTTATTGCATAAGGAATAAATCTGATGTTTTTGACACTTTTAAGATGTGGAAAGCTTTAGTTGGGAATGAAACAAGTAAGAGATTGAAGTGCCTTAGATCTGATAATGGTGGTGAGTCCTGCAGCTATAAGTTTGACTGGTATTGTTATATGAATGGAATATGCAGGCAAAGGATGGTTCCAAGGACACCTTAGCAAAATGGAGTTGTTAAAAGGATGAATAGAACAATAATGGAGCATGCACGGTGTATGAGGTTGCATGTTAGTTTCACTATCATCAAGCCCTTACAATTTTGGGTAGAAGATGTAGATACTATAGTTTACCTAATTAATAGAGGACCTTTTATAGCTCTTGATGGTGGAATTCCAGAAGAGGTGTGGATAGGTAAAAAGGTAGATCTTTCATTTCTCAGAGTTTTTGGTTCTAAAGCTTTTATGCACGTTGATAAGGAAAATAGAAAGAAGCTAGATGCTAAGTCTATGAGGTGCACTTTTATTGGTTATGGCTCTGATGATTTCAGATTTCGGTTTTGGAATCTAGGAACTAACACAATAATTAGGAGCTGTGATGTTGTTTTCAATGAGAAGGTGATGTACAGTGATCAGCTCAAGAAGTTGAATCAATCTGAGCAGAGCAATGTTGAATTAGACGAGGTGATGGTCCAAAATGAGCTTGCAGGAAAGAATAATCATAGACAGGAAAACATAGAGACCGATGTCAGTCATAAAGGAACCAACATCGACAATACAAGAACTAATGTCAGTCAGATAGTGACCGATGTTAGTCAGGAAGGAACTGACGTCGATCAGTTATAGGCTGGAGGTGACCGAGGACAGTCACTGTCAGAGAATTTAGGTGGATAGCAAGCAGAAAATGAGTCTTAGATGCCCATCAGGAGGTCAGTAAGGGTAAGTAAACCTCCAATTTGATATTCCCCTTCATTATTCTATTTATTACTCACTGATGGTGGAGAACCAGAGAGTTTTGATGAAGTAATACAGGTGGAATCCAAGAATCAGTGGGAGCTAGGCATGAATGAGGAAATTGATTCCTTGAAAACGAACCAAATGTGAGATTTGGTTGAGTTGTCAGTGGGAAAGAAGACACTAAAGAACAGATGGATCTATAGATTGAAAGAAAGAGATAATGGACAGATGAGATATAAGGCCAAGTTGGTAGTGAAAGGATTTGCACAGAAACCAAGTATTGATTTTGGTGAGATTTTTTCTCCTATAGTTAAAATAAATTCTATTCAGACTGTATTGTCTTTAGTTGCTATTGAGGATTTGCATCTTGAGCAGCTTGATGTTAAGACAGTGTTTCTTCATGGAGATTTGGATGAAGAAATATATATGGATCAGCTGGAGGGTTTTGAGGTCAAAGGTAAGGAGAAGCTTGTGTGCAAATTGAAGAAGAGCTTATATGGTCTCAAGCAAGCTCCTAGACAATGGTATTTGAAATTTGATAGGTTTATGACTGAACATGGCTATAGTAGATGTCAATCTAACCATTGTGTTTATTTTAAGAGATTGGATAATGGTAGATATATTATCTTGTTGTTGTATGTAGATGATATGCTGGTTGCAGGTTCACACATGCAGGATATCTCTAAGCTTAAGGTGAAATTAGCTCACACATTTGCCATGAAGGATTTGGGAGCAGCAAAGAAAATCACTGGCATGAGTATTAAGAGAGACAGGAAAAATCACAGGTTGATTTTGTCTCAAGAGGATTATGTGAACAAGGTGTTGAAATGGTTCAATATGTAAGATGCAAAACTGGTAAGCACACCTATGGCTAAACACTTCAAGTTGAGCAAAGAATAGTGTCCTAATTCACATGATAATGTAGAGTACATGAGTAGAGTTCCATATGCTTTCATAGTTGGGAGCTTAATGTATGCAATGGTATGTACTAGACCAGATATTGCCCAAGCAGTGGGAGTTATCAGTAAGTATATGGCCAATCCAGGGAAGGAACACTGGAAAGTAGTTTAGTGGATTCTCAGATATCTGAGAGGGACCAGCAATAGGCATTTGTGCTATAGAGGGTCAAATACTTCTCTTCATGGTTATGTAGATTTAGATATGGTAGGTGACTTGGATGGCAGGAGGAGCACCACAGGGTATGTGTTCACTGTTGGTGGAACGGCGATTAGCTGGATTTCAAAGTTGCGGAAGGTTGTTGCCTTGTCTACTACAGAGGTAGAATACATTGCAATCACAGAGGCTAGCAAAGATATGATATGAATGACATGGTTCATGGAAGAGTTTGGAAAGGAGCCAGAGAGTTGCAGATTATACAGTGATAGTCAGAGTGTAATTCATTTGGCTAAGAATTCAGCCTTTCATTTAAGAACAAAACATATACAACTTAGGTACCACTTCATTAGACAAGTGTTGGAGGATGGTGAGTTGAAGCTAGAAAAGATCCATACAGATAAGAACCCTGCTAATATGTTAACCAAGCTGATAACAAAGGAGAAGTTGAATCTTCATTCAACTTTTGTTGGTCTTCAAGATTGAGTTTGAAGATGGAGAAGCTAGAAGATGTTGCTATATAGGTACTGGTGCAGTTGTTTATCTCCAAGTGGGAGATTGTTGGGGTGTGGAGCTAAAAGCTTCAGCAGATGAGTGGATTTTGAAGTTGCTGGATTTACATAGTCACCGATGATGGTGAGGAGTTGACCAGTAGCTGCCGGTGTCAGTTATGGATCGGCCGATGTCAGTCATGTGCAGACAGATAGGGACCAACGTCGGTCACCAGTGCGTCCAAAAAGTCTATTTTCATGGATGGAATAGATTGTTTTCATGATAAGTTTAATTGTTAGTTTTAAGTCCACGTCTCTATCTTTAGTAGGACTATTTTAAGCCTTTGATTAGGAGGTGTATCTAATGGTTGTGAATGCATTGCTCATGATCCCTAATCTTATATAATAGGGATAGATCTTCATAGCTTGTGTGTAAGAAAGAACAGTACAAGACATATTGTATATATGTGTATCAATCCAGGTTGTTGGAATTGATTGTAATTAAGAGAGAGAACTCTTGAGGGAAAGAGATCTATACATCTGAGAGGTGTGAGAAGAAAGTGTGATTTTCTTCATTGTATTTCCTTTTGGAAGAGTTTAATACAAGTTTTTAGGGTGGTTTCTTGTATCTCTTATTCTTTGTTGTTTCTGATTCTAGTTACTTATCATTCTAGTTTAATTTCATGTTTAGTTGCTTACATAATAGTAATCAAGTTTGTTGGTTGATCCCCAACACTACATGATGGGTTTGCTAGAAGTATTGCTATGGTCATTGAGATTGGTTAAACCTCAATGTATATTACCCATAAAAACATGAACCAGATATTTAAATATAAATTATAGATTCAAGGTTTCTCACTACTCAATGCATATTTAAAAACTATTTGAACATAAACAACTATACTAGTGATCACTACAAAATGTGTAAATGTGTAGAATCAATATCATGCACCTTTGGAACTGTGCCAATTATAAACTGTCATAGTATGTATGTGCATGAACTAATATTATGCCTCATGAAATTAAAAGTGTGTATATGTACATGAACCAATATCATGCCCCCTAAATTTATACCAACTTATATAGAATTATATGCATCTATATGTTAAATCTAAGAACATGTATCTCAAATGTATGTATATGTGAAAAACTTGTAATTCTTGTTCCTGTAAACTATGTACATATGCTCATGTATATTCACTCAAGTGTGTATGAATATATATACTCATATACCTATAAAGTAAATGCATATGTATGGCCTATGCCCATGTAATACTAATGTCTAGAATATATGCCAATATCTAAACTCATTTGATATTTGAACCATTCTAAATCTTTGAAATTTGTATTTTGAACCCAAAATCTATTTTTTTAATATTTATGTAGGTTTGCATCTCTATGACAAGCCCACTACAGTTCCCTATCTTTGATATGATGGATTTGTCCTATAAGTTGCTCATATTAAAATAAAAATTAACTATATCATGTCCTATATAAAGATAACGTCATGTATAATCATGTGAACATTTGGAGAGTGTGTCATCATAATAATGTATATGTCAATCAAGGCATGTATGTAACATATAAAATGAAAGGAATATAAGTTTCATCTCTAGTTATATGTATCAATGAAGCATGCAATAATAACCATCACTAAAAAGATAACATAATAAGACTATGTAGTAAAGGTACATGATATGGATCATGTCGCCAACCAATCTCAACAAGCTCAACAAATGAAACAATCTCAAAAATATCAAGAGTTGGTGTCACACATAATTATAATGGACAAATACAAGGGACATGAATATGTCACAATAAACAAGGTTAAGGGACACACATAAGGGATATAAAGATGTTACAAACAAAGGACATAGAGATTTTGTATCAAACAAGGCCATTACACAAACATAAACTAGCATATCATATAAGATAGTAACAACATCAATGAAACATAAAACCAATAAAGACTAGTTTACACCTTCCATATGTATCAATGTCATACCATAGAAATTAAAATATCCATGTAACAGTATGTAAGATATGAGTAACTAGAAAGACATGCGTAAGAAATATATGTAGCTCAACATGGTATGAGGTTACATAAAGATATAACTTATGATATTAAAAAATGTAGAATAAGATGCCCCTAGTATTGGCATGAACACTAGGTAGATATAAGTCCAACATCTAGATGTCTATGTGTAACTTGTATGTCTTGCATCGCATTCATATACCATGAATTGCATGTGTATTAAAATAATATGCCATCTACCAAAATAGTGATAAATAAAATATGTAAATAGTGTATTTTATTAATAATGTAATTCTTACATCCTTATTTTGATTTTTTATGAATATTTTGAATGGTTTTGAATTTACTTGAGATATTTAATTTATTTTTTAATCTTAAAATATCTAAAAGTGGTGCTCAAAAATTAATGAGCTGGTCATCCTCATTGAGATTGATGTTGATATCTCATGTCTTATCATTGATATTATGTGATCATATTATCTATTCTTCCTCTTCTTATGATTGTTCAAATTTTGTACTTTTTTCTATCTCATAATATTTTTCTTTTTGATGGCAAGCATTACCATCATGTCAAATTGTGATTACTCTTCCTACATGTGAAAATGTGAGGTACTCATTGGTTTAATCCATTATATCTTGAATTTATTTTAATCATTTTTCTCCTATGTAATTAGCACTTGATAAGTAGAGGTATGACCCATATGTGTGTGTCGACCACTTTAGGCACACAAACTATTAGTAAATTTCTATATGAAAGGGGTCTATTTCAATGTGTTTTATGTTTTAATTCATTGATGTCATGTCCCATATATTGTAAAACTCTAACACTACAAATGGCTTCCCATTTGTTGAAATTTATTTGAATGTGTCTATAATAGTCACCTTACATGTATATTGTAATGGTTAAATACTCCTATCAATAATTTTATTTGCTTATTATATTTTAAAATGGTATCTTTACATAACATGATGCAAATAGTTCTAATGACTCTATATTACTTTAATAATGTCATCATTCATGTTTTTCTATGTATTTTATTTTAATGCATTGCAATGATCTGCCTCATGTCATGTGTTTTTATGATAATCACAATATGATTTACCTTATTGATGTGAGAGACACCACATGGATCAATGTCTACTATATGGTAATGTGATGAGATTATGATCAAGTAATCTTTACAATAATTTTTTAGTTTATCTTGAAGACTTGTTACCTGAAACTGTGTTGGAGTTTTAGTATCTAACATATTCACATTATTTACTCAAATTTATGATTGCTTATTTATCCAAGTCATGTTTGAATTTATTATCACCTATGCCTAATGTGAGATAATATTACAATTATTGTTTGCATTTCAAATGTATTAATGATATCTCATTACTTATTTTCCTTTGCCCTTAGAAGATTGTGCTTGAATATGAATTTTTAATTTATCCATTATCATTATAAATGAATTATCTTGATATTCTCAAACTCTAATAGGTGTGAATAGAATATAAGATAAATATCCATCTAACTGATTGAAATTTAACTTACGTAGTTGATCAATTATGATATCTATTGTGTTAGTATTATTGACAATTCTAATCTCACAGGTCAAATTATCACCCCTAACACTTGAAAATTTGATTTTCAAGACATGATATAATTTTTCAAGAATGAAAAGTATAATTGATTCATTTTTCATCCAGACTTCTCAAGTGATTTTGGCAGTTTAAGTGTTAAAAAAGCCTATTTTGAGGTCATCTGTATAGTTATTCATAGTGAAATTGATATTTAGGCATCTTCAAGACCTTATTTGTCCATTAAAATGTCAAAAAAATTATTTTAAAGAGGTTTAAATTCTCAAAATGAAGAAAATTGATTTGTCTCTCATGTTAACCTCCTTGGAAGCTCTAGAAGGGAAATTTTCAAGTGCTTGATATGGATAGAGGAGAGAGAGTTAGGAGATGAAAAATTGGAAATTGTTATGAGTCCTAGTTATATTTACATCAGTGTTATTTTTTTCCATATTGGTGGCTTATTATTTATGAACAATTGTTAAGAGTGACAGCACGTCACTATGGCCTACTCATCTAAGAAGGATCTATTTTTGCACCTGTTTATCTAGTTCATAAATTTATGGAGAGGAATTATTTTTAGTGTGGTTTTTATAGGTATTATATCTCTTTTTCATGGTGGTTTCATCATCCAACTCATCTCTATGAGGTGATTTCATTTAGAATAAGAATTTCTTAATGTACAAGGTCTTTCAGATAATCCTGATGCAAGTTCCTATTTCCTTTTCATGGTGGTAATTCTTAGAGGTTTATAGTATTTTTTCACTCATGTGAGCTCACTCAATTTTATGGAATTCATTTTTATTTTGTCTCAGAAGTGTTTTGATCCATACTCTTCAAGTGTACTTGTTTTTGGGAACATAGTTTATGTTTAAATAATATACTAGAGGTTTGACTATTATTTTGGCTCAAATACTAGTGATACATCATGGAATATGGTTTTGGGATGATATTTCATAAGTTTAATTATAGAGAGATCAAGATAAGAGCCCATATACATACTTTTCAATAAGATTCACATTTATTTCCTTTAATTACATGTTATACAAACTATAATGGTGTTTGTAAGATGCTCGGAGCCATAGATAAGGTTTGACACATCTATTAATTTATTCACATGGTTTTGACTACTTCATTACCATCACCCAAGTGGTTTTAAATTGACTAAATGCTCTAGACCATACATAGACCTTTTACAATGGTGGATTATGTATGCAGTCCATACAAGATTAGAAGGTCAGTTTGAGGTGATGTGATATGTTATCATAAGCCTTTGTAGGCCATTGAAACATTCATAAATATGTGTAGTAGTGTGAAAAGGTTAAGGATTTAAATAACTAAAAGAGTGCCTCTATGTAGACCTAAATAGTCCATAGTGACCTACAAGCCCTAAGCATGTAGGTCCACATTTTGGACTAAGATCAACACATCATCAACACTAGAACAAGCTCAGATAGAAGATTAAACCTCAAGGTAGATGAGTACAGGTGGCATAACTAATTGGAGATCACCTAAGTTACTATGTATATTCAATATATTGTTGATGATCTAACTAATTTCATTGCCCTAAATATCCACCTACAGGTCTGTATAGAGTGAGCAAGGACAAGTGGCTTGAAAATGTCATAGGAATTATGTGTACCATATAATACAATGAATATCAACCCTTCTAAAATACTTTAAACCCTTAAATATTAATTCCTAGTAAGAAGAACAATTTCAAGACTTAGTATATAGTTAATAGTCCTATTGTACACACATATAAGTGGCTAACTAGATAGTTGGTCCAATTTCAAGCTAAATAAAGGGTAGAGTTGTAGTGTGTGAAATATCCTTGATCTTAATATAATACTTAAAAATAAATTAGAGTCCATTGGGAAGGTAAATAATGTGAATATGAGGTTTTAATTACAAGAAACATATTTAACTACCTTAAATCCCACTTACAGTCATCTAATGATAATAGTCAGACAAAGGGAAGAGTGGAGATATAGATAGGTCTGAAGATATCAAGGGTAATGGGAGAGTGTTAGAAATAAATTTCATAAACTTTAAGATTATATTTTAATATATTAATTTCCATTTGAATATGGATTTCTAAATACACTAAGCTCAATCAAGTGAACGAATAGGTAACATAGAGGCCACCTACAGGTTACTAGTGTCATACACTACCTAAAAGACCTAGGAAAAGAGGAAGAACGTGTTTGAAAGTGTTATAACCTATTTTTAAACTTCAAAAATTTCATGGAGAGTTAAGGAAATCAGGGGTATTAATATGAGGTCCTAGAAAACAAATAATGCAGGCAAGGTGACCCTAATAAAAGCACTTACAAGTTGTAAGATGATAATGGGTCTTAAGCCTAGTAAAGAAAGAGGACATAATATAATGAGAAAGAGTTTTAAACCTAAATAAGAGATAAATAACAGCTAAATAACTTTGAAAAGGGTTATTTTTTTTATAGAGAGATCCTAAACCCAAAGAGTACAGAAGACACAATGCTCAAATGCCTTAAAAGGACACCTATAGGTGGTTGGAGGGTAGACTGATCTTAATCTTAATGTTAGGATCAAAGGTGTTGGAAAGATTAATAATGAACCTAATTTAAGATCTAATAAGTTCAACACCATTGAGGATATCCCTATAAGCTCAAAGCACACCTAATACAGTTAAGTGATCAAATAGGTGACATATAGTCTACATAACACAGACTAGTCTAAGGTGCATATTATGAGAGTTAGCAAAGATGTTGAAAGGATATTGATCCCCATTATAACTTCAATAAATTTCAAGGATCATTTAAATCTAGTGGTTAATGGTGAAGTCATAAAACATAAAGACTTGGTCAAAAAGGGTACATATAGCCTACTCTTAAAATGGGTATGTTCTAAGCCTAGGAAAGAGAACAAACATGATACAAGAAACTCTAAGGCATATTTACAAGATTTAAATGAGTTAATAGGGTTATTAAACCAAATTAAACATAAAATTTTGATCAATTTGAGTTCTAAACCCCATACATAGTAAAAAGGGTAACCTATAGTTCTATTTACTCTTAGGAGGGTTTTGCTTGATTGGTGGAGAAAGTAAAGGACTGTGGGAAGTCTTAAATGATGGAGACTCCTTGATGAATGGATTTATAATTTAATAAACATATTATTGAGTCCTCAAACTTTATCATGAATGAGAAAAGGTAAAAACTTGGTTTAGACCTAATATTAGGACACACACATGTTACAGTCCAATCTTGAGGTAAGATTGAGTGTTAATGCCTATATAAGCATGATTATGATTTGAAAATTCATATAGAGGGTGTTATTGAATATAAAAAATACATATATGGTCTCCTTTAGGTTAAAAAAATAGTGGATATACCCATCATTTTGTCTCAAACCTTGCCCACTCATTTGGCAAGGGGCAGTCTTGAGATTACAATCTTGAGATTAAGTGGGTCCATTTGGTCTCAAAGCATAAAATAGGTTTTTAGACATTATGAAGGGATATTGGGGTAGTTAAAATTCATGGAGAAGGTTTCCATACACATATATGTGGAAATAAACCTTAGGATTCAATTCAAATTCCCTTGAGGGCTAGTAAAAATGAGATAGGCTCTAAACCCCAAATACCCTAAATAATACACCATGATCATACAGAGGATTGATGAACACTAACAGAGCATGTAAAATCATCGAGGGGATTTTTTTAGATGTGTCTAAACCTCTTTCAATATAAATAATTATTTTTGAGACCCAAAACTAAAATTATACCTCTCTCAAAGCTCAAGAATGTTAAGTCACCCAAAGAGCAATTTTAGATGCTCACACCATAGCTCACATTTTGAGTGGGTGTATGAGCCATTTGGAATAGTTGAGGGGGTTAGCTAAGAATTTTTTCCAAGTGTAAGGAGATAAATTAATGATCTATTATTTATTAATAATTGTTAAGAGCCCAAATAGGTGTTAAACCTTGACAGTGACCAGTCATGGAAAAAAGACCTAAAATGCATACTAATGACACATTTTTTCCTAAAACCTCTTGTATGTTGTTGAGGACTTTAAGGAGGTTCTAATCATGTAATTTAATCCTATGTATGGATTTCCACAAATTCCCTATTTTTACATGTTTTGGGTGTTTTTTAGTTTTTTTGAGAAGGGGAGGACTTCCCATTCATTGGAAGAGGTCATTTGGTATTTGTCTTAGCAATTCAAGTCAAACTAGGCCCATTTTCCAAGGAAGTCTTAAATAGGCTCAAAATAAGACTAGGTGGAAAGGTGATTTATTATTTTGCATACTTCCATAGGGTCTCAAGACCCTAAAATTGACATGGAAGTTGGTGGTAGCCTAGGAAAAGTTAATTACATACTTTTGGGTGATTTCACAAGTGTGTGAAGGCCTAAAACTACCTTCACAAGGGTACAAGTTTAGTATTAAACAATTTTTAGTAGGCCTATTGGGATAGATTGGTGTTGGTATTAGTGAAATTTTAGTTGTAACATCATTCTTCATGAAATATTTTTTGACTCTAATCTCAATCAACTACTTTTAACAGTCCAGGCATAGTTTCTAAGTAAGTGTATTTTCATTACACTATCTTGATGTTGTTTCATGGTTGTGTATGAGGAAAAATCATATGTTATACTTCCTTACTATTCTTATAATTAGTTATACTAACCTATTCATGATCCATATGAGCCCTACCATGATCCATATGAACCTTGTTATGATCCTAGTCAGCCTTACCAAGAGTATTATCAACCATATGATCAGTCTTGTCAAGAGTATGATGATTCATATCAACTTTATAGTGGCCCTTATCAGCCTCATTATAACCCTACCTATATGCCTCAACATCCTTATCAAGACTTGTATCAATCATACTCGCCTCATCCTACTCCACTTCCAACTCAGAATCATGTTTCCCCTAACATATCTTTTTGGCATTCAAGGCAAATATGATAAAGTTTGAAGGGGTGATGAGAGTGTAGGATAGAGAGTTAGATGTGAATCCTTTTCACCTCATATAGAATATGGGAAAAATAGTAAAAATGTTGAAAAGTAGGTGGGTAGTTTCTAGAGAGGAGATTTAGTATTTCATAACCTATGAGTTGTGTGAAATTAGAACCATGATCCAATGGTGGGTGAATAGGTTAGTGAGGTGGGATAATCAAGAGATCCAAGTCAAAAAACCTTATCCATCTCCACCTACCCCTTGTCAAACTTATTGTATTCCAATATTCCTGACAACTACACCTACCCTTCCTCAAAAAATAAGCTTATTCCATTTTGGAAGCCTTTTTGGATTATAACTCCTGATTATGCCATGCCAAGTCTTTTAGATGAATCTCCTTCCATCACTCTTCAAGAATAATCCTATTTACCATATCATCCTTCTTGTGCTCCTTATCCTCATGAATTCATTGAATATTCTCAAATGGAGCCCCTAAGAGAGTCAATTCAACCTCCAAGTGAACCTATTACTTTAGAATTCCTACCTTGGAACTAAGTACTCAAGTTTTGTGATAAATAGGACAGATGAGTGTTATATATTTTGATACCAAATAAGACCTTGTGCATATAGTTTTTTCCTCATGAAAGTAAATTTAATAAAACATCCAATGGAAGTAAGAAGTTATTATTGAAGAGGCCAAAATTTAGGTTACATCTAAAATTGATGAATTGCATCATAAGATTGAGGAAAGAAATGGTGAGGTATAAAACCAAAAACTCATAGGACAGCTCAACTTAATCTCTCTCCAAGCATTCCTACAATAATATTTCATTCCTAAGATCTCAAATTGTAAAAATACTTCCTTGACTCCCAATAAAACTCATGAGCTTATTCATTTCCCTCCCGCCATCTCTATTCTTGAAGAGGATCTTGTTCTATAAAAGCTAAATGAATAAGTTACAACTACAAGTGATTTTTAAGGAGAGTATGGTGAAGATGAGGAAAGTGTGCATGAACAAGAGATCTTTTTTGGTACTCCCCTTGGTGAAAGTAAAGGCATTTTATCTTTCAAACTAGATGAAGAAGTTGTAGCAAAGGATGAAGGAGATGTTGAATTGTTTCAAGAGATTCATTTTGATGTGATTGAACATGAAGAAGACAAGGTAAATCCTTGTTTTTATCTCCTTTGTATTAGTCAAGAGCATAGTGAAGACTTGTTTGAAGTTTTGGAATCAAGATACTCATTTCTCCCAAGTGATTATGAGTTGACTAAGGCAATAAGAGACAGTTTTAGAAAACCAATCAACAAGCTAAAGAGTGATAGTCTTAAAAATTTGATTTTTCAAGAGGCAACCTCACTAGATGGTGATTTGTTTTATATTCTCAGCATGGGTTATCATCCTCTCACCTCATCTACAGACCTTGATGTATTCTTGGAAGATAGTGAGGATCACTTTTGGCCATAATTTGTCGAAGGACCAAAAACTCTATATTGTGGAGATAATGATGGAAAAGTCAAAAGTCTTAAAAATGATACTAAGGTCTAGTTAGGCTACTCCAATTAGTCATATAAGGTTCATGATGTAACTAGTCTTACAAACCAATACTAGCCATCTTGGAGATCGTTCTCAAAGAAGAACAAATATAAAAGGTAGAGGATGAAGTCCAATACTAGTATGTGTTCATTAGAGATATATTTAATGGCTTAGACATATTAAAAGATATGTCAAATGTGTTGTTGATAAATAAGAATGCTCAGCATGTAATAAGTCAATCAAATGTGATTTCTCACACCAATGCATACCTCATGAAGTAAGTTATCCAAAAATAATTGCTTTTAATCCTTAAGGAGGATTCTAGTTAGTTAAGATGTACTTAGTTTATATTTCCTCCAAGTTATGTCAAGCACATTAGTTTTCTTAAGTTTTGTTTCAATGAGTGCTTTGCTAGCACATGTATTTTGTTAGTTTAGTTTACTTGCTTTGTTATCTTTTATTTCTTATCTTTGAGGAGTAAGTAAATGCGTTATCTCGAGTCAAGAATAGTGGTCAATGGTTAAGGTATTATAATTATTATTTTAGAGTTTAAGATTTATCTTATGATCTTTAAAGAGATGTCAATGGTCTGGTTTTCAATCATAGTAAGCATACCTCCTAGCTGAGTCACCAAAAATGTTGATAATTCTGACCTTACAAGTCAAATTATCACCCCTACCACTTGAAAATTTTATTTTAAATACATGATTTAATTTTTTAGGTAATTAAATTACAATGTATCCATTTTTCATCGGTTTCATCAGATTTATCAAGTGATTTTAGTAGTTCGAGTGCCAAAAAGGCCTATTTTGAGGCCATTTTTACATTCATTCAAGGTGAAATTGAGCTCCAGGAATATTAAAGACCTTATTTGTCCAATAAAATGTCAGAAAACTGATTTTTAAGAAGTTTCAAGTCTCAAAATTAAGAAAATTTATTTGTCTCTCATGTTGACCTCTTTGGCAGCTTTAGAAGGGCAATTTTCAAGTGCTCAATACAAACATACGAGAGAGAGTTAGGTGATAAAAATTTGGAAATTTTTAGGGGTAATAATAGTATTTAAATTATTATAATTTTTTTTCATATTTTTTTATTATTTATGAGCAATTGTTAAGAGTGATAGTAGGTTGCTATGGCTTATTCATCTAAGAGTGGTCTGTTCTTGCACCTATTTCTCTAGTGCATAAATAGATGAAGAGGAATGATTTTGAGGGTGATTTTTATAGGTATTTTATATCCTTCTCATGGTTTTTTCATCATTAAAATCATATTTATGAGTTTATTTATTTTTTAATAATAATGTCTTGATGTACAAGGTCTTTCAGACAATCTTACTGCAAGTTCTTATTTCCTTTTCATGGTGATCATTCTCAAAGATTTTTAGTGATTTACCAATCATGATATATCACTCAATTTTATTGAATTCATTTTTATTTTATCTCATATGTGTTTTGGTCCATACTCTTCAAGTCCTTGCTTTTGGTAACATAGTTTATGTTTGAATAATCTACTAAAGGTTTGACTATTATTTTGGCTCAAATATTAATGAAATAGATGAAATGATTTATCATTAATATTTTATAGTAAACAGACTACAAGATTGTTTGGGAGATGCTCACAGCCTTATATAAGGTTTGACATATATATTAATACACATGGTATTTAATAATTCATTACCATAACCTAAGTGGTTTCCAATTGACTAAATTCTCTAGACCATACATAGACCTTTTACATTGGTGGACTTTGTATGCAGTCTGTATAAGATTAGTAGGTGAGTTTGAGGTGATGTGATGCATTGTCATATGAATTTTTAGGCCATTAAAACATTCATAAGGAAGTGTAGTTGTTTGATAAGGTTGAGCATTTCAATAACTCAAAGAGTGTCTCTATGTAGACCTAAATAGTCCATAGTGACCTACAAGTGTTAAGCTTGTAGGTCCACATTTTGGACTAAGATTAATACCTAATCAACACTATAATAAGCTCAGATAAAAGATTCAACCTCAAGGTATATGAGTAAAGGTGACTTAAATCATTGGATATGACCTAATTGACTATGAACAATAAATAGATTATTAAGGATCTAACTGAGTTCACTGCCCTAAATATCCACCTATAGGTCCATATGGAGGGAGCAAGGATAAGTGGCTTGAAAATGTTAGAAGAAGTCTATAGACCTTGTAATAAAATGAATTAAACCATTATCAAATATTTTTAACCATTAAATCTTCATGCCTAGTGAGAAGAACAAGTTAAAGACTTAGTATACAATCAATAATCCTACTGCACACCTACATGTGGATAACTAGATAGTTAGTCCAATTTCAAGATAAATAAAGGTAGAGTTATATTGTGTGAAAGATCCATGAGCCTAATCTAAGATTGTAAATTAACTTAGATTACATTGGGAAGGTCAGTAATGTGAATATGAGGTTCTAATCACAAGAAACATAGTTAACTACCCTAAAATCCTACCTACAGTCATCTAATAATAGCAGTTAGATAAAGGGAAGAGTGGAGATATGGATAGGTATGAAGATCTCAAAGGTAATGGGAGGTTATTAGAAATAAAGTTAATAAACTTTAATAATAGGTTTGAATAGATTAATTTCCATTTGTATATGAATATCTAAATACATTAAATTTAGTCAAGTGACTAAATAGGTAACCTACAGGCCACCTACATGTTACTAGTACCATACACTCCCTAGCAGACCTAAGAAAAGAGGAAGAACATGTTTGAAAGTGTCAAAACCTATTTTTAAACTTCAATAAGTTCATGTACTATAGATGAAATCAGGGGTATGAATATGAGGTCCTAGAAAACAAATAATGAAGGCAAGGTGACCCTAAGAAAAGCACTTACAAGCTGCAAGATGATAGTGGGTCTTGAACTTGGTAAAGAAAGAGGATAGAGTGTAATGAGAAAGAGTTTGAAACATAAATAATAGATAAATACAAGATTAATAATGTTTAAAAGGGATATTTGTGTGATAGTTAGATCATAAACCCAAAGAATATAAAAGACACAATGTTTAAATTCCCTAAAAGGACACCTATAGGTGGTTAGAGGGCAGATTGATCTTTATCTTAAAGTCAAGAGTAGAGGTGTTGGAAATATTCTTGATGAACCTAATTGAATTTAAAAAAAGTTAAAGACCATTGAGGATGTCACTGTAAGCTCCAAATATAGTCAAGTGACCAAATAGGTGGCCTATAGGCTACATAACATAAACTAGTCTAAAGTACATATAATGAGAGTTAGTAGACATGTTAAAAGTCTCTTGAGACCCATTTGGAACTTTATTCAAGTTTAATTACTATTGAAATATAGTGGTGAATGGTGAATTCCTAAAACACAAAGATTCAATCAAAAAGGGTACATATAGCTAACTCCAAAAATGGGCTGGTTTTAACCCTAGGAAAGAGAACAAACATGATACAAGAGACTTTGATGCCTATTTACAATATTTATAGGAATTATTATGGTTATGAAACTAAAGGAAATATAAAAATTTGATCAATTTGAGTTCCAAACCCCATACACAGTAAAAAAGGGTAACCTATAGTTTTGTTTGCTCTTAGGAGGGTTTTTCTTGATTGGTGGAGAAAGTAAAGGATTACAAGAAGACTTAAATGATTGAGACTCCTTGATAAATGTATTAATAATGAAATAAAAATCTGATTGATTTCTTAGACATGATCATGAAGGATAAAAGGTAAAAAAATAGTTTATACCTAATGCTAGGACACACATAGGCTACAGTCTAATCTTGAGGTAAGATTGAGTGTTGAGGCCTCTATAAGCATGACTATGATTTGAAAATTGGTATATAGGGTGGTAATGACTAGAAAAAGACATCCATAATCTCCTTAATGTCACATAAATAATGGATATTGAGGTATTTCATAGTCATGTATAAGGTTTACATAAACCTATAGGTGGTAAAAAACCTCAGGATTCAACTCAGATGCCCTTGGGTGCTAGCAAGAAGGAGATAGGATCTAAAACCCAAATACATTGACCAATACACCATGAACATACAGAGGAGTGATGAACACTACCAAATCATGTATAATCATGTATGGTTTTTTTTAGATGTGTTTTAACCTCTTTCAATATAAAGAATGAGTTTCCAGACCTAAAACTCAAAGTAGACATCTCTCAAAGCTCAAAAATGCTAAGCAAGCCACCCAAAAAGCAACTTTACTTGTTCATACCATAGCTAAAAAATTTCATGGAGGTATGAAAAATTTGGGATATTTTATGGGTTTATATAAGAAGGTTTTAAATTTTTAATTAGGTCAATTAATTATTTATTCTTTATGAATAATCGTTAAGACCCCAAACAAGTCTTAAACCCTGATAGTGACTAGTCATAGAAAATAGACCTCAAATTCATATCTAATGACACATTTTACTCATAAAAACTATTTTAGGTTGTTGATTACTCCAAGGATGTTATGAAAATTTACTTTGATGCTAACATCACTTGTATGGATTTCTATAAATTCCCTATTTTTGAATGTTTTTGATGTTTTGTAGGTGTTTTGAGAAGGGGAGAGTTTTCCAATCATGGTATGAAGTATTTTTGGAGTTTTAATATCCATTAAATACCAAAAAATTTCACAATATATTTTATAAGTGATCAAACTAGGCATGTTTTCCAAGGTGTCTAGACCCAAACAAGCTCAAAATAAGACTAGGTGACAAGGTGGTTTCTTGGTTTGTATACTTCCACAAGGTCTCAAAAGCCCAAAATTGACATGGAGGTTTTTTATATCCTATTTAAAGTTAATCACATGATTTTGGTTGATTTTACATGTGTGGAAGATTCTTAGAGCATGATTTCTACTTTTTAGGCTTAATTTGGGAGAGAGAATGAGACGGAAAGTACACTTAAACTCAAAATATAATCATAAAATTATGTGTGGAGCTATAAGGGGATAGAGGGTACTCAAAATATGCTCAATTTTCCATTATCACCTCTAGTTTATTCCATAGAAGGAGCTTTACTTTTTAGGAGGGTTACAAGGATTTGAGAACAAATTCATGCAAAACCAAGTATTTTTGAGTGATTCATGGCTTAAAATGTCTTGTTTCAGGTCTAGTATGATGTTTAGAGACCATCTATGAAGTATGGTTTCACTTTTTAAGACAAACTCAAATTTTCCCTTCTACACCATATTGAAGACGAGCTTTCCAGGGAGTCAAAACACTAAATCAATATATAAATCTTATAAAAAAAAATTCAATGCTAATACATATTATCTATGCCACATATAAGGAAATAAAAGGTCAAGTGTCATCTGTAAGGAGTTGGGAAAGGTTTTAAAAGGTCCCAAGTCTCCAAAATCCTTCTCTCCTTCCAATGCCTAGTGTGGTGAAGGAATCAAACTTTCACTCAAATATATTACAAAAGCCCAATAATGATGAAGGGGCCTCATAAATCATGGGAAAATGTTTTAAAATAGATATTAATGAAGATTTGACTAATATTTTAAGGCTTATTTTCAAGGAAATGACTTATTGAACAAGGATATAAGAGTATGCAAGCAAAAATATAGGATGTTGTATGGGTCAAGGACTAATAATAAATGATAATGACTCCTTCAACCTTAAATACATGTCTAATATATACCCCTACACCACTTTTTATAATGAATATGAGATATATTCAAGGAATTTTATGTTGGGTTTCAAGAAGACTAAATAAATGTCACATCTCCTAGTTTTGGGGATTATTGTCCTCTTTCTCTCTCCTCTTTCTCAATTATCTATATGTAATCCAATGTTTGGAATTTAAAAAAATCCTTAACCTAATTTTTGGCAAGGCTATGCTCATAAAAATAATTTTACTTGCCTATTTTGAATGAATAAGACTAAATTCATGCCTCCTCAAAGTTTGTGTTTAGTGTATTTTCATAGTTAGTTGATGAATGATAGTGATAGTATGAGATTCCTTTCATTTTTTCCTTTCCTATTTACCTATTTTTAAGTGTTATATTATCCTTATAGTTTTCATAGTGTGCTCTAATCATCTTTTATGTGTGAAAAGTGTTAGCTTTCCTTAGTGTCTTTGATAGACCTATTTATTAGCTGCCTTAGATCATCCATCAAGCTGAGTCTTTATGTGAAACATTGATTTTTGGAGGCTTTAATTTGAGAAGTGTTTTCAGTTTTATGTTCTTATTCAACCTTCTTAGTTCATAATATACAATCGAAGGTCATATTTTGGTGTATCCCTCCAGTTAGATAGGTTTTCCTTTCAGTTTACCTTCTTCCCTTTTCCCTTGCAAGCTGGCAATGTAGATTAGGGATATTAACTGATACATCAAGTGGAGATAGCCCTTATAATATAGAGATATTCAATCCATCTATTAGGCCACCCATATCCTAGGATTGTCTCCATGTTACTTTAGGCTATGAAGGCCTAAAACTACCTTCACAAGGGTGCAAGTCTAGTGGTAAACAAGTATCATTGTCATCACTATCATAATAATCTATGACCATGCCATTTTGATTTTTTTAATTCACCATTAATTAAATTTTGGTTATTTTTGTATAATTTTTTTATATTTTATGATTAGCTCCCTGTGATTTTTGATACTTCATTCACCAACCTCATATGTATGCATCTGAGATACTAGAATGGGTTTTGATGGATGAATTATAGAATGATATTCCAAAAATTATTGTAATTGGTTCTCATTAGTATATTTGGTCATCTTAAAATATTTTAAAGGGTCGTGGTATATGATTTTTGTATAATAATAGCCTTCATTCATTAATTTTATACATCTATGTAATGTTGATGGTGTTGCTTCCTTAGCATATATCTAAGGTCATCCCAAAAGTAATTTGTAATGTAACTAATTAAGCATAATGTGAAAGGTAGTAGGTACCATCTTAGGACCTACTTTTACATCTAATGATATGGTCCCAAGTGTTTGATGTTGAGTGTTTTCAAATCTTTTTATGCTTTTATATTATTTTTTAATATTGATCCCCAATTTTTGTAAGAAGAGAATATTAAAAATATTCAAGCCAAAACCATTATCTACCAACACATGTTTGACCATTTTATTTTACACTTGAACTTGAGTGAATAATATCATATTTTTTTATCTTGTGTGTTGCACATGTAAGTCTTATTTATCAAAAGTGATGACTTTTTTGATATTATTGAATGTATTAATGATAAAGGCAAATGATGCAAGTTGTGTCTCACTAGGGATAGTTGTTTCTTACAATGCCTCATATAAGATGTCTTTGTACATTTTTGATCTTTTGAGTAACTCCAAGACATAACTTTTAGAAAGGGTGTTTTTTAGCTGATCTATGATGTCATATCCTTTGGTTTGATTAGTTTGTTTCATGGGAGGTGGAGGGGATGAGGAAGAACAGGTTGAATACCTTCAGGCTATCACACATGATGGGGCACCCTACCTTGTTTAGTGTTGATAGCATAGACTATGGAACCTAAAATAAGTTTTTGATGAATAATGGGAGTGGGATGGTAGCCAATATAATCTTGAGGTCTAGGTAAAATAGGAAAAAAAAGATTCATGCATGCCCTTTTACACCTAGTGGAAACAAAATGTGACAAGGATTGGATTCTCCAACAATATGATTTGATGAAGGTTTGGGTTTATTCATTTTTAATTTTATCCTTATTAGTGTTCTTATATTTGATTTATTTTATTATATGATTGATCAAAATGTAACATAGTCAAGCGGAATAATATGAAATTAATACCTTCATGACTTGCATTATCAAATAAATATAATGTTCATTCATTATAGCCATGGATAATGTGTATATTATGAACAACCAAAAATCAAGTTTGAAAATAAAACCTAAGGCTAAATTCTAAAACTCTAGAAGAATGAAACCCTAAGGGAGACCTAGGGTTTGACACGGTTCAATCAATGTATGGGTTCATCAATATGTTTTAACCTAATTTATATTAAGATGAATTAATTAATCTAATTAATATGAAACTAGTATGTGAAATCAGATTACTAAATATGATTGTATATATCATAAAGAATTTTATTAGTAAATGTAATTGTTAGTATAATAGAAAACAAAATTGCATGAAATCAATTAAACAGTCTTCACAAATGATATAGCTTGAAAGAGATATCTCAATAAATAAAGCAATCAAATTTTATACCTTTTATTATTATCAATACGAACAAGCTCCTTCCTTGGATTGGATATTCAAAGGATGTGGTTGTAAAGACATGCACAAGGATTATTTTTTACCTTGCTTGCACACCTTCCCTTTTGAATTAAATTTTCATTGGAAAATGGTACAAGTTTAATATTTTTTAATTTCCAAGAGGGTGAGTGATGTGATAATTTTGGATTTATAATATTATAGAAAATATGAAATGTACATTCTAAGGATTTTCTCATTAGACTAAGATTAGATAATTAATTGAGATTAATTAACTTATGATATTTGATGATAATTTATGGGAATAGATGTGATCATAAAACTAAAAAAAGGGGGTTGAAGGTGAGATGATGAAGATGAAATAATGTGATGGATGATGCCCCATGGATAGGGCATGTAGAGAGGAAGGATGTGGATGGGCTCTCAAAAAAAAGAGGAAAAGGTTAGAATTGAAGAATTAATTGGTGAGTGATGAAGAAAGAGAGGTTGGGATGCAAGATGATAATGGAAAGATGAGATTAACCCATGGGTGAGATTAACTCACTTGAGCTAAAACTTACACATTATGATGTCTAATGATGATGGATTAAGTTTCCCCAAGCAGGGATGATTTGGGAAGGATACATCTCATAATAAGATGCACACTTTGATATTCTCCAAGTAGGGAAGATTTGGGAATTAAATATCCTAAAAAGTTGTGGGCTTAAATGTGGGGACCATCTATCCTAATGATGAATTGCATGCTTGATTTTCCCAAAGTAGGGTGTAAGTTATGATCTTTGATTGGATGGAAGATTTATTGATTGATTTTTAAGCACAGATCAAGGATTTAACTAATTTTCACATATTAAAGATGATATGATCTCATTGATGGATTATAATAAGTTGATAGTATGGATGCAAATATAAGTGTAAAAGGTGTAATAACTTTTCAAATTATGAATAAGCTATGAAATACTAGTCACATAAGGATGCCCCAAAATTTAAATAATGATTGAAGAATGATGTGATTAGATTTAGAGAGAATTGGATAAATTCTAGATTAGATAGGGGTCATGGTAAAGTGATGTTTGCACATGTGGGTTGAAACAATGATTGTTAGATATGGATAGTTAGTTATAAGAAACAAAAAATTGAAATAGGAATAAGAATGGAAAATGATGGCAACCAAGCTACCCTCAAAAACTCCATGTAACTGAGTATTGCCTACATAGTCCAAATGGACCTCAAGCTGGTGTAGTTCTCTGAAATAAGGGAAGAATGTGATGAGGAAAAGATGATGAAAATGGGAATGATGGTGGCCAAGCTAACTTCATAAATTCCATCTGATTAAGCACTACCTACATAGTCCAAATGAGCCTCAGGCCATTATAGTTCTCCCAAAGAAGGGAGGAATGTGATGAGGAAAATATGATGAAAATGAGAATGATAGTGGCCTTGAGTTGACCTCAAAACTTCCATGTGACTGAGTGTTGCCTACATAGTCCAAATAAACATCATGCCACTATAGTTTTCCCTAATAAAGGAAGAATTTGATGAGGAAAATATGATGTAAATAGGAATGATGGTGGCTGAGTTGACATCAAAAATGTCATGTGTTTGAGTGTTACCCATGTAGTCTAAATAGACCTCAAGTAGTTTTAGTTCTCCCAAAAATGGAGGAATACAAAGGGAAATGATGAGAAATGGATGTTGATCTGATGTTGATCTGATGTAGAAAATTTTAATTTAGAGGGATGAGATTATTTGATTTAAAAAGATAATTTTTAAAGAGGATAAATCAACAGCTTATTTCATCTCCACATGTAGTTTTCAACTTGATTTATGATGTTTCATATGATAGTATACACCATGATATAAAAAACCATCATGACCTAGTCATAGTGTGTATAAGGACTCACCCCTGATCCAATATACAAATGACACCAATGCTGATATGAAAAAATCATAATGGCATTATTTCATATTGATGTAAGAGAATATAGAGTAAATTATTCAAGGCTAAAATATTGACCTTCTATTTTTAGTAATTTGGTATTTGTTCATATATGGACATGTAATTTTACACATGATATGTTTTAAAACACCTCACAATATTTTTGATGTAATAAATGGATTGTCAAATGGATGTATGGTTCAAAATTTATGCCTCTCAAAATTTGTGGACCCAAGGGAAGGTTTTTATTTTTAAATTAGCAAGTAATCAACTGTGGCATGTATTTTAGGTGAAGGGAACTTATCAAAGTGGGTGTGGTTATCTAGGAGAGGATAATGGTGAGGCTTAAATGAAAATTACTAAGTTATATTTCATTTTTATTCACAAATTAAGTGGGAAGGAAAGTTACTAAAATATATACATGTTTATCCTTAATTTAAGTGGGTCACATTTTAGCAAGTTGACAAATAGAGCTAAAGGAGGAAAAAGGAAAGATCTAAGTGAATATTAGGCAAGTGAATTAAGATAGGGAGGAGCTGATTTTTTCTAACATATGTCATTTTTTTCCAAATCAATGGATCTTGATTTTTGACTCCATTCTTAGCCTGTTAGGTATTAGTACTGCAGATTGTGGCTCCATCTTGCAAGAAAGTTGACAGGCTAATTTTTATTTGTAGTGAGATAGCCTAGGTGGATATAGCATTGCAATTTTTTTATAATAAAATATATTTTATTCAATTATTCACAATTTTTTATGAGAATATTTGTTATTGTTTAGGTCCATATGAAAGATGGGTGGAAGCCCCCTGCACCAAATATGTCTATGGATAGAATCAAGTAAAAGTGCATGACAAGAGGGACCATGATATAGAAGAACCATGATGATGTTTTTGGTGCACATAGACTAAGTCAAAGAACAACAAAAAAATTAAACACAAAATAAAACAATAAAACACACAAAAACTTGAAAAGACAAGTAACATAAATCATGTTATCATTAATCAGGGAAAAAGACATGCATGAAAGTTTGATGATATTGATATTTGGATGGTGTTCCCAAGCAAGGATACATGCAATGGGATGAATTGAGAATAAAATATCTGAAAATAAGTTGCATTCTTTGATTTTCCCTAAATAGGGTGAAATTTTTGATCTTGGATTGAGGATTTACCCCAAATAGGGTGGATGTGGGAATGAAATAGCTCAAAAAGAATTGGATTGATGAAAAAGAAATGATCAAGGATTATTGACTGGATTTAGGAAAAGATAAATGTTTTTTGTTTTTGTGGCTTTATATATCCTTTTTAATTTTTTGTTCAGATATTTTACACCTTTTTTATTTTTAGGGATTTTAGTATTTTTTGAAGTTTTTCAATTTTTATAATTTTTTGATGTTTTTAGATTTTTTTAACTTTGTGATGTTTAGTGATGTTTAGGATTTTTGGATTATCTTGTTGTTTTATTATTTTTATGATTTTATAATGTTTGGAGGGATTTTTTGGATTATCTAATGTTTTTTTTCATTTTTGGATGTTATGATGTTTCCTAAAATAGGGCTTCGTCCAATACCTTATTAAGGTCAAGATAGGAAGAATGGATGGGCATGATAGGATGGATAAATATTTTTACATGATGAGGATTTAAATGGGTTGTTAGAGCTAAAAGCTTCAGATGCAAACAAGGTTAAGGAAGAGTTGCATTGTTCAGTAGGGAAACACCTATCAATTAACGTTAGTCATGGCAGTGAGGAAGCAATGTCGGTTAATACATCGGTCATGGAGGAGCCAGCGTCGGCATGTGCATGAACAGGCAATGATGTTGATCCGGACTATTTGATAAGGCTAGTCTTAGTATTGCATGGATTTTCAATTATTGGACTCATGTCTGTATTGTAAAAGGCTAGAAAGCCATAAGCTGTCAAGGGGTCATGTGTATGAATTAAGGTCTGCAAGGTCAAATGATATATGGTTGAAGAATCATAAGGACAAGATTCTTCAAGTTTCTACTTGGTGAAAGGTCTATAGGGCTCAAACGGTTGTGTACATGGCAGCATGTTACCAATGAACATCTTATTAAGGATCAAGAGAGAGGGAAGAAGGTCTTGAGGCGTGGTGAAGAAGGAAGAAGTGGATCTTCCTTATTGGAGTGATTATTAATACATGATTGTCTCTCAATTCCTGGATGGATTTTGGTATAATTTTGTGTTTATTGCTAATACAAGAATTAATCATATGATTGAGGAAGATTTAAATGGAGCATGTTTATTGTTCTAGGTTCCTTGACATGGGTAATATAGGATAGATGTCAATGTGGATGGGGTTTCCCCTAAGTGTTAAGGTACTTGTAGACAACATATTATTTACACATGATGCCAAAAACTTGATTTTCATCATGGTACTTTCCCAATGCACCATAAGCATGGTTTTCACCATTGGATGAATTATTTATCTTTTAATTTTTTTCATTTTTAGCATCTCAACTCATTGAAGGATTAAGAGATGTATAATATTGACCCTTTAATCTTTAAAGTACACATTTTAGAGATGTCATTGTGTACTTCATTGATTTCTGGATTGGCTTCATCCATAGTGATCAAGATGACATCATATCCCCTATAAAAGAGGGTGTTGTCAATGAGAGTGAAGCAAAAGTTGTATTAAATGGAGGATGTATGTTGATTGTTTAAAGTATTTGTAGGTATGTGGGGATCATGATGAAAAAAGGGATTGGAACCAATAACCTCACATTCTACAAGATAGAGAGTATCATCTAGTCAAGTGCTTAGGTGATTTTTTGTTGTATAGATGGTGTTTATAATAAATGATGTGAATTTGTCTTGTGATTGTGCTAAAATAAGAGGTAGATTGATTCTTGATTTCCTTGATTTTGATTTTAAATTATCCAATAAGGATCAAAAAGGTTTTCATTAAGGGACTATGAATTTTTGACTTTTTGGATTTTGATTTTGATTATCCCATAATGCCTCAAACAAGGTTTCACTAAGAAGGGAAGTCGAGAAGAAGAGCCTGTATTCTAAGGATGTTTTTGCTCAAGGGACTTTTCTTCTAGATTTTAAAGAAATTGACTTTGATTTCCTTGTGGTGCTTCAAACAAGGTTTCACTAGGGGATGTTGATTTTGGATTTTGATTTTTTGTATTATCCCATAGTTCCTCAAATAAGGTTTCACTAACGAACACTAATTTGGGATTTTTATTGAGGAACACTTTATATCCCCTAGATTGTAATGATGCAACTTTATGCTCTTTTGGCTAGATACCAATCATGCATTCTTCTATTATTTGATTCTCATGTAAGAAGACTGATAGTGAGTGATTTTATCAGTCCCAATTGATGGGTGTGGGATAATAAATTTTAGGATGGTGTAAAATATGGATGGCATTGATAAAAGGAAGGGTGGAAACATGGTTCTTGTAGGGACAATAAACAAATCCTATGTCATTATTGAATATGTCTTCCTCAAAAATTGTGAAAGTATCACAAGCACCTTAATGTTGACTTAAATATGGTTTGTCATTGATGTCATAAGAACCTTTATGTACATGGTATGGATAGGTTCAATAATTCCTTAATCATGAAGGCCAAGGTCTTTGCCTTCACAGTTCATGATTTGAAGGATTTTTCTTGATACAATATATTTTTTATTTTAAAATAAGATGTAGGGGTGTCCCTACATAACCCTAAATGATTATTTTCATTGAGTTCCTCATATGTGAGGAGATCATATCTTATAAATGATGTGGTGCCAAATTGGTAGGATGTTTATTTCTTTTGGATGTTTGGCATGTCCACATGTAATACATTTTGATGTTTTTTGTCTATTATCATCATTACCCTAAGAGGAATGTGGTATTGGGTGATGTAATTTTTGACATGTGACATGAGATGGGGTAATGGATTAATGGATTAGTCAAACATGGGTTGGTCTAGGATGGGTTGGTCAAATATGGTTTAACCAAGGATAGTTTGGACAAGTATAGGTTGGTCAAAGATAGGTTGATCAATGATGGGTGATTAGTGAAGTGATGTCTCATCAAAGATGGGTCCTTCTATAGACACTATAAAACTAGACATGATGGTTCTAGATGTTGAACTAACCCCTAAACCACCCTTGGAACCCCCTAAGACCACTTGATAGCCTTTTAAACTTCTAAACCTAACTCACCCTAACTAATTTTGACCATTTTACCTATCTACCAATGACGGTTGACCCCTAACCATCTATGATTAGACCTAACCACTAATGGTTAGACATAACTATCGATGATCAGCTTTTAATCACCTTAAATGTTAACTCCATCATAACTACAACTTAGTTTTTTATTTTTAGTTGTATATTCCATGTGTGGGATCAATGCATGTTAATGCTAAAAATATATAGCTTATTAAACCTATTATTAAACTTATTGTTTCACCTATCCCTTCCTTTTATAAAAAGAGAGGAGGAGGTGAAATAGGAGGGGTAAATAATCAATCATCAGAGTCTTGTGGATCATCATCAAAACTTCTTGGGCAAGAGATAAGAGCTTCTTATGTAAGTATTCATCTAGCTTCCTATCTCTAAGACTTCTTCAAGCCATCAACTATCAACCACAAGCTAAGTATATTATTCTTGTTTCAAGTGTTACTTATTTTGTTTCAATAGTTTTGCAACTCCATACATTACCTCTTCTACCAAAACACCTTCTGACCATTCTCAACTACCTGAGTACTATACCTCTACTCTTGATACCTCTGAGACTCCCTCTTTTCCTCATGACCATTAATCAAACTCTAGCAACCTCCAAAACCTTTATATAACCAACTCATAGCTTATTTTGTTTAAAACCAATAACTTTTCCAAACCCATAGTAATCACCGATGGTCACCTAACCATTGACTATTTGATCCTAACTGTCGACTATCATGAGCTATCGATGGTTACCTAATGTATATACCCTAAATTGGTCAAGCAATCACACATATCATGTCTTTTCATAGTCCTTTCATATGAGACTCTGACTAGAGAATTTGAGCCTTGTTCACATTATCTATGTCCTTGTTTTACTTATCTTGGTCTTGTTTATTACTTTTATCACCTCTCTATTATCTTAATCAACTGGGCTATACCTCTACGAATCCCCAAACTTGGTCTATATTAGTCTCAACCTATTTTTTTGAGGCCTAAACAATAGAATTATATAAGACTATAGCACTTGACTCTCCTATCCTTTTTGGTGTTATTATCCAATGATCAATTTACTTCCCTCAATAAGTCCTAGACCCTTTCTTAGATTTTTCCTTAAGTTTTCCAATGTCGATCAAATGTGATTAAAGCTCACAAATTTGAAATAAATATTCTCTTATATAAAGGACTGCACAAGTAATTTTATATATAGCACTTGTTACTTTTGCACATTACATAATAAAAATTAGTCAATAGTATAGCTCAACATTTTGCATCACACGTAGACTTGCATGCTTGATCAAAGAAGGGCCTAGGTGAAAGTCATTTCTTATATCTACCATGTTCATTGATTATTCATGTTCCCTAAAGAAAAACTATATTTGATCTAAGACCCTAGCTTGAAGATTAATGTAGGTAGTGATCAAGATAGTAGGGGTTCTAGATCATGTGATCATTCTTCCCCTAACTTAGTTTTTCCCCTTTTTGATTTTGATGCAGTGTTGTTTACATGTGTGTAGATAGATACAGGGTTTAGATATTGAAATATACCTGCAACAAGTTATGTTAACTTTCAACTTCTAAAAATTTTTACACATTCTCACATAGACCTAGAAAACAAAACCCAGAAAGCTTAGAGCTCCTAGACAATAGTAGTAGAGGTGGACTACAGCACCAATGCCACTCCTATACACTTTCAATGCTCTTTTCCATTCATAAAATGAAGACCATATCTATATTCATGATAGTATCCCAATCCTACATATCAAGTTTCATCTCTTGAATCATCCATTTCAATCTATTTTAAGATAAGTTTATATCTCCTCCTCATGCAAATTATTAGACAAAAATATATATTTTTCTATATTAAATTAGATTTTTCCCCTTACTCTAGACCCCTTATTATTTAGGAAATAAATACTAGTTTCCCAAAAATAATAAAACATTTGGTGAACCTGACTTACTTTGAACAAATCTAAAACCCTAAGTACCCTTAGGGTTTTTCTTTCATATTTTGTGCAAAAATTTAATTTCAATTTTTTTATTTTTGTATAATTTTTATGTATTTATTCTATTCAAAACTATTTTTAGAATTTAAATTATTGGCATAATTTTCAAAAATTATAAAACCCTAGCTTAAAACCTTGTATTTTCAAACTAGGTCCTCAAACCCTAAGCCTTGCAAATTTTAGAAAAATATTTTGGAATTTTTGAAAATTGTTTACTTTGTCAAAAATAATTTCAATATTTAAATATTTGTAGTTTTCTAGTGTGAAAATATAATTTCAAATCTCTAATTTTTGTATTAATTCTTGTGCATTTATTCTATTCAAATTTATTTTTAGAATTTAAATTATTGGCATAATTTTCAAAAAATTTAAAACCCTAGATTTGCAAATTAGGTCCTCAAACCCCAAGTTTTCCTCCCTTACAATTTTTACAAAAACAGTTTGAAATTTTTTCACATTGTTTACTTTTTCAAATGTAATTTCAAAATCTCTATGTTAATAGTTATTTTTGTATTCATTTCCTTAATAGTACTTTTCAATATTCTCCTGGGTGACAGAAATAAATAGCCCCTAAGGCACTTCTTCCCTCTCATCCCATAGATAAATTTCTAAAATTATCTCATATTTATGATAATATACAGACAAAATTACACATTAGCTAAAAATGTGGAAAATGATTTTATTTACAATAAATATAATTACTATTATTGTAATGAGGAATACGATGATATACGTGATAGTGATAGTGAATCACAAATAGATGTTTCTTCTTCTCTCAAACATATCTCTTTTATTCCTTCTTCTAAAGAAAATAATTTTGATAAATGGGAAAGATACTTCTCACCTCATTATCCTTTGCATGATGTACCAAATGAATAAATTATTCATGCACTTCCAAATGAACCTCTAGTTGGTGATAATTTGCTTCCATGTGAACCTAATCTCTTTCTCTCTTATGATACTTCAATGTTCAAATTGCAACAATATATATGCAATAGAATAAAATTACGACTGCATAGTTCAAATGATACATCTCATGTTCCTAACTCTACTGTGTCCAAAAAAGATCTAAATGATAAATCTCTTTCTCTTACTTCTCATGAAAATAATGCATCTATTCCATCCATGGATAACATAGATGCACATGATATTCCAATTTCAAATGATACTTTATTTCATATTAGAAAAGAATTAAATTTTTCTCTTACACCTCTCCCTAGTTACACTAAAAGTGATAATGAATATGATAGTGAACATGCAAATGAATATGAAAATGAGAGTGATTATGAAAAATATTCCAATGATGACAATGCATGGAACAATGATGATTATTATACACATAGTGAATAATAATATGAATCTTATGTTTCTAACTCTTTTCTCACTCCTCTCAAACATATTGCACTACCAAATATTATTTCTACTTCTACGCATGATTCTATTTCAAATAATGCACATGTTAATTCTAGAACGTCTTCTACTCAATTAGAATGTGATACATTAAAACATAAAGATACCAATGAATCTCCCAATCTACCCCTCACTACGATAGAACCCAATTCTCACTCTTTACCTAAAGATAATGGCAGCCCACATCCCTTTAGTAAGGTTCAAGTTACCATTACTCCCAAGATTCAAGTGAGAACACCCCCTCTTTATGATCTAATTGATAAATGTAGCATTCTCATGGCTAAAATTAATAATCAAATGCAATGATTAAATGAACCACTTCAATATACTAATCTACCATCCTAGGAGATTATCTCTTTAATGCATGCAGTTGGTGAATTACAACACCAAGTACCTCTCCTTACCTTGGAAAATAAGGCTTATAAGTCTTAGATGGATGCTAATGATTTACATGGTAATCCTCTTTTGAATACATTTATAAAAGATTCATTTTTAAATCATTTATAGATACCATCATTACCTCACTTAGATGGAACTGGAGATCCATTCATACACCTTCAAGCCTTTTGAAAGGCTTTGACATCTCATGCATGTCCTTTGATTCTACTCAAGTTATTCCAATAGACATTACTGGGTGAAGAAAAAAATTGGTTATTTAATCTACTCCTCATTGTCTCCTTACACATATATGATGACTTAGAGGAGGCATTTCTCAGACATTACATAGCAAACACGGGCCCTCATGTTACATATGAGAAACATGCAACTTTACATCAAAATACTTCAGAGCCAGTTAGTGATTATATCTTACAGTTCAAAAATAACATGTTACGATTGATATACAAACCAATATATTTAGAGATTCAACATATATTTATTAAGGGGCTTTACCAAACTCTCCTCGAGCATCTACTATAGCAGACAAAGTCTTATTTCAAGCACTTATGCTATACAATTCTAGCTTTGGAAAATAAATTGGGATTGATTGAGGTAGATTCAGTTGATCAAATTACTCTATGTTTCATAGTAGTATCTATAACTACATCTCCTACTACATAGCATCCACCATGTCCCAAATAAGATAGGAGACCACAAATAAAAAATCAACCAGTTCAGAATAAAGAGCTAGTTTTTAGAGTACAACCTACAATATGCACTATAGAGAATAACATCAAGGCACCATTATAGTTTTATTTAGATTAGGGTATCCCATCTATCATATTATCAACACTATTAGATAGGAGGTTAATCACATTACCTTCTACTCATTGACCACATCCACATCTGCTACAAATATAGCCTCATCAACCCTTTTATAACTATCATCATATCTATGGACATAGAGATAATGATTACTATGGACTTAGAGATTAAATTAATAGATGTGTTGATAATGGAATCATAGCATTCACATAGGGGGAATCAATATTTCCTCCACCATGGAACCATAGACCTCATTTATCCATAACTAAGTCATCCCAGGACATTCCTTCATAAGAATCATCAATCACTCATCATGAGAGTAATGCAAGTTCTAGGATAGAGCCCCATAGGAGATCTCCTATTCCACCTATTCAAAAGGTTTGAAAACTCGTACAGTGAGAATAGCCTACATATAGCATTGTAGTTTAATGAGTACATAGTACAGTTCTATATACATATCTAATAGAGTCACAGGCACCATAGCAGAGTACTGCTCATGAGAAATATTCACTATGACCATATTTTATGGGTCCTATTTCACGTAGAAATCCATTATGGTTAAGATTAATTGAACCCACATCACAAAGTACTTCTCACAATAAATATTCACTAAGACTAAATTGTCTAGGTCTTATCTCATGTAGCAATTGACTATGATTGAGATTAAATGAGCCTTCATCATAGGTTTTAGCTCCAGCTTAATCTATGGCTCAGTCATATACATCACAGTAGAGGCCACAAGGTATACGATTATAGATAGATGAGCCTTCTTCATAGCACATAGTTTTAGTTGCATGACAAATAAAGTTACATTTTGTAGAGTCTTCATGCATAAATACAGTTAGTATATAGTAGATAGTATCAAATACATAACATATTCCTACACAACATGAGGAGTATGGGCACTTGTTCACTTATCCATCAGGGTTCAAATAGTGATATAGCACAGAGTGATACAATGCATATTCATACCAGCATTATTTCATAACTCACTTAGCAGGGCAATGATGGAGCCAAAGGTCTAGCTTGCCTTTGTATTCTTGAGTCATTCTTGGGGAAGTAATATGCAAAACATGCTATCTTACATCCCCACATACTCACAAATAACATTCCTAGTTCCCAATAACTACCCGTAGCCAAAACTAGCTTGTCAAAAATCTAAATCTTACCAAATCCTATTTTACCAACATTAAACCAACTCAACCCATCCAAAAAATTTACCAACCTCAAACCAGCTCAATTTATCCCAATAATTTCCCAATTACAAAACTAATAATTTTTTTTCTCACATCTAATTACAAACCACATAAAATTATTTACTTGAATAAAAATTGAAATAACAACCTAGCATCACACATATCAAAATAATCAAATCACATATCCCAAGTATCATTGTACTAAACATACATAGCCTCAACATCAATACCAAATCAACTACTTCTAAAACAAACATATGCAATGAATATAACAATGTATTTTAAATCCCATAACACAGTACACATGAGTCAAAATCCAAAAAATATCCATATATATAGCAATGTTTTTAAAACATATACATCATATCAAGATATAATAAATCATGAATGGGCATCATTCTCTCACTCTCAGTCTTGCTCTCTCCTCAAGTACTAGTCTCATAGTCTAGCCTAGCACTTGATGACCCCGCACCTTCTTAAGCTCTTAAATGCCTCTTACACTAGCTCTCTCACTCTAGTAACCACCCATGCTCCTTGTGCAAGTCTAGATATTGCCTTTAAATCTCTATATACTCATCCATAATCCATATACTCATTGATCCATAATCAAGTGGAGGCATCCTATGCCTATTTATCTCAACCCTCATCTCATCTCTCTCTCCCACTACTTTGACATATTAGTTATTGCTATCACAGCCTTATCAAACAAATGAGCATAAACACCAGTTGTAACTATCACTCACTTTATCAAACCCTCCACCACATCATCAATAACATGTCATGTGAGCTCTTAAAGTGTCAACTCAATGATGGTCTCTTAGAACCCATCATCTCCACCTCCTACCCTAGTAGGTGCTTCATCTTGAGCACCTCCCACTCCACCTATATGCACAAGTACAACACTATGTTAAATATGCATTTTCAAGACAAGCACAAACTTTTACACAAGTCAAATATAATCAATACTTACCTCTCATCATCTGGATCAGATCAGGATCCTCATACTCGGGGGCATCCCCTCCATCAATAGGATATAATGGATCCTATTGATGCCTAGCCCACCATGAAACATATGCCTCTATACATCCAACATCATCTACATAAAGAATATCTATATCCATATCTCATGAATCCAAAGGTAATGGTGCTAACTCAGCTTTCATAAGCCTCCTACAAGCTCTTTCCCTTATTGGTGCCCATGCACTCCTCACCCACACCCATGTTGGAGGGGGCACATCTTGTGGTACCCCAAACTATTTAGTCATGTGCTCATACTAAAATTTCTTATACACTTCAACCAAAAAATCACATAACCAATAAATAACCCTCATATAACATAACTTCACTCCATCCTCAGGCCACCTAGGGAATCCTCTATAGGGCCTCCATATGATATCTTGAACCACCAGTCTATCTGAAACTCATCTATAGTGATCTATCCTAGGAGACCAGATAGCTAACATACTCATCCATCACTCTCCAAATGACTATGGAGGTTCCTAGATCTCCCTTAGTAATCCTATCAATTGCACAACCATTATATGCTTAAAATCCCGATAATGTAATAAAGTAGCCACACTCACATTGCCACTAAATGCCTCTTGAATAAACTTGCAAATATTCTTATATAAGTTTTCAAGCATAGTCCTTCCCCATGAAAACATAGTGACATACACCTCTATATTGCACATGATCCTATGCACATTATATGCAATAAACACCCCACTCTCATCCATAATAACAAATGAAGCCAACAACATGGCCAACCACTTCCATAGATGTGGAACACTCAATTGTATAATAACTGATAGTAATACATCACATCACTACCTCTTCTATGTATACCTGAGGGTACACCCAAAAAATACAAGGATACATGATCAATAGCATCAGTAGCCATGTCATCTTATAAATTCACATGTTGACCACTAACTGGCAAATGCAAAATATAGTACACATCCTCTAGAGTAATCATAATCTCTTTAACAGGAAGCCAAAAATTACATGTGTCTACATTTCACCTCTCACATAAGGTGGTAATCAGATACCTATCCCACTACATAATACC